>OW203766.1:3821051-4147642 GCA_934045905.1 Leuctra nigra | reverse complement strand
GTAGGGACTCCATCTTCTTCGCTGGCAAGCGGTTCCAGAGCCGACAAGTTCTACCCAGGAATGAGTGCAGACCGATGTTCGTCTTGTATCGCCTTAGATTTAGTTTGAGGCTATGGTCATGCCGAGTGATGTTGGTTGAGAATGACCATAGCCCATCTAGGCCTTGCCAGGCTGGCTTCCTGCTTAAAGCTTTAAGAAGACAGCGGAGACCAACCCTACTTCTTCTCGTTGCCAGTGTTTCCCACCCCAGCTCTGTCAGGAGTTTGGTCACGCTGACATGTGGCCGTCCATTCTCCGTCGACCACCACCGCAGGTTGTTCGTGACGTGCCTCGCTGCTCGCCGCTGGACAATTTCGAGGTCATAGGTCCTACACGAGGTATACGGATCCCATACCCCACAACAGTATTCGAGCAATGGTCGGATGAGACACTTGTAGGCGTGGGCTTTGGTGCGACGATGGCTACCACGGAGGTTCCTCATTACGAAGCTCAAATTTCTCTTCGCCTTACTGATAACTCTACCTATGTGGTTATTCCAGCTTAGATCTGATGAAAGTGTGACTCCGAGATATTTACATGTTGATGATTTAACGAGGCTGTCTCCCTGGATATGATATGTAGTAGGTATTATTGGTGATCTTCTCCTGGTGAAACTGATTACTGTTGTTTTGCTGGTGTTTAATTTCATACCATTGACAGTACCCCAAGTGTTGATTTTGTCGATGTCTTGCTGGAGTTGCAGCTGATCTTCTGTTCCCTTTATAGTGTAGTATACTATACAATCATCAGCAAAGAGGCGTATGTTGGTTTGCATATTGTCAGCTGTATCATTTATGTATCCAGTGAAGAGAGTCGGACCTAAAACTGATCCTTGCGGGACTCCGGATGTGACGTTTGCTAGATCTGATGTTGCTTCTCCTATTTGAACTCGCTGGGTTCTATTAGTTAGGAACTCACGAATCCACTGTATCACTTTGTTATCCAGGTTCATTCCCATGATCTTGTCGAGTAAGCGATTATGTGGTACCACATCAAACGCCTTGGCGAAATCGATCAAGATTGCATCCACTTGATCCCCTTGATCCAGTGCCTCAGCTAGCTCTTGAGTGAATACCGTAAGAGACGATTCACACGAATAGCCTTTCCTAAAGCCGTGTTGATTGTCAAACAGCCAGTTTTCCTCATTCCAGGTGGCGTGGATGTAATCCGTGATAATTCGCTCCAATAACTTGCAGACGATCGATGTATTGCTAATTGGACGGTAATTAGCAGGATTATCACGGCTGCCGTTCTTGTAGATGGGTCGTACTGTGGCCGTTTTCCAATCATCTGGGACTTCAGAGTTGTTGATGGATATGACGAAAAGTCGATGTAGATAAGGGGCAATAACAGATCCTCCGATTTTCAACATTTGTGAAGTTATCCCGTCCGGGCCTGGTGACGTGTTTATTTTCAAGCGTTGTATAGCAGATTTTATGGCACTGATGTTAATTGTGAAACTGTTCTGGTTGTTTGCTGACATGGCTTGAGGTAAGGATGTAGAGTTGGCTAAGCTCCAAATTGGACTTGCACTAAATACCTTACTGTATGTGAGGTTTAGTAAGTTAGCTTTTTCAACATCCGTCGTTGCACTCTGGGCATCTGGACTCTTAAGAAGGGTTGGTATTGAATTATTGTCACCCTTCTTTGAATTTACGTGCCTGTGAAAACGGTTCCAGTTTCCAGGTTTATCCACTTCCAATAATGTATGCATGTAATTATTGAGAGAAGTGCTTTTAAGGTCAAGGAGATCTCGGCTGAGATTTTTAAATTTGTCACTGGTGAATCTCGTGGAGTAAGCTTGTCTACACTTCTTTTTCAATTTTCGTATCTCTGTGTTGTAATACAGAGGGTCTGGATTATTGGCAAGTAATCGTTGTGGGACAAACTTGGATCTTGCAGTTTCTAGTAGTTCTTTGAAGCTAGTCCAGTAATTATGAATGTTCCCTGGTTGGTTGCTCCAGGAATCGAAAGCTTCTATGAGAAATGAGGCAATTTGTGGTTTGTCTGCTTTAGCATAAGACCACACTGTCTTCCGTTCGTTGCTTTTTTTGCGATTAGTAGGAAGAGTGACACATAAATTAATGAGCATGTGGTCACTTATCCCTGTCTCTACACTGCTTGACAAGTAAATGTCCGGGGGGCTAACAAGAATGACTCTCAATGGAGATTAAATATTTAAGGGGGGATGCCCAAGTAGAGGTCTCCGATAGATATCTGAATTAATATGCTTATTTAATAGATAATTCCCTTGTGCACCATATAATCGCAAGAAAAAGTAGGGTAGCCAAACTAATTTCCAAGATATATCACTTTATAGTACATTGGAGTTAACCCTATCTTTAACATGGTAAGTCGAAAAAACACGGTAATTTTCCTAGTAAATATTAGATTTAAACTATTTTCCACCGATAGATTTTTTCCAAAAACCAATATTATGTGTATTAGACATAGAGGTATTTATTAAGATTTTTATATATACACCTAGCCGTACGTTTTAATAAGTTAGGCGCCAAATTTTAAATAATTTTCCTATACCTCCTGTGTTAAAATTTCTTAATCTTCCGAAGATATCATATTGAAAACTCAATATAATTCGAGAGTTGCAAGTTAAAAGACATTTGATGAAACTTTTACATAAAAATATATTTGAAAAGTTGAAAAAATAATTAAAAGTCGTACATTTAGTGAAGGGCTTTGGCAAGGGAGTGTTCTATCACCAATGCTGTTCATCATAGTAATGGACGAGTTACTGAAGAAAGTAGAGCCAGATGAGGGGATCGATACTCAAACGTTGATTTATGCGGATGATGTGGTGGTGTGGGGAGGAACTAGGGAGGAAGTGCAGTTAAAGATTGATAAGTGGAGTGAAGAGACAGAGAAGATGGGTTTGAGAATAAGCGAAGAGAAGAGTGAAGTAATGACAATGGAACGGAAAAAGATAAGACAAGGACATGCCAGAATCAAGATGAGGGATGGATGGCTGAAAGAAGTAGAGGAATTTAAGTACCTGGGGAGCCTGCTCACCAACAAGGCAAAAGTAGATAGAGAAGTACAGGAAAGAAGAAGGAAAGCAGAGGGTTTCTATCAGGCAGTGAGGAAGTTGCTGTGGCATGAGAAATTTCCAAAAGTGTGTAAAATGATCATGTTTAAAATGTATTTCCTGCCAATTCTCACATACGGGGCAGTGACATGGTCAGCTGGAGGAAAGGAAGTGGATCAGCTTCAGGCAGCAGAGATGAAGTTTTTGAGGAGCGTGAATGGGGTGACAAGAATGGATAGGGTTCGAAGTATGAAGATAAGAAGAGAGCTGAGGGTTGAAAGATTGGGGTTCAAGCTGGGCAGAGAGAGGCTTCGGTGGTTTGGCCACATGAAGAGGATGGGAACCGACAGAGTGCCAAGGCGGGTGTTTGAAGCGGCTACAGTGGGAACACGGAGAGTGGGGCGACCAAGAGACAGGTGGATTGGACTGATCAAGGATGATGTGCTGGAGAGAGGAGGAAGTTGGAGTGAGTTGGAGGCTGAGAGACAGTGGGAGGACAGAACAATGTGGAGGCAGTTTGTGGAACAATTGGAAGTGGAGGAAGAAAAAGAAGATGAGGAGGAGACGCCAGGCGTGGCCAGCCGGTCTCCAGTAGTCCTGCGGCCCTAGTGTTGGTGGGAACACCCACCCCCTGACCCATTGAATTGGAACCAGCGGAAAGATGATTATTATTACATTTCAACACATAATATTTTCGGAAAATCTACTTGGGCATCCCTCCTTAACAGTGATTATCTTTCATATAATTTAGTATGAATGAGGTATTAAGGTGGCTGTATATCACGTGACTTTTCAACCAAAAAGCTACACATTTTCAGTTGGAAGGGTTCAGTTCAGCAAATACTTCTCACTCATCAGATAAGTTAGGACACATCAGTTGGAACTAATCTACGCAGAAAAGAATTGCGAAAATAACATATTAGATGATTTTACTTCCTTGCACCTAAATATTCTCAAATCAAGACCTGAAGTTGAAGGAAATTCTACGAGTTGCCAAGAACAGCAAACATTACTCTAATAAAAAGGCATATGCATCACAAACCTGACGCAATGTCAGAATGTATAACATGCGCTCATTCTTCGTCTTTCCAGTGAAATGTTGAGATATTAATTATATCCACTATTTTAAACGAACAGCACTTGGTTTTGACAGTTTTCAAACGCGTACGGATACACAAGTTTTTTATTTTTTTAATTATTAAACCACTGCAAAAATAAATATAATTGACTGCAAATATTGATAAGATCCAGTATGCAGTGAATTTCCGTCATAAATCACCTTGGATTACTCAACATGAACGATGTAAGGTATGTACTCAGAGGCCATTTAAGAAAGTAAAGATACATCTGTTGGTGAGGTGTGGTACTTATGTTATCAGGCTTAAACGCATGCGCAGTGCGCACTTCAAAGGACTCGGCGTGACGTCATCCCACCCACAGCCTTCTCGAAAACAACACGTAAATATATGACAGACACCAAACAGAAACTAGTCACTACACACTAGGCGGCTGTGGACCTGTCAGGCTTTATCGCATGCGCTTTGACTTTCTTAAATGGCCTATTGGTAACTATTTCTTTTGATCGGATGTAGAGAAATAAAGTCACGTGATATACAGCCACCTTAATGTGGCTCAACTGATCAAAAACGCAAAACTATATATTTTTTGAAATTACCATCAGCATTATTTTGTCCAACATTTGGACTATAATTATAAGTATAAAAGAATCAATATCCTTTAACTTGCAACTCCTGTTGTGTAGGTTATAGGCACCGAGTGTTCATCCCCCAGCGCCACTAGCGAGAGAAATCGGCAAAACTGTGCAGCGAAGAATCAGCAATTTTATAGTCTCTCATTGGCCGTGGCCATAGCAACGGATAAAAATCCACAGATAACTCAAAATAGCTCAGAATTGGTAAAAGAGAGGAGCAAACTAATAATTTTATCAGACTCAGTGGAATTTTTAACACTTCATACATTTTGCATAGCGAAATATCATTTGGAGTATTATTGTAAGAATGCATACAATGAGTCAGAGCTGGGTAAGTTACCAAAAAAATAGGAACGCGTTAAAGTTAAGTTACTCTCCGAAAAAAAGGAACTAGTTAAAGTTAAAGTTCCTCGACTAATCAGAGGAACTGGAAGTTCCTTTTCAATTAAAAGTTCCGTTAAAAGTTCCTTTACCATATTATTTCCGGAATGCAGCCAATATTTTAAAACACAAATTCTGTCTGTAATTTTTCTCTGTGGAAAACATCATTTTCTACGAAATTCCTCCCAGGAAGAATGGCTTGCATCGAATTCTACCCCCTTCCCCCATGCCACGGCAGGGTTGGTCAAGTGCAAGTGAGAGGGCAAACTGATGACGCACTTGTTTTGACTGTCACCAAGCAAGAACGGCGTGATTGGAATGCGGTTTTGTGCAGGTGGCCTAAAATTCCTTATCAGAGAAAATCAGGTCCAGATTTGAGGGCGGAAATTGTGTAGTTTTGATGTTGAGGAAGGTACACTCGGCCAAACAAAACTTGAACGTTGACCAAATTTGAATGAATGCTGGTCATGTCCCATAACCAATCAAAGCTTGTTATTATCATTGAAATGTGAGGTCACCTACTAGAGTGAGACAATGAGATCGCTTAGACTGAATTCTGATGGTGCAATCTTACATTTATCAGCCTATCAGATTTATTGAACGTTCAAGTTTTGTTTGGCCAAGTGTACATTCTGCTCTAAAAGTAACTGCAAAAGGAACTTTTATAAATATGAAAGTTCCACAACAAAAAGGAACTTTCCACGTTACTAAGTTATTTCTATCTTAGCAGGAACGCGTTACTCTAAAAGTTACAAAAAAGTAACGCGTTACCGGTAACGCGTTACTTTCGTTAAGTTACTACCCAGCTCTGCAATGAGTAATGTTTACTAATTGCTGCAACTAAGGGTATGAGGATCATACCAAGAGTTGCTAATTTATGCCACCCATGACGCTGTTTCTCATTTTCAGAAGCAAAAGTGAGTCAACACTCGGTGCCTATAAGGTTTCTATATTTTGTCTTTCAAGAATGAAGAAAACTTTAACACAGGAGGTAGGTATAGGAAAATCATTATGATTTTGGTTTCTAACTTTTTAAAATAGCACATTTTAGTCATTATTTTCAATATTTTTCCAAATAGAATGTCCATCTATCGAAGCCCCAGAAAAAAAGTGTTTTGATCGAAGTAGGGAATACATAAAAATTAGATCTACATTATTAGCCTAAAGCCGGTTTCACATAAAGCGCATTTCGCGATGTGCGTTTCACGTCTTTTTTTAATGACCAATACAAGTCCAGAAACCGACGCTAAACGCAAAATGCGCTTTATGTGAAACAGGCTTTAATGTGACACGATTTTACTTGGCTGCCATAAGATAACATGGGAAAGAAAACTCAAATTATCTCAGAAACCAGACACGAATAGAGTATAATTTTTGAGGGATTGTGTATGGCATGTTTATCAATAAGAAGAAGACAAAAAATTATGAAGATCTGAGACCATGCCTTGTTCCATCTTAATAAACTACTGCCTGACTGATAATAACCTAGTAGGTATTTTGTTAAGAGCGGTCATATATTTATTGTCAGCATCGGGCAGCTTGAATCAGTTTTAGAGGAGGAGTTGTAGAAATACAAAATATAATGTCTAAGTATATTTGACAAACGGTTATGAATATCGAAAAAGTAAGAAAAGACTTATTGTATTAAATCTTTATCTACAACTTCATCGCTTCATTTGCTCCTACTATGTGGTCCAACGTTTGTCGCTCACACGGAGCGTTTTCGTTCTAGACAAATGCTGACCACATAGTAGGAGCAAGTTATAACATTAAGCGATGACAATGTAGATAAAGGTTCAATATATCCCTCTCTTGCCTTCCTTGCTTTTTTGATATTCATAACCATTTGTTAAATATAGACATTTATAAGTTGTATTTCCCTCTAAAACTGCTACAAACCGCTCGATGCCGGCAATAAGGGTATAACCGCTCTTAAGTCGGTCACCTGTTGGTCGGCCAGTTTCACCCCCAACAGCCTCAGAGTCTTCCTGACAGCCCCGGCAACAGCTGCAACAGCCGCACTGCCAACTGCCTGGCTGTCCTCGCAGGGCTGCAGCATGCGGTTGCCGTGGGATACCAGATCCAAGATGGCCCCCATCGCCTTGGCGGTGTCGAAGTCATCGGAGAAGGCCGAGTGGATCGTCTCTTTGCAAGCCGACAAGCTCTGAAACATCAAGTTCAATAATAATAATAGACGATTCCTAAAAGTATCTGAGTGGCTCTGGTTTCTGAAATAATTCACAATGCAGTTTGATTTCCAGATACCTATTATAGTGTGTAACTCATTGTTGACACACGGCAATAGCTACGTGGAAAGCAAACAGCAAGTGAAATTTTCTTAGAAATCAGAGCCTCTCAGATACTTTATGGAATCGTCTATTGGAGATTGCACGATTCCAATTCTTCAGGATGTATTTGCGGTAAAAATAATTATTTATTATTTATTAACAGTAACAATTTCAATACATAGGTACATATCATCGTCATTTCACACTCTTTTTAAGGGATTTAACAAAATTACTTGAAATTTGAAAATAATTGGAATCGCTATGGGGGCCAGAATCAATAAATCCCAATTCTTATTCTCTATGAATCGGAGGAATCTGTATCGGAATTATCACTGCCCTAATATTAATAGCTAAAATAAATAAATTAAACATTTGGCTTGCGACCAAAATTTGGGACTCATCATGAGAAAATATCAAAATAAAAATGTTACATTACATAGTAAAAGATTGAAAAAGTTGTCTTTCCAAAAAAAAAATATCTTTAGAAATATTTATATTTGCTGTTTTCTCTGTGAAGAAGCACAGAAAATTGGGTGAAATGTTGAGATTGTTAAACAACAATAGTATAACATTATTATTCTGTTCTAAGTTGTATATTAAATGTGTACCTACATGATCTAATTATTGCAATCATGTCTTTGTAAATCCAGGATTTGGTGTAAAATTGCGTCCTTCAGCATTGACGAAAGCATTCAGTGCTGCAGCTATAGCAATACCCAATCCCATAGAGTGGAAGTCAATGATTAAAGTCTTTCTTTAACTTGCCAGATTATTTATGGATTATTTCTTTCAATATAAACTAATAAAAAGATCATGAAGATTGTGGATCGTCCTGAAAACAGTTCAATGATTTAATTGTAGAAAACCGACCTGAAGCAATGCGGGCTCGTCTATGTTGGCCCCGAACAAGCGACCTTGAATGTAGGCGTCTGATTGGCTGAGGAATGACTCGATCTTCCTACAAACAGCCACTGCGTTCTCCATGGATGTCGCTGTGTATTCCACCGCTGAAAACAAACACAATCGAGGTCAGGCTTCGGATTCAACTGCAGCAAAACAAGACATTGGCATTGAAATTGTTAGTTAATCATTGACAAATATTTGATTCTCCACTATCGGATTTGTCTGCTTTAGCTGAAGCACTGAATGATTTCGTCGATGTCGAAGGCCGCAATTCTGGCTTTGTAAAGATATTCTATTGATTGCTTCTGTTTGCGATCACATCATGTCTACACATAATACACGACAAGATCAGAAGCATATTGTTGTACTGTGTCAGGTTTCCCTGCAATCTGGTGAATTGTAAGACTATCTAAGATCTCAAGATTTTCCAAGACTTGAGAGATTAAAATCTTGTACATTCTCCAACGATATGAAATTACTTCAAGACGGGAGTTGCAAACTACAGAACATTCTAAGTACCTTCATCTTAACTAGGAAAACGCTCAGTGTAACGCGTTGATGAGCGAGCACGGGTACGTGCAAATTCTCGAACCGGAAATGCGTACACAACGCACAGAAAACATATACATCCATATGGAATTGATTATGATATCAACTTAAAAGTGTATGCTTTTCATCGAAACTTTAAAATAGCATCTAAGCACCTGGTTCATAAAGCAAATCAGAATCAAATCAGAATCAGAATCAAATCGGTCTCCTTTTAGGAGCTAGAGCTTCAATTCCGGATTTTTTTACAAAATTTCTTAAATCACATTTCATTTTTTCTTTGGTTCTCGTAGATCAAATAGTTTTATCAATTTTAAAAGATTCGTCTAGTATATTGCATAATCATTTATATAATAATTCATCTTAGTTTGTAGGTATATTTAGTCTTTACTTAATTAATATTTGTCACATTTTTTATCCATTAGAATTATACTATTGTAAGCATGCTGGATCCTAGTGGTCATCCTTGTATTGGACAGCTGTCATTTGTTTTATAATAAATGAATTTCTCTCTTTTCAATTGGCACTGGAAAACATTCATTTCGATACTTCATTACTGACAGATATTAAAAATGTAAATAACTTCATACGTTCTTAACTGATTGGGATGAAATTTTGTAAAATAAGAGACAATATTGGTCTTAATGATCATGCAAAATATGAGTTTGATCAGAATTATCGAAGACCGTTTTCATTTTTCAGCCTATCAGGACATATTTATTTAAATTTTAACCAATGAATCTGAGTAACGCGTTGATGAGCGAGCACGGATACGCGCAACACCTCGAACCGAAATTCTGTCTATCGAAAATGTCATTAAAAGCCAATAATTCTAAAATTTCGCCACAGATTTGTATAGAAATCTCAAAACATTCCTAAAATATTGGTCCAAATAACCATGCAAAGCTTTAAGTTGATCAATTGAACCTTTATGATTGAACTGTTCCGTGTTAATTTTCAAAAATCACAGGATCTCCTTCAAAAAATATACCTGAGACCACTCATATGATATAAGTGTGTCTACACAATATCAGATCGACTGTTGAACGGTCATTATCAGTTTCATTTGCGTTTGAAAGTTTCTGCTCTAACTACCTTGCCTTGAACTGAAGAGTCGAAGTCGCCGTGAATTTGACAGCCAACACGCTAATAGTCCGTAAAATGTCAATAACGTTTGGATTTAAACACAGATTAGTATGAAAATTGTCAAAAATGCAGATAATGTTGGACCCAACCATCATGCGAAGTTATAAGTTGATCGTTCAATCGGTTATAGTTTAAATTTCTAAAAACACAGGAAAGATGGTTTTAAATTTTAACCAATGGGAGGATTTGGCTGAAACTTTGTTTGATTGGGTACAATGTTGGGGGTAATGACTTGTCAAAATTTCAATTTGATCAAAACAACCAATCGAAAGTTAATTTTTTTTAAATTTGAACCAATCAATGGATTTCAAAAAAATTAGGGTCTGCAACAATCAGAAATGTTACGTACATGTGTGCAAAATTTCAGCTCGATCGAAGAAAAACTCTGACCTGTATATCGTCAGTAACAGAAAAAAAAAAAAACAAACAAAAAAAAAAACAGAGGTCCGTGCCAAAAGAGCCAAATGGAGACGCTCGCTTCGCTCGCTCAATAAAAAGATTCGGGATTCCTTGATTCTGGCAAATAGATTTGGTTTCTAGCGATTCCAATTTTTTTGAAATTACAATTAACTTTGTAACACAGTAGCTGATGTGTGTCGGTTAAAAAGTGTTGTTTGCTCTATTCTGGCAAAACAAGATTACGTATTCCCATAAATCTACTGTGTGAAATAACACTATGTATTTAAATTGTTACTACCTACTAGGAAAACGCTCCGTGTAACGCGTTGATGAGCGAGCACCGTCACGCGCGACATTGCCAATCGTCAGTCGAGCACGATCCATTCAATCAAAGATAACTATAACTACATTATTACCAATTTTCCTTGCAACTTTCCATAAACACTCTGGATCAACTAAAATTCTCTTTGGTCATATATTCAAAACACTTAAAATAGCAATAAGTATGATAAAAATTTGATGCTATATAGCCGAAACGTTTTTTTTTTTAACTGTGAACCACGATACATATCCCAAATAAATTATTTTAGATAGTTGATAATACCTACATTACATATTGACTACATTATGTGAATTTGTACATAATAATGAACAACAATAATGAATATGTATTTCATTGAAATTGAGAATAGCCATCTTTAAACTTTGCTTTGCTACAGAGTGCAACCCAGAATACCGTGGAATTTGTTTTGAAATGTCATTTCTGACAGTTTGAAAACTTTAAAAGTGTCAATAAGTGCATAAGTTCTTAACTGGTTGGGCTAAAAATTTATAAAATAATTGAAAATGATAATCCTAATGGCCATGCAAAATTTGAACTTGATCTGAACATTTTGATTTTCGACCTATCAGATGATAAGTTGTTAAATGTTAATTTTTGAACCAATCATTCGGCAGTGCTCAAAAACAATCCCAGGCTAAATTAGAATGATGTTAGCATGTGTGCAAACTTTCAGCTCGATCAAAGCAAAAATGTGGCCTACAGCGGCGGGAAAAAAAACAAATAGAGAAAGTGTCCAAAAGAGCCGAATGGAGACGCTCGCTACGCTCGCTCAATAAATGAATAATAATTATTACCTATTACCCCTAATTCCTAAAGAATCGAAACCAGGACCCTAACCTAATATCGCCAAATGTTAGCATGGTGCTAGTTAGCACGGTGCCACCTATCTTAGGCCCGGTTGTACGATGCCCCGATAAGTAAGATAAAGTTCACTTTAGCAGTCTAGATGGCTGTGTTTCATTGCCTGTTGCCATGGTTTCAGCCGATAAATCCTACCGCTAACTTTATCGGGACTTGGTACAACCAGGCCTTAAATGCCCATAGTAGCATCGACCTTGAACTCAGCACCATCATAGCACCAATGTTTGGCAGTATTAGGTAAGGGTCCAGAATTGTTCCATCGCTAAAGACAACAAGTAACACCCGCTGGTTCTTGTTAATACTGACCGTGCCTGTACTTGGAGAGCAGACAGAACACTCGGAAGTGATCTGCAGAGTGGTCCAGCAGCATCTCACTCACAGCCACCGTGTTCTTGAGACTCTTAGACATCTTGCTGGCGCTGCCCTGGACATATTATCACACTTTGCTCTTACACTAAGTACAGACAGAACACGAGGCAGAGAGCAGACAGAACACTCGGAAGTGATCTGCAGAGTGGTCCAGCAGCATCTCACTCACAGCCACCGTGTTCTTGAGACTCTTGGACATCTTGCTGGCGCTGCCCTGGACATATTATCACACTTTGCTCTTACACTAAGTACAGACAGAACACGAGGCAGAGAGCAAACAGAACACTCGGAAGTGATCTGCAGAGTGGTCCAGCAGCATCTCCCTCACAGCCACCGTGTTCTTGAGACTCTTAGACATCTTGCTGGCGCTGCCCTGGACATATTATCACACTTTACTCTTACACTAAGTACAGACAGAACACAAGGCAGAGAGCAAACAGAACACTCGGAAGTGATCTGCAGAGTGGTCCAGCAGCATCTCACTCACAGCCACCGTGTTCTTGAGACTCTTGGACATCTTGCTGGCGCTGCCCTGGACATATTATCACACTTTGCTCTTACACTATGTACAGACAGAACACGAGGCAGAGAGCAGACAGAACACTCGGAAGTGATCTGCAGAGTGGTCCAGCAGCATCTCACTCACAGCCACCGTGTTCTTGAGACTCTTAGACATCTTGCTGGCGCTGCCCTGGACATATTATCACACTTTGCTCTTACACTAAGTACAGACAGAACACGAGGCAGAGAGCAAACAGAACACTCGGAAGTGATCTGCAGAGTGGTCCAGCAGCATCTCACTCACAGCCACCGTGTTCTTGAGACTCTTGGACATCTTGCTGGCGCTGCCCTGGACATATTATCACACTTTACTCTTACACTAAGTACAGACAGAACACAAGGCAGAGAGCAAACAGAACACTCGGAAGTGATCTGCAGAGTGGTCCAGCAGCATCTCACTCACAGCCACCGTGTTCTTGAGACTCTTAGACATCTTGCTGGCGCTGCCCTGGACATATTATCACACTTTACTCTTACACTATGTACAGACAGAACACGAGGCAGAGAGCAGACAGAACACTCGGAAGTGATCTGCAGAGTGGTCCAGCAGCATCTCACTCACAGCCACCGTGTTCTTGAGACTCTTGGACATCTTGCTGGCGCTGCCCTGGACATATTATCACACTTTACTCTTACACTAAGTACAGACAGAACACGAGGCAGAGAGCAGACAGAACACTCGGAAGTGATCTGCAGAGTGGTCCAGCAGCATCTCACTCACAGCCACCGTGTTCTTGAGACTCTTGGACATCTTGCTGGCGCTGCCCTGGACATATTATCACACTTTACTCTTACACTAAGTACAGACAGAACACGAGGCAGAGAGCAGACAGAACACTCGGAAGTGATCTGCAGAGTGGTCCAGCAGCATCTCACTCACAGCCACCGTGTTCTTGAGACTCTTGGACATCTTGCTGGCGCTGCCCTGGACATATTTTCACACTTTACTCTTACACTAAGTACAGACAGAACACGAGGCAGAGAGCAGACAGAACACTCGGAAGTGATCTGCAGAGTGGTCCAGCAGCATCTCACTCACAGCCACCGTGTTCTTGAGACTCTTAGACATCTTGCTGGCGCTGCCCTGGACATATTATCACACTTTACTCTTACACTAAGTACAGACAGAACACGAGGCAGAGAGCAGACAGAACACTCGGAAGTGATCTGCAGAGTGGTCCAGCAGCATCTCACTCACAGCCACCGTGTTCTTGAGACTCTTGGACATCTTGCTGGCGCTGCCCTGGACATATTTTCACACTTTACTCTTACACTAAGTACAGACAGAACACGAGGCAGAGAGCAGACAGAACACTCGGAAGTGATCTGCAGAGTGGTCCAGCAGCATCTCACTCACAGCCACCGTGTTCTTGAGACTCTTGGACATCTTGCTGGCGCTGCCCTGGACATATTATCACACTTTACTCTTACACTAAGTACAGACAGAACACGAGGCAGAGAGCAGACAGAACACTCTGAAGTGATCTGCAGAGTGGTCCAGCAGCATCTCCCTCACAGCCACCGTGTTCTTGAGACTCTTAGACATCTTGCTGGCGCTGCCCTGGACATATTATCACACTTTGCTCTTACACTATGTGTTAGTGACGAGTTTTGTGAAATATGTGTTTTTATAAAACTGAAGGTTTCGATAAAATGTTATTCATATGAAATTTCAGAAATGTATAAGACTGAAAGTTTTGATTTAACGTTATGATAAAATTTGAAGTTATGATAAAATTAAAAAATACCTAAAATGTTTTGTAAAATTTATCAAATTGTAAGTGATGATAAGCTAGGTTTTATGTGATTTGTATGAAATTCAGTCAACTGACAATTTTAATGAAAAGTTAAGTTGAATTTCAGAAAAATGTATAGAATTGAAAGTAAAATAGAAAATGTTTAAAAAAGATAAAAAAAGTTTGTGAAATTTATGAAATTGTAAGACTTGATAACATTTGAGATTTTATGGAATTTATTAAATCTCAAGTTTCAATGAAAAGTTTTGTGAAATATGAGAATACCTGCTAAAAAATTGAATGTGGCAAGGAAACGTTTGGTGAAATTGCTAAAATTCATAAATTTAATTACTTGATGAAAATTTCATAAAATTAAAGAACTTTATTCAAAGGTTTTGATGAAAAGAATCATGAAATGTATACCTAAATGAAGAGTTGGATGTAAATCTTCGAGAGTATAAACTAGAGAAAGCATCTCTGAAAGCATGTGAAAGGATTGCGCGCTGTTCTACCTGCACATGTAGATGACCGGTGTGCAGCCAGTAGTTGACCCATCGGTCCACCGCATGGTGACAGCAGCACTGGGCCTCGCAGTTCTCATGATGCGGGAACAGAAGGTCGATGCCCCCGGAGTGGATGTCAATGTGTGTGCCGAACACGTGGCTGACACACGCAGTCATTACAACATCAGCAGGGATATTATACAATGCAATAACAAATATAATAAGCAGAGACAGTTGTTTGTGGTGATAAAAAAAGCAAAAATTCGTTTTCAACATTCTGAAAGTGGTGAATTGGTGGTGATAATTATGTTAATTTTCGCGATTGGTGATGAAATGGGAAAAAATGATTTTTGTAAGAAAAAGTGTGAAATATGACGCGCGAGCGAGCCGCAATACTACCAACCCCCCTCTCACTAGCGAGACTCGGCGCGTGCGCATGCGCACCCCTGTTCAAGGTCATGTAGATGCGTCATTCCATGCTCAGCAGCCAACCAGCTGGCACCCCCATACTCTCTTTGGCTGGCACTGATAGCTGGCTTACGAAGAAAACAGTGTGATTCTTTCTATTTCGTGGTACTTTAGATACAGATAGAGGAAATTTTCGTAAAATATACACTCGGAATCGGAAAATGTTGCAAAACACGTAGGTTTGGGACAAAATCGCGTGAAATCGCGAGAATTCGTCAATATCGCGTCAAAACACAAATTTCGCGAAAATTCGCGAGAAAAAGATACATATATTTGGAATCAGGAGTGTATGAAACGTAAAGATATGAAAGAAAATTCATGTTTCTAAACATTTCGCGTTTATCGTGGAAACCATAAACAACTGGCCCTGATAATAAGTTATGAACTCAACAAAACGCCGGTTATTCAACAAACCGAACAAAACTATGCTAGTTCGGATACGATTGCAGACCAAACCCATTAAACAAATGTCTCAACTTTTACAAGTTTGCTTTACAAGTTGGCATTGAAAGGCATTGAAAGTTAAAACTCAAAATATATTAAGATTCAGATTTTGTTACATTTGAGTCAGTGTAGTTTGGCACACAAATAGCCATAGTATTTATGTTGGTATGTACTAGAAAGAAGTTTTCAAGTGAAGTTTTGTCTAGGTCTAGGTTTTTTTAGGTTGCAAGGCTGTAATTTTAACCAGAAAGAGATATTCTCCATCATCGAAAAAGTTACAATCCTATGTGAATGAATGAAGTGCAATGTTACCTTGCCATGACGGAACATTCAATGTGCCAGCCCGGCCTCCCCCTGCCCCTCCCCCAGGGACTCCCCCAGCTCGGCTCCCCTTCCTTGGCCGCTTTCCACAGAGCGAAGTCCGCTGCCTGCCGCTTGCCCCCGTGTGGAGCCTCTTCTTTCCCTGCAATATCAAGCGGAGTTCATTCTTGCTCAACACTTGTCAATCATCATCGCTTTCAACCATTCAGATTAGGTGAAAAAATACTTAGTAACCTAGCTATTTCTTCAGTCAAACTGAGAAATAAAAACACTATATTTTGTAGCCACATTATACATTCCAGAAAATGCATTTATATACAATCACAATTTCTCCCCTTTTGTTTTGAGTTTGTGAAAATATCGTCGGCTAAACGGCAAAACCTCGTAAGTGCCATTTTGCAAAATGTTCAGGAGAGACAAAAAACATCACAATTTGAAAATATATGTATATCAAAATTATTTTTATTGGTAAATTCATGTAAAAATATACTACACATACTAATTGACTCAAAACTTAAAATATTTTTTAATTCCTATTATAAAAAGCACTTACGTGTTTTTACTCACGTTAACTTATCAGTTTTAAGAGTCGACAGGACTCGCAAAAATTTCGATTCGGATATGAAAAAAATCCAAAAAATGCACGAAAATGCATTAGCTCTGGGTTGTACGTGACATTTGTGACATTTAATCATTGTGTTGCATGTTGCATATACTGCTGTGAAGTAAGTTATTTTAATTCAAACATTGAAAACCACAAAAAACCATAAAAAGGCGGCCCCTACTTTTTTCTTTATGACTTTACCAATTGTCTCCAAATTTTTACAGCATAGAGATAAAGAGTAAATCTGTGCCTCTAGTGATTCAAAAAAATAATAACAAATGTTATTACTCGTGTTGAGGAGGTGCCAAAATGGGCAATATATGGGTATTTTGGCACCTGTGCCCTGAAATTACTGAACAAAAAATAACACTTTTGGCCCACTAGAGGCACAGATTTATTATTTATCTATAATCTGTGAAAATTTGAAGACAATCGGTAGAGCCGTTTAGAAAAAAGTAGGGGCCGCCTTTTTGTGCTTCATGAAACATGGATTTCATCAAGTATCGTAGACTCTTAAGAGGGCTTGGTAGTGAGCGTGGCCTTGACGAGTTTTTAATCGATTTTTATCAATATCTTTTACCAGTGTAATTGTTAACAAAATAGGGCTATGGACGTGAATTCAGAACAGTTCAATGAAAATAATTTCATAGTTTGGAATAAGCTATTAGTTTTATTGTGTCCAACAGGTGTTTAGAACCCGAAAATTACTAAATATTCGGGTTCTAAACACCTGTTGGACAAAGTAAATCAAATAAACCATTACAAGCTATGGAATTATTTTCATTGAACTGTTCTGAATTCACGTCCATAGCCCTATTTTATTAACAATAACACTGGAAAAAGATATTGATAAAAATCGATTAAAAAACTCTTCAAGGTCAAACTCACTACCCAGCCGTCTTAAGCACTTTACGCCATTACACAAAGGCACCTGCGTGGTTTTGCTGATCACTTGGTTTCATATATGTTGAATAACAAGGATTTCCATTGGTCAAAGATTTTTGCGGGAATATTCAAATGCAGGAATCATTATTAAGCTATTGAAAAAACTCAACAGTCCATTTTTGGCCAAAATGGCACTTACGAGGTTTTGCCGCGTAGCCGACGAATTTCAGTTAGACTTGAATGTTATAATAATAATAATAATAATAATCTTCCTCCCGGTTCCAAGAGTTGGGTCGGGGGGTGGCGAAGCCACCATTACTAGGGCCCGGACTCCTAAGCTAGCTGGCCAGGCTTGGCTCTTCCTCTTCGTTCTTCTTCTCTACCAGTTTTTTCCACTTCTTCCTGTCTTCCCACCACCTTCCTTCTTCCACTTCTTCCCACTTCTCCAGTCTCTCTTGTACATCTTCTGCTACCAGCTCTCTCCACTTTTCCCTCGGTCTTCCAACTCTCCTTTTATCACTTCTCGCAGCTTCGAACTCCCGACGCGGTATTCTCTCCCTCTGCATTCTCTTCATGTGGCCAAACCACCGTAGCCGCTCTCTCCCCATTTTAAATGCCAACCTCTCTACCTTCAAGTCTCCTCTAATCTTTTCACTCCTGATCTTGTCCATCTTATGAAAATATTAATTTTTTTTGAACTAATTTAACAATAATTGATGGCATAAACGAAGAAAAGGGTGAAATTAAAACACATACTGAAGAGTTAAAGCAAATTTAATGCAGGACGCATTCGGTTTACTTCCTCAGTCTCGCCTGAGGAAGTCTCAGGCAGTCTTGCCTGAGGAAGCTAAACGATCACGCCATGCGAAATATAGCGGTTTGTTTTCCATGGCTTTTAATACCAGTGTTTTTATCCTAGAGATTAGTGTACATTTTAACAGATTACTCCTGGTATCGATCATCTCATGTTATTAGGAAAGCATCTGCTCAACAGAATAAAAATGAAGTGTAACTCACCGTCTGATTGCATGGGAATGGCAGCCAGCTTGCCGTAGGCCGGGTAGCTGGCCACGTAGAAGTAAACCGAACCATCTTCAGTCACGTACGCGTGATTCAGAGCGATCAGACGTGAGATAAACGTGATTATACGAGGCATGAAGTCCGAGACACGTGTCACGACGCTGGCGGCTCGAACGTTCAAACTCTCCTGCCAGAAGAAGATTCAAACATACAATCAGCACTCGCGGCGTTACCTATTAGTTGAAATAAACAGTGATGACATTTCAACATCTGCTTTCTTAATGTCCAACGGTTTACCACGGAAATCGTTTATAAATTAATATAAATATAAATATATTCATAAATATAGGTGGGTAAACTTTATGAATGTCACACTGACTCTGAACAAAGTAAATAGGTAGGTATGTACCTAGTGTATGTATTAAATAACTCAGTACCTACTTCAGAGGTAGAAGGGTGGTGGTCCATTTCCTCGATTTTGCATTGCTGTTAGCTGAATCATAGCATTATAATTGTAAAGTAGGGCTGAGAAGTTTAAACGTCAACTGTTCGTCTGTTCGTTTAGGTAAAAATGTTTTTGTTAAACGTTTGTTTAATCGTAAAAAGTGCTGTTTTTGTACAGGTGTAGGCAACATGTCTGGACTCTCAACAGAATGCCCTGCTCCTCAGTTGTTCTGTTAGGCTGAGAAGTACTACATTGCAAGGAGTGCGCACAATGTTGTCTTTCTCAGCCTAACAGAACAACTGACGAGTGGCTCCGTCTGGTGAGAGTTCAGAAGTACGCTCTCCAGACTGTAACACTCTAAATATTGTGTCAAACTCACTTAATAAAAGTAACTAAATATTAGGTACCTAGTATGCATATTTATTTTGTCTAATTCTTGTTATTTTGCTTTAATGTAGTGTGGAATCTGGTTCATCCTGGCAGAGTACAATTTCACCAGTCTTATCGTATTGATAAGGTCTCAAGAATGACAAATTCTTTTGAAAGTGGGGACATAGGGGAGAGAGTAATATCACTAACAGCATTTTTATGTTCCTCAAAAGCTTAAACGTAACTTAATTAATTAATTAGTTGAGAGAATTTAAACGTTTCTAGGTACTAATTTCACTGATTTTCACAAAGTGAGCTGGTAACTCTCCCCGCATGTATAACGACTGCACTGACCATGTCCTGGAAGAACTCAGCCTCGTACTTGCGCGTGAGAGATTGCACGTCAGACTTGTCGGCCTCGGCTCTGTGAATGATCTTGTCGTCGATGTCGGTGATGTTCATCGCGAGAACCACGCTGATGTTGAAATAGTCCTCGAGGATACGCCGGATTATATCCATCTTCACGTACGAGCTGTAATGCAACATTTAGAGGTACCTACATACTTTAGCTGCGATCCTGGAGTCTTTCCTTTCATAAGGAACAATGAGCATTCAGTTATTGTCCAACAGCTAAGAGTCGGCTGCACTCAAAGAAAACATCGGAGATAATATTTCCTAAATATCGTCACAACTTTCAACTATTCAATTTAGGTAGGTACGAAAAATAAAAAAAAATATATGCAGATATAGAGATTAAACAGCCACTTGAGTGAACTTAATCCCATAAAAGTAGGAAGGACCAAAAGAAATACCGATTTGATCTAAAAAGCACTATTTGCCAGGTGAAATCCCATCCCTTCATTGCTCTGTCTACGGAATGGATTCACTGGTCCCGGGATGAACTAACTTACCACGCGTGTCCAATGTGTGCCGAGTCGTACACTGTAGGCCCACACATGTACCAGCTGGCGTACTGCGGCTGCTTCAATATCAGAGGAACCTTTGATTTAGTCGCAGAATTATACATGTGAATGCCTGTGTCATAGCCCTGAGGTGGAATCCAATGACTACTGGAATAATGGGACACTCGATTCCACTCACAATGAACTGCTTTCACACTTTTACGGTATAAATTTAACATCAACGTTTTGTGTGTCATTATTGTTACTTGTTATGGCTTTAATTACAAATGATCAAAGACAAATGATAAACAACGAGACTAGACTAGAGCTGTAAGATATTTAGCAAAGAGAATGGGATATTTAGGTTATATGTTAATGACATGTGACTTTTGACAGCTGAGTTATCCAATCAGCTGTTGCTTGTCAACAATCAACATAACCTAACCCATGCTGACATAACGAAAGTACTCTTTCTTTATTTTATACCTACTAAAGTTTATTGTCTTCAACAGAGCTGTAACAGGTAATTGTGGCATAATTATCAGTTCATTCGTTTTGTGTCCAATTCGATACTTAGGCAAAAGATTTTGGTACTTTAAAGTTATATCTTCAACAACACTGCAAACACCTAGGTAGAGGGTGTTGTCAACATTTTCATTTTTTTTTTTTAAGATTACACCATTGCCTTTTCCAACTAGATACCAAGACTTTATTAAGAGCCAATTTATTCATATAATCTTGTGTATTATTCAACAACAATCAGACATTTCAGTTCTTGACTTGCATTGCTTCCAGCAGACACCGGCTTGCAAGATGATGAAATACGAAGGCGAAGGCGAGGAGCTTGTTGACAAGAGTCCGTGTGCGGGAGTTCGGGCTGACTTGAAGATGTGTCTTCTTCAGAGCGATTGCGTGAAGAAGGTAAGTCGTATCTCGTTGAAGATGGACTAGGTATATTATGTTGAAGTATATTTTCTATTTGACACGCTAAACTTTATTTTGCATGGTGAATGGGGGGGGGGGGGGGGGTCAGACTGCACGAGTGGGGGGGAAGATAACACCCCCCTTGCCATGCGCTTGACTGCGTCATTATTTACCAAGATTTACCTCAAGATAGATTTACCTATCGCCGAATAAGCAAGTCAACCTTGAAGGAAATTTCTATGGACGAAATTGAGTGTCGCGCCGTCATCAAGTTCTTTCAAATTCAAGGAAATACACCTCAAACAAATTTGGAAGAGATTTTAACTGTTTGCAGGGACTGTTGCAAGGATATCAATAGAAAAATCTGTTTGAATATTCTTTGAGAGGTTTTTCATGGAATTTCATGATGGCGGTTGACTTGCTTATTCGATGATATCTTATACAATAATGATACAATCCTAAGACTTGAATGTTTTAAATAAGTCACACAAAGAAATATGCACTGGAAACGGTGTCCCGGAATTGCGTCAAAAGGAAAAACGTCATATTGGTGGTGTAACATGGTCTTTTAGAAAAGGGAATAGCGTCAAATGAAATTTGACGTTATTCCTATTTGACGTTATTCCGGCGGAATAATGTCATATCCAATTTGACGCTATTCCCGTCGAAATACTGCCCAATTCTGACCAATTGATTGGGAAATTTCCTCATAGAAATTTCCACTCTTTTTGACATTATTCCTGCGGAATATAGTCAAAAAAAATATGACGATATTCCTGCGGAATAATGTCAAAATCTTTTTGACGATATTCCTGCGGAATAATGTCAAAAATAATTTGACGCTATTCCTGTAGTGCAACTTTTAATATCGAGTATTATTTTTGACATTATTCCTGCGGAATATAGTCAAAAAAAATATGACGATATTCCTGCGGAATAATGTCAAAATCTTTTTGACGATATTCCTGCGGAATAATGTCAAAAATAATTTGACGCTATTCCTGTAGTGCAACTTTTAATATCGAGTATTATTTTTGACATTATTCCTGCGGAATATAGTCAAAAAAAATATGACGATATTCCTGCGGAATAATGTCAAAATCTTTTTGACGATATTCCTGCGGAATAATGTCAAAAATAATTTGACGCTATTCCTGTAGTGCAACTTTTAATATCAAGTATTATTTTTGACGTAATTCCTGCGGAATATATTAAAAAAAAATTTTACGACGTTATTCCTGCGGAATATAGTCAAAATCTTTTTGACGTTTCCTGCGGAATACAGTCAAACTCTTTTTGACGTTATTCCTGCGGAATATAGTCAAAATCTTTTTGACGTTATTCCTGAATAATGAAATTAAGAATTTAAAGACCAAAATGAGTTCAATTTCTATGTGAAAGGCCAAGTACGTCAAATTTGAAACGTAGAATAAGTGGTTTCCCGAAATAATTTCATGGACGTTTGAATAATATTTGGTTCAAATTATTGATTCACTTCAATCATGAATAATTACTGTGATTACAATTGACAATCCTATATTGTTTTGTATTTAAGGGCCAGTCTTTCAATACTCGGCTAACTTTTAAACGGTTGATTAGGACTGTATCATGGCAACAACCACTTGAAATACAGAGTTTTGTACTAACTAACTGTTAACATCTAATTGATAGGTACTTTAGTAGAGTACCTTTTGAAAGATCAGCCCTCACAGTTCTTCTTGAACCACTGGTACTAATTAATTAGCATTAGAGTGTGTTTTGCGCAACACAAATTGCTTCCCCGAACCATCATGGCTGCAAACACACGGGGCGACTTTTAGTAGCTCAGTCGCGGCGATTTTACGCCGGCGAGTCACCGAGCAACTTTTGATAGCATTGAGTCTTATTGCAGCTTTGTTATCTGCAAAAAGCACTGTTGATAATTAAGCGAGCCCCGAAACGGGCAACTTGCTGAGTCGCAGCGACAAAAAGACGCTGCGGCGAACACGCTGCGACTTGAGACGCTCGTCGCTTTTTAGTAGTTGGCAAGGTCATATCAGTGACGTCATTCAATAAAAGTTTGCATACAATTTGAGAAAAACGCCGCGTCAAAAAGTGTGTTTACTCTTTCATTTTTACGACATACGGCGTCAGAGACTAAAAATCGCTCCATGTTGCGTCTTGCCAGCGACAAACAGAAACGCGCTACTAACAGTCAACCGAGAAACAAAGAAAAACCCAGCGTCGACCAAGAAAAACAGCTTCTTTTTGTCGCCGCAACTGAGCGACTAAAAATCGTCTCGTAGGTTCGCAGCCTAAGGGAAGAAACACACGGGGCGACTTTTAGTCGCTCAGTCGCGCGATTTTGCGCCCTGGGGAGTTTTAGACGCGCGTCTTTTGCGCGTCTCGTGTGTTCGCTCTCAAGACTCAATGCTACCTAGCTGCAAGCGTCTTTTTGTCGCCGCAACTGAGCGACTAAAAGTCGCCCCGTGTGTTTGCAGCCTAAGAATGACGTCACTAATATAACCTTGACAACTACTAAAAACTTGTTCGACCAAGAAAATCGCTGCGTCATTTTGTCACTCAGCGACACTCTTCAATAGATAAACCAGTAACAAGCAAATCTTACCAAAAATCAATATTAAATAACAACACCAGGGACTTGAACCGGAACCGAAAAAACTCAGGAGATATCTCAATTACTGTATCATTTGCAGGGATCACGTGTCATATAGTTACAATAAACATGTATATACCTAACTGTAGGTATTTTGTAAACATTTCGAAGAAGATTTCGTTGCCAAGACCTATAGGCTGCTAAACTACGTACACCCGCGGTAACAGAAATTGCTTGCAAAATTCCAAGTCCTTTCCAATACTTGAGTAATTAGACGAAAATACGGAGGTAAACGCAGATTTCGAGCATGTGGGGGGTGAACGGACATCTTGCCGACATCATTTCTCGTTTCCGGACATTTTGCCGAAAATTGAAAATTGATTTGTGGAAATATGTTTTTAAAACATGAAATTCCTGCAATTTGAATGCAAATTTATTAATTGAAATGAAATCAATCATTAAATCAATCATGTAAAAAATAATGTCAAATTATTTTTACGAAGTTACTTTTTTTACTAACTCGATAGGAAATTAAAAAGAGAAGGGGGAAGAGAAAAAGCGACGGATAGGGTGGAATTTTACTATCCCCCTACACATTGTGTAATAAATTTGTATTTATTATTTGAAACTGGCTACAATTTTTCGCATGTTAATTGACATTTTATATTTGTACAATTCATTTGAATTTGTATTTATATGAATATGGTAGTGTAGTGTATAGTGTATATGGTAGTACCATATGGTAATATGGTATTTATATGGTAGTTATAAGATCCTATCAAAGAGAGGTTTGATTACAATGGGACCATTCCTCATACATATTAATTATTTATCCGGTAATTCGACGGTAATTCGTGCTCCAACATAGCAGTTTACCGTATTTTTTTCTGACCGCGGGGAGCTACACCAATTTTTAGATGAAACCAATGGACCAATCTTGATAGAAATTCATGACGTCAACAATCAGGATAATGAATGTTTCGTTAAACAAATGCCCTGATCCGTTGCTACGTGTTTGACCCGTAATACGAAAAGTACCAAAAACAGAGATTCGAGCCATAACAGTCAAGATCAATAAAATAATGTTTTTATTACTAATTATTCTATGTCCGAATCTTAAGAAAATAAACCACAAAATACATTATTTAATTATAGCGACTTTTTATATTTGTATTTATATATTTTATAATTTTTTTAGATAAATTATCTAGACATTATTTCAAACCTTCTGCATTTTTTATATTATCTAAACTAAAATATCTAGATAATTTTTCGAGTTACCTTTAATATCTTGATATACCTATTTGAAAAAAATTATCTAAGCATTATCTTATCTAGATTTTTTTTGTTATTCTTTCTCTTATCTAGAGAAAGTAAATAGAATATCTGTCACAACTCACAACAATGTTTGTTAGTACTAAGGAAAATAACTTATTGGATTTTCCATTGAAAAGTTATTAACTGCCAACTGGGCTTTGCCGTCATTTGGGATAAAAGCAGGATATTATTATGAAGGATGTGACTATGAGTCATTAGGTTTACCGGGTAAATGTTACTGACATATTTTGTAAAATTGCTCATCCGCCAGAAAGCGTCAACGCTAATAGTCGTTGGGTCGAAGTCACACAATGGGATGGCAGATCTTGAAACTAGATAAAATCAACGATTGATGAATGAGAAAGACTAATGGTTGTAAATAAAGTAGTCATCTTATAGTTTTAACAGTAGCATTGGTACACTCACAAACCAATTAAAAACTGTATTTGAACTAAGCGAATTGGCTGCTGGTAGGTTCCTGACAATCAATCATTTCAGAGCTCAACTACTAGAGTTAGATGATGCGGAAGCACTAACTTCATTTGATGCCATCAAATCTTTAACAGATCCATAGACTGCATTCCAAATCTAAATGAAAACCAAATCAAATACAAATGTGAACAAAAACATTTTTTATAAAATATAACTTTGAAGAATTGGATATTCAAAATATGATTTTTAAAATATTTCCTGCAAGAAATATTCATCAAATTAGCTGCATCGAAAGAAAGAAGGATCAGATTTAGTGTCTGGAGTAAAAATCTGATCCTTCTTTCATTCAATTATAAAATTGATCTAAAAATTTAAAATATTTGTAAAGTGGGAATGAATTTTATTATAAATTCAGAGAATGAACCTATTTGGAATATTGATAGAAATTTGAAGTACATATTCTTAATGGCATCATTATGAATAAGTATGCCAAAAATCATAAAGATCTGAGACAAAAATTCGATCGATGCAGCTACCTTAATTCTTTTGACTATTTTTTCCGTCAATGTCTTATATCTGCGGATAGTTTTTTAAATTTGTAATCAGTGTGAAAATCATGAAAACAAAAAACAAGTCTTCATTCCAACAACAAAAAGACAAAATCATTTGATTGTTTTACATGCTCTGTAAAAAGGTGATATAAACCTAAAATTGATTGTCTGGATAACAATGAATTTATTTCTCTCTGTACTCATCGTAAGTGTGTTAAGATTTTGTAAACGTCGCAGTAGCAGTGATAAATTATTTTAAATTATCTGAAACAAATTTGAAATTTGTTGGTCCCGATGACCACAAGTGTTTTTTGAATGATAATATTCTATCAAGTTTTTAAATTTATGGAAATATACTTTATTGGTAATTATTTGCATTCCCAGGCCGGATTTGAGAATGTTGGGTTATAAACAAAACTCTTCCGGTCGCTCAAATCCAGAAGGCCCTCTCCCCCCTAAACCCTGTCACCGTGAAATCAGTGAGCGGATGGCGAAATCAATATGATGACAAATGTGACATCTTGGTATTGAAACCTACCGCCGCTACACAAATCTTGTACCCAAAAAGAATGGCAAGTATTTTAAAAAACCATCTCTTGCATATTGAAATTAAGAAATTCGAATATAGTTATAGTCATAACTTTTCTTTGGGTATAGTACGCTCCTTTTCATTATAGATTAAAATTTACATTGAAAAAACGAAAGTTGGCTCTGGCAAGCTTCACCACGGTACCGTTTTAGCACTTCCTCTCCTTTTGTTTGTGTGTTTTTTGTGTATTTTGTAGAGAATGCTCAGGCCAAACCATTCAACCGATAGATCTGAAATTATATTATTATATTTTATTGTCTGTTTGCAGCAAATGCAAATTGCAAAACACAGAATACCAAAATCAAATTAAAGAAAATTGCATAACATATTTAACAGTATGAAAGAATTAAATAATTAATAATTTCTAAAGATATAAAAAAATGATTAACAATGAAATGGATATTAGTATACAAGATAAGTAATAAAATGATGATAATAGTAATAATCTTAGATAAGTATTAATACTGGTTAATATAGAGGCATTGGAATAAAATAATCAGTCGCTAACATATTTAGAATAAAAATGGTTTCGCATAATACCAATAGCGTTCTTAATAAAATATTTCCTAAATTGAAACGCTTACAAAATGAGTTTATATTAGATACTATTAATGAACTATAAAATATTATAAGTTGTCTCGTGTATAGTTTATGAAAAGGACCCTATGATTTCTTTATTTAAATTTACACTGGAACACTTTGTCTGATCCACTTCAAATTTTGCATGGTTAATGGGGCAAACGTTTTACAAATGTTTGAGATTTTTATAAATAACCTGTAGTTATCCTCAATAGCTATTGCATTTGAATTTCACGGATTTAATGCTCGTTAGAAAGCTACTAGGAAAACGCTCTGTGTATCGCGTTGGTAAGCGAGCATTGGTATTGGATGTGATACAATGTGGTAGTGGTAGAAAATGAGAAATTACAATTTTTTGGGACAAGAATAGTTATTTTCCACGAAATTTACACGAAATTCGCCTAAAATTCCGTTGCTTATCTTTCCTACAATCGTTTGCAAGTCTCGACTACTCTAGAGGCCTTGGAACTGAAGAATCAAGATGGCACTCAGCGATGGGCACTGGGCTTTATCGAAAATACATGCATTTTATATACATTGTGTATTTTTGTATTTTGTATTTTCACGAGCTTTTCATGGAGTATTTCCTATCATGTATTTCAAATACAACATTTCAGAGTATTTTGTATTTTGAGCATTAATAAAATACAAAATACAAAATACTGTAAAATGTATTAATGATAGGAATTATTGTTATCTTTTGTCCAGAAATAGAGTGAATGTACAATGACTGTCAACAATAATTTTGAAGGAACATAGTGTTATGATCATATATTGGTCATTGGAATAGTTACCTATACCTATAATATGTGATGTCAATGTCAATCAAGATAACTTTCAATACTTTGATAAAATGATATTGGCACCGGCAGGAATCAGGATTCGTGCCAGGGGTTAGCTATGGTGAAGTGGGGGGGGGGGGGGGGGCACAGGGGAGAAACGGTAACGCTTTGTCAAAAAGGGCGATTTTTGGTTAAACAATATTCACACTCTGATACCAATTTTGAGACGTTATGAGATATAATTCGTCTAAAAAATTCAACCTTAATAAACCATAAAATCTTTACATCCATTTTATGTTATTTGCTGAAAAAATTATTGTTAAGATGTTTTTCCAAAATGTATTTAAAACTATTTATTATAAATACGTATTATGTATTTTGAAACTAGGAGATAGCGTATTGTATTTTGTATTTTAACAGCAAAAAAACAAGTTTTTTGTATTATGTATTTTGCCCGTCACTGAATAAATTGCAATTATTGGCATAAATTTGCAAATATTTCAGGATTAAAAATGACAATATCATTTGAAGATAACGACAAATTAGACTGAAAATTGGTAAACATACTAAAATGTTGGTTCTAATGAACGGTCCCGTTCAAAAATGATCCAAGAAACCTCTTAGATTACGTTAGTATGTGTGCAAATTTTCAAATCGATTGGTTGTGCGGTTAGACGTGGGCAGTGCAAAGCAACAAAAAACAAAATCAAATTAAAAGAAAAAATAAACACACAGAGAAAGAGCCATAAGAGTACCGTGGTGACACTCGTATCATAACATTTTTTCAGATTACTTTACGTCATATTCATTTGTACAATTATCAATATAGGTACTACGAGGGGGGGGGGGGGGGGGGGGGGTCACTATATTCGCGGACTCAAAGGGTTATAGTAGAGATGTGAGTTTCTAGAGCACATGGTCCAATAATGTGTGACCTTTTTTAGGCACATATACCAAATTTTAGCAAAATGGTGTCATTATTGTATATGTTATCCCCAAATAAGCAAATCACCTCTAAGAACATTTTAATCGTCAAATTGAGTGTCGCGCAGTCATCATATTAATTCAAATTCAAGGAAAAACACCTCAAACCACCTCAAACCACTTTGGTAGTGATTGTAGTGTTTACGTGGACTGTTGCATGGTTTTCCATAGACAAATCTTTTCCAATACTATTTGAGGTGTTTTTCCTTGAATTTGAATTAATTTGATGACTCAAATTAAGCGTACCTACTTTAATTTATTTTTATTATAAAAAATAATTAAACGGCACGGCACGGCTATTATAAAATGAAATAGATCGTCATGATTCTACTCAACATTATTGAAGCAGGCAAAGTGAAAGTGTCATAATTTGCTAGATCAAGGAACACAATTAATTTCATTAAAATATAAAATGTCCACGGGACAAAAGTTCACTTAGGTTATTCCTAATTAAAAACTACATTATGTATTAATTTTTGTGATTGACGCAATAAAACTGAAAACTATTGTAAACTATTTACAATATAATGAAAGTTCGATTTGCTGCCAGAAATATTACGAAAATATCAACAGACATGCCAGTTTATTTAAATAGCTACTTCTCTACTCTTGAAAAGAAAATCGGTGATAAGAATAGAATATTTTCTTGTCTTCTTAGTTTCATGGAGATCCCATAGGTTCTGCTCAGTGCGGGAAACTGTCAAAAATGCAGTTCTGAATATTCATGACAGGCAGGGACACTGAAGGGTATGACGTCATTGATTCATCTGGGACATTTCAATATCGTCATTTCCGGCTTTGATTTCCGGTACAAACAATTACAGCACAGAGTGTTTACATTATTACTAGGAAAACGCTCAGTGTAACGCGTTGATGAGCGAGCACAGAACATGCAACATCCCCATGGTAACGATGCACGACACGGCACAAGACGATTTTCTCTGCAATTTTTCAATCTCCATAATACTCTGGATGAATAACAGATCCATTGTGTCGTGAAGTCTTACCTACATACCTTCTCCAGAAATCTCTTGTAACATCCCATTCTAAACTCGTAAAATTACAATTAATACTTGACTGATTGGGCTTACAATATGTAAAATTTAATATTAAGTTGGTCTTGATCACCATGCAAAATTTGAACTTAATGTGAACATTTTTATTGTCGACCAATCAGAAGACATTATTTAAACTTAAACCAATTAGAGGATTTGGCCTTCGTACTGCATCCGATTTTATGCGCTAGCTCAAAAATGCTTTCATTTTACTGTACATTGTGGATAGCTTGGCTGCTCTACAGGCCTTGCCTTGGAACAGAAGCTTAAAGAAGGCAGGGATGACAATTTAGTATACATTTTTCAAGATTATGGAATAAAATGACCTTGAAATGACAAAACTTTTGAAAATAACGACAGATTAGACTGAAAATTGGCAAAAATATCTAAAATGTTGGTACCAATGACCACGCGAAGTTTCAAGTTGATCGGTCAATCTGTTCTAGTTTAAATTACAAAAATCACCGTAAAAATGGTTTCAAATTTGAACCAATGGGAGGATTTGGCTGAAATTTATTATGATTGGGTAAATTGTTGGTTGAAATGACTTGGCTAAATTTCAAATTGATCGGAACAACCAATCGAAAGATAATTTTTTTTAAATTTGAACCAATCACAGGAGCCCGTTCAAAAACGATCCCAGGGACCTCATAGATTACGTTAGTATGTGTACAAAATTTCAGATCGATTGCTTGAGCGGTTTGACCTGGGCTGTGTCCACACAAAAAAAAAAAAAAAAAAAAACACACAGAGAAAGTGCCATAAGAGTACCGTGGTGACGCTCGCTACGCTCGCTCAAAAAATGACCCAAAAATTAACAAAAAAAACAAAACAAAAAAACATAGTAAAGATGTAGCCTGAAGTCGTCTCATGTTTTCATGTGAAAACTATTACTGGGCAGAGATTAGAACGCGGCAAGATGACGACAATTTGAAAAATGGAAACTTTGGGCTGTTAATGATGACATTTCGTTTTACAATGATATTATGCACCTAGGACACTGTAATTTACATTTTTAAATGTATTTGAGAGTACAACAGACTACCAAAGGAAATTAATACATAAATAAGTCATTAAAACTCATTGTAGTTACTACTACCATAGACATTGCCAAGCCGAAGGCTATACAATGTCTATGCTACTACAAAAATGTTACCCAAAGATTAATTTAACCTAACCGCTGGCGCCATCCCACGGACATTTTGGTTACTAAAAACAATGTTACCCATCTAGGCCTAACGAAGCTACCCTCATTTTTTCCAGCTGGCGCATCCTGTCTGCTCTTTATGTAAATTCCCAATTGTAATTGAATAGGAAATAGTACAAGTAAATAGTAAAATAGTTTAACTAAAAAAATACCATTTTCATTTTGTGTTCAATCAAAACGAGTTTTAAACGTTTCTAATGTATCATTTTTGTAAAAATTGCCTTGCACATTAATAAGCAAAAGTAGCCAAATTTTAGAAACGGAGTAACTCACGAACGAACAAATGTTTTAAAACACTCTTTGCAGGGATTTACTACTATGATATAAATGTCTACACATTTTATTACCTGTTATTTTCTGTGTGAATTTAACTAAAACTTTATTGTTCCCACCTATAGGTACTTTAAAAACGGGTCCAGTGGGCATAAACTCTTCCCACCAGGCGGAGTTTCGAAAACTTTAATTTTTTGATTGAGCATTATAATTTCAGTAAAACGTAACTAAAAATCTAAATTCTAAATTTTGGAAAAAAGTCAAAATTTTTACTTTACGGTAGAAGGGTTTTTAAAAAATACTATGCTGTGTAGTTTAATATCCCATTTCTAAAAATGTGTTCAGAAAGACTCATTTCATTTACCGTCTTGTCACAATTAGCCACCTGGTTGAGCGAGCGTCACCACGGTACTCTTACGGCACTTTCTCTGTGTGTTTTTTTTTGTGGTCACAGCCCAGGTCAAACCGCTCAAGCAATCGATCTGAAATTTTGTACACATACTAACGTACTCTATGCGGTCCCTGGGATCGTTTTTGAATGGGCTCCCGTGATTGGTTCAAATTTAAAACAAATTATCTTTCGATTAGTTGCTTCGATCAATTTGAAATTTAGCAAAAACATTGCAACCAACATTTTACCCAATCATAAAAAGTTTCAGCCAAATCCTCCTATTGGTTCAAATTTAAAACCATTTTTCATGTGATTTTTGACATTTAAACTAGAACAGATTGACCGATCAACTTAAAACTTCGCGTGGTCATTGGTACCAACTTTAGGTATTTTTGCCAATTTTCAGTCTAATCTGTCGTTATTTTCAAAAGTTTTGTCATTTTAAGGTCATTTTATTCCAAAATCTTGAAAAATGTATACTAAATTGTCATCCCTGCCTTCTTTAAGCTTCTGTTCCAAGGCAAGGCCTGTAGAGCAGCCAAGCTATTCACAATGTACAGTAAAATGAAAGCATTTTTGAGCTAGCGCATAAAATCGGATGCAGTACGAAGGCCAAATCCTCTAATTGGTTTAAGTTTAAATTATGTCTTCTGATTGGTCGACAATAAAAATGTTCACATTAAGTTCAAATTTTGCATGGTGATCAAGACCAACTTAATATTAAATTTTACATATTGTTAGCCGAATCAGTCAAGTATAAATTGTAATTTTACGAGTTTAGTATAGGATGTCACAAGATATTTCTGGAGAAGGTATGTAGGTAAGACTTCACGACACAATGGATCTGTTATTCATCCAGAGTATTATGGAGATTGAAAAATTGCAGAGAAAATCGTCTTGTGCCGTGTCGTGCATCGTTACTATGGGGATGTTGCATGTTCTGTGCTCGCTCATCAACGCGTTACACTGAGCGTTTTCCTAGTAGTTAGTTACGCCACTGTTCCTGAACAATTCTTTGGTAGGTAAATAGGATCATCAGGTCGTTATATGCTATTCATTCTACATTACAGTTATCACCTTCAATATTTAGAAAAGAGACCACTTATTCTACGTTTCAAATTTGACGTACTTGGCCTTTCACATAGAAATTGAACTCATTTTGGTCTTTAAATTCTTAATTTCATTATTCAGGAATAACGTCAAAAAGAGTTTGACTATATTCCGCAGGAATAACGTCAAAAAGATTTTGACTATATTCCGCAGGAATAACGTCAAAAAGATTTTGACTATATTCCGCAGGAATAACGTCAAAAATAATACTTGATATTAAAAGTTGCACTACAGGACTAGCGTCAAATTATTTTTGACATTATTCCGCAGGAATATCGTCAAAAAGATTTTGACATTATTCCGCAGGAATAATGTCAAAAATAATACTCGATATTAAAAGTTGCACTACAGGAATAGCGTCAAATTATTTTTGACATTATTCCGCAGGAATATCGTCAAAAAGATTTTGACATTATTCCGCAGGAATATCGTCATATTTTTTTTGACTATATTCCGCAGGAATAATGTCAAAAAGAGTGGAAATTTCTATGAGGAAATTTCCCAATCAATTGGTCAGAATTGGGCAGTATTTCGACGGGAATAGCGTCAAATTGGATATGACATTATTCCGCCGGAATAACGTCAAATAGGAATAACGTCAAATTTCATTTGACGCTATTCCCTTTTCTAAAAGACCATGTTACACCACCAATATGACGTTTTTCCTTTTGACGCAATTCCCGCGACCCCTGGAAACTCCAACCCCTACGATTTCCCTTCCAGTCCTCGATCTTTATGTCCTATTGCCGCCACTAATCATGTAATTGTGTACAGGACAAGAAGACCCCGCGGGAATGTCTCCAGACGCAAGATAAATCCATCCCATCGGAATGCTACGTGCTGCGACAGACTTTCTTCGAGTGCAAACGTTCCCTCTTGGACAACCGGCAGAGATTCCGAGGTCGGAAAGGATATTAAACCCAATGAGAATGTTGACATCGCTTTTCAGACATTTAATGTATTTACAATGTTACAGAACTCTAATTTAGAACTGTGTCTTAGCCATTGGAACTTAGTTATACTAATATTTGAAGATATTCATTATGTTGACATTACAAAGTTGTAAGAAAATTATTTTTTCATACAAAGTGTTGAACACTAACAAATTTATTATTGGTTCTAAAAATTTGAAATTCGCTGAATGACATATGAAATTATAATGCCTGTCTTGCAAAATGTAACAGTAGATATCTTTTAAAGACCAAAGTTCTGAGAACTATTTTCCTACGTGCACTAGGTAATTCCACTACAACTTTGATGTTTCATAATTTCCTCTATTTTCAATGAGGCGGCCACAAAATCAAATTGACAGAAATCTAAAATACCCATCCTTTCTCTTACGTTTTAAAATGTAAAGGAAATTTTTATTTTACGATCTCTTATGATATTATACGAAGTCAAAATCTGGTAATATTATTTATAATTTTAACTCCAGACACAAATTAAATCTTTGTTCCACAATGTTAATATTCTAGAATGTGAAAATGTCTGGCCAAATGTCAATAGTGATGTCACAACTTATCTTGAGGTTACATTGCCCCTTGTGATGATTTATCTTTAGTTATTGAGCTGCAAGTAGTTTGTATAATAATTGTTTGTAAAATAAACTAATTTAAGGCTGAATGTGTTAATATTTTCCCTTGAAAGTAGTGGTATTTTTAATCAGTTTAAATTGTAAGAACAAACTGTGGGCTGAGTGCATAAAGTCACTTACTACATGAGATAATTTAAATACAACAAACAATGCATCTTAACGTAAATTACATTCTAATAAGCTTTTTAGAATAAAATAGAATGAGAGAAGGATGTAATGAAACTGTACTATTGATACTCTCATTTTCGGGCAGGTACGTTGCAATTTTGATAGTAAGACCATAAAGTCCATTGCCGGCCTTGTGAGGCTACAATTAACAAAAATAAAAAGTCTAGAAAGTGAGAATGATGGAGCCCATTACATTGGACTAGGGACGATCAGTGGTCTACTGAATTCACAGTCAAGCTATTTATAAGATTGCCATCTAACAATCTATTCAAAACAATTTAGTAACATATAAATATCATTACAGATTTTTACAGTCATTAAAATCTTGTTTAAAACTAAACTAAATAAGTATGGCTTAACAGTGATTCAAAATCAAATAAATCTAGATTTTGGCGGTCTCTTTCTGACACAAGAAGTTCAGTCGGTAAAGCAGTTGAACTACAATAATGGCGGCATATTTGAAATATTTGTTTATTTCAGATTTGGTATTTAAGGGGGCTCAACGAATCGAACATTCCAAAATATTGATTTTTTGAATTTTGAAATTGAATTTTGAAATTTTTTGAATTTTTACTTTTTCCAACATTTTAACTGTGTATATTTAAGTATAAAAGAATCATAAAATGTCATGTAAAGGCTAGGCCTTTAATGTTTAGTGTTTAAGGAGGGATCTCCAAGTTGAGATCTCCGAAAAAATTGACCATTTTTATTAACTTTTTCAACAATTCAACTATATTTTAATGTAAAAGATTCATCAAATGTCCTGTAACTTGCAAATCTCGACTTATATTGAGTTTTCAATTTGATGTCTCCAGAATATGAGGATATTTTAACACAGGAGGTATAGCAAAATTATTTAGGTTTTGGTTTCTAGCTTTTAAAAACGCACAGGTAGGTGTTAGTATAAAAATCTTAATAAATACCTTAATGCCTAATGCACATAATATTAGTTTTTGGAAAAAATCTATAGGCGGCAAATAGTTAAAATCTTAAAATTACCAGGAAAATTACCGCGTTTTTTCAACATGCCATGTTAAAGATAGGGTAACTCAAATTTATAAAGTGATATATCTTCGAAATTAGTTCAGTTTGACCACTTTTTCTTGTGTTTATATGATGCACAAGGAAATAATCTATTAATTAAGCATATTAATTCAGATATCTATAGGAGACGACATTTCAGGCATCCCCCCTTAATGTTTAAGGGGAATGTACACTGAATTTTGTACTCAGCTAATATAAGTGGCACAACTCAAACTTTAAAAATCAAATAACAACTTATTAAAAAAAAAAATAATTACAATTTTTATGGATTTTATTTAGTTTTTATGCATAAAAACATACATCCACCAAATTGCTACTCCTTTTTGAATTTCAAAATACAAAAAATTACATTTTTTTTAGTTACCAGAGGCACACTGCATAAAACAACGTGGAGTTTTTCAAATAAATTTACTTATTTTATGAGTTAAAAAATGTTTGAATAAATTTAAAAAAATAATAGCACTAAATATGTCAAATTAATAGGTAAAAGTAGTAAAATCATAAATGTACAAATTAAAAAATAAATCACAAAATTAAAGATGTCAGCGAGTAAGCTCTAAAATGACTGTCATTTTCAGGGAATGTTTCAAGGTTTCACTTAATTATGTAGGTTCGTTTAACTTAAAAATCGAGGGATCACGAAATTAACCCTTTGGGGGTGGGGGGTGGAGACCAAAAGGCTTCGATATCTGTACAATAGCCCATACTATAGGTAGAGAAAATCGGTTCCTAACACATTATTAAAAAAAAATGTTCTCTCTTAAAATAACTAGGTAACGAGAACTCCAAATTATGCCGCCATCTTGGAAAAAAAGAGTATATTTTAAATTTTTCGTAAAATTAAGGAAGTTTTATAAGTACTACGAAAATGTTTATTTGACATAAAATATATAGCCCTAATACTAATTGAGCGAGCGAAGCGAGCGTCTCTTTTGGCTCTTTTGGCACGGACCTATGTTTTTTTTGTTTTTGTTTTTTCTGCTATTAACCGATACACCGGTCGCACCGTTTAACCGATCGATCTGAAATTTTGCACACATGTAAAACCAACCTTCTCTGTTTGCAGACCCTAATTATAGAGGTACCCTACCTACATTTTTTGAAATCCATTTATTGGTTAAAATTTAAATAAATATCTCCTAATAGGCTGAAAAATTAAAACGATCTTCGTTAATTCTTATCAAGCTCATATTTAGCATGATCATTAAGACCAACATTGTCTCTTATTATACAAAATTTCATCCCAATCTGTTAAGAACGTATGAACCTATTGTCATTTTTAATATCTGTCAGTATTGAAGTAGGTATATCGAAATGATTGTTTTCCAGTGCCAATTGAATAGGGAAGATTCTTAGAATTTATAATATAATAAAAACATGGATTTATAAAAATATACATGTTTCTGATCTCGATAATAAAAAAAAATAATCTCGTGCGATAAATAGTAATAAAGTAATCTTCATTCTAAATCTGAATAAAACTTCTGAATTTTACTGAGGCCAAGAACGGCCTAAGGGACAACTGACGTCACATGTTGGTATGTAATCATACAAACACAATGTATAATCATGATGGCTGGTCGCAAATAACATTGCTGTCTACGTCTCACTTGTTGTAATGATCACAAACGCTGTTTTGCCCGCCTGAATGGTAAAGTACGTCCAGTGAGCGTGTAGCCAGTTCAGCAAATGCTGTGTAAAATTCAACAATGGGTTTAGCTCGTAATCCGGAGTGTTTTGACGCGTGTGCGGTTGTAAATATCTCTCAACGACTGCAGGTGTTCTGGAATGGGTTGTTTTGTTGTGGTGCCAAATATCTATCAATGCAGTTGGCTTTTAAAATTCACGGAAAGTTGTTTAAAATGGCAACAGTGTAGGTGGAAGGGGTGGCAGGTCATAAAAAGAGTTGTATCTTGTCAGAGCTTAACTGTCGAACAAGGGTCGAACAATACTGCTCATCTTATGAAAGGACTTTCTCCACGCTCGCTGGGCGTACTATAGTAGATATTTCAATGCCGAGATTTTCAGTATTTATTTGATCCCCATAAAAAACACTCCGTGTAAAAATACCAGCCAAGTCTCTTCAACTCTAAAAAAAATAGAAGAAATCTAAAAAATTCAGCACTGAAAAGTAGTGATATCAAAAAATGGGCCAAGTCAAAACTTAATTTTAAAAACCAAATTATACTTGGCGCATCGTAGAAATAGTAAGAAGCATATGGCCAAAAATTAAATGTACCCTAACATATTATATAATATACCTAAAATGCCCTTAAAAACGATGCGCCTACATATTTTGGTTTTTAAAATTAAGTTTTGACTTGGCCCATTTTTTGATATCACTACTTTTCAGTGCTGAATTTTTTAGATTCTTCTATTTTCTTTAGAGTTGAAGAGAATTGGCTGGTATTTTTACACGGAGTGTTTTTTATGGGAATATCACACCTTTTTTTAGATTATTCTCACGCCTGTAACACAAATCGGAGCAATAATGACTAATTCCTTTAAAAAAAATACGACATTTCCGAATTGGTTACTGAGAAAATTTTTGTTTGATGCCAAACATAAGTTTAAAGTGATATACCATGAAGAATTGCGAAAGCATCGTTCCAATCGGTCCAGCCGTTTTCGAGTAATGGCGTCACTTCCTGTTTTCAAAATGGCGGCTAAAATTACTGCCACCTAGAATGTATTTCTATAAATGTTTTGTATCATTATAAGCCTTCTGAATAATGTAGTTATTGTAGTAAGAGGTGATTAAAGTCTAATTCTTTTTTTTATGACGTCATTTCCGGATTCGGTGAAAATTTATTTCTACTTTAACATTTGTTATTCTATAAAGATGACCGTCTGAATCATTTGGCGCTAGTTTCATTCCGATCGGTCAAGCCGTTTTTCAGATATGACATCACTTCCGGTTTCAAAATGGCGGCTTCCGGTTGGTTTTATAAAAAGGCACCTCAGACGCCAAATTAAGCCGTTTAGGCTGTGACGGTGATAGCGACGTTTCCTGATATCATCATCATCATTAGATACCTTTTAAAAAGGGTGTAATTTAACGTTTTTCACGGCCCTCTAGCCCACAAATGGCATTAACTATTGTTCCCAAATTTGGTATATGGCCATAGATCGAAATTAAGATATTTCGCAACAATGTGAGATTTTTCAATTTTGAGATCGAGTAGGCCGAAAATGCCATGTTGTTGCTTACAGTAAAAGTGTTTGGTCTGCTCCTCGGTTTATATAGGCATTTACAGTATGTTGAGTGACTGTGAGTGTACAGTACGACTTGGCTGGGTGGAGCGACCGCTCACACTATATGCTAGTCCTGCTAAGCGTGTCCAGGTATAAGCTGGCCCATGCTAATCAAGAGAAGAGAATTGTCCTGCTTAGCATGGCCAGGGATAGGCCGGCCAATGCTAAGCACGACTAGAGAAGTGTCCTGCTTAGCATGGCCAGGGATAGGCCGGCCAATGCTAAGCACGACTAGAGAAGTGTCCTGCTTAGCATGGCCAGGGATAGGCCGGCCAATGCTAAGCACGACTAGAGAAGTGTCCTGCTTAGCATGGCCAGGGATAGGCCGGCCAATGCTAAGCACGACTAGAGAAGTGTCCTGCTTAGCATGGCCAGGGATAGGCCGGCCAATGCTAAGCACGACTAGAGAAGTGTCCTGCTTAGCATGGCCAGGGATAGGCCGGCCAATGCTAAGCACGACTAGAGAAGTGTCCTGCTTAGCATGGCCAGGGATAGGCCGGCCAATGCTAAGCACGACTAGAGAAGTGTCCTGCTTAGCATGGCCAGGGATAGGCCGGCCAATGCTAAGCACGACTAGAGAAGTGTCCTGCTTAGCATGGCCAGGGATAGGCCGGCCAATGCTAAGCACGACTAGAGAAGTGTTCTGCTTAGCATGTCCAGGGATAAGCCGGCCAATGCTAAGCACGACTAGAGAAGTGTCCTGCTTAGCATGGCCAGGGATAGGCCGGCCAATGCTAAGCGCGACTAGAGAAGTGTCCTGCTTAGCATGGCCAGGGATAGGCCGGCCAATGCTAAGCACGACTAGAGAAGTGTCCTGCTTAGCATGGCCAGGGATAGGCCGGCCAATGCTAAGCACGACTAGAGAAGTGTCCTGCTTAGCATGGCCAGGGAATGGCCGGCCAATGCTAAGCACGACTAGAGAAGTGTCCTGCTTAGCATGGCCAGGGATAGGCCGGCCAATGCTAAGCACGACTAGAGATGTGTCCTGCTTAGCATGGCCAGGGATAGGTCGGTCCATACTAAGCAGGGCTCTTCTTTAGTTGACGACTTTAGCTTCTAATCGCGCACCAGGAGGTCGCAAAAAGATTTGCGAGTATATCAGTAACTCTATCTCCCCCCCCCCCCCCCCCCCCCCCTTAAAACTGATTTTGGTGAAACTTAGGAGAAACGTAGGAGCTGGTGTGCAGAAGATGTTTGTGTACATTAGCTTAATCCATCTCTGTTTTTCAAGGAATTTCAGCGAAACAGAATAGGCTGATTGTACTGTTTGGGTGTTGGCGAAGGGGGAAGGGAGGGGGAGCTGATTAGCCGCTCCTCTACCTTCTCCTTCTTCCTCTTCCTTATCATCCTTCCTCCTTGAACGTCTTCAGTGACGCATTAAGCAAGCGAGTGTTGCACTTCAACGCCCATGGAGCTGGCTTCTCTGCTGTGGTTGTTTCTCTGTCTGCTGCTTTGTTAGAGGCTTAATTCTCGGACCATCTGACAGGTAAACATGCTGGCTGATAAAACAACGATTAACTTTAATGAAGACACAACATTTTTCTATATTATACATTCTATTCTACAAATAGCCTTGAAACTCCTAGATGCAATGTAAATCCCGACACATATTGGTTTCTTCATTAGATATTCTCATTTGAATTTAAAATAATATATATTTGTTGCATTATATGAGAGCTTATATTCAGATGGCTGTCGTTTGTGTTTTTGTTGTTAGGATAATGGTTAATATCTAGTGGAGCGGTCGCTCCACCCAGCCAAGTCGTACTGTACACTCACACTCACTCAACATACCGAAAATGCCTAATTAACTGAGGAGCAGACCAATAAGCAATAACATGGCATTTTCGGCCTACTGGAACTCAAAATTGGGAAATCTCACATTGTTGCGAAATAACTTAATTTCGAGCTAAGGCCCACCTGACAACATATACCAAATTTGGGAACAACACGTGTTGCCGTTTGCGAGCTAGAGGGCCGTGATTGTGAAAACAGTGAAATTACACCCCTTTTAAAAGCTATCTGATGATGATTCAGATTCAGATTCAGATATCAGGAAACGTTGCTATCACCGCCACAGCCTAAGCGGCTGAACCGATCGATATGAAAATTTTACCACATGTGCACTTTTGGCGTCTGATAATACCTTTGTTCTTATAAATTTTTCGTGCCTCCATTTTTAAACCGGAAGTTACGTCATATATCAAAAACGGCTGGACCGATTAAAACGAAATTAGCGCCATTCGATTTAGAAGGTCATCTATAAGGAATACCAATAGTGGAAGAAGAAATGTTCTATAACCTAAACCGGAATTGACGTCATAAAAATGACAAATCTGACAAATCATCTCTTATATCAATAACTACATATTCAGGAGGCTTACAATGTTACATAACATTTATAGATACAAATTTTAGGTGGCAGTGATGTCAACCGCCATTTTGAAAACCGGAAGTGATGCCGTAACTCGAGAACGGCTGGACCGATTGGAACGAAACTTTCGCTATACTTTGTAACATATTATTTACAGCATAAACACAGTAACAAATAAGCACAACTTTTCTTAGCAACCAAATCACAAAATCTTATTTTTTAAAAGAATTATAATCTTTGGTGCCATAATATGTTACAATACAAGTTGTAATAATAAACTGAAAAAGGAGTGATATCCCCATAAAAAACACTCCGTGTAAAAATACCAGCCAAGTCTCTTCAATTAAAAAAAATAGAAGAAATCTAAAAATTCAGCACTGAAAAGTAGTGATATCAAAAAATTGGCCAAGTCAAAACTTTTCAAAAAATACTTGGCGCATCGTGCATATAAATAGTATAGAAGTTGGCAGGAAATGAAATGTACTCATCTACACATGTCCTAAAAAAAACGATGCGCCAAGTATTTTTTGAAAAGTTTTGACTTGGCCAATTTTTTGATATCACTACTTTTCAGTGCTGAATTTTTAGATTTCTTCTATTTTTTTAATTGAAGAGACTTGGCTTGTATTTTTACACGGAGTGTTTTTTATGGGGATTAGTTATTCACGACAACTTATGGAAAGAGTGAAACAGTATTGAGGAAGTGACCACAAATCTTTTGTAACAAATTGAGAGTTGTCAATATTAAAATGGCTTAAAATGGAAAAAAATATCTCTATGAAAATAGTTCCATTCAAACTGACTTATTGCCAGTTGTGACTAAAAGAGAACCCTCCTTCCGCTGTCGCCAGAGAAAGTCACGTGTATCGAGTAACCTGGGAAATGATATCCCGCGAAACCTCAATTAAGTCAAAACACATGACTATAGGGAGCTCTCTCTAGTTGGTGAGTGAATTATACACGTGAAATATTGAGAGTTAACATGTCTGCGATGTATATAAAAATCTGGGAAGAATAGACGAAATCTTTATTCAAAGTCTGAATAAGGATCAGTCTTTCAATACTCTGCCAACTATTAAACGGTATAGATTAGGACTGTATAGTCATGGAAACAACCAATGTTCTTCAGTGTTGGAGCTCCTGACATATAGTCCACGTCAACTAGAGAAACTTTGAGTGGTCAAAGGGTAGAAAGGGTCTCGGGGGCCATCTATAATCAGCCGAGTGTTAGACGGTACCAAAACTCCGAGAAATGCCCGCGGGTTTTAACCTATACCATCAAATCCTACTCCCACGTCCACGAAGACATGAGTCGCGTGACCGCTGGGCAATGTATGGCATGCAATGGATGCATGTCATATAGCAGACGGGAGAGGGTGCATGCGAGTTCCCGGCGCATTCAAACTGGGACCAATCGGCTAAGGGAACAAACCCCTACAGAAAATGCTGGTTCTCCAGGTTGGGGGGTTGGGCATAAGGCTAGCTCCCTTATCTCAGTAAAAAACGAACAATGCTAAGAAACCCAACGATAAGCCTCGGAAACCAACGGACGGAAAATCTTATAGTCGAACAAAGCTAAGAAAACGGACCTTGAATTTTGGAACATGGAACATTTAGGGGATAAGTACCAAACAACATGAAGTCTTCCAGCAATTAGAGAAGTATAACATAGATATTGCCACTCTGACGGAGGTAAAGAAGAAAGGGAGAAGTAGTGAGGAGATTGGAGAGTATCTGTTTTTCTACAGTGGGGTATTAAAAGAACGAAGGGCGAAGGCCGGTGTAGCAATAATTGTGGTTAACAAGAAGTTTAGGAAAAGTATCAAGAATTGGGAGGAGACTTCTGAGCGGATAATGAAAGTGGAGATGGAGATATGGGGTCACTGTTTGGTTGTTGTTGCTGCTTATGCACCAACGGACGATTCTAACAAGGCATTTAAGGATGGGTTTGAAAATGACCTCATCACTCTCTTGAGTCAAGTTAGTAGTAGAAAGGAAATACTGCTAATGGGGGACTTGAATGGAAGAACTGGAAGGAAGGAAGATGATCTGGTGGTTGGAAGACATGGGGAGAATGTTGTGAATGATAACGGAGAGCGGCTAATAGAACTGTGTGGTGCATTGGATTTGAAGATAATGAATGGATTCTATCAGCATAAGCAAATTCATCAGTATACTTGGATGCAACCGACGAGAAACTTGAGATCGATTATAGACTATGTGATTATGAGACAAAAATCAGAGCTCAAGACTATGGATGAAAAAGTAGTTAGAGGGCTGAATGTGGCACGGACCACATGTTTGTAAAAGCCAGAGTTTGGATTAAATGCAGACATCATGCTACAACGGGGATGCAACAACCAGACCAGGGAAGAGTCGAGGGAAAGAGGTATAAGTTACACCTGTTGCGAGACGACTCTATCAGATTTCTGTATAAGTTACATCTAGCACAAAAACTAAACCAAGCAGGGGAGAATGAGACAGTCGAGCAGAGTTATAGCAGAATGAAACGAGCGATTCATGAAGCGGCGAGTGAAGCATTCGGGGAAGAGGAGTCTAAGGAAAGGACGGTATACTGGTGGAACACAGAAGTAGAAAACATCATAGAAGAGAAAAGGCAGCTATATCAGAAGTGGTTGGTGAGTCAGGATAAAGAGGATAGGAAGCAGTATGCAAGAGCGAGCAGAGAAGTAAAAAAAGCAGTTGTTAAAGCAAGACATGAAGCCTGGAATAAAAGGTGCGATGAAATTGATAGACATATAGGAGGTACTAGGGCTAGAGAAGCATGGAAGACCATTAAGGATTTGAGACAGGATACGCAATATACATCCAAGGTACAGATGATTGGGATAGAAGAGTGGAGGGGGTACTACGAGAAAATGTTAAACGAAGATCGGAATGAGTACATGCAAGGGCTGAATATTATACCAAGGCAGAGGCAGAATGTAGCAATTGGTGTAATAACCAAGAGAGAAATTTACGAAACCCTGAGACGCACACAGAATGGGAGATCACCAGGCCCTGGAAATGTTTCAATAGAATTGGTGAAGAATAGTCCAGAAGGATTCATAGAAATCCTACAAGACATCTTCAATAGATGCTTGATTGACGCTGAGCATGTACCAGAAGAGTGGAAGATTGTATACATGAGCTCTATCTACAAGAAAGGATCCCGGACGGACTGTCATAATTACAGAGGAATTAACGTAACTGCATCTATTGGAAGATTGTATGGGCGTATTATCAAGACTAGATTGGAGCAAGAAGTTACCATTGGAGAAGAACAGTGCGGTTTCACAGCGGGACGCTCATGTGTGGATAATATTTCCACCTTGAGGCAGCTAGTGCAGAAAAGGGTAGCGAGAGGCAGAGAGACTCATTTGGTGTTTGTAGATCTAGAAAAAGCGTATGACACAGTGCCGTTAAAAAGGATGTTTGAGGTGTAATACGGCAGCATTATTCCTCATGCATATGTGGACACAATAAGAGACCTGTATGAAGGACAGAGGAGTGTAGTGAAAGTAAGAAATCGCATGTCCAGTAGCTTCGAGATTACGAAGGGTTTGCGACAAGGGTGCTGCCTCTCACCTTCTCTATTCAAAATCTATATACCTAGATAAGGTTTTGCAAGAATGGCAAGCCAAGTGTAGATGGATGGGTGTGCCTGTGAATGGAGATTACCTGCATACCCTTCTCTTTGCTGATGACCAAGTAGTGGTTGTATTGGACGAGGACGACTGCAATTATATGATGCGGAAATTATCAGAAACATACGAAAAATGGGGTTTAAAAATCAATTTTGACAAGACCAAATACTTGGTGGTAGGGGAGAAGGTAATGACATGGACGTGGATGGGAAGGAAGTGAAAGAATGCCGAGAGTATAAGTACTTAGGATCTATTTTTCATCGGAAGGAAGTAGTCGCAGGGATATTAGCAGCCGGATAGTCCAGGGAAGACAAGCGGTTCAGAAGCTGAACTCGATGTGGTGGTCAGAACAACTGCAGAAGCCTACAAAGAATAGAATTTATAACAGCATTGTACAAAGTTTTCTTACATACGGATCTGAGACCTGGGAAGTAACGAGGAGGGATAAAGAGAGGTTTAGGGCGGTTGCAATGGATGCGCTCAGAAGAAGTTGTAGGGTGTCAAGAATTGAGCATATTAGGAATTAACAGATACGTATAGATGGATGAAGAAGGAATATACAGTGGTAGAGGAGATAGAGCGAAGGAGATTGTATGGTATGGACACTTAAGAAGAATGGATCCCCATAGGTGGCCCCTGAAGATGTGGTATTGGACCCCTCCAGAGAGGAGGAAAAGGGGCCGACCGCCGAGAGAATGGCAAGAAGATGTCAAGGAGGCAATGGGGAGAAAAAACTTGCTGGAAGATGATTGGGTGGACCAGGAGAGGTGGCGATTGGGGTGTGAGGAACGGCATGTGCTGTAAAATAATATAACAACCAATGGCATTCCTAGATTGACTGTGTTAACTGAATTACTGGTTTCAGCAGAGTTTTGAAAAACTGGACCCAAAACGAATACATTTTCTTACGCCCGAAAACAGACCAATGGACCTCTGAGGTCAAAGGGCACAAAAGCACAATGATTTTATTTGTGTTAGTTTTTGGCACTATGTAGTTGGTGTGACTGCAACTTTTAGTGTAAAATCTCTCTCTGTTGTAGAATAAATGATTTTTTTTTAAAGTAATACTTGTCTATGATGTAGACAATCAAAAATTAAATATTCTGGGTTGAATAGGTAGGTATAAAGAAATCTTTATTCAAAGTCTGAATAAAACGAGTAGATACATTTTCGAACGCTTGAAAACGCGTGCCCAATGGAACTCTGACGTCGAAAGGCAGTTGGCACATCTATCTATATATTATATAAAGTTTGTGCGATAGTTACACAAATTGAATTAATTAAACGTTCGTAATTTATAGATGTTTATATTTGTATTCAATTCGGATGGTGGTGGAAAGCTGGAGGTGCAAGTGAAGTAAGAAAAGAGTTTTCAAAATATGTGAAATTATGGAAAATGATAATGTTGAATAATTTTCATGATGTTTGGCGTATAGAGAAAACTATAACAGAATTTCAGGATACACAATGTTTGCGTAAAAATTGCATCGGTCGATTGTGCCAATTTTCCTTGTAGTTCTCCATGAATGACTTCTATGAAGACTGACTGGAAATTGCGGGCTCTGGATAATGCTGCGTAAGGTCAGGGACATGCTAATTTGAATCCTGTTTAGCATTGCCAGTTATAGGCCGACCCATGCTAGCGCGGGACATCCTGGGTGCCTATTCTCGAGTTGAAAGCGCATGCAAAATTGTTCGACTATGCGAAAGCTAGTAGAATTTTGTTTTTTCAATGTAAAGTTAGCTGAATCCATTGTACGTTGATGGAAAGAGAGTCAACATTTGTAGGGCATAGAATTGCATAGTCATATTGAAGGTAGCAATCTGATCGACAGATATTGCCTCTCCATAAATAGCATCAAACTTCAATTGTTTCTTTATCGAGGTGATAATTGTTAAGAACTTCTCAATTTCTAACATTGAGAAGGAATTGCATAAAATTATCTTCTCCTTCCCTCACTCGCATGTTGACATTGAGGCGGAGCGAATTGAAGTTTCGCCATAGACGGCAATTAATGGTATGTTTCACTATGGTAGGTACGTAGTTCGGTGGCTACCTTGTTTGTAATACAGGTAAAGTTTGCCTGAAATCACATCCAAGAAGAAAATCATTGCTTCCAACACGATGTAGAAAAAGGACCGCCATCTTTAAAATATAAGGTGGAAACTCTTCGCTGTATCACCATTGAAATCTTTGAATACGAATTACGGGTAGAAGTTCGCTCGCGTATAACACAGCTCGCGTATAAATCACTAGCGCTTTCTTGAGGAACTAAAGTTATCAAGGTCTATCGATTGACTAGTTTTTAATGATTTAAGAGTGTTTTAAGAATGTTATAAGAATGTTTTAATGTTTTAAGAATGTTTTGAATGTTTAAAGAGTATATTAATGTGCAATAGAATGTTTTAGAATGCATCGCTAGTTTGCAAGATGAGCCCTAGCGCAGGTGAGTGTTACGCGATGGGCATCTACAGACCTTGATATTCGGGCTATTGGAACTGATATCGCGGGAAGACTCGAAGAGTTTCCACCTTATATTTTAAAGATGGCGGTCCTTTTTCTACATCGTGCTTCCAAGGAAACGCGTATCGGTAGCGCGACGTCGGGCATGGATAGGTCATGGATTTGTGTTCTAGCGTATATCTTAGTGGCAGTGAGCTTATTTTTATTTCCTTTCGCTTGACAGATGATTCCATGGCCAAATATTGTTCAGGTCGTTTTTTGCAAGTTACATACTACTGCCTACTAAAATTTATTTTCACTGCACAGTTGAAATTGACGTTTAAAATTAAGACATCAGAAAAAGCGACGTTTTTCACGAATAAGTCGGTAAATACTGAACAGAATGTCGTGAAAGTGTTACTATAAATCAAGTCACGTAATTATATACATTACTGGCGAGTTTCAACACGATCGGTGGAAAATTCAAGATTTGTATAAAGAACCAAATTTTCAGCCACGTTGCTACGGGGACGACGTTCTTCTCTTTTAAGCGTATTATTGTAAAGGATGTCTGTATGTCTGTCTGTCTGTCTGTATGCTCTTTATACATTTCTACACCCTTTTACCGATCTTAACCAAATTTGGTATGGAGATTCTAACTGATCCTGCGCACATCGTAGGGTACTTAACCCCTCTCCCAAACCTCCCCTAACTGGTTGTACTATACATTTACACATTGAACATTGCAATTGTAACATTGCAGCTTCGCCCCAGCCCCCCCCCCCCCCAACGGGTGTCGCAGTTCCCTCCCTTCCCCTTGATGAAAGTACGCGCCTGATTTTTGGGGTCTAGTTTTTCATTAATGGTAATTGATTCAAGAGATTTGTATATTATCTCGCTATTGAATATATTGCTATTGAATCGCTGCATGAGTTCCTGGTTGTGTTTGGGCGCAACAGGTCCTATCACTGTACCGCTATCAGCTCGCCCACGGCTTCCTGGACTCCTGGTCCTCGAGCTTCCGGGTCACGCAGGGCGCCGCGCTGTCTCCACTGCTGGTTCCAGTTCATCGCGAGGAGCTATGGCGACAGCAGCGCACAGGTGAGCGACCTCACAACTAATTATCTACCTCGAGTCACTTTTGAATTAATTGTGGAGATAGTGTAGTAATTCAATATATTTTTTTTCAAGATATTCATAATTAGTAGTGATAAAAGAAATTCAATGATCATGGTAGGTTTGACATTGGTTAATGACATCTTCTGTAGCTTTGATGTACTTTTTAGTTACATTGAAGGGTAAACGAACAATAACGAAGGTTTTCGTTAATGAAGACCCCATAAAAAACACTTCGTGTAAAAATACCAGCCAAGTCTCTTCAATTAAAAAAATATATGAAATCTAAAAATTCTGCACTGAAAAGTATTGATATCAAAAAATTTGCCAAGTCAAAACTTTATTTGAAAATCAAAAAATACTTGGCGCATCGTGTATATAAATAGCTTAGAAGTAAAGGCCAGATACAAAATATACATCAAATAAACATATACATAGTATACCTATAATGCACTAAAAAATCGATGCGCCAAGTATTTTTTGATTTTCAAATAAAGTTTTGACTTGGCAAATTTTTTGATATCAATACTTTTCAGTGAAGAATTTTTAGATTTCATATATTTTTTTTAATTGAAGAGACTTGGCTGGTATTTTTACACGAAGTGTTTTTTATGGGGATATCACTCCTTTTTTAGTTTATTCTTACAACTTGTGACACATATGAAATGAACAATTACTAAATTCTTTTAAAAAAATCGCCATTTACAATTTGGTTACTACTAATGAAAATCTGTTATATATTTGCTTGCAAAGGTTTCATTCCAATCGGCCAACCCAGTTCCGAGATATGGAATAACACTTCGGTTTTAAAAATGGCTGCTAAACGTCCTGCACTGCCACATAGAATTTATATCTACAATTAATAAGTATCATTTTAAGCTTTCTGAATATGTATTCATTGTGAAGAACGGGGATTATAATAATTTTTAAATTTGAATGACGTCATTACCAGGAAAATTCAGGTTTGACTGTTCCTATTCCATAGAGATGGCCTTCCGAATCGTTTGGCGCTAGTTTCGTACTGATCAGTCTACCAGTTTTCAAGATACGACGTTACTTCCGGTTTCAAAATGGCGGCTGAAATCTCTGACCCCTTGAATTTTAATTTAAACATGATTACATCTTATTATAAGCTGTCTCAAATAGTATGTATTGTATCAAAATGTAAATTTGTGAGATTTTTAAAATGTGTGACGTCATTTTCGGTTTTGCTATAGGAAACTGCAAATATTACTGATGATAATACATAAGGTCTGTTCGTTTTGCTTACTGCACTTTACTGCTCACTGCAAATCCGTTCGTTTTGCATCAAACTTGCTGTTCCGTCACTGCGATTGTGTTCGATTTGACTCTGACAGTAGCTGCGCAGTGACTGCTCTTACAGCTGGGTAGGGAGGTGATGTAAATGCAGTAACTTTGCAGTAGGCGGCAAAATGGCCGATGTTTGAAATGTAAAATGTGTTTCTTATGGAGGGATAGTGAAAAAACGCCTAAGGAGGAGGGAAATTAGTATTTATTTGTTTCCGAGTTTAGTTTAGTTATATGTTATGAAATGATACATATTTATATAAAAATGCATTGGGATTAGACAAGAATTCTATAAATGCAGAACATAACCTCACTTATTTTTACATTCTTCCGCCAAATTCACAAACCTCCCAACCAATAGGAAAAGGCCAGCCTGCCATCCTGCTGCAAATGCGTTCGTTTAGTGTTGGTACAGCAAGCTACTCAGGGCCTACTGTAAGCTGCTGCTACTGCAACTGCAGTAAGCAAAACGAACAGACCTATTGTTGACCGTCTAAATTGTTTGGCGCTGGTTGCGTTCAAATGTATTAAGCCGTTATTAAGATATGATATCACTTCCGGTTTCAAAATGGCGGCTTCCGGTTGGTGTTGTAACAAGTCAAATGAGATATCAGAAGTACATACGTTACATAAATATCAAAATAATCGGATTAACCTTTGTTGCCGAAATGACAATCGATGTATTTCAAATTTCATGACGTCATTTCCGGTTTCGTTAACATAATGTTTAGTCTTTTGCTAATGATAATCCATAAAGTTGACCGTCCGAATCGTTTGGCGCTATTTTCGCTCCAATCGGTTTAGCCGTTGTTGAGATATGACGTCACTTCCGGTTTCAAAATGACGGCACAAAAAATTTATGGGGTGAAGGTTAAATCAGACGCCAAAAGTGCACACGTGGTAAAAATGTGAGATCAATCGGTTCAGCCGTTAAGGCTGTGGCCTTGTTACCGGATTTGAATTCCAGGAGACTACTACTACTACTACTACTACTACTACTACTACTGAGATTAAAACCGCCCTAAAACACTGTTTTCACGGCCCTCTAGCTCGCAAAGGGCGTAACCTATTGTTCTCAAATTTGGTATAATTTGGGAAATTAAAAATAGCTCGAAATTAAGATATTTCGTAACAATGTGAGATTTCCTAATTTTAAGATCCAGTAGGCCGAAAATGCCACTTTGATGCTTACAGTAAAAGTGGGTTGCTCCAGTCTTTTTAAATGAGAGTGTGCGCACGCCGTACGACTTGGCTGGCGTGGAGCGACCGCTCCACTAGGTATTGCAGCTTTCATCAACGTATACTTTTTACCCTCTGTTCTTGTAATAATTATTGTTATAAATGTAATAAAGACATTCAGATTACACAGTAACTTGAAATGCAGATTCGCTGAAAATAACCCAATAACAATTGTCTCAGAAAGAAATTATACATGTCAATATAATAAAGCTAATAATAAAATAATAATAATACAAAATACTAGTATTACAGCTTAGTAACTTCTTCTGAGTGTTAAACCTTAGAGGAATCTAAGGTTAAACTAAACTCATAAGACTAATGCTGTGAAACCCCTAAGAGAGGAAAATCACCCTTATCTATCAATAGCATGTACATTTCTCCAGATTATTTCTGATAAACTAGAGACTATGACTAAATCAATATTATATCAGTTATTTACTGAGTCTGAAATAATTACAATATTCATGTTACTCTTCTGAAAGGGAAATCAGACATTTGATTTCGTTTTATTTCTGAAATAGTAGGTCAGAGAGAGACATCCGGAGCGAGGTTCTACTTCGATGTTCTTAGTGTAGAAATACTCTTCTTTGATACTCTTCGATGTATCACTGTCCACTGTCCAAAAGAGACTGAACGGGAAAATTGAATATAGGAAATTCAATGAATCTGACCTTAATTTACACAACGGTGACGGAACGTAAGAATGTTAAATATGTGCTATTGCGGTCAAGCGTTTACGTTACGTCACCGTTACGTCAATAGACCAGCTTTCAGATTCGAGAATGTAAAGAACACGTCTGCCCTCTGGTGGATTCTGAGGTACTAGAGTTGGGGGCGACCAGGGGGGTTATTCTAAATTTCCTTGTTAAATAGATAGCACTCCAGTGTGCAGTGAGCCCATATCACGTGAAACGAGATGGCACAGAAATTTAGAATAACCCCTCAGGGGGGATATCAGAGGGACACATTTACCGAAATAAATTATATTAAATTTGCTTTAGTTGTTTGTTATGGCTGAAGAAGTGAACTTATAACTAAATTTAAATATCAATTGTTTCTCCTTTTTCCATGCACTTTGAAAAAACTCTTTAGATAAGCAGGATAAATCAAAGGAAATAAATAAGGAACGCGTACGTTGAATTATAATGTTGATTTATTTGAAAGAATACTGTACAGCGAAGAGAACTCGTAAGTAGCTCTTGCTTCTATGAGCGTCCGTAAACAACTAACTTCTCAATGCCCAATCTATTCTACCTAAGATGCCACCCCCCCCCCCCCCCCCCCTCCTCCCCCCCCATCACGATCGTTCGTGAGAATCATAGATCCAAAGACCTCACACGATTCACAATTGCCAAACATCTGTCAATGAACTGAGGGTGGCCACCACTCTTTAGATAACATACAACTAAGTAACCATACTTGTAACAAACAGGTAGGTACTCCCCAAAATAATAAACGGTACTCGAAAGAAAATGAATTGACTGATTAACGTTTGATGGCATCATCCCATTAAGTCAGTGCTAACGCATTACCTAACTTTAGGTGAGCTCTGATTTCATTGATAATAACAAGGATTGATTGCCAAGGAACCGGCCCAGCAGCCAATACGTTTTGTACCAAGTACCGTTTATTATTTGGGGGAGTGTACCTACAGGGAAAGATTCATTACAACTTGGAAACACGAACTGACAAAATAAAAAAAGTGAATCTAAAAAGTTTCCAATGGACATTTTGCCAGAAGTGACTCCATCACTATCGCTTATTTGCGCGAATAGGTATTCAAGGTACCTTGTAGTTTGTACGCCTCCATACTGATGCCTTGGATGCATCTGGGAAGCCGTGCAATCTGATAGGTAGTTTCACTTGTCTTCTCGATTTCCCTGTCAAAATGTTCTCCTTGACAAATATAGAGTTGTGGTACGTATTTATCAACATCTTGGTGTGACTCCTACAACAACAATACGTCTCTTATAAGAGTTGTTTCTGTTCGTCTCACTGGAATGACTCTATCGTGTTTCAGGAAGGAGTGTGTCATAATGTCTGACTGGAATGACTCTATCGTGTTTCAGGAAGGAGTGTGTCATAATGTCTCTCTGGAATGACTCTATCGTGTTTCAGGAAGGAGTGTGTATAATGTCTGACTGGAATGACTCGATCGTGTTTCAGGAAGGAGTGTGTCATAATGTCTCTCTGGAATGACTCTATCGTGTTTCAGGAAGGAGTGTGTCATAATGTCTCTCTGGAATGACTCTATCGTGTTTCAGGAAGGAGTGTGTATAATGTCTGACTGGAATGACTCGATCGTGTTTCAGGAAGGAGTGTGTCATAATGTCTCTCTGGAATGACTCGATCGTGTTTCAGGAAGGAGTGTGTCATAATGTCTCACTGAAATGACTCTATCGTGTTTCAGGAAGGAGTGTGTCATAATGTCTCTCTCAGTGTTGAATCCAGACATTTTTCTCGGGAGGGGCACTTGAATAGTTGGGGGTGGCATATTTTTGGGGTACCTTTTGGATGTTGGTGTTTCGGGGGGGGGGGGGGGGGTAGAGTTAATTTATGAATATGCTTGTAGTTGTACAAAGCACAAAGCAATTATTATACGTAATATATTTTGAAAAGTCACAGTGGAAAACAGGGGGTTTGGGGGGCACAGCCCCCGAGAAAATTTTTGATCAAGGTCATTCGTTTAGGTACAATTTTGAATCACATGTATAGCTATTTTGGGGAATTATAAATTGCAAAATATCCAAAAAATGTTCTAAGAGATTTAAGAATAGGTAAATTTATTGAACTTATCAGGATATACATGTCCGGGGCTATGCGCCCCGGAAATTTTTTGAATTTTAACTCAATTTTAACTGTTTTGGAAGGTTTTAGACATGATCCGTCTATTTTTACGTGTTTTTTTCACATATTATTTTGAAAGTATTTTGAATAGGTATTTGTGCCGGGGGGGGGGCACATGCATACCTCGGGGGGGGGGGGCAGTGCCCCCCCCGAGGTATGCCTGGATTCAACACTGGTCTCTCTGGAATGACTCTATCGTGTTTCAGGAAACAGTGTGTCATAATGTCTCTCTGGAATGACTCTATCGTGTTTCAGGAAGGAGTGTGTCATAATGTCTCTCTGGAATGACTCTATCGTGTTTCAGGAAGGAGTGTGTCATAATGTCTCTCTGGAATGACTCTATCGTGTTTCAGGAAGGAGTGTGTCATAATGTCTCTCTGGAATGACTCTATCGTGTTTCAGGAAGGAGTGTGTCATAATGTCTCTCTGGAATGACTCTATCGTGTTTCAGGAAGGAGTGTGTCATAATGTCTGACTGGAATGACTATCGTGTTTCAGGAAGGAGTGTGTATAATGTCTCTCTGGAATGACTCTATCGTGTTTCAGGAAGGAGTGTGTCATAATGTCTCTCTGGAATGACTCTATCGTGTTTCAGGAAGGAGTGTGTCATAATGTCTCTCTGGAATGACTCTATCGTGTTTCAGGAAGGAGTGTGTCATAATGTCTCTCTGGAATGACTCTATCGTGTTTCAGGAAGGAGTGTGTCATAATGTCTGACTGGAATGACTATCGTGTTTCAGGAAGGAGTGTGTATAATGTCTCTCTGGAATGACTCTATCGTGTTTCAGGAAGGAGTGTGTATAATGTCTCTCTGGAATGACTCTACCGTGTTTCAGGAAGGAGTGTGTCATAATGTCTCTCTGGAATGACTCTATCGTGTTTCAGGAAGGAGTGTGTATAATGTCTCTCTGGAATGACTCTTTCGTGTTTCAGGAAGGAGTGTGTATAATATCTGACTGGAATGACTCTATCGTGTTTCAGGAAGGAGTGTGTATAATGTCTGACTGGAATGACTCTACCGTGTTTCAGGAAGGAGTGTGTCATAATGTCTGACTGGAATGACTCTATCGTGTTTCAGGAAGGAGTGTGTCATAATGTCTCTCTGGAATGACTCTATCGTGTTTCAGGAAGGAGTGTGTCATAATGTCTCTCTGGAATGACTCTATCGTGTTTCAGGAAGGAGTGTGTCATAATGTCTCTCTGGAATGACTCTATCGTGTTTCAGGAAGGAGTGTGTCATAATGTCTCTCTGGAATGACTCTATCGTGTTTCAGGAAGGAGTGTGTCATAATGTCTGACTGGAATGACTATCGTGTTTCAGGAAGGAGTGTGTATAATGTCTCTCTGGAATGACTCTATCGTGTTTCAGGAAGGAGTGTGTCATAATGTCTCTCTGGAATGACTCTATCGTGTTTCAGGAAGGAGTGTGTCATAATGCCCCTCTGGAATGACTCTATCGTGTTTCAGGAAGGAGTGTGTCATAATGCCTCTCTGGAATGACTCTATCGTGTTTCAGGAAGGAGTGTGTATAATGTCTCTCTGGAATGACTCTATCGTGTTTCAGGAAGGAGTGTGTCATAATGTCTCTCTGGAATGACTCTATCGTGTTTCAGGAAGGAGTGTGTCATAATGTCTCCCTGGAATGACTCTATCGTGTTTCAGGAAGGAGTGTGTCATAATGCCTCTCTGGAATGACTCTATCGTGTTTCAGGAAGGAGTGTGTCATAATGTCTGACTGGAATGACTCTATCGTGTTTCAGGAAGGAGTGTGTCATAATGTCTGACTGGAAGGACTCTATCGTGTTTCAGGAAGGAGTGTGTATAATGTCTCTCTGGAATGACTCTACCGTGTTTCAGGAAGGAGTGTGTCATAATGTCTCTCTGGAATGACTCTATCGTGTTTCAGGAAGGAGTGTGTATAATGTCTCTCTGGAATGACTCTTTCGTGTTTCAGGAAGGAGTGTGTATAATATCTGACTGGAATGACTCTATCGTGTTTCAGGAAGGAGTGTGTATAATGTCTGACTGGAATGACTCTATCGTGTTTCAGGAAGGAGTGTGTATAATGTCTCTCTGGAATGACTCTACCGTGTTTCAGGAAGGAGTGTGTCATAATGTCTCTCTGGAATGACTCTATCGTGTTTCAGGAAGGAGTGTGTATAATGTCTGACTGGAATGACTCTATCGTGTTTCAGGAAGGAGTGCGTCATACGACTTCTGCTCGTGATATGTGTGACTTCTACTCAAGGTCATATTCTAGACATGCTTCACGTCAGGAACACAGGTGAGATAGGATCATTAGATCCTTGCTAGATGAAGGAGGATGCGTACATTTTAGACGTACGATTATCCACTCCGTTGAATTAATCATAGCGTAGGTTTTAAATGAAAGATGAATCATAAACAAAACCAAACAAATAAGTAGGTAAATGTATAAAAATAAAAAACTATAAAAAGACTGATAAACACATCCACGCCTAAATGGATTGAAATAAATTATGCCAATATAAAGTTCATTGTATTTTTACATCTCCCCCTTTGCATGAATTCTACTTAGGTATAGGCAGGCGCGTAGGAATGGGGGAAGGAAGGGGGGAACGGACCCCCCTGTCTGGAGCCTGACACCCCTGCCAGAGATCCTGACCTCCCCTGCTAGACACTCTGACCCCCCCCCCCCCCCCCCTGCTAGAGATCCTAAACACATCCAGATATTCACAAATGTTGATTAAGTGTTGCACAAAATGCACAGATTTGCTCCATTATGAGGTTGAATTCTCAAAATTTAAGTTTTGCAAAACTAATTGAGCAGAGGTATTATCCAATAAGTAAATAACTCATTAGTCATTTGTCCAGCATGATCATCCTCATGAATCAAATTAAATAATTAAACGTTAAACTATAAAAGATTCCAAAACACATACAGATTTTTCTTATTGATTGCTTAATGCTGTTGCTCTTGCAACCTTTTTCAAAAGTCAAATCCAAAATCAATTCATAATCGATTCTCTTTCACTAGAATTCAAGTATTTCCCTGCGGGGCCATTTAGGATTTTGTCAAATAACAACATTTTATTTTGTCTCTTGTATCCCCAAGAATATTGAATAGGACACACATTTTAAATTTCTTTAAAAAAGATGCCAAAAAAAGCGTAGAATTCGATTTTTTTTTATCAAGATGTAAAAAAATGCCCTGCGGGGCCATTGGGAATTCTATAAAAACAAGTTTTCTTAAGTTCCCACAGAATATTGCATATCACACATTTTACATTTCTTTGAGAAGAATAGCTTAAAACTCGATTATTTTGCATCAAAAATTCAAAAAGGCCCTGCGGGGCTAACTGGGGGGTGAGTCCCTCAGACCCATTGTAGCAGTGAACTACCTTTTCCTGACATCCATCGATCCCCCATGATTTTGACCCCCCCTGTCAAAATAAAGTTCCTTCGCGTCTGGGTATAGGTACTTCTATTCGCATTGTAAGAAAGTGAAAGTCATCGCATTTTTACTGCCGCCAAGAGCTACACTTAAGTACCTTTAGGCTATACCTAAGATCAAATCTATATCTAAAGATCTATAGGCTACCTAAGGTCTAGAAAAAAGGAATAAACAAATTAATATAAAACCGAAATGAAATAACAAACAATTAGTTTGGAGCATTGTAATAAAACGAAAGAAGATAAGGGACAGAAGAAGCACTGGCGGAGATTCGATGTTGCAGCCCCCGCAGTGGCGGGGGGGGGGGGGGGGGGGGGGGGCAGGGGTTAGGGGGGCCCGAAAATTTGGTAAGAAGGAATATCAAAAAGTAAAAATATTACAAATATATTAAAAATATGATTTCATCTTTTTCGAGATTTTTTTCGATTTTATACATTATTTTCTTAAAAATATTATCAGTATTTTTTTACATATGACTGTACCTGTAAGATTCGAAACTGCGTTGTTTGCACGCATGACTCACACCGACAGACTCGACTCGCATCAAAAGACTAAACATAGCTATGCTTACTCGGCTTGAGATTATTTATGTCGATCTTAGAGACATTTTACAATCTTTCTTTGTTTTGACGAGTATGCAATTTCCACGCTGTCAAGAGAACAGAAACTGTTGGGACTCTTTAGTATAGAGAAGAGCTTACTGCAGGAAGGAACTATTACTCATACTTATCTTCGGATCGAATTGATTGCAATTATTAGCATAACCCTTTACTTACCGCCGTGTTAATTTACAATGTAAAATATAATAATGAGCACTCCGAGTGGATCTTCGAAGAGAAGGAAGAGAAAAAAAATGAGATTGAACTAAGTAAGTGTAAAAAGATCAATGCGTTCTTCAGTAAGCCTAATTCTAATTCGTCGCCCGTGTCAGAATCGACGCCTAGTGACAGTGCGTGTAAAACTGGTAATAATGTTGAAGACGCAAGTGTATGTGTTTGTTCTACAATATCTACCGAGTTTGCATCTACTTCGTTGGATCTGGACAAAGCGTTTCTTGTGGAGGATCACACCGACGCCGCTGAGACCGAAGCGACGGTGGGAACTGTTAGTGACGCCGACGACGTTGCTTTGACTTCGAGTGTAAATGTGAGTGCTTCTCCAAGTACTGCACCTTCTCAGTACAACATTCAAAGTCTTGTGCTCAATAACTATCCCACACACCGAGGACATTTTGATGTACATTTACAGGATGACACAATTAAACAACATGGACCTTGTCGACCACAAGGTCCGTTCCCTAAAGATGGTAAAGGCCGATCGTTTTCTGATACATATTACACAAAATCGTTCCGGTGAGTTGGTTGTGCTATTCTCCAAAGTTGAATTCAGCATACTGCCAAGCATGTTGGCTCTTCGCGGACAGGACCGATAGATCATATCGCCCGACATGGAGTTCTGGCACAAGTGAGTGGCAGGGTTTATCAAGAATGATAAGAATTCACGAGAATGCCAAGTGTCATAACCATGCATGCATGGTGTATGAACAATGGCGAAAACATGGTCACCTTGACGAAATACAGGAAAGAGAACTTTTGAAAAGGAAATCATTTTGGCGTGAAGTCTTGAAGCGACTCGTAAAAATTACACTTTGACGTGGCAATAATTATTACAGATTGTAAATTTGAGATTTTTTGACTGCATAAGCAATATGAAAAGTAGGGGGGGGGGCCTAAAATAAATCCTGCGGGGGGGCCCGAAATCTGAACCTCCGCCAGTGAGAAGAAGTATAACACAACTCAAATCTGTTTGACTGAAACATTTTTGATCGCGCACCATCAAAAGTCAGTCCAAGCGATCTCCTTGTCACTCATTTTAATGATAAAAACAAGTACCTGTCGATTGTTACGGAACATGACCAGCAGTTATTCGAATTTGTTCACCGTTCGTTAGTTATGTTGTCAAGTTGATTTACTTGGCCGGTGAAAATCCAATCCGCCAAGCAAATCATGCAGCCTTGACATTGGTTTCAAAGGATTATCGAGCGGCATGGTTCAACGCCAACGGCTGGTGTATTGGATACGACGGTTCTCAGCTTAATCGCAGTCAGTAGTTGGATGGGTGTCCATTCAACTCTGCCTTTCTAGTTGCTGCCATTGGGCCAGAGATGCTGTTTGTAACGACCTCCCTTCACCTGTTGTCAGTCTTGACGGCTCGTGTTGTAAATTTTACACCGTCCTTCACATGGGACGTTAAGCCCCTTGGTTTCTTTCATAGGAGTATAGGATACATGCAGGTACTCAGTTTCCTCTCCTCTTTTCTCTATGTTACCTTCTCACTAGTGGAATTCAATTGCGTTGACGATGAAGAAAGTAATAATAATAACACGGCTACCAACGCGCTTGTTGTAGATGAGTTCGAGGTGTGTCGAAGTGCCGAGTGTCGCCAAGCGTCAGAACACCTGTTGGCCTCCATGGACCAGAACGTCGACCCCTGCACTGACTTCTACCGCTTCGCCTGTGGAGGATGGATCGACACTCATCCAGTGCCGCCTACCGAGGGACACAGGAACCAGTTCGACCTCGTCACGGAGAAGCTGGACAGCCAAGTCAGAGGTAGTACAGTCACGCACTGAGTGCCCTCAGTGTATAGAGGGCAGTTGTGTTGTCTAATTTCTCCAATTAAGTCAATTATATAACGTTTTTATTTATGTATTTCTCCCATCCAATGCCCACAAACCTGACATGATCTGACTCACTAACCCTCTATTTTATCTCTAATGCAGGAGGGTCGTCAAAACAACTGCCATGTGTGTATTGCGGACTTGCGTGCAATTGCGCGCTCATGGGAACCCTCTATGGCTTCTGTCGACCTATACTCTTGTATTCAGAGATTTGGAGGAGAATATCTGTATACTTTGTCCTTTTCCGTCATCATCGGCATTATCTTCAAGATAATTGTTCACAGTTTGTAACGTACTGATCTCAAGTTACTGACGTTTTAAGATTCCGGTTTCTACTCTGATAGGAAGTTCGAACTGAACTAGCCACAAACTATTTTATATCTTTCTTCCACTTGAATCATTCATTTTAATTCAGTTGTACCTAGGTATAATTAAGTCACCAACTAATTTTCCAAGATATCTTTTGCATTACTATGTAAGTTTGGGCAGTAATTCATCGGAATAAAGATTTGCTTTTAAATTTCAATGTTTTTTAGTTAGTATTTGTACTTTTTGATTGTGACGGTTTAATTCTGGAGGTGCGATTAAATTGGTATTCTCTGAGACTGAGAGGTCCACATGACATGATAATGACATGACATGACATGACATGACATGACATGACATGACATGACATGAAATGCGCAGGTCTGCTGGAGAGCACCTCCACTGCGCAAGAGCTAGGCCCCATCAGCTCCGCCAAGGCCACCTACGCCGCCTGCATGGATCTGGAGGCGATTGAGGCCGAGGGGCTGGGGCCTCTCGTCCAGCTGTCAGACCGTCTGGGCGGCTGGCCTATGAGCATGCGCCACTGGCACGAGGACAACTTTAACCCCTACCTGCTGACTGCGGAGATGACCGCCATCATGGGGCTGGCGCCACTGCTGCTCACGTACGTCTATCTGGACAGGAAGAACTCCAGCCAGAGCGTCATCACGGTCAGTACACTGCACATGTGGTGCGAATATCCAGAGGTTCACTTCAATATTAAGTGATTGCCAGAGGACATACTATGATTGCTTACGAAACCATTGGGGAGTATGCTTGCAGCGCGTAGCACTGCGAAAAATACGATTTTTTCGTTCGAAAAATACGTGGGTGGACGTCGCATACTCTGAATGTAAACCACTGCATCAACTCACAAGGTGAAGACTTTTGGGTCGAGGAGCAGGGAGGTTGACATCTGTTTTCGCAGGAATACCTACGAATGAATATGTGCTGTAATGAAATATGCTTATTGTATTTGATTGCAGACACTGCGGCACGCATCAATTCATTGATGGGCAGACACATGTGCAGATGTGCAGATGTGCAGACACATTGTTGGGAGCTTTAAAATTGACATCACAGTTCCGATAAATGTAATATGTCGATTCTCCCACCAAAATATCCAGTGACATTTTTTGACTCCATTTTAAATTGCATTTCTCTGGTGAAAGTGTTCAACATTATTATTTGTGTTGATATTTACTAATTGAATGCAATAAAACTCGCGAGGCTTCCCAATTATTCTCTTCACGCATCAATTCTTCTTCATGAGAATGAGTAGTCCTCACAAAGGGTCTCTTTGACCCCATGAGGCATATTCTTCTTTATAATATTTGTTGTTGTTTCAATTGTACTTTGTTTGTGTGAAGAAATTTAAGAATCAATGTCTTATAATTAAATTAAATTGAATTGAATGTTGCAGATCGACCAGCCCAGCCTCGTGTTGCCTCGCTCCATGCTCGTGGATGCGCAGACCTACGCTGCACAGCTTGAGGCATATGCGCAGTGGATCGCGCAGTGTGCACAGGAGATTGCGCAGCACCGCCATGCAGGACTTGCCTATGACGTCATTGAGCAGGAGGCCAGGGAGGTCGTCATGTTCGAGTCCGAGCTGGCCAAGGTCAGTCACCTCGTACACGCTTGGTTCAGGATGTGACAGAACTACAAGATTCATGCGGCAGTTCATTAGGGATTTCAGCAGCTTGGTGTTTTTCAATGATTCCATACATCCCTGGAAACCCCTAATGTGCTGCAACGAGATTAATGAGGGGTCGCGTCGATACACCAGCTTATGGTAGTTAGCTGGTTTATACGGGTATAGCAAACCATGCGTTCAGTTGTGTGTTTGCTTCAACTCCTGTCAGTTGTTATACCGAATTAAATGTCTAGTTACCTACTTGGTTGCATTGTAATTACAGCTTTCAATCAAATATCTCAGTTAGATGGTTTATCGACACAGCCCCTCGTTTTTGCTTCTTGTTGCAAACAAGTATTTAGATACGGTTGGGGACGAAATGGGTTGTTTAGCGAGCGTCTCCAATTGGCACTTTTGGACTCTTTCTCTGTTTTTTTCTTTGTTTACTCGACGTCACAGGACCCACTATTTTTCCGATCAAGCTGAAATTTTGCACACTTACTAATATCATAATAGTGAATAGTTTCTTAGCGCTGATCTCTGATTGGTTGAAAAATGAATGTATCCTATAGGTTACACCTTTTGACCTATCAAATTGCAATATGAAGTAGCGGACCAAATGCCATGACAACACTCTTCCCTACAAACTGCTCATGACGCATACAGCCCTGTATAATGCCCTGTCATAACGCCGTTGTTTCCTTGTAGATCACGTCAGGCCCTGAGAGGCGCAGGATCTCGTATCGCACGTACAACCCCATGCAAGTGTCGGAGCTGTCATAACGCCGTTGTTTCCTTGTAGATCACGTCAGGCCCTGAGAGACGCAGGGACTTGTATCGCACGTACAGCCCCATGCAAGTGTCGGAGCTGTCATAACGCCGTTGTTTCCTTGTAGATCACGTCAGGCACTGAGAGACGCAGGGACTCGTATCGCACGTACAACCCCATGCAAGTGTCGGAGCTGTCATAGCGCCGTTGTTTCCTTGTGGATCACGTCAGGCCCTGAGAGACGCAGGGACTCGTATCGCACGTACAACCCCATGCAAGTGTCGGAGCTGTCATAACGCCGTTGTTTCCTTGTAGATCACGTCAGGCCCTGAGAGACGCAGGGACTCGTATCGCACGTACAACCCCATGCAAGTGTCGGAGCTGTCATAACGCCGTTGTTTCCTTGTAGATCACGTCAGGCCCTGAGAGACGCAGGGACTCGTATCGCACGTACAACCCCATGCAAGTGTCGGAGCTGTCATAACGCCGTTGTTTCCTTGTAGATCACGTCAGGCCCTGAGAGACGCAGGGACTTGTATCGCACGTACAACCCCATGCAAGTGTCGGAGCTGTCATAACGCCGTTGTTTCCTTGTGGATCACGTCAGGCCCTGAGAGACGCAGGGACTCGTATCGCACGTACAACCCCATGCAAGTGTCGGAGCTGTCATAACGCCGTTGTTTCCTTGTAGATCACGTCAGGCCCTGAGAGACGCAGGAACTCGTATCGCACGTACAACCCCATGCAAGTGTCGGAGCTGTCATAACGCCGTTGTTTCCTTGTAGATCACGTGAGGCCCTGAGAGACGCAGGGACTCGTATCGCACGTACAACCCCATGCAAGTGTCGGAGCTGTCATAACGCCGTTGTTTCCTTGTAGATCACGTCAGGCCCTGAGAGACGCAGGGACTCGTATCGCACGTACAACCCCATGCAAGTGTCGGAGCTGTCATAACGCCGTTGTTTCCTTGTAGATCACGTGAGGCCCTGAGAGACGCAGGGACTCGTATCGCACGTACAACCCCATGCAAGTGTCGGAGCTGTCATAACGCCGTTGTTTCCTTGTAGATCACGTCAGGCTCTGAGAGACGCAGGGACTCGTATCGCACGTACAACCCCATGCAAGTGTCGGAGCTGTCATAACGCCGTTGTTTCCTTGTAGATCACGTCAGGCCCTGAGAGACGCAGGGACTCGTATCGCACGTACAACCCCATGCAAGTGTCGGAGCTGTCATAACGCCGTTGTTTCCTTGTAGATCACGTCAGGCCCTGAGAGACGCAGGGACTCGTATCGCACGTACAACCCCATGCAAGTGTCGGAGCTGTCATAACGCCGTTGTTTCCTTGTAGATCACGTCAGGCCCTGAGAGACGCAGGGACTCGTATCGCACGTACAACCCCATGCAAGTGTCGGAGCTGTCATAACGCCGTTGTTTCCTTGTGGATCACGTCAGGCCCTGAGAGACGCAGGGACTCGTATCGCACGTACAACCCCATGCAAGTGTCGGAGCTGTCATAACGCCGTTGTTTCCTTGTAGATCACGTCAGGCCCTGAGAGACGCAGGGACTCGTATCGCACGTACAACCCCATGCAAGTGTCGGAGCTGTCATAACGCCGTTGTTTCCTTGTAGATCTCGTCAGGCCCTGAGAGACGCAGGATCTCGTATCGCACGTACAACCCCATGCAAGTGTCGGAGCTGTCATAACGCCGTTGTTTCCTTGTAGATCACGTCAGGCCCTGAGAGACGCAGGGACTCGTATCGCACGTACAACCCCATGCAAGTGTCGGAGCTGTCATAACGCCGTTGTTTCCTTGTAGATCACGTCAGGCCCTGAGAGACGCAGGGACTCGTATCGCACGTACAACCCCATGCAAGTGTCGGAGCTGTCATAACGCCGTTGTTTCCTTGTAGATCACGTCAGGCCCTGAGAGACGCAGGGACTCGTATCGCACGTACAACCCCATGCAAGTGTCGGAGCTGTCATAGCGCCGTTGTTTCCTTGTAGATCACGTCAGGCCCTGAGAGACGCAGGGACTCGTATCGCACGTACAACCCCATGCAAGTGTCGGAGCTGTCATAACGCCGTTGTTTCCTTGTAGATCACGTCAGGCCCTGAGAGACGCAGGGACTCGTATCGCACGTACAACCCCATGCAAGTGTCGGAGCTGTCATAACGCCGTTGTTTCCTTGTAGATCACGTCAGGCCCTGAGAGACGCAGGGACTCGTATCGCACGTACAACCCCATGCAAGTGTCGGAGCTGTCATAACGCCGTTGTTTCCTTGTAGATCACGTCAGGCCCTGAGAGACGCAGGGACTCGTATCGCACGTACAACCCCATGCAAGTGTCGGAGCTGTCATAACGCCGTTGTTTCCTTGTAGATCACGTCAGGCCCTGAGAGACGCAGGGACTCGTATCGCACGTACAACCCTATGCAAGTGTCGGAGCTGTCATAACGCCGTTGTTTCCTTGTGGATCACGTCAGGCCCTGAGAGACGCAGGGACTCGTATCGCACGTACAACCCCATGCAAGTGTCGGAGCTGTCATAGCGCCGTTGTTTCCTTGTAGATCACGTCAGGCCCTGAGAGACGCAGGGACTCGTATCGCACGTACAACCCCATGCAAGTGTCGGAGCTGTCATAACGCCGTTGTTTCCTTGTGGATCACGTCAGGCCCTGAGAGACGCAGGGACTCGTATCGCACGTACAACCCCATGCAAGTGTCGGAGCTGTCATAACGCCGTTGTTTCCTTGTAGATCACGTCAGGCCCTGAGAGACGCAGGGACTCGTATCGCACGTACAACCCCATGCAAGTGTCGGAGCTGTCATAACGCCGTTGTTTCCTTGTAGATCTCGTCAGGCCCTGAGAGACGCAGGATCTCGTATCGCACGTACAACCCCATGCAAGTGTCGGAGCTGTCATAACGCCGTTGTTTCCTTGTAGATCACGTCAGGCCCTGAGAGACGCAGGGACTCGTATCGCACGTACAACCCCATGCAAGTGTCGGAGCTGTCATAACGCCGTTGTTTCCTTGTAGATCACGTCAGGCCCTGAGAGACGCAGGGACTCGTATCGCACGTACAACCCCATGCAAGTGTCGGAGCTGTCATAACGCCGTTGTTTCCTTGTAGATCACGTCAGGCCCTGAGAGACGCAGGGACTCGTATCGCACGTACAACCCCATGCAAGTGTCGGAGCTGTCATAACGCCGTTGTTTCCTTGTAGATCACGTCAGGCCCTGAGAGACGCAGGGACATGTATCGCACGTACAACCCCATGCAAGTGTCGGAGCTGTCATAACGCCGTTGTTTCCTTGTAGATCACGTCAGGCCCTGAGAGACGCAGGGACTCGTATCGCACGTACAACCCCATGCAAGTGTCGGAGCTGTCATAACGCCGTTGTTTCCTTGTAGATCACGTCAGGCCCTGAGAGGCGCAGGGACTCGTATCGCACGTACAACCCCATGCAAGTGTCGGAGCTGTCATAACGCCGTTGTTTCCTTGTAGATCACGTCAGGCCCTGAGAGACGCAGGGACTCGTATCGCACGTACAACCCCATGCAAGTGTCGGAGCTGTCATAACGCCGTTGTTTCCTTGTAGATCACGTCAGGCCCTGAGAGACGCAGGGACTCGTATCGCACGTACAACCCCATGCAAGTGTCGGAGCTGTCATAACGCCGTTGTTTCCTTGTAGATCACGTCAGGCCCTGAGAGACGCAGGGACTCGTATCGCACGTACAACCCCATGCAAGTGTCGGAGCTGTCATAACGCCGTTGTTTCCTTGTAGATCACGTCAGGCCCTGAGAGACGCAGGGACTTGTATCGCACGTACAGCCCCATGCAAGTGTCGGAGCTGTCATTGCGCCGTTGTTTCCTTGTAGATCACGTCAGGCCCTGAGAGACGCAGGGACTCGTATCGCACGTACAACCCCATGCAAGTGTCGGAGCTGTCATAACGCCGTTGTTTCCTTGTAGATCACGTCAGGCCCTGAGAGACGCAGGGACTCGTATCGCACGTACAACCCCATGCAAGTGTCGGAGCTGTCATAACGCCGTTGTTTCCTTGTAGATCACGTCAGGCCCTGAGAGACGCAGGGACTCGTATCGCACGTACAACCCCATGCAAGTGTCGGAGCTGTCATAACGCCGTTGTTTCCTTGTAGATCACGTCAGGCCCTGAGAGACGCAGGGACTCGTAACGCACGTACAACCCCATGCAAGTGTCGGAGCTGTCATAACGCCGTTGTTTCCTTGTAGATCACGTGAGGCCCTGAGAGACGCAGGGACTCGTATCGCACGTACAACCCCATGCAAGTGTCGGAGCTGTCATAACGCCGTTGTTTCCTTGTAGATCACGTCAGGCCCTGAGAGACGCAGGGACTCGTATCGCACGTACAACCCCATGCAAGTGTCGGAGCTGTCATAACGCCGTTGTTTCCTTGTAGATCACGTCAGGCCCTGAGAGACGCAGGGACTCGTATCGCACGTACAACCCCATGCAAGTGTCGGAGCTGTCATTGCGCCGTTGTTTCCTTGTGGATCACGTCAGGCCCTGAGAGACGCAGGGACTCGTATCGCACGTACAACCCCATGCAAGTGTCGGAGCTGTCATAACGCCGTTGTTTCCTTGTAGATCACGTCAGGCCCTGAGAGACGCAGGGACTCGTATCGCACGTACAACCCCATGCAAGTGTCGGAGCTGTCATAACGCCGTTGTTTCCTTGTGGATCACGTCAGGCCCTGAGAGGCGCAGGGACTCGTATCGCACGTACAACCCCATGCAAGTGTCGGAGCTGTCATAACGCCGTTGTTTCCTTGTAGATCACGTCAGGCCCTGAGAGACGCAGGGACTCGTATCGCACGTACAACCCCATGCAAGTGTCGGAGCTGTCATAACGCCGTTGTTTCCTTGTAGATCACGTCAGGCCCTGAGAGACGCAGGGACTCGTATCGCACGTACAACCCCATGCAAGTGTCGGAGCTGTCATAACGCCGTTGTTTCCTTGTAGATCACGTCAGGCCCTGAGAGACGCAGGGACTCGTATCGCACGTACAACCCCATGCAAGTGTCGGAGCTGTCATAACACCGTTGTTTCCTTGTAGATCACGTCAGGCCCTGAGAGACGCAGGGACTCGTATCGCACGTACAACCCCATGCAAGTGTCGGAGCTGTCATAACGCCGTTGTTTCCTTGTAGATCACGTCAGGCCCTGAGAGACGCAGGGACTCGTATCGCACGTACAACCCCATGCAAGTGTCGGAGCTGTCATAACGCCGTTGTTTCCTTGTGGATCACGTCAGGCCCTGAGAGACGCAGGGACTCGTATCGCACGTACAACCCCATGCAAGTGTCGGAGCTGTCATAACGCCGTTGTTTCCTTGTAGATCACGTCAGGCCCTGAGAGACGCAGGGACTCGTATCGCACGTACAACCCCATGCAAGTGTCGGAGCTGTCATAACGCCGTTGTTTCCTTGTAGATCACGTCAGGCCCTGAGAGACGCAGGGACTCGTATCGCACGTACAACCCTATGCAAGTGTCGGAGCTGTCATAACGCCGTTGTTTCCTTGTGGATCACGTCAGGCCCTGAGAGACGCAGGGACTCGTATCGCACGTACAACCCCATGCAAGTGTCGGAGCTGTCATAGCGCCGTTGTTTCCTTGTAGATCACGTCAGGCCCTGAGAGACGCAGGGACTCGTATCGCACGTACAACCCCATGCAAGTGTCGGAGCTGTCATAACGCCGTTGTTTCCTTGTGGATCACGTCAGGCCCTGAGAGACGCAGGGACTCGTATCGCACGTACAACCCCATGCAAGTGTCGGAGCTGTCATAACGCCGTTGTTTCCTTGTGGATCACGTCAGGCCCTGAGAGACGCAGGGACTCGTATCGCACGTACAACCCCATGCAAGTGTCGGAGCTGTCATAACGCCGTTGTTTCCTTGTAGATCACGTCAGGCCCTGAGAGACGCAGGGACTCGTATCGCACGTACAACCCCATGCAAGTGTCGGAGCTGTCATAACGCCGTTGTTTCCTTGTAGATCACGTCAGGCCCTGAGAGACGCAGGGACTCGTATCGCACGTACAACCCCATGCAAGTGTCGGAGCTGTCATAACGCCGTTGTTTCCTTGTAGATCACGTCAGGCCCTGAGAGACGCAGGGACTCGTATCGCACGTACAACCCCATGCAAGTGTCGGAGCTGTCATAACGCCGTTGTTTCCTTGTAGATCACGTCAGGCCCTGAGAGACGCAGGAACTCGTATCGCACGTACAACCCCATGCAAGTGTCGGAGCTGTCATAACGCCGTTGTTTCCTTGTAGATCACGTCAGGCCCTGAGAGACGCAGGGACTCGTATCGCACGTACAACCCCATGCAAGTGTCGGAGCTGTCATAACGCCGTTGTTTCCTTGTAGATCACGTCAGGCCCTGAGAGACGCAGGGACTCGTATCGCACGTACAACCCCATGCAAGTGTCGGAGCTGTCATAACGCCGTTGTTTCCTTGTAGATCACGTCAGGCCCTGAGAGACGCAGGGACTCGTATCGCACGTACAACCCCATGCAAGTGTCGGAGCTGTCATTGCGCCGTTGTTTCCTTGTGGATCACGTCAGGCCCTGAGAGGCGCAGGGACTCGTATCGCACGTACAACCCCATGCAAGTGTCGGAGCTGTCATAACGCCGTTGTTTCCTTGTAGATCACGTCAGGCCCTGAGAGACGCAGGGACTCGTATCGCACGTACAACCCCATGCAAGTGTCGGAGCTGTCATAACGCCGTTGTTTCCTTGTAGATCACGTCAGGCCCTGAGAGACGCAGGGACTCGTATCGCACGTACAACCCCATGCAAGTGTCGGAGCTGTCATAACGCCGTTGTTTCCTTGTAGATCACGTCAGGCCCTGAGAGGCGCAGGGACTCGTATCGCACGTACAACCCCATGCAAGTGTCGGAGCTGTCATAGCGCCGTTGTTTCCTTGTAGATCACGTCAGGCACTGAGAGACGCAGGGACTCGTATCGCACGTACAACCCCATGCAAGTGTCGGAGCTGTCATAACGCCGTTGTTTCCTTGTAGATCACGTCAGGCCCTGAGAGACGCAGGGACTCGTATCGCACGTACAACCCCATGCAAGTGTCGGAGCTGTCATAACGCCGTTGTTTCCTTGTAGATCACGTCAGGCCCTGAGAGACGCAGGGACTCGTATCGCACGTACAACCCCATGCAAGTGTCGGAGCTGTCATAACGCCGTTGTTTCCTTGTAGATCACGTCAGGCCCTGAGAGACGCAGGGACTCGTATCGCACGTACAACCCCATGCAAGTGTCGGAGCTGTCATAACGCCGTTGTTTCCTTGTAGATCTCGTCAGGCCCTGAGAGACGCAGGATCTCGTATCGCACGTACAACCCCATGCAAGTGTCGGAGCTGTCATAACGCCGTTGTTTCCTTGTAGATCACGTCAGGCCCTGAGAGACGCAGGGACTCGTATCGCACGTACAACCCCATGCAAGTGTCGGAGCTGTCATAACGCCGTTGTTTCCTTGTAGATCACGTCAGGCCCTGAGAGACGCAGGGACTCGTATCGCACGTACAACCCCATGCAAGTGTCGGAGCTGTCATAACGCCGTTGTTTCCTTGTAGATCACGTCAGGCCCTGAGAGACGCAGGGACTCGTATCGCACGTACAACCCCATGCAAGTGTCGGAGCTGTCATAACGCCGTTGTTTCCTTGTGGATCTCGTCAGGCCCTGAGAGACGCAGGGACTCGTATCGCACGTACAACCCCATGCAAGTGTCGGAGCTGTCATAACGCCGTTGTTTCCTTGTAGATCACGTCAGGCCCTGAGAGACGCAGGGACTCGTATCGCACGTACAACCCCATGCAAGTGTCGGAGCTGTCATAACGCCGTTGTTTCCTTGTAGATCACGTCAGGCCCTGAGAGACGCAGGAACTCGTATCGCACGTACAACCCCATGCAAGTGTCGGAGCTGTCATAGCGCCGTTGTTTCCTTGTAGATCACGTCAGGCCCTGAGAGACGCAGGGACTCGTATCGCACGTACAACCCCATGCAAGTGTCGGAGCTGTCATAACGCCGTTGTTTCCTTGTAGATCACGTCAGGCCCTGAGAGACGCAGGGACTCGTATCGCACGTACAGCCCCATGCAAGTGTCGGAGCTGTCATAACGCCGTTGTTTCCTTGTAGATCACGTCAGGCCCTGAGAGACGCAGGGACTCGTATCGCACGTACAACCCCATGCAAGTGTCGGAGCTGTCATAACGCCGTTGTTTCCTTGTAGATCACGTCAGGCCCTGAGAGACGCAGGGACTCGTATCGCACGTACAACCCCATGCAAGTGTCGGAGCTGTCATAACGCCGTTGTTTCCTTGTAGATCACGTCAGGCCCTGAGAGACGCAGGGACTCGTATCGCACGTACAACCCCATGCAAGTGTCGGAGCTGTCATAACGCCGTTGTTTCCTTGTGGATCACGTCAGGCCCTGAGAGACGCAGGGACTCGTATCGCACGTACAACCCCATGCAAGTGTCGGAGCTGTCATAACGCCGTTGTTTCCTTGTAGATCACGTCAGGCCCTGAGAGACGCAGGGACTCGTATCGCACGTACAACCCCATGCAAGTGTCGGAGCTGTCATAACGCCGTTGTTTCCTTGTGGATCACGTCAGGCCCTGAGAGACGCAGGGACTCGTATCGCACGTACAACCCCATGCAAGTGTCGGAGCTGTCATAACGCCGTTGTTTCCTTGTAGATCACGTCAGGCCCTGAGAGACGCAGGGACTCGTATCGCACGTACAACCCCATGCAAGTGTCGGAGCTGTCATAACGCCGTTGTTTCCTTGTAGATCACGTCAGGCCCTGAGAGACGCAGGGACTCGTATCGCACGTACAACCCCATGCAAGTGTCGGAGCTGTCATAGCGCCGTTGTTTCCTTGTAGATCACGTCAGGCCCTGAGAGACGCAGGGACTCGTATCGCACGTACAACCCCATGCAAGTGTCGGAGCTGTCATAACGCCGTTGTTTCCTTGTAGATCACGTCAGGCCCTGAGAGACGCAGGGACTCGTATCGCACGTACAACCCCATGCAAATGTCGGAGCTGTCATAACGCCGTTGTTTCCTTGTAGATCACGTCAGGCCCTGAGAGACGCAGGGACTCGTATCGCACGTACAACCCCATGCAAGTGTCGGAGCTGTCATAACGCCGTTGTTTCCTTGTGGATCACGTCAGGCCCTGAGAGACGCAGGGACTCGTATCGCACGTACAACCCCATGCAAGTGTCGGAGCTGTCATAACGCCGTTGTTTCCTTGTGGATCACGTCAGGCCCTGAGAGACGCAGGGACTCGTATCGCACGTACAACCCCATGCAAGTGTCGGAGCTGTCATAACGCCGTTGTTTCCTTGTAGATCACGTCAGGCCCTGAGAGACGCAGGGACTCGTATCGCACGTACAACCCCATGCAAGTGTCGGAGCTGTCATAACGCCGTTGTTTCCTTGTAGATCACGTCAGGCCCTGAGAGACGCAGGGACTCGTATCGCACGTACAACCCCATGCAAATGTCGGAGCTGTCATAACGCCGTTGTTTCCTTGTAGATCACGTCAGGCCCTGAGAGACGCAGGGACTCGTATCGCACGTACAACCCCATGCAAGTGTCGGAGCTGTCATAACGCCGTTGTTTCCTTGTAGATCACGTCAGGCCCTGAGAGACGCAGGGACTCGTATCGCACGTACAACCCCATGCAAGTGTCGGAGCTGTCATTGCGCCGTTGTTTCCTTGTGGATCACGTCAGGCCCTGAGAGACGCAGGGACTCGTATCGCACGTACAACCCCATGCAAGTGTCGGAGCTGTCATTGCGCCGTTGTTTCCTTGTAGATCACGTCAGGCCCTGAGAGGCGCAGGGACTCGTATCGCACGTACAACCCCATGCAAGTGTCGGAGCTGTCATAACGCCGTTGTTTCCTTGTAGATCACGTCAGGCCCTGAGAGACGCAGGGACATGTATCGCACGTACAACCCCATGCAAGTGTCGGAGCTGTCATAACGCCGTTGTTTCCTTGTGGATCACGTCAGGCCCTGAGAGACGCAGGGACTCGTATCGCACGTACAACCCCATGCAAGTGTCGGAGCTGTCATAACGCCGTTGTTTCCTTGTAGATCACGTCAGGCCCTGAGAGACGCAGGGACTCGTATCGCACGTACAACCCCATGCAAGTGTCGGAGCTGTCATAACGCCGTTGTTTCCTTGTAGATCACGTCAGGCCCTGAGAGACGCAGGAACTCGTATCGCACGTACAACCCCATGCAAGTGTCGGAGCTGTCATAACGCCGTTGTTTCCTTGTAGATCACGTCAGGCCCTGAGAGACGCAGGGACTCGTATCGCACGTACAACCCCATGCAAGTGTCGGAGCTGTCATAACGCCGTTGTTTCCTTGTAGATCACGTCAGGCCCTGAGAGACGCAGGGACTCGTATCGCACGTACAACCCCATGCAAGTGTCGGAGCTGTCATAACGCCGTTGTTTCCTTGTAGATCACGTCAGGCCCTGAGAGACGCAGGGACTCGTATCGCACGTACAACCCCATGCAAGTGTCGGAGCTGTCATAACGCCGTTGTTTCCTTGTAGATCACGTCAGGCCCTGAGAGACGCAGGGACTCGTATCGCACGTACAACCCCATGCAAGTGTCGGAGCTGTCATAACGCCGTTGTTTCCTTGTAGATCACGTCAGGCCCTGAGAGGCGCAGGGACTCGTATCGCACGTACAACCCCATGCAAGTGTCGGAGCTGTCATAACGCCGTTGTTTCCTTGTAGATCACGTCAGGCCCTGAGAGACGCAGGGACTCGTATCGCACGTACAACCCCATGCAAGTGTCGGAGCTGTCATAACGCCGTTGTTTCCTTGTAGATCACGTCAGGCACTGAGAGACGCAGGGACTCGTATCGCACGTACAACCCCATGCAAGTGTCGGAGCTGTCATAGCGCCGTTGTTTCCTTGTAGATCACGTCAGGCCCTGAGAGACGCAGGGACTCGTATCGCACGTACAACCCCATGCAAGTGTCGGAGCTGTCATAACGCCGTTGTTTCCTTGTAGATCACGTCAGGCCCTGAGAGACGCAGGGACTCGTATCGCACGTACAACCCCATGCAAGTGTCGGAGCTGTCATAACGCCGTTGTTTCCTTGTAGATCACGTCAGGCCCTGAGAGACGCAGGAACTCGTATCGCACGTACAACCCCATGCAAGTGTCGGAGCTGTCATAACGCCGTTGTTTCCTTGTAGATCACGTCAGGCCCTGAGAGACGCAGGGACTCGTATCGCACGTACAACCCCATGCAAGTGTCGGAGCTGTCATAACGCCGTTGTTTCCTTGTAGATCACGTCAGGCCCTGAGAGACGCAGGGACTCGTATCGCACGTACAACCCCATGCAAGTGTCGGAGCTGTAATAACGCCGTTGTTTCCTTGTAGATCACGTCAGGCCCTGAGAGACGCAGGGACTCGTATCGCACGTACAACCCCATGCAAGTGTCGGAGCTGTCATAACGCCGTTGTTTCCTTGTAGATCACGTCAGGCCCTGAGAGACGCAGGGACTCGTATCGCACGTACAACCCCATGCAAGTGTCGGAGCTGTCATAACGCCGTTGTTTCCTTGTAGATCACGTCAGGCCCTGAGAGACGCAGGGACTCGTATCGCACGTACAACCCCATGCAAGTGTCGGAGCTGTCATAACGCCGTTGTTTCCTTGTAGATCACGTCAGGCCCTGAGAGACGCAGGAACTCGTATCGCACGTACAACCCCATGCAAGTGTCGGAGCTGTCATAACGCCGTTGTTTCCTTGTAGATCACGTCAGGCCCTGAGAGACGCAGGGACTCGTATCGCACGTACAACCCCATGCAAGTGTCGGAGCTGTCATAACGCCGTTGTTTCCTTGTAGATCACGTCAGGCCCTGAGAGACGCAGGGACTCGTATCGCACGTACAACCCCATGCAAGTGTCGGAGCTGTCATAACGCCGTTGTTTCCTTGTAGATCACGTCAGGCCCTGAGAGACGCAGGGACTCGTATCGCACGTACAACCCCATGCAAGTGTCGGAGCTGTCATAACGCCGTTGTTTCCTTGTAGATCACGTCAGGCCCTGAGAGACGCAGGGACTCGTATCGCACGTACAACCCCATGCAAGTGTCGGAGCTGTCATAGCGCCGTTGTTTCCTTGTAGATCACGTCAGGCCCTGAGAGACGCAGGGACTCGTATCGCACGTACAACCCCATGCAAGTGTCGGAGCTGTCATAACGCCGTTGTTTCCTTGTAGATCACGTCAGGCACTGAGAGACGCAGGGACTCGTAACGCACGTACAACCCCATGCAAGTGTCGGAGCTGTCATAACGCCGTTGTTTCCTTGTAGATCACGTCAGGCCCTGAGAGACGCAGGGACTCGTATCGCACGTACAACCCCATGCAAGTGTCGGAGCTGTCATAACGCCGTTGTTTCCTTGTAGATCACGTCAGGCCCTGAGAGACGCAGGGACTCGTATCGCACGTACAACCCCATGCAAGTGTCGGAGCTGTCATAACGCCGTTGTTTCCTTGTAGATCACGTCAGGCCCTGAGAGACGCAGGGACTCGTATCGCACGTACAACCCCATGCAAGTGTCGGAGCTGTCATAACGCCGTTGTTTCCTTGTAGATCACGTCAGGCACTGAGAGACGCAGGGACTCGTAACGCACGTACAACCCCATGCAAGTGTCGGAGCTGTCATAACGCCGTTGTTTCCTTGTAGATCACGTCAGGCCCTGAGAGACGCAGGGACTCGTATCGCACGTACAACCCCATGCAAGTGTCGGAGCTGTCATAACGCCGTTGTTTCCTTGTAGATCACGTCAGGCCCTGAGAGACGCAGGGACTCGTATCGCACGTACAACCCCATGCAAGTGTCGGAGCTGTCATAACGCCGTTGTTTCCTTGTAGATCACGTCAGGCCCTGAGAGACGCAGGGACTCGTATCGCACGTACAACCCCATGCAAGTGTCGGAGCTGTCATAACGCCGTTGTTTCCTTGTAGATCACGTCAGGCCCTGAGAGGCGCAGGATCTCGTATCGCACGTACAGCCCCATGCAAGTGTCGTAGCTGTCATAACGCCGTTGTTTCCTTGTAGATCACGTCAGGCCCTGAGAGACGCAGGGACTCGTATCGCACGTACAACCCCATGCAAGTGTCGGAGCTGTCATAACGCCGTTGTTTCCTTGTAGATCACGTCAGGCCCTGAGAGACGCAGGGACTCGTATCGCACGTACAACCCCATGCAAGTGTCGGAGCTGTCATAACGCCGTTGTTTCCTTGTAGATCACGTCAGGCCCTGAGAGACGCAGGGACTCGTATCGCACGTACAACCCCATGCAAGTGTCGGAGCTGTCATAACGCCGTTGTTTCCTTGTAGATCACGTCAGGCCCTGAGAGACGCAGGGACATGTATCGCACGTACAACCCCATGCAAGTGTCGGAGCTGTCATAACGCCGTTGTTTCCTTGTAGATCACGTCAGGCCCTGAGAGACGCAGGGACTCGTATCGCACGTACAACCCCATGCAAGTGTCGGAGCTGTCATAACGCCGTTGTTTCCTTGTAGATCACGTCAGGCCCTGAGAGACGCAGGGACTCGTATCGCACGTACAACCCCATGCAAGTGTCGGAGCTGTCATAACGCCGTTGTTTCCTTGTGGATCACGTCAGGCCCTGAGAGGCGCAGGGACTCGTATCGCACGTACAACCCCATGCAAGTGTCGGAGCTGTCATAACGCCGTTGTTTCCTTGTAGATCACGTCAGGCCCTGAGAGACGCAGGGACTCGTATCGCACGTACAACCCCATGCAAGTGTCGGAGCTGTCATAACGCCGTTGTTTCCTTGTAGATCACGTCAGGCCCTGAGAGACGCAGGGACATGTATCGCACGTACAACCCCATGCAAGTGTCGGAGCTGTCATAACGCCGTTGTTTCCTTGTAGATCACGTCAGGCCCTGAGAGACGCAGGGACTCGTATCGCACGTACAACCCCATGCAAGTGTCGGAGCTGTCATTGCGCCGTTGTTTCCTTGTAGATCACGTCAGGCCCTGAGAGACGCAGGGACTCGTATCGCACGTACAACCCCATGCAAGTGTCGGAGCTGTCATAACGCCGTTGTTTCCTTGTAGATCACGTCAGGCCCTGAGAGACGCAGGGACTCGTATCGCACGTACAACCCCATGCAAGTGTCGGAGCTGTCATAACGCCGTTGTTTCCTTGTAGATCACGTGAGGCCCTGAGAGACGCGGGGACTCGTATCGCACGTACAACCCCATGCAAGTGTCGGAGCTGTCATAACGCCGTTGTTTCCTTGTAGATCACGTCAGGCACTGAGAGACGCAGGGACTTGTATCGCACGTACAACCCCATGCAAGTGTCGGAGCTGTCATAACGCCGTTGTTTCCTTGTAGATCACGTCAGGCCCTGAGAGACGCAGGGACTCGTATCGCACGTACAACCCCATGCAAGTGTCGGAGCTGTCATAACGCCGTTGTTTCCTTGTAGATCACGTCAGGCCCTGAGAGACGCAGGGACTCGTATCGCACGTACAACCCCATGCAAGTGTCGGAGCTGTCATAACGCCGTTGTTTCCTTGTAGATCACGTCAGGCACTGAGAGACGCAGGGACTTGTATCGCACGTACAGCCCCATGCAAGTGTCGTAGCTGTCATAACGCCGTTGTTTCCTTGTAGATCACGTCAGGCCCTGAGAGACGCAAGGACTCGTATCGCACGTACAACCCCATGCAAGTGTCGGAGCTGTCATAACGCCGTTGTTTCCTTGTAGATCACGTCAGGCCCTGAGAGACGCAGGGACATGTATCGCACGTACAACCCCATGCAAGTGTCGGAGCTGTCATAACGCCGTTGTTTCCTTGTAGATCACGTCAGGCCCTGAGAGACGCAGGGACTCGTATCGCACGTACAACCCCATGCAAGTGTCGGAGCTGTCATAACGCCGTTGTTTCCTTGTAGATCACGTCAGGCCCTGAGAGACGCAGGGACTCGTATCGCACGTACAACCCCATGCAAGTGTCGGAGCTGTCATAACGCCGTTGTTTCCTTGTAGATCACGTCAGGCCCTGAGAGACGCAGGGACTCGTATCGCACGTACAACCCCATGCAAGTGTCGGAGCTGTCATAACGCCGTTGTTTCCTTGTAGATCACGTCAGGCCCTGAGAGACGCAGGGACTCGTATCGCACGTACAACCCCATGCAAGTGTCGGAGCTGTCATAACGCCGTTGTTTCCTTGTAGATCACGTCAGGCCCTGAGAGACGCAGGGACTCGTATCGCACGTACAACCCCATGCAAGTGTCGGAGCTGTCATAACGCCGTTGTTTCCTTGTAGATCACGTCAGGCCCTGAGAGACGCAGGGACATGTATCGCACGTACAACCCCATGCAAGTGTCGGAGCTGTCATAACGCCGTTGTTTCCTTGTAGATCACGTCAGGCCCTGAGAGACGCAGGGACTCGTATCGCACGTACAACCCCATGCAAGTGTCGGAGCTGTCATTGCGCCGTTGTTTCCTTGTAGATCACGTCAGGCACTGAGAGACGCAGGGACTCGTATCGCACGTACAACCCCATGCAAGTGTCGGAGCTGTCATAACGCCGTTGTTTCCTTGTAGATCACGTCAGGCCCTGAGAGACGCAGGGACATGTATCGCACGTACAACCCCATGCAAGTGTCGGAGCTGTCATAACGCCGTTGTTTCCTTGTAGATCACGTCAGGCCCTGAGAGACGCAGGGACTCGTATCGCACGTACAACCCCATGCAAGTGTCGGAGCTGTCATAACGCCGTTGTTTCCTTGTAGATCACGTCAGGCCCTGAGAGACGCAGGGACTCGTATCGCACGTACAACCCCATGCAAGTGTCGGAGCTGTCATAACGCCGTTGTTTCCTTGTAGATCACGTCAGGCCCTGAGAGACGCAGGGACATGTATCGCACGTACAACCCCATGCAAGTGTCGGAGCTGTCATAACGCCGTTGTTTCCTTGTAGATCACGTCAGGCCCTGAGAGACGCAGGGACTCGTATCGCACGTACAACCCCATGCAAGTGTCGGAGCTGTCATAACGCCGTTGTTTCCTTGTAGATCACGTCAGGCCCTGAGAGACGCAGGGACTCGTATCGCACGTACAACCCCATGCAAGTGTCGGAGCTGTCATAGCGCCGTTGTTTCCTTGTAGATCACGTCAGGCACTGAGAGACGCAGGGACTTGTATCGCACGTACAACCCCATGCAAGTGTCGGAGCTGTCATAGCGCCGTTGTTTCCTTGTAGATCACGTCAGGCCCTGAGAGACGCAGGGACTCGTATCGCACGTACAACCCCATGCAAGTGTCGGAGCTGTCATAACGCCGTTGTTTCCTTGTAGATCACGTCAGGCACTGAGAGACGCAGGGATTCGTATCGCACGTACAACCCCATGCAAGTGTCGGAGCTGTCATAACGCCGTTGTTTCCTTGTAGATCACGTCAGGCCCTGAGAGACGCAGGGACTTGTATCGCACGTACAGCCCCATGCAAGTGTCGGAGCTGTCATAACGCCGTTGTTTCCTTGTAGATCACGTCAGGCCCTGAGAGACGCAGGGACTTGTATCGCACGTACAACCCCATGCAAGTGTCGGAGCTGTCATAACGCCGTTGTTTCCTTGTGGATCACGTCAGGCCCTGAGAGACGCAGGGACTCGTATCGCACGTACAACCCCATGCAAGTGTCGGAGCTGTCATAACGCCGTTGTTTCCTTGTAGATCACGTCAGGCCCTGAGAGACGCAGGGACTTGTATCGCACGTACAGCCCCATGCAAGTGTCGGAGCTGTCATAACGCCGTTGTTTCCTTGTAGATCACGTCAGGCCCTGAGAGACGCAGGGACTCGTATCGCACGTACAACCCCATGCAAGTGTCGGAGCTGTCATAACGCCGTTGTTTCCTTGTAGATCACGTCAGGTCCTGAGAGACGCAGGGACTCGTATCGCACGTACAACCCCATGCAAGTGTCGGAGCTGTCATAGCGCCGTTGTTTCCTTGTAGATCACGTCAGGCCCTGAGAGACGCAGGGACTCGTATCGCACGTACAACCCCATGCAAGTGTCGGAGCTGTCATAACGCCGTTGTTTCCTTGTAGATCACGTCAGGCCCTGAGAGACGCAGGGACTCGTATCGCACGTACAACCCCATGCAAGTGTCGGAGCTGTCATAGCGCCGTTGTTTCCTTGTAGATCACGTCAGGCCCTGAGAGACGCAGGGACTCGTATCGCACGTACAACCCCATGCAAGTGTCGGAGCTGTCATAACGCCGTTGTTTCCTTGTAGATCACGTCAGGCCCTGAGAGACGCAGGGACTCGTATCGCACGTACAACCCCATGCAAGTGTCGGAGCTGTCATTGCGCCGTTGTTTCCTTGTGGATCACGTCAGGCCCTGAGAGACGCAGGGACTCGTATCGCACGTACAACCCCATGCAAGTGTCGGAGCTGTCATAGCGCCGTTGTTTCCTTGTAGATCACGTCAGGCACTGAGAGACGCAGGGACTTGTATCGCACGTACAGCCCCATGCAAGTGTCGGAGCTGTCATAACGCCGTTGTTTCCTTGTAGATCACGTCAGGCCCTGAGCGACGCAGGGACTCGTATCGCACGTACAACCCCATGCAAGTGTCGGAGCTGTCATAACGCCGTTGTTTCCTTGTAGATCACGTCAGGCCCTGAGAGACGCAGGGACTCGTATCGCACGTACAACCCCATGCAAGTGTCGGAGCTGTCATAACGCCGTTGTTTCCTTGTGGATCACGTCAGGCCCTGAGAGACGCAGGGACTCGTATCGCACGTACAACCCCATGCAAGTGTCGGAGCTGTCATAACGCCGTTGTTTCCTTGTAGATCACGTCAGGCCCTGAGAGACGCAGGGACTCGTATCGCACGTACAACCCCATGCAAGTGTCGGAGCTGTCATAACGCCGTTGTTTCCTTGTAGATCACGTGAGGCCCTGAGAGACGCAGGGACTCGTATCGCACGTACAACCCCATGCAAGTGTCGGAGCTGTCATAACGCCGTTGTTTCCTTGTAGATCACGTCAGGCCCTGAGAGACGCAGGGACTCGTATCGCACGTACAACCCCATGCAAGTGTCGGAGCTGTCATAACGCCGTTGTTTCCTTGTAGATCACGTCAGGCCCTGAGAGACGCAGGGACTCGTATCGCACGTACAACCCCATGCAAGTGTCGGAGCTGTCATAACGCCGTTGTTTCCTTGTAGATCACGTCAGGCCCTGAGAGACGCAGGGACATGTATCGCACGTACAACCCCATGCAAGTGTCGGAGCTCCAGCGCTGGACTGACACGGCCTGCAGTCAGCGCTCTAGCTGGTTCGACTGGAGCGCCTTCCTGGACCTGGTGCTGTCCGCCGTCGACGTCAAGGTGGAGGGCGATGAGAGGGTCGTCGTCAAGGAGGTGGACTTCATCTTTGACCTCGTGTCCCTGGTAGAGATAACAAGGCCCAGAGTGCTGGGTAAGAGTTTCTTATATCCCTGGTTTTTTGTAGTGATAGGTATTTAAAAGTATGTTTGGAGTCTCAGGTTTTATTTCTGTACGGTATGGATGTCGACAAATAACACCTGTTTAGTATTTTCTTCCATTTACTTTATTTACGAACACTCTATTTTTCTACACACCGTGAGAACTACAGTCTTTTCAAAAACATCGAATACTTCCTACATAGCATATTGAATTATCAGAACAGGGATGGCTCAAATGTAACTCTCTGAACTTCCATTCCGGTGATTTTGTGTTCGATTCTCGCGACCGCCCTTCTGACTGTTTTTTTTTTCGTAGTATTCCCTCAGTCGACCGGCAAATGCTGAGAAGGTAACATACTAATGGCCACGACCGCGTCCATCCCATCATTCGATTTGAACTGAAAATACTTTGGAGTCTATTGGCTCAAAAGAGAAGCCTTGACACTTCAACGATAATGCACACTATGATGTTTCCAGCGAACTACATTCAATGGCGGCTCATCAAGTCGCTGGCTGACGACACGACTAAGCGCATGCGCGGCTTCCAGTTCGAGTTCGACAAGGTCTTCAGCGGGATTAAAGAGGAACAACCGAGGTAACTGACATTGTCAGGGTAAACACTAGGGGGGTGATTCCTGTACGTATTTTCACTCTCTTATCTTAAAATTTAAGACAGTAGCAACCGTTGTTATGGACGTTAACATTAGAGTAAACAAAAGTTACGATACGATACCTGACTTAAGAGACTAAAACCGTACAGGAATGACCCCCTAGAACATGAAAACAATGATGGATGGAAGGCAATCTTTTAATATCGGCTACATTGCAAACAAATATATCCTATACGGAGCACAATAATATTACTTACATACAGGGTCGTACTGAGGCCATCGTAGATCCTAGGCACTACTTATTCGTAGGCCACTGTCCGAAATGTTTTACATTTGCCACTGTTTCATTTCTAAAATATTAAGCAATGAGATTGAATTCAGGGGAAAAGGTTTTACTGAAGAAGCGTTGGGGGCGAGAGCTCCCCACCAACTCAACCCTCTAGATTTGGGTCCAGGGGGGTGATTCCTGTACGCATTTTCACTCTCTTATCTTAAATTTCAAGAGAGTAGCAACCGTTGTTATTAACCGTTGTTACCGTTGACTAAAAACATACAGGAATGACCCCCCAGGTCGCTTAGACACAGGAAAATTTTGAATTTCCCGACTGAATCGGGTGCATTTCTAGGCGATTTTTACCCAATTTTAGGACATCTTTAAAATAATTAAATTGCAATGAATTGAATTGATAAATAATTTTTTTATTGAAGTGGGCTTTGATTAAAGTGAACCTCTCGTAGGACCCAAAAGCTTCGTATGCCCTAGGAACTCTGCATAGGGCATACGAAGCTTATCAATAAAACGGCCCTGCTTACAGATGGCGTGACTGCGTGACGAAGACCAATGGCGGACTGAGTCACGCCGTGGGGTTCAAGTGTCACGTGTTACAGATGGCGTGACTGCGTGACGAAGTCCAGTGGCGGACTGAGTCACGCCGTGGGGTTCAAGTGTCACGTGTTACAGATGGCGTGACTGCGTGACGAAGACTAGTGGCGGACTGAGTCACGCCGTGGGGTTCAAGTGTCACGTGTTACAGATGGCGTGACTGCGTGACGAAGACCAGTGGCGGACTGAGTCACGCCGTGGGGTTCAAGTGTCACGTGTTACAGATGGCGTGACTGCGTGACGAAGACTAGTGGCGGACTAAGTCACGCCGTGGGGTTCAAGTGTCACGTGTTACAGATGGCGTGACTGCGTGACGAAGACCAGTGGCGGACTGAGTCACGCCGTGGGGTTCAAGTGTCACGTGTTACAGATGGCGTGACTGCGTGACGAAGTCCAGTGGCGGACTGAGTCACGCCGTGGGGTTCAAGTGTCACGTGTTACAGATGGCGTGACTGCGTGACGAAGACTAGTGGCGGACTGAGTCACGCCGTGGGGTTCAAGTGTCACGTGTTACAGATGGCGTGACTGCGTGACGAAGACCAGTGGCGGACTGAGTCACGCCGTGGGGTTCAAGTGTCACGTGTTACAGATGGCGTGACTGCGTGACGAAGACTAGTGGCGGACTAAGTCACGCCGTGGGGTTCAAGTGTCACGTGTTACAGATGGCGTGACTGCGTGACGAAGACCAGTGGCGGACTGAGTCACGCCGTGGGGTTCAAGTGTCACGTGTTACAGATGGCGTGACTGCGTGACGAAGACTAGTGGCGGACTGAGTCACGCCGTGGGGTTCAAGTGTCACGTGTTACAGATGGCGTGACTGCGTGACGAAGACCAGTGGCGGACTGAGTCACGCCGTGGGGTTCAAGTGTCACGTGTTACAGATGGCGTGACTGCGTGACGAAGACCAGTGGCGGACTGAGTCACGCCGTGGGGTTCAAGTGTCACGTGTTACAGATGGCGTGACTGCGTGACGAAGACTAGTGGCGGACTGAGTCACGCCGTGGGGTTCAAGTGTCACGTGTTACAGATGGCGTGACTGCGTGACGAAGACCAGTGGCGGACTGAGTCACGCCGTGGGGTTCAAGTGTCACGTGTTACAGATGGCGTGACTGCGTGACGAAGACCAGTGGCGGACTGAGTCACGCCGTGGGGTTCAAGTGTCACGTGTTACAGATGGCGTGACTGCGTGACGAAGACCAGTGGCGGACTGAGTCACGCCGTGGGGTTCAAGTGTCACGTGTTACAGATGGCGTGACTGCGTGACGAAGACCAGTGGCGGACTGAGTCACGCCGTGGGGTTCAAGTGTCACGTGTTACAGATGGCGTGACTGCGTGACGAAGACCAGTGGCGGACTGAGTCACGCCGTGGGGTTCAAGTGTCACGTGTTACAGATGGCGTGACTGCGTGACGAAGACCAGTGGCGGACTGAGTCACGCCGTGGGGTTCAAGTACGTGCGCTCCTACTTCTCCGACAAGTCCAAGCGGTCTGCCGAGGCGATGGTCGAGGACATCCGAGCCGCCTTCCTGGACAGAATGGCGGCCGCTGATTGGATGGACGCCGACACCAGTGCGGTTGCGCAGGACAAGGCGGACGCCATCACGCAGTTCATCGGTTACCCAGACTGGTACAACAACATCACAGCCCTCATCGACTACTACAGCAAGGTGCGTAGCAGCCACAGTTTGATTTCTGTAGACTGAGCATTTGACTCGGCGACCATGGTATAAGTATCTCTAGCTCAGATACAATCTGAGCATTCTGAGCTATCTGGGATCTGAGTTTGTGCATTGAGGGACAAACTTATATTCGTAATTGTTTGAATTGATAAGAAGTGAGAGAGTGGACTGTATCTAGTTTTTGAGTAATAATAGGTTTTATTGACAGTAAGTTTACATAATCTAGTGGAGCGGTCGCTCCACCCAGCCAAGTCGTACGTTACACTCACACTCACTCAACATACTGTAAATGCCTAATAAACTGAGGAGCAGACCAAACACTTTTACTGTAAGCAACAACATGGCATTTTCGGCCTACTGGATCTCAACATTGGAAAATCTCACATTGTTGCGAAATATCTTAATTTCGAGCTATGGCCCACCCCACCCCCTATACCAAATTTGGGAACAACAGGTTATGTCATTTGCGAGCAAGATGGCCGTGAAAACAGTGAAATTACACCCCTTTTAAAAGCTATCTGATGATGATGATGATGATGATGATGATGATGATGATGATGATGATGATGATGATGATGATGATGATGATATCAGGAAACACTGTTGACAGGGCCACAGCCTAAACGGGTTAACCGATCGATCTGAAATTTTTAACACGTGTGCACTTTTGGCGTCTAAGGTGCCTTTTGCTATAACCGGTTTTATGCCGCCATTTTGAAACCGGAAGTGACGTCATATCTCGAAAACGGCTGAACCGATCGAAACGAAATTTGCGCCAATCGATTCAGACGGTCATCTATATGAAACATCAATAGTCGAAATAGAAATGCACTATTACTAAAACCGGAAATGACGACATAACAATGCCAAATCTGACTAAAACCATCTCTTATTACAATAAATACATATTCAGAAGGCTTATAATGTTACATAACATTTAAGATACAGATATTAGGTGGCAGTGATGTCAGCCGCCATTTTGAAAACTGGAAGTGATGCGATAACTCGAGAACAGTTGGACCGATTGGAACGATGCTTTCGCAATTCATCATGGAATATAATTTTAAGCTTACATTTAGCACCAAACACAATTCTTCTTAGCAACCAAACCACAAAGGCGTATTTTTTTAAAGATATTATAGTCATTGGTGAAACAATGTTACAAGTTATAAGAATAAACTGAAAAAAGGAGTGATATCCCCATAAAAAACACTCCGTGTAAAAATACCAGCCAAGTCTCTTTACTAAATAAAAAAATTCAACACCGAAAAGGAGTGATATCAAAAAAGGAGCCAAGTCAATGACATTTCCAAATATTTAATCGTATCTTTGAAATAAAAGTATAAACACCGAGAAATACTTTACAAAAGGACTTGGCGCATCGTTTTTTTAAAGACATCTTTCTATCCTAAAAGTGGAAAGAAATGTACAAGTTTAAGTACTTTTCCTCTGTCTATTAGAGCCATCAAGCTACTCAAGCTATGAATCAAGCTACTTTTAGTAATTGCTATTTTATAGTTTTGTCAATGGCGATAGAAGAAAGATTTCATGTTGTAATAGATAAGTGATATGGTAAAAGAATTAAATAACAAGGAAGTGCGCTCATATATATTCTTATAACACTGTTAATATGGTGATATTAGAAGGGTATCTTTTCATAATATGATCTTGACTCTGAGGGAAATCATGAAACGTTGTCAAATAAATTACTAACTATCGATAGAACACTATTATATATTTTTCAAGTGTAAAGTGTATAAAGTTAAAAATGTTAAAGAAATTCAATGTGCCGTCACTCTGTACTTCGTGAAATGTACTATTATAAATTGCGGATTAATAGAAATTTATTTCATGATGAGAAGGTATAACGCATGAGACTTAATTATTAATATGTTGACCACGAAACAATATTACGAAGATATCTATTGTGTATTTATTACAAACATAGGCAACAAGTTTCATGTGTACATATTCAAATAGAAAATTATTTACAGTAGGTATATATAATATGAAATTGAAAGATGTGTCCCTATTATGATAAAAGTTCTTAATGACGGTTGTATATAAATGGCATATTACGCTTATGAATAGAAAAATGTCTTTTAAAAAACGATGCGCCAAGTCCTTTTGTAAAGTATTTCTCGGTGTTTATACTTTTATTTCAAAGATACGATTAAATATTTGGAAATGTCATTGACTTGGCTCCTTTTTTGATATCACTCCTTTTCGGTGTTGAATTTTTTTATTTAGTAAAGAGACTTGGCTGGTATTTTTACACGGAGTGTTTTTTTATGGGGATATTTATAATTGAAAAGACAGAGAAATGCAAAACATGGAGGTACATTGAAAGTGCAAGAAAAGTAACAACAAGGAATAAAAGGAAGGTAAATTATAGAGAGAAAAAGTAAAATAGAACAAGGAAGCTTAGATCAGAGTTGATAGAATGAAGATAGAACAAGGAAGCTTAGATCAGAGGTGATAGAAAGCAGATCGGCGCCAACAGTAATAATGTCAACATTTTATCCTATTATAATGATTATACGAGTATAGGAATCCTGCTCGTGACGTCACAGTGGTAGAAAAATGGAGGCTGCTATGGTAGGGGAAATGTGTCAAAGCTCTAAATAATAGCAATAAATCATATTTATCAGATGAATATTTAACTTGAACATGTAAAGATAAATATTGCGTATTATTATTAGCTTGTACTTACTTAAATATCTTTCTTTCACAAGTAATCACTCAAAATATGAGATTTGGATTGCCGCTGTCAGATTTGTTTTTCCCTATACTTTTGTATAGGTTACTATGGCCATTATATGGCAACCTTTTCTCACGCAGGATGCCTATACCTACATGTAAATCATAATATTTTACTGCCATAAATTCCGTTGTCATTTTCACAAAAACTTGTAGTATTATGCCATTAATACTTTGATTATCAATTGCGCGACAACGTTATAGTAGTGAAGGACACAGTCACGTGACTAACTTAGTCCCCCTCACCTTCCCGCTTTATTGCGGGATCGTGGTTCTAACACCTGCTTGTGCGGAGCTCCTGTGAAGATAACACGTGTGGAAAGTGTATGAGGGAACCTCATATGATTGTGTGTGATACGTGACGTGTTTACAGGTGAAGGTCGGAGCGAGTCACTTCACCAACGTGATGACCTTGAAGACGGCGCACATCAAACGCTCCTTCGGGAAGCTGCACAAGTCTGTCGACAGATCAGAGTAAGTCGCTTCTCTCTTGCTGAATAAGTGTCGGAGTTAAACTCGAGAGTTGTCAGTTTTCCCTACATAATCTTCATAAACGTCAACAGATACATATTGTTGTCTTCTCTGCACCGCCCAAAAATATACAAATATGTCCGACGGTCATATTGATGGTCCGGACTGCTCACATAAATTGTTTGGAGTTTCATTACCCTTGGGCCCCTATTCTATAGGGGCCCAAGGGTCGATCTATTAATTTCATCGGAATCTTGATTTGAAGACCGTTTGACCTATCAAATGATCTTCGATAAATTTGATCAAACTCATATTTTGCAAGGTCGTTAAGATCAACATTGTCTCTTATTTTACAAATGTTCAGCCCAATCAGTGGAGAACTTAGTTTTAAACTGTCAGAGTTATATTGTCACAAATATTGCCACAAAGTCTTGAAAACCGCAATTGAAATATCGATTTGTATGGAAGGTAGATACAAAGTTTCAACATCAAACTTCGTTTATCTCTGCAGTTTCATCCGAATGTTCCCTCATGTGTTTGTGTCTTCATGAATGCTGCTGAATGTTACTCGTGTTGTTTGCAGATGGATCACGAGTCCCGACATCGTCAACGCCTACTACAATCCGCAGACCAACTCGATCAGTACGTAAACACCACTAGGTATATCTAACATCCACTAGGAACACGCTCTGCGTAACGCGTTGATTTCAAATTGATAGAATTATACATTTAAAATACGTCATCTCAGTTTTTTATTTATTTATACAGATACAGTTGTTATAAATTTAAAATATGTGTATAATCTTACAAGAAAAAGTCTGTCACAGGCTACAACTTTGTCAATCGTCTTTGAATAAATGGAAATTTAAAACAATTATGCTCACTAAATGTAAGTTACGTAATGACGTCACCGGAGCCGGCAATAAAACAACAGCATTACTAATGATCTGAAAATACTCATAATGATGGTCGGGAATTTGTATTATCTATTCATCATATAATTCCCTAATGAACTAAAGTTCACCAACTATTTGTGAGAACATAATATAGTAAGAGTCTAAAACTAACGTACTCGTGTTTTGTCTCAGCTTTTCCTGCCGGGATTCTACAGCCTCCGTTCTTCCACCAAGGTCGCATCGAGTAAGTCTCAAACTCCATTTTAGGACTTATCAGTGCTCAAAAATAGTTTAACGGTTTCACTATAATGCCAGTCTTTAGGGACACGATTTGATTACGCAAACAAAGTATTGCTGTGAAGAAGTGGGAACTGAATCCCTCACAAGCTTATGTCCGTATATTATTGGAGAGTTGGGTTTAACGATCGCGCAAACGCATCTCTTGAGACTTAGACGATGTTGTATAGAAGAAGAGTTACTCTATCACTATGTGCAATTTGAACGATCTATGTCAATTAATAAGACTAGGAAAACGCTCAGTGTAACGCGTTGATGAGCGAGCACAGAACATGCAACATCCCCAGTCACGATAAGCGACACGGCACAAGACGATTTTCTCTGCAACTTTCCAATCTCCATATAAATACTCTGGATGAATATCATATCCATTTTGTCGTGACTTTCCTACACGCTTTTTCCAGCTTTTGACAACCCATACTAAACTCGTAAAATGGCAATTAATACTTTGACTGATTAGGGTTAACGTGTAAAATGTTAGATAATGTTGGTCTTGATCACCATGCAAAATTTTAACTTAAACGGAACATTTTGATTGTCGACCAACCAGAAGATATTATTTATACTTAAACCAATTGGAGGATTCGGCCTTCGTACTGCATCCGATTTGATATGCGCTGGTTTTGCTGTAAATTGTGGACCGCTTGGCTGCTCTACAGGCCTTGGAGCAGTAGCTTAAAGAAGGCAGGGATGAAAAGGTAATACATATTTCAAGATTGTGGAATAAAATGTCCCTAAAATGACAAAAACTTTTAAATTACAAAAATCACCAGATAATGGTTTCAAATTTGAACCAATGAGAGGATTTGGCTGATATCTATTATGATTGGGTACAATGTTGGTTGCAATGACTGTGCTAATTTTCAAATTGATTGGAACAACCAATCGAAAGATATTTTTTTTAAAATTTGAACCAATCAGGGGATTTCAAAAAAATTTGGGTCTGCAAATCTCATATTTGGTCTGGACGTGTGTGCAAAATTTCAGCTCGATCGGATAAATGGTGCGACCTGTATAAGAGCAGACGACAGAATAAAAGAAAAGAGGTCCGTGCCAAAAGAGCTAAAAGGAGACGCTCGCTTCGTTCGCTCAAAAATAATATCCACTTTTCCGTTACATGTGGTACAAGAGCTTATTTTCGCCAATTTTAAATCATAATCAAACTTTGGCTCCATGTAGGTAACTCTTGATTATGGCGCATCACAATACTTAAAAGAGAGTTGTAGCTAAGCTTAACATATGGTAGATAATACAACTGTGTAATATTTTTAAAAAAAACACACATGCCGTAGTCACTATTATTCAAACTTGTTCTATCCCCCGTGGAATGACCCCAATGCTGACTATGTCGACTAACTAACTTGACAGTGGTTCACTGTACTATGACGTAACCAATGCGCTCTGTGTCAGGGCGTTGAACTACGGCAGTATCGGCGTGGTGATGGGCCACGAGATCACGCACGGGTTCGACGACATGGGGCGTCAGAGCGATCTCCATGGCAACCTGGCCCAGTGGTGGACCAACGACACGGTGGACACATACGTCACCAAGGCCAAGTGCTTCGTCGACCAATACAGCAGTTTCAGGGTCCCTCAGCTGGACAAACAGCTCAAGACAGAAGCCAAGGTAACTGCAGTGTCTAACCATGTCTCCATGGGTGAGGTGGTAATGCAAGGAGTCCTATGGTACTAAGGTTATGTACACTCGAACAAATAATAAACTGTATTTAATAAAGGTTTGATGGATGGCATCATCCCATGAAGTCTGTGCTAATGACTAACTCTAGTAGGTGAGCTCTTATTTCATTGATAATAACAAGGATTGATTGTCAAGGAACCTGACCAAGCAGCCAATCCGTTTTGTTCAATTACCGTTTTAATTGGTCTGAGTGTATAGTATGTAAAAGCAGAGCAAATAATTTGTCTTGACTACGCCGACACCCCCCTCTAAGCGGGACAGTTTGATACTACAAGCTTCCAGAACACCCGCCAAGACAGCAGATTGTCAGTTTCTCAGCCAAGCTTGTCACCCCAATCACACGTCCCTGACGGTTTCACATCGACTCAAATTGTCAAATATGTAGAATCTATGATCTCGGATCTGCCTCGAGCAAGATATTGGTAGATATTCCTTGCCTTTTCATGAATAACCTTCTTCTGTCATAGTTGTGAGCAAGTGTCTGACTTGCATAATTTTTGGGCACGTGACTAGATTACTGATGTGTTGAACATTATGATTTAGAAAGTAAGCGATCAAGAATTATATAATTTGTATTCCCTCAAATTGAACAGTGCATTTAGAAAATATTTTTACATGACGTGTTGGGAAATTCTAAGTAGGCAAGTGGGTCTCTCTCTCTGAGGGAATATTGTTTCATTGCAACGTTTCATCAACAAAACCAGCCAAACACAACTGTTTGGAAAATCAGTTTAGTTTTGCTTTGCCACATATTGGACAGTACTGTTGTGTATATATTCGAACAAATAAGCGATACGTGAGGGAGCCACTTCTGGCAGGAAACGTTTTGGATGCACTTTTTTATTTTGATGTTCGTGTTTCCATAGGGCAGTGAAAAAGGAGAAACAAATGAAATTTAGATTTAGTTACAAGTTAACTTTGTCAGCCATAACAAACAACTAAAGCAAATTTTATATCATTTATTTACATAAATAAACCCTTTATCCTCCATTATGGATAGTACCAAAGAATCCACCAGAGGTCAGTCGTGTTCCTTATTTTCTCGAACAACTCGTTCCAGAACATTACCTATTAATATGTTTGAGCTGCACTCCGAGGGTTGTTTTATCCCCTATTGTGTTTGCTGCAGATGAACGGTGTGATCACTCAGGGGGAGAACATCGCCGACAACGGAGGACTGAACACGGCGTTCCAAGCCTATCAGATGCACGTGGCCAAGACAGGCGCTGAGCCACGGCTGCCTGGACTCACCAAGTACACGGCAGAGCAGCTGTTCTTCATCGGATTCGCCACGGTCAGTAGTTCGTGTCCAGGAGAGAAGTGAAGAAGATTGTGGACAGAGTCGGTATGGTTGTGCATAACTGGAGGAGAGTGAATGGAAATCATAGCTTTGTATACATTGAATAGCGATCCCACTCCACCCAAAACATCAGCTTGGAAAATGGCTAAATTTTATACTGACGGGATCCACACGGCATATTCGAGTTTGAGAACAACAAAGGTAAGCGCAGTTACCATCTCTTTTACCTGTTTGTTGCACAAATACTTTTTCAAAATATGTCTCGCCAATTGTCCTTTTGTTTTTGAAAATCATTGAAGTGCGATATATAATTTCTAGTTTTAAGCTTGGCCGCAGCGCGTCGAACAAATTATGCACATTCGCAGGGGCGGATCCAAGGAGGGGCGGAAGAGGCGATCGCCCCCCCCCCCCCCCATGATTCCTCCTCCACCTTCTATTAAGAACAGCAGGTTGATTTTTCATTATGTCAAATTTACAAAAATATCGTAATCATGGCTTGTTTATTGGCAAGGATTTAATCTTTGCTCTAAAAGTGCCTTAAAGTTAAAACTAAATTTTTTCTTCAATATTTCGAAAAAAAATCGCCTTCGGCGATAGGGCTTTGGCGTCTAAGAGCATGCGCGTCCGCAGGGGTGACTGGGGGTCAAGGATGACAGGATAGCATTAAAATGTGGTGGTGTTATTTACGTATATTTTCATTTTCTAAACAAAAAACTAAAAATATTATTTAGAAGTGTCAACAAATCAAAAAATACCCTGCGGGGCAAGGTGGGGGCACTTCCCCAAAGTGTCCAAGCTTAAAAAATAATTAATATTTCAACAAAATACACCTCAGATCGTCTCAAAATTTGATTTCAAAGTGTCCAAAAACCAAAAAACGCCCTGCGGGGCAGGGTGGGTGGCGTGCTGGCCGGACAGGAAATTACTGCCAATCTGGGCTACCAAAGGGGGGGTTTGTGTGCAGAGAAGCGAATGATCCGAATCTTATTATTTTGCAACTTATTTATAAAGCACGATTTTCATATTTATTATTTGATATTACAATTCCTTGTTGAACATAGATAGAAATCGTTTTTTAATTTGTGGAAATCGGACAGTAATTGAATGAGTTCAACTGTCACATTGATTGTTTTCATCTCAGCATTTTATTGGATTTTAATTCAATTATGCACTTAAATTCATGAATCAAAAATGGATTTGTATTCATGTTCAACAAAGATTTCCTAATCACAGTCAAAAATATAAAAATCGAATAAGATAAAGTACTTACAAATGTATCAATAACGGATTATTTTTGCTTGAGTGCTCCCCCCTTAGCCAAAGTGACAGGGTTTAAACCACCAGTCAATACGATGGAAGCGAAATTTACAAAAGAAGTGTTGTCATAATATTATTGTTGAACAAATTAAGTCGCCATTGTACACTTTCCATTCATGGCTTGCGTTTCTCAAGGCTACGCTGACTATAGTCAATCATCAGGTTGGGTACTACCAACCTAACATCTAAAACATCCCTTCACCTTAGAAAAACCACATTGTTTTTGGATTCAATACAATTAAATATAAATTACAATCTCAGTTTATAATATGCAATACAGTATAATACAAATTTAAATTACAATCTCAGTTAATGACAAATGACAAATTACATTCAAATACAATATCAGTTGACGTCATAAGTCTATGCAAACAAGTAGTTGTGACTACAATCTAATTCTAATTAATCATCATATCTAGCAGGACGTCTAATTGCACGTCCAAATCTCGTAGTAGTCATATTCCTATCAGGACGGATTACAGGTTGTTTAATTACAGTATTATGATTTTCATTGTCACTATCAGTACAAGGTACATAATTGGGAATTACATTATCATAATCTACGATCTTCGGTTCTACATGGGACTTGCGCAATAAACGGCTATTCCGACGCAACATGTGACCTCCTGAATTTACCACTGTATATGATCTTGGTTCATCACGTTTGCCAATTACCTTCCCTCGTTCCCATCCTTTATTATTCTTTCTGATCAAGATGTTATCTCCGTCATCTAGATGGGCTCTCGACTTAGCAGTACGATCATAATGCAATTTCTGTTTCTTCTGTTTTTCAAGCAGTTTGTCCCTAATGTGGCTCTGAACTTCAGGTTTCAATAGATTTGATCTGATGGGAAGTTTTGTTCTAATCCTTTTATTTAACAACATTTGTGATGGTGAAAGGTTCACCACTGGCAAGGGTGTGGCTCTATATTCCATCAACCCTATATACGGATCTGATTGATTGGCATAGGATTTTTTAAGGATTGATTTTGCTATTGCAACAGCAGATTCTGCTTGACCATTGGATTGGGAATGATGTGGACTTGATGTCACTGATTTAAAGCCCCAATCTTTGGAAAACTGTTGGAATTCAAAACTGTTGAAAGGCATATTATCACTTATAACTAGTTCTGGTATGCCGAATCTAGAAAATATGCTTTTTAACGAGTCTATGACTGCTGACGCTGTATTTGATGGAAGCTTTGGCATCTCCAACCACTTGCTCTGATAGTCTACTACAGCAAGGTAATTCTTGTCCTTATATTCAAAGATATCAATCCCAAGTTTTTGCCATCCTCGTTCAGGTACCGGATGAGAAATTGATGGCTCCTTCTGATTGGATTTCCGGTGTAATTCACAAGTGGAACACTTCGAAACAAGATTTTCTATATCCTGTGACATGCCTGGCCAGAATAATGCCTCTCGTGCTCGGGACTTACACCTGTCTCTACCCCAGTGACCTTCATGTATGACCTTCAACATTTCTTTTCTCATAGTAGCTGGGACAAGTAGTCTATCTTTATAAAATACAAGACCCTCTGAAACATCAATATCCTCTTTCAATGACCAATAATATCGAATTTTATCAGGAACACTATGCTTGTGTATAGGCCAACCCTTTTGGTGCATGCTCATAAGGCATTGTAAGGTATCATCTTCCATGGTCTGCAGTCTAAACCTTTCCTTACTCTCACTTGATACCGGAAGATATTTGACAATCTCATGCACTACAGAGGCTAACTCTGGATCATCAACAACTGGATCATTTACATATGCACGCGATAGGGTATCAGGCAAGCTCAGCAATTTTCCCGGAACATATAAAACTTTAATATTATATTTGACCAATCTCAAGAGAAGGAGTTGTAGTCTACCTGAGGCCTTAGATATTTCACGATTGCAAATCATTTCAAGTGGATTATGGTCACTCCAGACAGTAACATCATGACCATAAGTAATTTGATTAAATTTCTCAAGTCCAAATGTGATTGCTAGAAGTTCTTTTTCAATTTGCGAATAGTTTTGTTCAGATTTGGTTAAAACTCTTGATGCATATGCTACTGGGTGATTTTCTTGTAAAATGCAGGCACCTAATCCATCTTTTGATGCATCTGTTTGAAGAATTATTGTCTTAGTACTGTCAAATGTGGATAATACAGGTGCTGACACCAGTTTCTCTTTCAAATTTTTGAAAGCACGATCATGGTTACTATCCCATGACCAAGGAACATCTTGATTCGTTAACTGACGTAGTGGGGCTGTTAGCTTGGAGAGATTCGGTATGAACCGGCTTACGTACTTTGCCATTCCAAGTAACCTGAGAACCTCTGCCTTTGATGTAGGAGTTGGCATGTTGTTTAGGGCATGTACATAGCTAGGGTTAATTGCACATTTGTTCTCAGAAATTTCTCTTCCTACGTATTTTACTTGGGTTTTTCTGTATTGAAATTTGTCTGCATTGAATTTAACGCCTACCTTACGTGCTCGGTTAAGTACGGCAGTAAGGACTTCATCGTGTTCTTTTTCTGTGACTCCACTTATGATGAGGTCGTCAAAGTAGATACTCACTCCGGTGATATCTCCAAACAGCTGTTCGTTGACCCTCTGGAAGACTTCTGGAGCTGAGCTTAGGCCATATGGAAGTCTGTTGAACCGATAACGTCCAAAAGGTGTCTGGAATGTACATAAATCAGCACTGGACTCTGTGAGAGGTATATGCCAGAAACCTTGCTTCATATCAAGAACAGAAAAAATAGACTTATCCTTCAATTTTGAAATTATTTACTCTGAGGAAGGGATTGGATGATGTTGACGTTTTATCACCGAATTCAATGGACGAGGATCCAGACATATTCTTAAATCTCCATTGGGTTTTTCAACAATCAACATACTGTTGACCCAATCCGTAGGTTTTATCACCTTATCAATAATGTGGTCCTTTTCAAGTTCATCTAATGTCTGTCTAAGTTTTTTATGAATACTAAATGGAACGCGCCGTGGAGGGCTTACAACAGGCTTAGCATTGTCTTTAAGCACAATCTCATGGGGGTCCGTCACCTTCCCTATACCTTTAAACACATCCTTAAACAGTTTTATAACTTCCTCTTTTGTCTTCACTTCAACAAGTGAATCTACTCTTTTCACCAAATTAAGGTCAATGCATGCTTGTAATCCTAACAAAGGAGTTGATTTAACATCACACACATCAAATTCTACAAGTTTAGATAACCCTTTCCTAGTCATACATTGTAGGGCAATTTTTCCCACTGGATTAATAACTCCTTGGTTACCAAAAGGTACTAACTTATTCTGTGATTTACAAAGAGGCTCTCTACATTTCAAAGTCTTAAACAATTTTTCAGACAAAATGCTAGTTTCCGCAGCAGTGTCTAGTTTAAAGCGGACAGGAATATTATTAATAGTGATCGTTTCATACCAAGCTCTGCAACTACTTACAGTTTTCAATCCCCGTTTCACCTTTGCTACCTTCTTAATCATCTTAATATATAGTGGCTTCCCTTTGTAGTCTTCATCGGCTCGGTTGTTTTCATCATCGTCTGTCTCGTCCTCTTCATCTGCATCTTCCTCTTCTTCACTTGACGCAGCTACTTGATGAACAGCGGCTTTTCTTGGACACCCCTTCGCAAAGTGATTCTTACCCCTGCATTTGGCACAAGTTTTCCCAAACGCCGGATAGTTCATTCGTTTGTGGACATAACCACACTTTTTACACAGGTAGGACTCTTCTCTTGACGATTTTTCCTTCTTTCCATTCATCTTCCGCAATGTCTTGCTTCTGCGTGTAAATTCATTCACTTCTGGATTCTTCTTTGAAGATCCCTGCACTTCTTGGGCCTTTTTCTTAGAATCTTCAGTCGAGCGACAAATATCAGCAGCCCTGCACAAAGTTAATGTTGGTTCTGCAAGAAGCCGTTCTTGCAATCTGCAGTCTTCAATACCGAGGACAATTCGGTCTCTTATTAGGCTTTCTTCCTGATTACTTTTATTAAATTCACAGGATGAAGCAGCTTTCTTTAATTCAGTTAAAAACTGATCAAAGGTTTGACCATCCTTCTGTTTTATGCTGAAAAATTTAAATCTCTCAAAAACTATGTTAGTCCTAGGCAGGCAGTATTGCTCAAACTGTTCAAGTACTTTTTCTAACAACTTTTCATCACCTGGCTTCTTGAATTGGAACGTATTAAAAACGTCAAGAGAGTCATCACCAATCAAACTCAGTAAAGTTGCTACTTGAACCTCTTCTGCTTCCGTGTTGGTCTTGCTTGCTATCATATAAATTTCGAACCTTTGTCGCCATTTCCGCCAGTTTTCAGCTAGATTTCCTTGAAAATTTAGTTCTGAAGGTGGTTTGAAATTTCTACTACCTTGTTGTATTGGCTGTATAGGTTGCTTGGATTGCTTGCTGGTTTCTGCGTCAGATCCGCCCATCTCTTCTTTGTTCTAGAAGCTTCCAATGACGTCACCACGAGTTGAGGAATTTCAGCAAATACTTCTAATAAATATGATCTTCAGAGCAAATTAATTACTTGTAGATCACTACCACTTCTGACGCCATGTTTTAGCGGGGTTCTTAATTAATAAAGACCCATTAATTAACAAAGTAGTTCTTTATTCCCAAGATGAAATGTACAAGCTCACTCAGCAGCAATCATGACAGTACTGACCTCCACGTCCAACCAAAGCCAGTGTCTCCTTCTATTCTAGTCAATTATCAGGTTGGGTACTACCAACCTAACATCTAAAACAGAGACTTGGCTGTTTTTTTACACGGAGTGTTTTTTATGGGGATATCACTTTTTTTTTAGTTTATTTACACAACTTGTAAAACTTATTAGGGCAACAATGGCTAATTCCTTTAAAAAAATACGCCATTTCCGAATTAGTTACTAAAAAAATATTGTTTGGAGCTAAATTTAAACTTAAAGTGATATGCCATGAAGAATTGCGAAAGCATCGTTCCAATAGGTCCAGCCGTTTTCGAGATATGGCATCACTTCCGGTTTTCAAAATGGCGGCTGAAAGCTTTTACACATTGTAGGTATTAATATGTATATAAATACTAATATTTCATTATAAGCCTTCTGAATATATAGTTGGTTTTTATATAAAGGGAAGTGAATTTAAGCAGATTTCGCTAAACTATGACGTCATTTCCGGTTTCAGTAATTAGAAAACTTTAATTTAACTATTGTTATTTCATAAAAAGGACCGTCTGAATCGATTGGCGCAAATTTCGTTCCGATCGGTTAAGCCGTTTTTGAGATATGACGTCACTTCCGGTTTCAAAATGGCGACTACCGGTTTGATTTATAAAAAGGCACCTCAGACGCCAAAAGTGCACATGTGGTAAAAATTTCAGATCGATCGGCTAAGCCGTTTAGGCTGTGGCGGTGATAGCGGTGTTTCCTGATATCATCATCAGATAGGTTTTAAAAGGGGTGTAATTTCACTGTTTTCACGGCCCTCTAGCACGCAAATGGCATAACCTATTGTTCCCAAATTTAGTATATGGAGTGGGGTGGGCCATAGCTCGAAATAAGATATTTCACAACAATGTGAGATTTTCCAATTTTATGATCCAGTAGGCCGAAAATGCCATGTTGTTGCTTACAGTAAAAGTGGTTGGTCTGCTCCTCAGTTATTAGGCATTTACGGTATGTTGAGTGAGTGTGAGTGTACGGTACGACTTGGCTGGGTGGAGCGACCGCTCCACTAGATAATATTTTCCAAGAGATCTTGACACCATTGCCGGGAACAAACAAAGAAGGACTGACGGATGGTGTGATAATTCTCATCCCAAAACAAGCAAAACCGAACAAAATAACAGATTATAGACCGATTACACTCCTCAATACAGACATCAAACTTTTCATGAAAATAATTGCTAAACGATTTAAGAACGTCATCCCAAATTTGATTCAAGAAGGACAAACATGCTGCACCAACAAAAGTATTTTCCACAATATCGAAACAATACGGAACATAATTATGCACTACGAAATTAACAAAACAGAGTCAGCGGCTATAATTAGTCTCGATTTTAACAAGGCGTTCGACAGAGTACAGCACAAATACCTATGGGAAGTCCTTAAAAAATTTGGATTCAGCGAAAAAATAATAACTTGCATACAATCCTTATACGGAAAAGCAAAATCCAATCTGCAAATTAATGGGCACATTTCAAAAAAAATACACATAAACAAGTCAGTCAGGCAGGGTAGCCTCTTGTCAATGGCGCTCTTTTGTCTGTCACTGCAACCGTTAATAAAAGCCATACAAAATCAACTTTCAGGCGTGACAATTGATGGAATAAAAGTAGCCGTAAACGCCTATGCCGATGACGTAACCATAATTCTAGAAAAAAGAAGAAGACAAAAAAATGCTAAATATAATTATAGAAGAGTATGAAAAAATATCGGGTGCCAAGATCAACATTCAAAAATCAGCGATAATGCCACTTGGCAATTGGGAATTGCAACAAGCAAGTAGCGTTTTTCCAACAGTCAAGTCGTTGAAAATACCTGGGATAGTTTTTGAAGACAATATGGAAAGAACAATAGACAACAACTGGCATCAACTATCCAACAAAATAAGAGTGAAAGCTAGGGAACATCAAGCACGAGAGCTAAACATAATCCCAGAAAAAAACACTCCGTGTAAAAAAGGCAGCCAAGTCTCTTTACTTTAAAAAAATTCAACACCGAAAAGGAGTGATATCAAAAAAGGAGCCAAGTCAATGACATTTCCAAATATTTAATCGTATCTTTGAAATAAAAGTATAAACACCGAGAAATACTTTACAAAAGGACTTGGCGCATCGTTTTTTTAAAGACATCATTCTATCCTAAAAGTGGAAAGAAATTTACAAGTAGGTACATTTTCCTCTTTCTATTAGAGCCAGAATCTATGAATCAAGCTACTTTTAGTAATGACTATTTTATAGTTTTGTCAATGGCGATAGAAGCATGATTTTATGCTGTAATATATAAGTAATATAAGGGTGAAAGAATTACATAACAATTGGAAGTGGTGAGAATGTAGGTTTCTTTGGAAAACTTCCATGGAGTCAGGAGTCAGGATCCTCATCAGTGTGTTGTGTCTAATGTCCGCCCGTCCGATCGGGTAGCTCAGTTGGTAGAGCTCTCGCCCGGCAAGTGAGAGGTCCCAAGTTCGTGCCCCGGTTCGGTCGGATATTTTTCACAACACACATCCCTTCATATCAATTGGAAGTGGGCTCATACATATTCTTGCAGTACTGTTAATATGGCGATATTAGACTGGTATCTTTTCATAATTTGATCTTGACTGAAGGAAATCATGAAACGTTGTCAAATAATTACTAACTAATGGAACACAATTATATATTTTTGAAGTGTCAAGTGTATAAAGTTAAATTTTTTAATAGAAATTCAATATGACTGTCTTCTTTGTGAAATGTATTTTTATAAAATGTGTATTAATAGAAATTGTTACATGATGAGAAGGTATAACGCATGAGACTTAATTATATTCACCACGAAACATTATTACGAAGATAACTATTGTGTATATTTATAGAAAGCATAGACAACAAGTTTCATAGCGTATATATTCATATAGAAAATATTTTACAGAAGGTATGTATAATATGTACCTAATTGAAAGATGTTTCCCTATTATTCTAAACATTCAAAATGACGGTTGTATATAAATGGCACATGCTTATGAATAGAAAAATGTCTTTAAAAAAACGATGCGCCAAGTCCTTTTGTAAAGTATTTCTCGGTGTTTATACTTTTATTTCAAAGATACGATTAAATATTTGGAAATGTCATTGACTTGGCTCCTTTTTTGATGTCACTCCTTTTCGGTGTTGAATTTTTTTAAAGTAAAGAGACTTGGCTGCCTTTTTTACACGGAGTGTTTTTTTCTGGGATATCACTTCTTTTGTTAGTTTATTCATACAGCTTGTAGCACAGCTTGTGTCCGTGCAAGAACTTATTTCTTTAAAAAAATACGCCTATGCCGATTTGGATACTTAGAAAAGTTGCGTTTGGTATATAAGATTAAAATAATTATCCAAGAAGAATAGCTTTAAGTTTCGTTACAATCGGTCCAGCCGTTTTCGATATATGACGTCACTTCCGGTTTTAGCAATGGCGGCCGAAAATAATGTCCTCTTGAATTCATAATTATTACTCCTACACATTTCCAAAATTTGGTTGCAATCGGTACAGCCGTTTTTGATATATGACGTCACTTCCGGTTTTAACAATGGCGGCCGAAAATAATGTCGTCTTGAATTCATAATTATTAGTACAACACATTTCCAAAATTTGATTGCAATCGGTACAGCCATTTTCGATATTTGACGTCACTTCCGGTTTTAACAATGGCGGCCGAAAATAATGTCGTCTTGAATTCATAATTATTAGTCCAACACATTTCCAAACTTAGGTTGCAATCGGTACAACCGTTTACGATATATGACGTCACTTCCGGTTTTAAAAATGGCCGCCGAGAACACTGCAACCTTGAATTTATAATTATTTACAAAGTACGTTTACTTATATCTATTTTAAAGTATAAAGTGGTGAATTTAGCGTCATTTAGCATATTTATGACGTCATTTCCGGTATAGGTCATAAAATGTGTGACGTCATTTCCGGTTTCGATATTTGAATCATCAAATATTACTGATTACATAAAGTTGACCGTCTAAATCGTTTAGCGCTGGTTTTGTTCTAATCTGTTTAGCCGTTTTTGAGACATGATGTCACTTCCGGTTTCAAAATGGCGGCTTCCGGTTGGTTTTATAACAAGTCAAATGATATATCAAAAGTACAAACGTTACATAAATATCAAGACAATCGGATCAACAGTTGTTGCTGAAATGCAAATCGATGTATATTAAATTTCATGACGTCATTTCCGGTTTATTTAAAATAATGTTCAGTCTTTTGATACTGATAATCCATATAGATGACCGTCTGAAACGATTGGCGCAAATTTCGTTCCGATCGGTCCAACCGTTGACGAGATATGACGTCACTTCCGGTTTCAAAATGGCGGCACAAAAAATTCATGGGGACAAGGTTAAATCAGACGCCAAAAGTGCACACGTGGTAAAAATGTGAGATCAATCGGTTCAGCCGTTTAGGCTGTGGCCTGTTTACCGGATTTTAGCTCCAGCCTACTACTATGATTACTGATTATGAAAACCGCCCTAAAACACTGTTTTCACGGCCCTCTAGCGCGCAAAGGGCGTAACCTATTGTTCCCAAATTTGGTATATGTTGTAGGGTGGGCCATAGCTCGAAATTAAGATATTTCGCAACAATGTGAGATTTCTCAATTTTAAGATCCAGTAGGCCGAAAATGCCACTTTGATGCTTACAGTAAAAGTGGGTTTGCTCCAGCCTTTATATGAGAGTGTGCGCGCGCCGTACGACTTGGCTGGCGTGGAGCGACCGCTCCACTAGATACAAAGAACCTGGATTATTAACACATTTATGTTGTCAAAGTTGTGGTTCGTCGCCCAAATTCTCCCATCAAAGGTGAAGATTTCGCAAAAAAATTGAACAGATAATAGGGATATTCCTGTGGAGAGGATTTTGGTATAGAGTTGGAAGAAGTCAGCTGAACACGAAAAAAGAAGAAGGTCTTGGCTTAATAGCAGTGGGACCCAAATGTATGGCACAACACCCTTAAAGATAAATCGGATACCTTTAATAAAGCACAGACAATATTAATGATGAAGAACCCACCAATTTACTTCAAAGATACGATAAACAAAATACAAGCGATACCAACAACGCAGATGGACCTTAAAGAAGAAACAACCCATAAAAAACACTCCGTGTAAAAATACCCGCCAAGTCTCTTCAACTATAAAAAAATAGAAGAAATCTAAAAATTCAACACTGAAAAGAAGTGATATCAAAAAATGAGCCAAGTCAAAACTTAATTTTAAAAACCAAAATATACTTGGCGCATCGTGTATATAAATAGTATAGAAGCATATGCCAAAAATTAAATGTACCTAAATATATATAATATACCTATAATGCCCTTAAAAACGATGCGCCAAGTATATTTTGGTTTTTAAAATTAAGTTTTGACTTGGCTCATTTTTTGATATCACTTCTTTTCAGTGTTGAATTTTTAGATTTCTTCTATTTTTTTATAGTTGAAGAGACTTGGCGGGTATTTTTACACGGAGTGTTTTTTATGGGGATATCACTTATTTTTTTAGTTTATTTACACAACTTGTAACACACATCGGAGCAACAATGACCAATTACTTTTAAAAAATACGCCATTTCCGAATTGGTTAATACGAAAAATTGTGTTTGGTGCTCAATATACCTAAGCTTAAAGTGATATTCCATGAAGAATTGCGCAAGCTTCGTTACAATCAGTCCAGCCGTTTTCGAGATATGGTATCACTTCCGGTTTTCAAAATGGCGACTAAAATTACTGCCACATAGAATTTATTTCTATAAATGTTATGTATCATTATAAGCCTTCTGAATATGTAGTTATTGTAGTAAGAGGTCATTTAAATCTAGTTCTTCATTTTCATGACGTCATTTCCGGTTTCGGTAAAAGTACATCTCTACTTTAACTATTGATATTCCATATAGATGACCGTCTGAATCATTTGGCGCTGGTTTAATTCCTAACGGTCTAGCTGTTTTCGAGATAATACGTCACTTCCGGTTTCAAAATGGCGGCTTCCTGTTGGTTTTATAAATAGGCACCTCAGACGCCAAAAGTGCACATGTGGTGAAAATTTCAGATCGATCGGCTCAGCCGTTTAGGCTGTGGGGGTGATTGCGGTGTTTCCTGATATCATCATCATCAGATAGGTTTTAAAAGGGGTGTAATTTCACGTTTTTCACGGCCCTCTAGTTCGCAAACGGCATAACATATTGTTCCCTTATTTGGTATATGTAGTGGGGTGGGCCATAGCTCGAAATTAAGATATATCGCAACAATGTGAGATTTTCTAATTTTAAGATCCAGTAGGCCGAAAATGCCGTGTTGTTGCTTACAGTAAAAGTGGTTGGTCTGCTCCTCAGTTTATTATGCATATACGGTATGTTGAGTGAGTGTGAGTGTACGGTACGACTTGGCTGGGTGGAGCGACCGCTCCACTAGATTATTACCAAAAAATCTACATAGCACTTTTAAACTGTAATAAAAAAGAACACAAGATTGTCCAAAAACACCCCCAAAAATATTGGAAGAGAATTATGGAGCAATAACTTCAATAATAATATCCAGTCTGACTGGCAGCAGTCAATGTACTTAACGATCAACGAATGCATACCTTCAAAATATAAACAACACTGCCATAATATCAATACTGACCCCATTTGCAAACAATGTTATAATATTGACACCCTTGACCACAGATTAACAGAATGTATAGGGAAACATAACTGGCTATGGCTAAAAGAAAAAGTTAATAAAATCACAAATCAGGCTAAAATAACCGATGAACAACTATATAATTTAGATTTTAGGTTAAAATGTGGGGATGTGCAGAGGGCTGTGGCCTGGCTGGTGTCTGGAACTGTACACTGCAATCTAATCTTAGCTTCAGCGGTAGCTGACGAAGGGAATGTGAAAAGCATGGCATTTTTAAAAACTGAGTTAAGAACGAAAAGACTGGAAATTGTAAAACAAGGTAGAACCAAATACTTTGCAAGACATATTTTCTGTTTTTAAAATTTAAGTGTAAGGCAAATGTTTCAAATGTGTGTATTAAATTGATAAAATACTGGGAACATGGGAAACTGAATGAATGGCATTAGATGAACAGAAGATTATTGTGAGATTGTGAACTTGAGTGAAAAATGTGAATGTAATTGTAATATTGTGAAATGGTTTTTGTGAAATGTAATTTGTAAAATTGTGAACGTTAATTATGAAATGTCATCCGTGAATTGCAAAATTATAAATTGTATGATTTATCAATTGAAAAACTGTGAAATTGTGAATTGTAAATTACGAATTGTGATTTATGAAATGTGATGTGTGAAAATGTCAATTGTAAAATTGTAAAAATAAAACAATAAAAAAAAAGTGAGTGCCAGATGGAAGTGTGGAAGTCCGAGGAGCTCGCGGATGGACGCTCATGGAGCGATACGGTCTGGAGGAGGATAAAGTGAAACGGTGGTTGAGATGAAAGCAACGGCAGTAGCTGTTACTCGCTATTATAAGAACGTACGCAAATACGAGGGCGGTCTCGAGGTTAACGCAATTCTGGACTAACTTTGTTATATTGAAATAATCGTTCAAATTACACATGACGTTAGAGTTATTCTTCCTTTATAGAACGATACCACTCAATCAGAGTCACAAGAAATGCTTTGGCGCGATCGTTGATTCCAACTTTCCAATATTATTTGGAAGAAATACATGTTGGCGATGTAGTACTCAATTTTTCAAAGTCAATACTTTGTTTGCGTAATCAAATTGTGTCCCCAAAGACTGTCCATAGAAAATCCAAAATGTTGAAGCCAATGGTCTAAAATACTGTTCAAGTTACGTGGATAGGAACATATTGACAAGTCCAATCGGCCGAAAGCCTGCCAAACAGCAACGCATGGGCTGATTTTGTAGAATATTATCGGAGAGTTGTATCGCGTGTTCTGACCGCTCAATGACTGATCACAAATGTAATTGTCTTGCTCAGGTCTGGTGCGAGTCCACGACCAAAGAGAGGTTCTGACCGACCCTCACAGCCCGCATGAGTTCAGAGTGAAGGGAAGTCTGATCTCAAGTGATTGCCTTGCTTCAGGTCTGGTGCGAGTCCACGACCAAAGAGAGGTTCTGACCGACCCTCACAGCCCGCATGAGTTCAGAGTGAAGGGAAGTCTGATCTCAAGTGATTGCCTTGCTTCAGGTCTGGTGCGAGTCCACGACCAAAGAGAGGTTCTGACCGACCCTCACAGCCCGCATGAGTTCAGAGTGAAGGGAAGTCTGATCTCAAGTGATTGTCTTGCTTCAGGTCTGGTGCGAGTCCACGACCAAAGAGAGGTTCTGACCGACCCTCACAGCCCGCATGAGTTCAGAGTGAAGGGAAGTCTGATCTCAAGTGATTGCCTTGCTTCAGGTCTGGTGCGAGTCCACGACCAAAGAGAGGTTCTGACCGACCCTCACAGCCCGCATGAGTTCAGAGTAAAGGGAAGTCTGATCTCAAGTGATTGCCTTGCTTCAGGTCTGGTGCGAGTCCACGACCAAAGAGAGGTTCTGACCGACCCTCACAGCCCGCATGAGTTCAGAGTGAAGGGAAGTCTGATCTCAAGTGATTGCCTTGCTTCAGGTCTGGTGCGAGTCCACGACCAAAGAGAGGTTCTGACCGACCCTCACAGCCCGCATGAGTTCAGAGTGAAGGGAAGTCTGATCTCAAGTGATTGCCTTGCTTCAGGTCTGGTGCGAGTCCACGACCAAAGAGAGGTTCTGACCGACCCTCACAGCCCGCATGAGTTCAGAGTGAAGGGAAGTCTGATCTCAAGTGATTGCCTTGCTTCAGGTCTGGTGCGAGTCCACGACCAAAGAGAGGTTCTGACCGACCCTCACAGCCCGCATGAGTTCAGAGTGAAGGGAAGTCTGATCTCAAGTGATTGCCTTGCTTCAGGTCTGGTGCGAGTCCACGACCAAAGAGAGGTTCTGACCGACCCTCACAGCCCGCATGAGTTCAGAGTGAAGGGAAGTCTGATCTCAAGTGATTGCCTTGCTTCAGGTCTGGTGCGAGTCCACGACCAAAGAGAGGTTCTGACCGACCCTCACAGCCCGCATGAGTTCAGAGTGAAGGGAAGTCTGATCCCAAGTGATTGTCTTGCTTCAGGTCTGGTGCGAGTCCAAGACCAAAGAGAGGTTCTGACCGACCCTCACAGCCCGCATGAGTTCAGAGTGAAGGGAAGTCTGATCTCAAGTGATTGTCTTGCTTCAGGTCTGGTGCGAGTCCACGACCAAAGAGAGGTTCTGACCGACCCTCACAGCCCGCACGAGTTCAGAGTGAAGGGAAGTCTGATCTCAAGTGATTGCCTTGCTTCAGGTCTGGTGCGAGTCCACGACCAAAGAGAGGTTCTGACCGACCCTCACAGCCCGCATGAGTTCAGAGTGAAGGGAAGTCTGATCTCAAGTGATTGTCTTGCTTCAGGTCTGGTGCGAGTCCACGACCAAAGAGAGGTTCTGACCGACCCTCACAGCCCGCATGAGTTCAGAGTGAAGGGAAGTCTGATCTCAAGTGATTGCCTTGCTTCAGGTCTGGTGCGAGTCCACGACCAAAGAGAGGTTCTGACCGACCCTCACAGCCCGCACGAGTTCAGAGTGAAGGGAAGTCTGATCTCAAGTGATTGCCTTGCTTCAGGTCTGGTGCGAGTCCACGACCAAAGAGAGGTTCTGACCGACCCTCACAGCCCGCACGAGTTCAGAGTGAAGGGAAGTCTGATCTCAAGTGATTGCCTTGCTTCAGGTCTGGTGCGAGTCCACGACCAAAGAGAGGTTCTGACCGACCCTCACAGCCCGCATGAGTTCAGAGTGAAGGGAAGTCTGATCTCAAGTGATTGCCTTGCTTCAGGTCTGGTGCGAGTCCACGACCAAAGAGAGGTTCTGACCGACCCTCACAGCCCGCATGAGTTCAGAGTGAAGGGAAGTCTGATCTCAAGTGATTGTCTTGCTTCAGGTCTGGTGCGAGTCCACGACCAAAGAGAGGTTCTGACCGACCCTCACAGCCCGCATGAGTTCAGAGTGAAGGGAAGTCTGATCTCAAGTGATTGCCTTGCTTCGGGTCTGGTGCGAGTCCACGACCAAAGAGAGGTTCTGACCGACCCTCACAGCCCGCATGAGTTCAGAGTGAAGGGAAGTCTGATCTCAAGTGATTGCCTTGCTTCAGGTCTGGTGCGAGTCCACGACCAAAGAGAGGTTCTGACCGACCCTCACAGCCCGCACGAGTTCAGAGTGAAGGGAAGTCTGATCTCAAGTGATTGCCTTGCTTCAGGTCTGGTGCGAGTCCACGACCAAAGAGAGGTTCTGACCGACCCTCACAGCCCGCATGAGTTCAGAGTGAAGGGAAGTCTGATCTCAAGTGATTGCCTTGCTTCAGGTCTGGTGCGAGTCCACGACCAAAGAGAGGTTCTGACCGACCCTCACAGCCCGCATGAGTTCAGAGTGAAGGGAAGTCTGATCTCAAGTGATTGTCTTGCTTCAGGTCTGGTGCGAGTCCACGACCAAAGAGAGGTTCTGACCGACCCTCACAGCCCGCATGAGTTCAGAGTGAAGGGAAGTCTGATCTCAAGTGATTGCCTTGCTTCAGGTCTGGTGCGAGTCCACGACCAAAGAGAGGTTCTGACCGACCCTCACAGCCCGCATGAGTTCAGAGTGAAGGGAAGTCTGATCTCAAGTGATTGCCTTGCTTCAGGTCTGGTGCGAGTCCACGACCAAAGAGAGGTTCTGACCGACCCTCACAGCCCGCATGAGTTCAGAGTGAAGGGAAGTCTGATCTCAAGTGATTGCCTTGCTTCAGGTCTGGTGCGAGTCCACGACCAAAGAGAGGTTCTGACCGACCCTCACAGCCCGCATGAGTTCAGAGTGAAGGGAAGTCTGATCTCAAGTGATTGCCTTGCTTCAGGTCTGGTGCGAGTCCACGACCAAAGAGAGGTTCTGACCGACCCTCACAGCCCGCATGAGTTCAGAGTGAAGGGAAGTCTGATCTCAAGTGATTGTCTTGCTTCAGGTCTGGTGCGAGTCCACGACCAAAGAGAGGTTCTGACCGACCCTCACAGCCCGCATGAGTTCAGAGTGAAGGGAAGTCTGATCTCAAGTGATTGCCTTGCTTCAGGTCTGGTGCGAGTCCACGACCAAAGAGAGGTTCTGACCGACCCTCACAGCCCGCATGAGTTCAGAGTGAAGGGAAGTCTGATCTCAAGTGATTGCCTTGCTTCAGGTCTGGTGCGAGTCCACGACCAAAGAGAGGTTCTGACCGACCCTCACAGCCCGCATGAGTTCAGAGTGAAGGGAAGTCTGATCTCAAGTGATTGTCTTGCTTCAGGTCTGGTGCGAGTCCACGACCAAAGAGAGGTTCTGACCGACCCTCACAGCCCGCATGAGTTCAGAGTGAAGGGAAGTCTGATCTCAAGTGATTGTCTTGCTTCAGGTCTGGTGCGAGTCCACGACCAAAGAGAGGTTCTGACCGACCCTCACAGCCCGCATGAGTTCAGAGTGAAGGGAAGTCTGATCTCAAGTGATTGTCTTGCTTCAGGTCTGGTGCGAGTCCACGACCAAAGAGAGGTTCTGACCGACCCTCACAGCCCGCACGAGTTCAGAGTGAAGGGAAGTCTGATCTCAAGTGATTGTCTTGCTTCAGGTCTGGTGCGAGTCCAAGACCAAAGAGAGGTTCTGACCGACCCTCACAGCCCGCATGAGTTCAGAGTGAAGGGAAGTCTGATCTCAAGTGATTGCCTTGCTTCAGGTCTGGTGCGAGTCCACGACCAAAGAGAGGTTCTGACCGACCCTCACAGCCCGCATGAGTTCAGAGTGAAGGGAAGTCTGATCTCAAGTGATTGCCTTGCTTCAGGTCTGGTGCGAGTCCACGACCAAAGAGAGGTTCTGACCGACCCTCACAGCCCGCATGAGTTCAGAGTGAAGGGAAGTCTGGTCTCAAGTGATTGTCTTGCTTCAGGTCTGGTGCGAGTCCACGACCAAAGAGAGGTTCTGACCGACCCTCACAGCCCGCATGAGTTCTGAGTGAAGGGAAGTCTGATCTCAAGTGATTGCCTTGCTTCAGGTCTGGTGCGAGTCCACGACCAAAGAGAGGTTCTGACCGACCCTCACAGCCCGCATGAGTTCAGAGTGAAGGGAAGTCTGATCTCAAGTGATTGCCTTGCTTCAGGTCTGGTGCGAGTCCACGACCAAAGAGAGGTTCTGACCGACCCTCACAGCCCGCATGAGTTCAGAGTGAAGGGAAGTCTGATCTCAAGTGATTGCCTTGCTTCAGGTCTGGTGCGAGTCCACGACCAAAGAGAGGTTCTGACCGACCCTCACAGCCCGCATGAGTTCAGAGTGAAGGGAAGTCTGATCTCAAGTGATTGTCTTGCTTCAGGTCTGGTGCGAGTCCACGACCAAAGAGAGGTTCTGACCGACCCTCACAGCCCGCATGAGTTCAGAGTGAAGGGAAGTCTGATCTCAAGTGATTGTCTTGCTTCAGGTCTGGTGCGAGTCCACGACCAAAGAGAGGTTCTGACCGACCCTCACAGCCCGCATGAGTTCAGAGTGAAGGGAAGTCTGATCCCAAGTGATTGCCTTGCTTCAGGTCTGGTGCGAGTCCACGACCAAAGAGAGGTTCTGACCGACCCTCACAGCCCGCATGAGTTCAGAGTGAAGGGAAGTCTGATCTCAAGTGATTGCCTTGCTTCAGGTCTGGTGCGAGTCCACGACCAAAGAGAGGTTCTGACCGACCCTCACAGCCCGCATGAGTTCAGAGTGAAGGGAAGTCTGATCTCAAGTGATTGTCTTGCTTCAGGTCTGGTGCGAGTCCACGACCAAAGAGAGGTTCTGACCGACCCTCACAGCCCGCATGAGTTCAGAGTGAAGGGAAGTCTGATCCCAAGTGATTGCCTTGCTTCAGGTCTGGTGCGAGTCCACGACCAAAGAGAGGTTCTGACCGACCCTTACAGCCCGCATGAGTTCAGAGTGAAGGGAAGTCTGATCTCAAGTGATTGCCTTGCTTCAGGTCTGGTGCGAGTCCACGACCAAAGAGAGGTTCTGACCGACCCTCACAGCCCGCATGAGTTCAGAGTGAAGGGAAGTCTGATCTCAAGTGATTGTCTTGCTTCAGGTCTGGTGCGAGTCCACGACCAAAGAGAGGTTCTGACCGACCCTCACAGCCCGCATGAGTTCAGAGTGAAGGGAAGTCTGATCTCAAGTGATTGCCTTGCTTCAGGTCTGGTGCGAGTCCACGACCAAAGAGAGGTTCTGACCGACCCTCACAGCCCGCATGAGTTCAGAGTGAAGGGAAGTCTGATCTCAAGTGATTGCCTTGCTTCAGGTCTGGTGCGAGTCCACGACCAAAGAGAGGTTCTGACCGACCCTCACAGCCCGCATGAGTTCAGAGTGAAGGGAAGTCTGATCTCAAGTGATTGCCTTGCTTCAGGTCTGGTGCGAGTCCACGACCAAAGAGAGGTTCTGACCGACCCTCACAGCCCGCATGAGTTCAGAGTGAAGGGAAGTCTGATCTCAAGTGATTGTCTTGCTTCAGGTCTGGTGCGAGTCCACGACTAAAGAGAGGTTCTGACCGACCCTCACAGCCCGCATGAGTTCAGAGTGAAGGGAAGTCTGATCTCAAGTGATTGCCTTGCTTCAGGTCTGGTGCGAGTCCACGACCAAAGAGAGGTTCTGACCGACCCTCACAGCCCGCATGAGTTCAGAGTGAAGGGAAGTCTGATCTCAAGTAATTGCCTTGCTTCAGGTCTGGTGCGGGTCCACGACCAAAGAGAGGTTCTGACCGATCCTCACAGCCCGCATGAGTTCAGAGTGAAGGGAAGTCTGATCTCAAGTGATTGCCTTGCTTCAGGTCTGGTGCGAGTCCACGACCAAAGAGAGGTTCTGACCGACCCTCACAGCCCGCATGAGTTCAGAGTGAAGGGAAGTCTGATCTCAAGTGATTGTCTTGCTTCAGGTCTGGTGCGAGTCCACGACCAAAGAGAGGTTCTGACCGACCCTCACAGCCCGCATGAGTTCAGAGTGAAGGGAAGTCTGATCTCAAGTGATTGCCTTGCTTCAGGTCTGGTGCGAGTCCACGACCAAAGAGAGGTTCTGACCGACCCTCACAGCCCGCATGAGTTCAGAGTGAAGGGAAGTCTGATCTCAAGTGATTGCCTTGCTTCAGGTCTGGTGCGAGTCCACGACCAAAGAGAGGTTCTGACCGACCCTCACAGCCCGCATGAGTTCAGAGTGAAGGGAAGTCTGATCTCAAGTGATTGCCTTGCTTCAGGTCTGGTGCGAGTCCACGACCAAAGAGAGGTTCTGACCGACCCTCACAGCCCGCATGAGTTCAGAGTGAAGGGAAGTCTGATCTCAAGTGATTGCCTTGCTTCAGGTCTGGTGCGAGTCCACGACCAAAGAGAGGTTCTGACCGACCCTCACAGCCCGCATGAGTTCAGAGTGAAGGGAAGTCTGATCTCAAGTGATTGCCTTGCTTCAGGTCTGGTGCGAGTCCACGACCAAAGAGAGGTTCTGACCGACCCTCACAGCCCGCATGAGTTCAGAGTGAAGGGAAGTCTGATCTCAAGTGATTGCCTTGCTTCAGGTCTGGTGCGAGTCCACGACCAAAGAGAGGTTCTGACCGACCCTCACAGCCCGCATGAGTTCAGAGTGAAGGAAAGTCTGATCTTAAGTGATTGCCTTGCTTCAGGTCTGGTGCGAGTCCACGACCAAAGAGAGGTTCTGACCGACCCTCACAGCCCGCATGAGTTCAGAGTGAAGGGAAGTCTGATCTCAAGTGATTGCCTTGCTTCAGGTCTGGTGCGAGTCCACGACCAAAGAGAGGTTCTGACCGACCCTCACAGCCCGCATGAGTTCAGAGTGAAGGGAAGTCTGATCTCAAGTGATTGTCTTGCTTCAGGTCTGGTGCGAGTCCACGACCAAAGAGAGGTTCTGACCGACCCTCACAGCCCGCATGAGTTCAGAGTGAAGGGAAGTCTGATCTCAAGTGATTGCCTTGCTTCAGGTCTGGTGCGAGTCCACGACCAAAGAGAGGTTCTGACCGACCCTCACAGCCCGCATGAGTTCAGAGTGAAGGGAAGTCTGATCTCAAGTGATTGTCTTGCTTCAGGTCTGGTGCGAGTCCACGACCAAAGAGAGGTTCTGACCGACCCTCACAGCCCGCATGAGTTCAGAGTGAAGGGAAGTCTGGTCTCAAGTGATTGTCTTGCTTCAGGTCTGGTGCGAGTCCACGACCAAAGAGAGGTTCTGACCGACCCTCACAGCCCGCATGAGTTCAGAGTGAAGGGAAGTCTGATCTCAAGTGATTGCCTTGCTTCAGGTCTGGTGCGAGTCCACGACCAAAGAGAGGTTCTGACCGACCCTCACAGCCCGCATGAGTTCAGAGTGAAGGGAAGTCTGATCTCAAGTGATTGTCTTGCTTCAGGTCTGGTGCGAGTCCACGACCAAAGAGAGGTTCTGACCGACCCTCACAGCCCGCATGTGTTCAGAGTAAAGGGAAGTCTGATCTCAAGTGATTGTCTTGCTTCAGGTCTGGTGCGAGTCCACGACCAAAGAGAGGTTCTGACCGACCCTCACAGCCCGCATGAGTTCAGAGTGAAGGGAAGTCTGATCTCAAGTGATTCCCTTGCTTCAGGTCTGGTGCGAGTCCACGACCAAAGAGAGGTTCTGACCGACCCTCACAGCCCGCATGAGTTCAGAGTGAAGGGAAGTCTGATCCCAAGTGATTGCCTTGCTTCAGGTCTGGTGCGAGTCCACGACCAAAGAGAGGTTCTGACCGACCCTCACAGCCCGCATGAGTTCAGAGTGAAGGGAAGTCTGATCTCAAGTGATTGTCTTGCTCAGGTCTGGTGCGAGTCCACGACCAAAGAGAGGTTCTGACCGACCCTCACAGCCCGCATGAGTTTAGAGTGAAGGGAAGTCTGATCTCAAGTGATTGCCTTGCTTCAGGTCTGGTGCGAGTCCAAGACCAAAGAGAGGTTCTGACCGACCCTCACAGCCCGCATGAGTTCGGAGTGAAGGGAAGTCTGATCTCAAGTGATTGCCTTGCTTCAGGTCTGGTGCGAGTCCACGACCAAAGAGAGGTTCTGACCGACCCTCACAGCCCGCATGAGTTCAGAGTGAAGGGAAGTCTGATCTCAAGTGATTGCCTTGCTTCAGGTCTGGTGCGAGTCCACGACCAAAGAGAGGTTCTGACCGACCCTCACAGCCCGCATGAGTTCAGAGTGAAGGGAAGTCTGATCTCAAGTGATTGTCTTGCTTCAGGTCTGGTGCGAGTCCACGACCAAAGAGAGGTTCTGACCGACCCTCACAGCCCGCATGAGTTCAGAGTGAAGGGAAGTCTGATCTCAAGTGATTGCCTTGCTTCAGGTCTGGTGCGAGTCCACGACCAAAGAGAGGTTCTGACCGACCCTCACAGCCCGCATGAGTTCAGAGTGAAGGGAAGTCTGATCTCAAGTGATTGCCTTGCTTCAGGTCTGGTGCGAGTCCACGACCAAAGAGAGGTTCTGACCGACCCTCACAGCCCGCATGAGTTCAGAGTGAAGGGAAGTCTGATCTCAAGTGATTGTCTTGCTTCAGGTCTGGTGCGAGTCCACGACCAAAGAGAGGTTCTGACCGACCCTCACAGCCCGCATGAGTTCAGAGTGAAGGGAAGTCTGATCTCAAGTGATTGTCTTGCTTCAGGTCTGGTGCGAGTCCACGACCAAAGAGAGGTTCTGACCGACCCTCACAGCCCGCATGAGTTCAGAGTGAAGGGAAGTCTGATCTCAAGTGATTGCCTTGCTTCAGTTCTGGTGCGAGTCCACGACCAAAGAGAGGTTCTGACCGACCCTCACAGCCCGCATGAGTTCAGAGTGAAGGGAAGTCTGATCTCAAGTGATTGCCTTGCTTCAGGTCTGGTGCGAGTCCACGACCAAAGAGAGGTTCTGACCGACCCTCACAGCCCGCATGAGTTCAGAGTGAAGGGAAGTCTGAGCTCAAGTGATTGCCTTGCTTCAGGTCTGGTGCGAGTCCACGACCAAAGAGAGGTTCTGACCGACCCTCACAGCCCGCATGAGTTCAGAGTGAAGGGAAGTCTGATCTCAAGTGATTGCCTTGCTTCAGGTCTGGTGCGAGTCCACGACCAAAGAGAGGTTCTGACCGACCCTCACAGCCCGCATGAGTTCAGAGTGAAGGGAAGTCTGATCTCAAGTGATTGTCTTGCTTCAGGTCTGGTGCGAGTCCACGACCAAAGAGAGGTTCTGACCGACCCTCACAGCCCGCATGAGTTCAGAGTGAAGGGAAGTCTGATCCCAAGTGATTGCCTTGCTTCAGGTCTGGTGCGAGTCCACGACCAAAGAGAGGTTCTGACCGACCCTCACAGCCCGCATGAGTTCAGAGTGAAGGGAAGTCTGATCTCAAGTGATTGCCTTGCTTCAGGTCTGGTGCGAGTCCACGACCAAAGAGAGGTTCTGACCGACCCTCACAGCCCGCATGAGTTCAGAGTGAAGGGAAGTCTGATCTCAAGTGATTGTCTTGCTTCAGGTCTGGTGCGAGTCCACGACCAAAGAGAGGTTCTGACCGACCCTCACAGCCCGCATGAGTTCAGAGTGAAGGGAAGTCTGATCTCAAGTGATTGCCTTGCTTCAGGTCTGGTGCGAGTCCACGACCAAAGAGAGGTTCTGACCGACCCTCACAGCCCGCATGAGTTCAGAGTGAAGGGAAGTCTGATCTCAAGTGATTGTCTTGCTTCAGGTCTGGTGCGAGTCCACGACCAAAGAGAGGTTCTGACCGACCCTCACAGCCCGCATGAGTTCAGAGTGAAGGGAAGTCTGATCTCAAGTGATTGCCTTGCTTCAGGTCTGGTGCGAGTCCACGACCAAAGAGAGGTTCTGACCGACCCTCACAGCCCGCATGAGTTCAGAGTGAAGGGAAGTCTGATCTCAAGTGATTGCCTTGCTTCAGGTCTGGTGCGAGTCCACGACCAAAGAGAGGTTCTGACCGACCCTCACAGCCCGCATGAGTTCAGAGTGAAGGGAAGTCTGATCTCAAGTGATTGTCTTGCTTCAGGTCTGGTGCGAGTCCACGACCAAAGAGAGGTTCTGACCGACCCTCACAGCCCGCATGAGTTCAGAGTGAAGGGAAGTCTGATCTCAAGTGATTGCCTTGCTTCAGGTCTGGTGCGAGTCCACGACCAAAGAGAGGTTCTGACCGACCCTCACAGCCCGCATGAGTTCAGAGTGAAGGGAAGTCTGATCTCAAGTGATTGCCTTGCTTCAGGTCTGGTGCGAGTCCACGACCAAAGAGAGGTTCTGACCGACCCTCACAGCCCGCATGAGTTCAGAGTGAAGGGAAGTCTGATCTCAAGTGATTGCCTTGCTTCAGGTCTGGTGCGAGTCCACGACCAAAGAGAGGTTCTGACCGACCCTCACAGCCCGCATGAGTTCAGAGTGAAGGGAAGTCTGATCTCAAGTGATTGCCTTGCTTCGGGTCTGGTGCGAGTCCACGACCAAAGAGAGGTTCTGACCGACCCTCACAGCCCGCATGAGTTCAGAGTGAAGGGAAGTCTGATCTCAAGTGATTGCCTTGCTTCAGGTCTGGTGCGAGTCCACGACCAAAGAGAGGTTCTGACCGACCCTCACAGCCCGCATGAGTTCAGAGTGAAGGGAAGTCTGATCTCAAGTGATTGCCTTGCTTCAGGTCTGGTGCGAGTCCACGACCAAAGAGAGGTTCTGACCGACCCTCACAGCCCGCATGAGTTCAGAGTGAAGGGAAGTCTGATCTCAAGTGATTGCCTTGCTTCAGGTCTGGTGCGAGTCCACGACCAAAGAGAGGTTCTGACCGACCCTCACAGCCCGCATGAGTTCAGAGTGAAGGGAAGTCTGATCTCAAGTGATTGCCTTGCTTCAGGTCTGGTGCGAGTCCACGACCAAAGAGAGGTTCTGACCGACCCTCACAGCCCGCATGAGTTCAGAGTGAAGGGAAGTCTGATCTCAAGTGATTGCCTTGCTTCAGGTCTGGTGCGAGTCCACGACCAAAGAGAGGTTCTGACCGACCCTCACAGCCCGCATGAGTTCAGAGTGAAGGGAAGTCTGATCCCAAGTGATTGCCTTGCTTCAGGTCTGGTGCGAGTCCACGACCAAAGAGAGGTTCTGACCGACCCTCACAGCCCGCATGAGTTCAGAGTGAAGGGAAGTCTGATCTCAAGTGATTGCCTTGCTTCAGGTCCGGTGCGAGTCCACGACCAAAGAGAGGTTCTGACCGACCCTCACAGCCCGCATGAGTTCAGAGTGAAGGGAAGTCTGATCTCAAGTGATTGCCTTGCTTCAGGTCTGGTGCGAGTCCACGACCAAAGAGAGGTTCTGACCGACCCTCACAGCCCGCATGAGTTCAGAGTGAAGGGAAGTCTGATCCCAAGTGATTGCCTTGCTTCAGGTCTGGTGCGAGTCCACGACCAAAGAGACGCTACTTCGCGAGGTTCTGACCGACCCTCACAGCCCGCATGAGTTCAGAGTGAAGGGAAGTCTGGCCAACTCACAGCAGTTTGCAGACGCCTTCAACTGTCCTCCAGGTGCCCCGATGAACCCTGATTACAAGTGTCTCATATGGTGACGTCATGAACCCTGACAACAAGTGTCTCATATGGTGACGTCATGAACCCTGACAACAAGTGTCTGAAATGGTGACGTCATGAATTCAGACAACATGTGTCTTTTCTGGTGATATTCCAATGTATTTTATTAGCACTTTGTAAATTATTCTCTCTTAACTTCAGTCAACTATTTAATAAATATTATTGTATGATATTTTTTGGCATAGTCTAAAATAATCTATATCTGTAATTCACATTTACAGTGTTGATGTAATTTGTATGGATGTTAATGTTTATTTATTTGTACCTATTTATAATATATTTAATTATAAACTCTTTAGACCATTTCCCAAGAATATTACAAGAAATAAATGCTTACAAAAATACTATTGTCATACTTTCCGATAAAGATTTTTTTGTATTATTATATATTAATATGCTACAATACTTAACTTTTCACGGGACTTAAAAGAAAACTATGTCATTATAAATGAATTTGAGATTATAGCTATCAATACAAGGGTACCTATATTACTTGTTAACTTTATCTGTAGGCAGTATAGTCAGTTCTGTTTATCACTGTAAGTAACTTGTGTTGAATTTGCATTTTTTTCGCTAATTATCTATGAAGCGATAAATCCGGCGTTATCAAAACCCATAGGTAGTGCTGAAGGCAGGCATGAGACAAGCACTGTAGTCTCTAGATAGTGTATAAGTTACGATGTGGCGTGCTTGGTTCCTGATTGTCTCACTGCCAGCTCTAGCTGCAGATCTCACAGGTAAGATGGAGGAGAAAGTTTAGGGCTCGAGGGAAGCGAAGTTGTAAAAAATACCGGGAGGCACAAAAAAAACTCGATAATAAAAATGATCTGAAAAGTTACGGCAAAAGCTGCCGGCGCTTATATTACGGTGCCGTTAATTCACTACATGAAGAACCGTATTTCAACGATACCGTTGTATAAAAATACAGTTGGCGCTGTATTTTCACGGCATGATATTGCCGTATTTCTTTGATGCTGGCCGGATATGTAATCGTTGAATGAATACATTCAAAAAATAAAAATATTATAAAAAAAGTTTCACCGAATTCGGGATTCGAGCCCGATAATGCTGAGGTCGAAGTCACTTGCCTTATGACTGAGCTATTCAGAGCGTCAGACTGTGTCAGAGCCGCTGTGTTGGTAGTTGAAAGAGAAAGAGCGGAATGCTGGAATTTTTCAACAAACAAATGATTCATGATAATTACGGCACTTCTTGTGAATTTACGGCGCCATGCCGTAAATTTGCTGGTATTTTCCTTCACACATATGATTTCATGATTTTAACGGCACATTTGTGAATTTACGGCCCTATTCAGAGCGTCAGACTGTGTCAGAGCCGCTGTGTAGGTAGTTGAAAGAGAAAGAGCGGAATGCTGGAATTTTCCAACAAACAAATGATTCATGATAATTACGGCACTTCTTGTGAATTTACGGCGCCATGCCGTATATTTGCTGGTATTTTCCTTCACACATATGATTTCATGATTTTAACGGCACATTTGTGAATTTACGGCCCTTTATAACCGTAAATTCTAAAAAATTGTTGGAAATTTACATATATTTTTGTCAGTGCTGTTTGAGAGGTCACTACATCAAAACTATAAATGATAAAGGTGTGAAACTCTCACATGATATGATATAGAGCAAATATGAAAATGTCATACCTATGTGCAATGTTCAGAAATATATTCGAGTAATGCGAAAATTTTTACATGCATTTGAATTAAGACGTTAAAAATAGTTTATACCAGCGTTTACAAGCGCACTTTTGAGTTTAAACAAGAACCAGAAGCTTGTTAAAAAGATTCACCTGTTTTGTGCATAAGTAAGCTTGCGTTGACCCCAACATTGAACCCAGAAGAACACTTGGCTTTCTAGTTGCCCTCCCATTGTTACGATTTTTTTTTATTGGAGGTGACGTCACAAAATGCAAAACGTCTAGATGTATTGGATTTATACTTGAGTCAGGAGATTCATTAGATTCAACAGAACCAATAGATTTGATTTTAACTACAAAAATAAAATAAGTTTGCATTATTTTATGAATTACCCTCCCCACTCCTCCCCCCCCCCCCGGTCACGGAAGATCTGAAAGTGGTTTTGGGGCCCTTTGGTGCAGCAACCCCAAGAGGGGGGGGGGGCGCAAAGTGTGATTTTTGGGGTATTTTGCAACACGTTTGATTTTTTTGTGGGCTACCGGGGCAGGATAATTACAATCACTTTGCATATTTAAATAAAGGATGACATTAGTAATTTTATCAATATTTTTTGTAAGTGTAATACCCTTAATCAAAATTTTAGCAATTTTGGAAATTGGGTATATTAACCCAAAATAGATTTTATGGCAGTCAATCTCTTCGTAATAAAAAGTTGTTCATGAATATGACATCAAGATTGCAATATTTTGTGTTGATAACCTATTTTACTGGGATTAAGTGTCTTTAATGGGTATGTAATGGTAATTTTCGGGAAATATATGATTCTTTTGAGGGCCAAGTGCATTTTTTTCATTTTAAATAGGTATAACATTAGGAAACTTATTCATATTATATTGTTTGTATGGGTGAAACCATTTTTTCAAATTTTCACAACATTTTTGAAAATAACTATTATAAACGCATTAAAAGCACTAAGTTGAACCTGCGCTTGCATGGGTCGGCCTAGATATACCTGCCTATTAATTTAAATGAAATTAATAAATCACTGTAAAATCAACTTGAATTGGACGAAACTATTGATAAACTCAAGTAGGCGATGCCTTTCATAATTCGTCTTGGATAACTCAACATGAACGATGAAAGGAGTGTACCTACATTTTGATCGGATGTACTCATGCATCAACCACAATTCCTCTTTCTTCCCTATATCCCATTGTTCGCCTTTCATTTTAACAACTATACCACACCGTCTCGCTCTCGATCTCCCCTTCTCCAACTTTTCATAATGCTTCCGAGGTATTCTCATCGTGTTCATCCTTTTCAAATCCGAACCATTTGAGACGTCCTCTTTCTATTCTTTCATCAATCTTTCTACTCCCAAATCCTTTCAAATCTTTGTACTTCTGATCTAATCTAGTTTCGTTACTCGCTTCATACTTCTCAGGAACTTCATCTCTGATGTTGTATTTGGCTTGTATTTAGCTAGTATTTGGCTTTGTATTCAGAAAAATTATTTTGGTGTGAATTTAGCCATCTGGTGAAAGCGTATCAGATGCTTTTAATTACATATTGTATTACTGTACAAAATGCATGCCATTCTTACAGTTTGCCCTGGAAAAGGCAAGCAGGCGTGACACCCCAGTACAGTACCCTATCTATATCGCATCTTACATCTTCCCACAGGCTCTGATCCACCATCTATCACAATAGATCCAAAGTACTACGCTTCCATCTACCCCAACCAGTCAGTGGTCATCACTTGCAAAGCGGACAAGAGTCTGGTCGCATGTCAGTTCTACAGAGAGCAGTTTGGTATGATTGAACTTAGTAATGGCACAGCTTCTCAAACATCGCCGAATATTTCCTACCACGGCTCCGGACTTGAGTCTGGAGATTGCGGCGTGGAGATGACAGGGTTGCCGCCTGGATACAGTGGCGCCATCTATTGCCGTGTCAGGACACACACAAGTAACTGGGTTTACAAGCACATGTCTCTTTATGTGTCTGATGGTATGTACAATATAATAATATGTTGCCATCTTCGAGAATATATTCTAACGCCATATTTCCCATTAATACCTGTGATTCAAAGTAACCTTCAATCCAGAAGAGGAAGATGCATTTCATTACAAATTATAACTGCTTTCGTAACGTGTGAATAGGTTCTTCATTAAGCTGAGTAAAACATTATCCCCATAAAATCACTCCGTGCAAAAAATACCAGCGAGTCCCTGCAAATAAGAGAAAAAAATCTAAAATTCAGAACCGAAAAGTAGTGATATCAATAAATGGGTCAAGTTGAAACTATTAAAAAATCTAAATAATACAGCGCATTGTGTACATAAATAATATTATGACGTAGGTCAGAAATTAAATAATACCTTTATCTATCCTACCTATAATGCACAAAAAACCTATGCGCCAGGTATGTTCTTGATGTTTAAAATAGTTTTGACTTTCCCCATTTTTTGATATCACTACTTTCGGTGCTGAATTTTGTATACTTTTTTCTTAGTTGTAATACTTGGCTGGAATTTTTACACGGAGTGTTTTTTTTATGGGGATATTACTATCCACTGCTCTTTGTATCGGACACACGAATGATCTTTCTCGGATCTCCGCAAAGCGGAAGTGGCGTGATTTGGAATCGGTGAATCATGTATTCTTCCAGGCCACCAGCTTCTCAGCTTCACCGCCGAACCCCCTGGGGATATGTTCATCTTACCTGGCCAAGTCCTGACTCGAGTCTACCGCCTCACGGAGCCAACCAACTACGCTATGAGCAACTGCAGATTCGCCATCCCAGACTGGACGGAGTTGACGGCCAACACAAGTACAGACGAGTACACGTATGAAGGAGCCGGACTGGAACACAGGGAATGCGGCATAAAGCTGTTCTACGTGCCGCCGTATCTCACTGGCTTCCAAGGTGTAGTTCTCTCCACATCGACTCCGTCGGGCCGTGTCGAGACGGCGGACACTATCATCAGTGCCGGTAAGATCCAGTAAATCCCGCTACAACTAGCGCAGCGTCAAAGACGGAAATTAGGTCGCTGCATACATTTATACAATATAAAGCAAAAAAGCTGTCCGCCATTACATGTCTCGTTACTTGAAAGCAAAAGAAATCCTGTTTTGCTGCTTAAAAACTTAAAAGCATTCGCTCTTATGGCTTTTGTGGCCGATCAGCTGAGCTGTCAATTGACATCTGATCGGTCAGTCGACATAACGACAAAATATTAAAATATGAATTGTTTGAGGCCAGATAGTGGAGCCTGGACCTGGGGAATAAGATCGGACGAAACAGCGTTCAGATAGCTGATGCACCGCAAACGAGCACGGGATAGGGTTCAAGGGACCAATGGCTAAGAGAGCCATACACCACAGTGCATGTAATACTACCTAAATGGCTAGACACTTACTAGTGCAGAAGTGTAGAAAAGCGCCAGACGATCTCTAGAACACGGCGCGTGGCGAAGGTAGGCGTGGCGTGACATTCAGAGTTCCCGGGGAAGAGAATGGAAAAGCTTGGGAATCGCACTTTACGCAGATCGTGAGTATGCCTGAGACGGTCTTGAAATGTAGGTAACAATATTAAATGCGCTGTATGACTTTAGCGTGGGTGCAGTTGAGTTGAGTAGTGACTCAATGCGTTGGAGCTATGGTAAAATGATGACGGATCGCCAAGGCGATGTAGACAATCACGTCAGGCTAGTAAACTGAGATTGACCGCTCGACGATGTAAACGGTATCACGTCAGGGTTGTAACTGACCTAGCCACAGATATATCAGATGCACTGTGGTAGGCAAAATGTATTAGTACGCGGTGAACGGAACTGGATTTGCGCACTAATAATGGGTGGAAAGAGGGAAAAACTAGTTCCATGAGCGGCTAGGTAATGAGTCATAGACAGGGGACGGACAGAAAAACTATTGGTGTTTTCCATTCGGTGCTCCGTACTGCTCCAGCGCGCTCCGGGAGCAGGTAGTCATATTTCATTGGGAAATCGAGATCGCTCCCGGAGCACTTTTGTCGTTTTCCATTGGCAGACCGCTCGCTCCCGGATCGATCTTTCTCGCTCTGAATATTTCGACGGAGCGGTCGAGAGCAAGGCGCGAAAACGAGAAATTTCAAATAACTGGCCGTCGTTGTTAACAAGAATAAGTGATGAATCCAGCGATAAGTATGTATATAACTTATTACAGTTCATTAATAATATTGTATTTATAATATATTCGCCCAGCCGTACAATTTAGTGATGTAATTACACGAATATTGATGTTAAAGTAAATCTAACCTCATTTGAAACATAAACTGATCCGCCATTAAAAAGCGTTTTCGTATTCCATTAGGAGCTTTTCCAGAGCAGCTCTGGGGCGGAGCATGACGTCAGAGGCAAAATCCAGCTCGATCCGAGAGCAACCCAATGGAAAACGCCATATGACTAAACACAAGCGCCCGCTCGGCGCGGACATGAATGTTTACCTACCTGTATTGAGTTGTGATTATTATATAATATATCCAATACACTGTAATACACCATTGAACTATTTATTGTGATTTTAATAAGAATAAAGTATAAATATCATATTGTCAGTGTCCGTAAGCAATCCGTTTACTAAAGCAGAATCCAGGTAACAACAGAATGAGACTTGTACTCCTACTAATAACTAATGAAACCATACTACCACACACAACCAGAAACAAATCTTGGCCTTTTAAAGTATCATGCAATATTATTTTATTGAATGAAGCTGTATTTTCAATTATGTATTCAAATATGAAAGAAATAGCTGGGGCAAAATGCATGCAAAATCATATGCTAAATTTTTTCCCTTCAATATTCTTTTCAATTTCAATTAAGGTGGTTGCATATCACGTGACTTTTCAACCAAAAAGCTACACATTTTCATTTGGAAGGGTTCAGTTTAGCAAATACTTTTCACTCATCAGATAAGTTAGGACACATCTGTTGGAACTTATCTACGCAGAAAAGAACTGCGAAAATAACTTATTAGATGATTTTACTTCCTTGCGCCTAAATATTCTCAAATCAAGACCTGAAGTTTAAGGAAATCCTATGAGTTGCCAAGAACAGCAAACTTTAATCTAATAAAAGGGCACATATGCATCACAAACCTGACACAATTTTGCCAACAAAACATGCGCTCTTTCTTCATCTTTCCAACGAAATGTTGAGATATTTATTATATCCACTATTATGAATGTAATATTTAAAATAACAGCACTGGGTTTTGACAGCTTTCAAACGCGTACGTATACACGAAATTTGTGTTGTTTTTATTATAAAATCACTGCAAAATTAAATAATATTGACTGCAAATATTGATAAGCTCCAGTATGCAGTGATTTTCATTCATAAATCACCTTGGATTACTCAACATGAACGATGTAAGGTATGTACTCATAGGTAACTATTTCTTTTGATCGGATGTAGAGAAATAAAGTCACGTGATATGTATTGGCCTGTAGTAAATACCTGATTTGTTTTCTATATGCTTAGTATCAAAATAATTATATGAATTACAACTAATTCTCATTCTCAACTTATTCTCAACTTATTATCAACTTATTTTGACCCAACGGCTGGTATATTGGATTCCTCGGTTCTCGTCAGATCACCGAGGTCAATGAAGATCTATTCTACTCGGTATGCTCAGGTATGCTCATAAGCGATTATGCCCTAGGCTCTAGCGACGTCATCGGCAGTGATCTATGGTCTAGTAGCAGTGAATTATTCAGTTACTTATATCAATTGGCTATGAAAACAAACGCAGAGTGAATACCCTGCGTTTGACCGATACCGATTGACCGATACTTGGGCATAGATAACCGCCGATGACGTCACTAGAGCCTCGGGATATAATCGCGTATATCTGCTTATAAGCATACCTAGTCGAATTGACCTTCCTTGCGCCAAGGTAAAGCAACATTTTAGGGCGCTCATTAGTTGTATAGGTGACCGTTCAACTCTACCTTGCTAGTTGCTGCCGTTGGGCCAGAGAGACTGGGGTGTTTGGGGGTTAGTGTGACGACCTCCCTCCACCTGTTATCAGTCTCTCGACGGCGCGGGTTGTGGAGGCCCGTGTTGTAATGTCACACCGTCCTTCAGATTAGGCAGTTGGCCCCCTTGGCATCTTTCATCAATAGTAAATTACATGCCAGTACCGGGTTTCCTTTCCTCCCTTCTCCATTTCATTCTTACTGGTGGCGCTTCGGCTCAGTTGAGAATATAGACACAATCATCAATCAATCAAATATCAATGTCCAAACTCTGGATCAAGAAGAACATGTATTTCAGCGCCTCCTGTGGGTTCTACATTGACTCTTCGAGTGGTGCGAGATGGAGACGGTTACGTGTTGACTGCCGAATGCATCGCCGCCCTCAGCATTCCCGTCGCGAACATCACGTGGTACCTGGCTAATGATGTCATCAGGAGTGACACCCACGACGACGCTCCGCTGAGCACTCTGTGGGTCGGCATCTATGACGCGGTCTCGATCAATCAGACCATCAGCAGGCGGCTGACAGCGGCCGATGACAACAAGACCCTGGTCTGCAGCATCCAACACTTCGCGCTTGACGAGACGGGGGTCGTGAACCAGACGAGAGTCATTCAGCTTAACAGTGAGTGGATCAAAAACAGTTGAGGATGAACCATTGCTCTCTCAACTACCAACACAATATTTGCAAAACATTTAATGTTGTTCCGGATAGTGATAGTATATCACTACGATAGACGATAGACCAATCACACTTTTTGTCGGTCGAACAGTTAAAGTGTAGCCAGTGTAGAGCGAACGAACAGACCTTGGCCATCTGTGTTGTATTACAGACACATTTCCCCTGCACCTCACCTTACTCCTGCATCGACCACATTGACGCTTTGGCTTTGACAGACAGTTTTGGTTTGGTACGACAGATGCAAGGGATGCTGCATGTACCTGATCAACTGTGTTGTGTTGCAGACACCTTCTTGCTCTACTCCTGCATCGACCACATCGACGCTCTGGATATGTCTGCCATGGAGTACTGGTACCACAGATGCAAGAGATGCTTCATGTACTTGATCAACTGTGTTGTATTGCAGCCGCCTCCTTGCTCTACTCCTGCATCGACCACATCGACGCTCTGGATATGTCTGCCAAGGAGTATTGGTACAACAGATGCAAGGGATGCTGCATGTACTTGATCAACTGTGTTGTGTTGCAGACACCTTGCTCTACTCCTGCATCGACCACATAGACGCTCTGGATATGTCTGCCAAGGAGTATTGGTACCACAGATGCAAGGGATGCTGCATGTACCTGATCAACTGTGTTGTATTGCAGACACCTTGCTCTACTCCTGCATCGACCACATCGACGCTCTGGATATGTCTGCCAAGGAGTATTGGTACCACAGATGCAAGAGATGCTTCATGTACTTGATCAACTGTAATGTATTGCAGCCGCCTCCTTGCTCTACTCCTGCATCGACCACATCGACGCTCTGGATATGTCTGCCAAGGAGTATTGGTACCACAGATGCAAGGGATGCTGCATGTACCTGATCAACTGTGTTGTGTTGCAGACACCTTCTTGCTCTACTCCTGCATCGACCACATCGACGCTCTGGATATGTCTGCCATAGAGTATTGGTACCACAGATGCAAGGGATGCTGCATGTACCTGATCAACTGTGTTGTATTGCAGCCGCCTCCTTACTCTACTCCTGCATCGACCACATCGACGCTCTGGATATGTCTGCCAAGGAGTATTGGTACAACAGATGCAAGGGATGCTGCATGTACTTGATCAACTGTGTTGTGTTGCAGACACCTTGCTCTACTCCTGCATCGACCACATCGACGCACTGGATATGTCTGCCAAGGAGTATTGGTACCACAGATGCAAGAGATGCTTCATGTACTTGATCAACTGTGTTGTATTGCAGCCGCCTCCTTGCTCTACTCCTGCATCGACCACATCGACGCTCTGGATATGTCTGCCAAGGAGTATTGGTACAACAGATGCAAGGGATGCTGCATGTACTTGATCTACTGTGTTGTGTTGCAGACACCTTGCTCTACTTCTGCATCGACCACATCGACGCTCTGGATATGTCTGCCAAGGAGTATTGGTACCACAGATGCAAGAGATGCTTCATGTACTTGATCAACTGTGTTGTATTGCAGCCGCCTCCTTGCTCTACTCCTGCATCGACCACATCGACGCTCTGGATATGTCTGCCAAGGACTACTGGTACAAAAGATGCAAGGGATGCTGCATGTACCTGATCAACTGTGTTGTATTGCAGACACCTTGCTCTACTCCTGCATCGACCACATCGACGCTCTGGATATGTCTGCCAAGGAGTACTGGTACGACAGATGCAAGGGATGCTACATGTACTTGATCAACTGTGTTGTATTGCAGACACCTTGCTCTACTCCTGCATCGACCACATAGACGCTCTGGATATGTCTGCCAAGGAGTATTGGTACCACAGATGCAAGGGATGCTGCATGTACCTGATCAACTGTGTTGTATTGCAGCCGCCTCCTTGCTCTACTCCTGCATCGACCACATCGACGCTCTGGATATGTCTGCCAAGAAGAACTGGTACAACAGATGCAAGGGATGCTGCATGTACCTGATCAACTGTGTTGTATTGCAGACACCTTGCTCTACTACTGCATCGACCACATCGACGCTCTGGATATGTCTGCCAAGGAGTATTGGTACCACAGATGCAAGGGATGCTGCATGTACTTGATCAACTGTGTTGTATTGCAGACACCTTGCTCTACTCCTGCATCGACCACATCGACGCTCTGGATATGTCTGCCAAGGAGTATTGGTACCACAGATGCAAGGGATGCTGCATGTACCTGATCAACTGTGTTGTATTGCAGACACCTTGCTCTACTTCTGCATTGACCACATCGACGCTCTGGATATGTCTGCCAAGGAGTACTGGTACGACAGATGCAAGGAATGCTGCATGTACCTGATCAACTGTGTTGTATTGCAGACACCTTGCTCTACTCCTGCATCGACCACATCGACGCTCTGGATATGTCTGCCAAGGAGTACTGGTACGACAGATGCAAGGGATGCTGCATGTACTTGATCAACTGTGTTGTATTGCAGCCGCCTCCTTGCTCTAACTCCTGCATCGACCACATCGACGCTCTGGATATGTCTGCCAAGGAGTATTGGTACAACAGATGCAAGGGATGCTGCATGTACTTGATCAACTGTGTTGTGTTGCAGACACCTTGCTCTACTTCTGCATCGACCACATCGACGCTCTGGATATGTCTGCCAAGGAGTATTGGTACCACAGATGCAAGAGATGCTTCATGTACTTGATCAACTGTGTTGTATTGCAGCCGCCTCCTTGCTCTACTCCTGCATCGACCACATCGACGCTCTGGATATGTCTGCCAAGGAGTACTGGTACAACAGATGCAAGGGATGCTGCATGTCCCTGATCAACTGTGTTGTATTGCAGACACCTTGCTCTACTCCTGCATCGACCACATCGACGCTCTGGATATGCCTGCCAAGGAGTATTGGTACCACAGATGCAAGGGATGCTGCATGTACTTGATCAACTGTGTTGTATTGCAGACACCTTACTCTACTCCTGCATCGACCACATAGACGCTCTGGATATGTCTGCCAAGGAGTATTGGTACCACAGATGCAAGGGATGCTGCATGTACCTGATCAACTGTGTTGTGTTGCAGACACCTTCTTGCTCTACTCCTGCATCGACCACATCGACGCTCTGGATATGTCTGCCATGGAGTATTGGTACCACAGATGCAAGAGATGCTTCATGTACTTGATCAACTGTGTTGTATTGCAGCCGCCTCCTTACTCTACTCCTGCATCGACCACATCGACGCTCTAGATATGTCTGCCAAGGAGTATTGGTACAACAGATGCAAGGGATGCTGCATGTACTTGATCAACTGTGTTGTGTTGCAGACACCTTGCTCTACTCCTGCATCGACCACATCGACGCACTGGATATGTCTGCCAAGGAGTATTGGTACCACAGATGCAAGAGATGCTTCATGTACTTGATCAACTGTGTTGTATTGCAGCCGCCTCCTTGCTCTACTCCTGCATCGACCACATCGACGCTCTGGATATGTCTGCCAAGGAGTATTGGTACAACAGATGCAAGGGATGCTGCATGTACTTGATCAACTGTGTTGTGTTGCAGACACCTTGCTCTACTTCTGCATCGACCACATCGACGCTCTGGATATGTCTGCCAAGGAGTATTGGTACCACAGATGCAAGAGATGCTTCATGTACTTGATCAACTGTGTTGTATTGCAGCCGCCTTCTTGCTCTACTCCTGCATCGACCACATCGACGCTCTGGATATGTCTGCCAAGGAGTACTGGTACAACAGATGCAAGGGATGCTGCATGTACCTGATCAACTGTGTTGTATTGCAGACACCTTGCTCTACTCCTGCATCGACCACATCGACGCTCTGGATATGTCTGCCAAGGAGTATTGGTACCACAGATGCAAGGGATGCTACATGTACTTGATCAACTGTGTTGTATTGCAGACACCTTGCTCTACTCCTGCATCGACCACATAGACGCTCTGGATATGTCTGCCAAGGAGTATTGGTACCACAGATGCAAGGGATGCTGCATGTACCTGATCAACTGTGTTGTATTGCAGCCGCCTCCTTGCTCTACTCCTGCATCGACCACATCGACGCTCTGGATATGTCTGCCAAGAAGAACTGGTACAACAGATGCAAGGGATGCTGCATGTACCTGATCAACTGTGTTGTATTGCAGACACCTTGCTCTACTACTGCATCGACCACATCGACGCTCTGGATATGTCTGCCAAGGAGTATTGGTACCACAGATGCAAGGGATGCTGCATGTACTTGATCAACTGTGTTGTATTGCAGACACCTTGCTCTACTCCTGCATCGACCACATCGACGCTCTGGATATGTCTGCCAAGGAGTATTGGTACCACAGATGCAAGGGATGCTGCATGTACCTGATCAACTGTGTTGTATTGCAGACACCTTGCTCTACTCCTGCATCGACCACATCGACGCTCTGGATATGTCTGCCAAGGAGTATTGGTACCACAGATGCAAGGGATGCTGAATGTACATGATCAACTGTGTTGTATTGCAGACACCTTGCTCTACTCCTGCATCGACCACATAGACGCTCTGGATATGTCTGCCAAGGAGTATTGGTACCACAGATGCAAGGGATGCTGCATGTACCTGATCAACTGTGTTGTATTGCAGACACCTTGCTCTACTCCTGCATCGACCACATCGACGCTTTGGCCTTTTCAGACAAGAAGTATTGGTACCACAGATGCAAGGGATGCTGCATGTACCTGATCAACTGTGTTGTATTGCAGACACCTTGCTCTACTCCTGCATCGACCACATAGACGCTCTGGATATGTCTGCCAAGGAGTACTGGTACCACAGATGCAAGGGATGCTGCATGTACCTGATCAACTGTGTTGTATTGCAGACACCTTGCTCTACTCCTGCATCGACCACATAGACGCTCTGGATATGTATGCCAAGGAGTATTGGTACCACAGATGCAAGGGATGCTGCATGTACCTGATCAACTGTGTTGTATTACAGCCACCTTGCTCTACTCCTGCATCGACCACATAGACGCTCTGGATATGTCTGCCAAGGAGTATTCGTACCACAGATGCAAGGGATGCTGCATGTACCTGATCAACTGTGTTGTGTTGCAGACACCTTCTTGCTCTACTCCTGCATCGACCACATCGACGCTCTGGATATGTCTGCCAAGGAGTATTGGTACCACAGATGCAAGGGATGCTGCATGTACCTGATCAACTGTGTTGTATTGCAGACACCTTGCTCTACTCCTGCATCGACCACATCGACGCTTTGGCCTTTTCAGACAAGAAGTATTGGTACCACAGATGCAAGGGATGCTGCATGTACCTGATCAACTGTGTTGTATTGCAGACACCTTGCTCTACTCCTGCATCGACCACATAGACGCTCTGGATATGTCTGCCAAGGAGTATTGGTACCACAGATGCAAGGGATGCTGCATGTACCTGATCAACTGTGTTGTATTGCAGACACCTTGCTCTACTCCTGCATCGACCACATAGACGCTCTGGATATGTCTGCCAAGGAGTATTGGTACCACAGATGCAAGGGATGCTGCATGTACCTGATCAACTGTGTTGTATTACAGCCACCTTGCTCTACTCCTGCATCGACCACATCGACGCTCTGGATATGTCTGCCAAGGAGTATTGGTACCACAGATGCAAGGGATGCTGCATGTACCTGATCAACTGTGTTGTGTTGCAGACACCTTGCTCTACTCCTGCATCGACCACATCGACGCTTTGGATATGTCTGCCAAGGAGTATTGGTACCACAGATGCAAGGGATGCTGCATGTACCTGATCAACTGTGTTGTATTGCAGACACCTTGCTCTACTCCTGCATCGACCACATCGACGCTCTGGATATGTCTGCCAAGGAGTATTGGTACCACAGATGCAAGGGATGCTGCATGTACCTGATCAACTGTGTTGTATTGCAGACACCTTGCTCTACTCCTGCATCGACCACATAGACGCTCTGGATATGTCTGCCAAGAAGTATTGGTACCACAGATGCAAGGGATGCTGCATGTACCTGATCAACTGTGTTGTATTAGAGCCACCTTGCTCTACTCCTGCATCGACCACATAGACGCTCTGGATATGTCTGCCAAGGAGTATTGGTACCACAGATGCAAGGGATGCTGCATGTACCTGATCAACTGTGTTGTGTTGCAGACATCTTGCTCTACTCCTGCATCGACCACATCGACGCTTTGGATATGTCTGCCAAGGAGTATTGGTACCACAGATGCAAGGGATGCTGCATGTACCTGATCAACTGTGTTGTATTGCAGACACCTTGCTCTACTCCTGCATCGACCACATCGACGCTTTGGCTTTTCAGACAAGAAGTATTGGTACCACAGATGCAAGGGATGCTGCATGTACCTGATCAACTGTGTTGTATTGCAGACACCTTGCTCTACTCCTGCATCGACCACATCGACGCTCTGGATATGTCTGCCAAGGAGTATTGGTACCACAGATGCAAGAGATGCTTCATGTACTTGATCAACTGTGTTGTATTGCAGACACCTTGCTCTACTCCTGCATCGACCACATCGACGCTCTGGATATGTCTGCCAAGGAGTATTGGTACCACAGATGCAAGGGATGCTGCCTGTACTTGATCAACTGTGTTGTATTGCAGACACCTTGCTCTACTCCTGCATCGACCACATAGACGCTCTGGATATGTCTGCCAAGGAGTATTGGTACCACAGATGCAAGGGATGCTGCATGTACCTGATCAACTGTGTTGTATTGCAGACACCTTGCTCTACTCCTGCATCGACCACATCGACGCTCTGGATATGTCTGCCAAGGAGTATTGGTACAACAGATGAAAGGGATGCTGCATGTACTTGATCAACTGTGTTGTGTTGCAGACACCTTGCTCTACTTCTGCATCGACCACATCGACGCTCTGGATATGTCTGCCAAGGAGTATTGGTACCACAGATGCAAGAGATGCTGCATGTACCTGATCAACTGTGTTGTATTGCAGACACCTTGCTCTACTCCTGCATCGACCACATCGACGCTCTGGATATGTCTGCCAAGGAGTATTGGTACCACAGATGCAAGGGATGCTGCATGTACCTGATCAACTGTGTTGTGTTGCAGACACCTTCTTGCTCTACTCCTGCATCGACCACATCGACAATCTGAATATGTCTGCCATGGAGTATTGGTACCACAGATGCAAGAGATGCTGCATGTACCTGATCAACTGTGTTGTATTGCAGACATCTTGCTCTACTCCTGCATCGACCACATCGACGCTCTGGATATGTCTGCCAAGGAGTATTGGTACCACAGATGCAAGGGATGCTGCATGTACCTGATCAACTGTGTTGTGTTGCAGACACCTTGCTCTACTCCTGCATCGACCACATCGACGCTTTGGTTATGTCTGCCAAGGAGTATTGGTACCACAGATGCAAGGGATGCTGCATGTACCTGATCAACTGTGTTGTATTGCAGACACCTTGCTCTACTCCTGCATCGACCACATCGACGCTTTGGCTTTTCAGACAAGAAGTATTGGTACCACAGATGCAAGGGATGCTGCATGTACCTGATCAACTGTGTTGTATTGCAGACACCTTGCTCTACTCCTGCATCGACCACATCGACGCTTTGGCTTATCAGACAAGAAGTATTGGTACCACAGATGCAAGGGATGCTGCATGTACCTGATCAACTGTGTTGTATTGCAGACACCTTGCTCTACTCCTGCATCGACCACATCGACGCTCTGGATATGTCTGCCAAGGAGTATTGGTACCACAGATGCAAGAGATGCTTCATGTACCTGATCAACTGTGTTGTATTGCAGCCGCCTCCTTGCTCTACTCCTGCATCGACCACATCGACGTTCTGGATATGTCTGCCAAGGAGTACTGGTACAACAGATGCAAGGGATGCTGCATGTCCCTGATCAACTGTGTTGTATTGCAGACACCTTGCTCTACTCCTGCATCGACCACATCGACGCTCTGGATATGCCTGCCAAGGAGTATTGGTACCACAGATGCAAGGGATGCTGCATGTACTTGATCAACTGTGTTGTATTGCAGACACCTTGCTCTACTCCTGCATCGACCACATAGACGCTCTGGATATGTCTGCCAAGGAGTATTGGTACCACAGTTGCAAGGGATGCTGCATGTACCTGATCAACTGTGTTGTGTTGCAGACACCTTGCTCTACTCCTGCATCGACCATATAGACGCTCTGGATATGCCTGCCAAGGAGTATTGGTACCACAGATGCAAGGGATGCTGCATGTACTTGATCAACTGTGTTGTATTGCAGACACCTTGCTCTACTCCTGCATCGACCACATCGACGCTCTGGATATGTCTGCCAATTAGTATTGGTACCACAGATGCAAGGGATGCTGCATGTACCTGATCAACTGTGTTGTGTTGCAGACACCTCCTTGCTCTACTCCTGCATCGACCACATCGACGCTCTGGATATGTCTGCCAAGGAGTATTGGTACCACAGATGCAAGGGATGCTGCATGTACTTGATCAACTGTGTTGTATTGCAGACACCTTGCTCTACTCCTGCATCGACCACATAGACGCTCTGGATATGTCTGCCAAGGAGTATTGGTACCACAGATGCAAGGGATGCTGCATGTACCTGATCAACTGTGTTGTATTGCAGACACCTTGCTCTACTCCTGCATCGACCACATAGACGCTCTGGATATGTCTGCCAAGGAGTATTGGTACCACAGATGCAAGGGATGCTGCATGTACCTGATCAACTGTGTTGTATTGCAGCCGCCTCCTTGCTCTACTCCTGCATCGACCACATCGACGCTCTGGATATGTCTGCCAAGAAGAACTGGTACAACAGATGCAAGGGATGCTGCATGTACCTGATCAACTGTGTTGTATTGCAGACACCTTGCTCTACTACTGCATCGACCACATCGACGCTCTGGATATGTCTGCCAAGGAGTATTGGTACCACAGATGCAAGGGATGCTGCATGTACTTGATCAACTGTGTTGTATTGCAGACACCTTGCTCTACTCCTGCATCGACCACATCGACGCTCTGGATATGTCTGCCAAGGAGTATTGGTACCACAGATGCAAGGGATGCTGCATGTACCTGATCAACTGTGTTGTATTGCAGACACCTTGCTCTACTCCTGCCTCGACCACATAGACGCTCTGGATATGTCTGCCAAGGAGTACTGGTACCACAGATGCAAGGGATGCTGCATGTACCTGATCAACTGTGTTGTATTGCAGACACCTTGCTCTACTCCTGCATCGACCACATAGACGCTCTGGATATGTATGCCAAGGAGTATTGGTACCACAGATGCAAGGGATGCTGCATGTACCTGATCAACTGTGTTGTATTACAGCCACCTTGCTCTACTCCTGCATCGACCACATAGACGCTCTGGATATGTCTGCCAAGGAGTATTGGTACCACAGATGCAAGGGATGCTGCATGTACCTGATCAACTGTGTTGTATTGCAGACACCTTGCTCTACTCCTGCATCGACCACATCGACGCTTTGGCCTTTTCAAACAAGAAGTATTGGTAACACAGATGCAAGGGATGCTGCATGTACCTGATCAACTGTGTTGTATTGCAGACACCTTGCTCTACTCCTGCATCGACCACATAGACGCTCTGGATATGTCTGCCAAGGAGTATTGGTACCACAGATGCAAGGGATGCTGCATGTACCTGATCAACTGTGTTGTATTGCAGACACCTTGCTCTACTCCTGCATCGACCACATAGACGCTCTGGATATGTCTGACAAGGAGTATTGGTACCACAGATGCAAGGGATGCTGCATGTACCTGATCAACTGTGTTGTATTACAGCCACCTTGCTCTACTCCTGCATCGACCACATCGACGCTCTGGATATGTCTGCCAAGGAGTATTGGTACCACAGATGCAAGGGATGCTGCATGTACCTGATCAACTGTGTTGTATTGCAGACACCTTGCTCTACTCCTGCATCGACCACATAGACGCTCTGGATATGTCTGACAAGGAGTATTGGTACCACAGATGCAAGGGATGCTGCATGTACCTGATCAACTGTGTTGTATTACAGCCACCTTGCTCTACTCCTGCATCGACCACATCGACGCTCTGGATATGTCTGCCAAGGAGTATTGGTACCACAGATGCAAGGGATGCTGCATGTACCTGATCAACTGTGTTGTGTTGCAAGACACCTTGCTCTACTCCTGCATCGACCACATCGACGCTCTGGATATGTCTGCCAAGGAGTACTGGTACCACAGATGCAAGGGATGCTGCATGTACCTGATCAACTGTGTTGTATTGCAGACACCTTGCTCTACTCCTGCATCGACCACATCGACGCTCTGGATATGTCTGCCAAGGAGTATTGGTACCACAGATGCAAGAGATGCTGCATGTCCCTGATCAACTGTGTTGTGTTGCAGACACCTTGCTCTACTCCTGCATCGACCACATCGACGCTTTGGATATGTCTGCCAAGGAGTATTGGTACCACAGATGCAAGGGATGCTGCATGTACCTGATCAACTGTGTTGTATTGCAGACACCTTGCTCTACTCCTGCATCGACCACATCGACGCTCTGGATATGTCTGCCAAGGAGTATTGGTACCACAGATGCAAGAGATGCTTCATGTACCTGATCAACTGTGTTGTATTGCAGCCGCCTCCTTGCTCTACTCCTGCATCGACCACATCGACGTTCTGGATATGTCTGCCAAGGAGTACTGGTACAACAGATGCAAGGGATGCTGCATGTCCCTGATCAACTGTGTTGTATTGCAGACACCTTGCTCTACTCCTGCATCGACCACATCGACGCTCTGGATATGCCTGCCAAGGAGTATTGGTACCACAGATGCAAGGGATGCTGCATGTACTTGATCAACTGTGTTGTATTGCAGACACCTTGCTCTACTCCTGCATCGACCACATAGACGCTCTGGATATGTCTGCCAAGGAGTATTGGTACCACAGTTGCAAGGGATGCTGCATGTACCTGATCAACTGTGTTGTGTTGCAGACACCTTGCTCTACTCCTGCATCGACCATATAGACGCTCTGGATATGCCTGCCAAGGAGTATTGGTACCACAGATGCAAGGGATGCTGCATGTACTTGATCAACTGTGTTGTATTGCAGACACCTTGCTCTACTCCTGCATCGACCACATCGACGCTCTGGATATGTCTGCCAAGGAGTATTGGTACCACAGATGCAAGGGATGCTGCATGTACCTGATCAACTGTGTTGTGTTGCAGACACCTCCTTGCTCTACTCCTGCATCGACCACATCGACGCTCTGGATATGTCTGCCAAGGAGTATTGGTACCACAGATGCAAGGGATGCTGCATGTACTTGATCAACTGTGTTGTATTGCAGACACCTTGCTCTACTCCTGCATCGACCACATAGACGCTCTGGATATGTCTGCCAAGGAGTATTGGTACCACAGATGCAAGGGATGCTGCATGTACCTGATCAACTGTGTTGTATTGCAGACACCTTGCTCTACTCCTGCATCGACCACATAGACGCTCTGGATATGTCTGCCAAGGAGTATTGGTACCACAGATGCAAGGGATGCTGCATGTACCTGATCAACTGTGTTGTATTGCAGCCGCCTCCTTGCTCTACTCCTGCATCGACCACATCGACGCTCTGGATATGTCTGCCAAGAAGAACTGGTACAACAGATGCAAGGGATGCTGCATGTACCTGATCAACTGTGTTGTATTGCAGACACCTTGCTCTACTACTGCATCGACCACATCGACGCTCTGGATATGTCTGCCAAGGAGTATTGGTACCACAGATGCAAGGGATGCTGCATGTACTTGATCAACTGTGTTGTATTGCAGACACCTTGCTCTACTCCTGCATCGACCACATCGACGCTCTGGATATGTCTGCCAAGGAGTATTGGTACCACAGATGCAAGGGATGCTGCATGTACCTGATCAACTGTGTTGTATTGCAGACACCTTGCTCTACTCCTGCCTCGACCACATAGACGCTCTGGATATGTCTGCCAAGGAGTACTGGTACCACAGATGCAAGGGATGCTGCATGTACCTGATCAACTGTGTTGTATTGCAGACACCTTGCTCTACTCCTGCATCGACCACATAGACGCTCTGGATATGTATGCCAAGGAGTATTGGTACCACAGATGCAAGGGATGCTGCATGTACCTGATCAACTGTGTTGTATTACAGCCACCTTGCTCTACTCCTGCATCGACCACATAGACGCTCTGGATATGTCTGCCAAGGAGTATTGGTACCACAGATGCAAGGGATGCTGCATGTACCTGATCAACTGTGTTGTGTTGCAGACACCTTCTTGCTCTACTCCTGCATCGACCACATCGACGCTCTGGATATGTCTGCCAAGGAGTATTGGTACCACAGATGCAAGGGATGCTGCATGTACCTGATCAACTGTGTTGTATTGCAGACACCTTGCTCTACTCCTGCATCGACCACATCGACGCTTTGGCCTTTTCAAACAAGAAGTATTGGTAACACAGATGCAAGGGATGCTGCATGTACCTGATCAACTGTGTTGTATTGCAGACACCTTGCTCTACTCCTGCATCGACCACATAGACGCTCTGGATATGTCTGCCAAGGAGTATTGGTACCACAGATGCAAGGGATGCTGCATGTACCTGATCAACTGTGTTGTATTGCAGACACCTTGCTCTACTCCTGCATCGACCACATAGACGCTCTGGATATGTCTGACAAGGAGTATTGGTACCACAGATGCAAGGGATGCTGCATGTACCTGATCAACTGTGTTGTATTACAGCCACCTTGCTCTACTCCTGCATCGACCACATCGACGCTCTGGATATGTCTGCCAAGGAGTATTGGTACCACAGATGCAAGGGATGCTGCATGTACCTGATCAACTGTGTTGTGTTGCAAGACACCTTGCTCTACTCCTGCATCGACCACATCGACGCTCTGGATATGTCTGCCAAGGAGTACTGGTACCACAGATGCAAGGGATGCTGCATGTACCTGATCAACTGTGTTGTATTGCAGACACCTTGCTCTACTCCTGCATCGACCACATCGACGCTCTGGATATGTCTGCCAAGGAGTATTGGTACCACAGATGCAAGAGATGCTGCATGTCCCTGATCAACTGTGTTGTGTTGCAGACACCTTGCTCTACTCCTGCATCGACCACATCGACGCTTTGGATATGTCTGCCAAGGAGTATTGGTACCACAGATGCAAGGGATGCTGCATGTACCTGATCAACTGTGTTGTATTGCAGACACCTTGCTCTACTCCTGCATCGACCACATCGACGCTTTGGCCTTTTCAGACAAGAAGTATTGGTACCACAGATGCAAGGGATGCTGCATGTACCTGATCAACTGTGTTGTATTGCAGACACCTTGCTCTACTCCTGCATCGACCACATAGACGCTCTGGATATGTCTGCCAAGGAGTATTGGTACCACAGATGCAAGGGATGCTGCATGTACCTGATCAACTGTGTTGTATTACAGCCACCTTGCTCTACTCCTGCATCGACCACATAGACGCTCTGGATATGTCTGCCAAGGAGTATTGGTACCACAGATGCAAGGGATGCTGCATGTACCTGATCAACTGTGTTGTGTTGCAGACATCTTGCTCTACTCCTGCATCGACCACATCGACGCTTTGGATATGTCTGCCAAGGAGTATTGGTACCACAGATGCAAGGGATGCTGCATGTACCTGATCAACTGTGTTGTATTGCAGACACCTTGCTCTACTCCTGCATCGACCACATCGACGCTTTGGCTTTTCAGACAAGAAGTATTGGTACCACAGATGCAAGGGATGCTGCATGTACCTGATCAACTATGTTGTATTGCAGACACCTTGCTCTACTCCTGCATCGACCACATCGACGCTTTGGCTTTTCAGACAAGAAGTATTGGTACCACAGATGCAAGGGATGCTGCATGTACCTGATCAACTGTGTTGTATTGCAGACACCTTGCTCTACTCCTGCATCGACCACATCGACGCTCTGGATATGTCTGCCAAGGAGTATTGGTACCACAGATGCAAGAGATGCTTCATGTACTTGATCAACTGTGTTGTATTGCAGCCGCCTCCTTGCTCTACTCCTGCATCGACCACATCGACGCTCTGGATATGTCTGCCAAGGAGTATTGGTACAACAGATGCAAGGGATGCTGCATGTACTTGATCAACTGTGTTGTGTTGCAGACACCTTGCTCTACTTCTGCATCGACCACATCGACGCTCTGGATATGTCTGCCAAGGAGTATTTGTACCACAGATGCAAGAGATGCTGCATGTACCTGATCAACTGTGTTGTATTGCAGACACCTTGCTCTACTCCTGCATCGACCACATCGACGCTCTGGATATGTCTGCCAAGGAGTATTGGTACCACAGATGCAAGAGATGCTTCATGTACTTGATCAACTGTGTTGTGTTGCAGACACCTTGCTCTACTCCTGCATCGACCACATCGACGCTTTGGCTTTTCAGACAAGAAGTATTGGTACCACAGATGCAAGGGATGCTGCATGTACCTGATCAACTGTGTTGTATTGCAGACACCTTGCTCTACTCCTGCATCGACCACATAGACGCTCTGGATATGTCTGCCAAGGAGTATTGGTACCACAGATGCAAGGGATGCTGCATGTACCTGATCAACTGTGTTGTGTTGCAGACACCTTCTTGCTCTACTCCTGCATCGACCACATCGACGCTCTGAATATGTCTGCCATGGAGTATTGGTACCACAGATGCAAGAGATGCTGCATGTACCTGATCAACTGTGTTGTATTGCAGACATCTTGCTCTACTCCTGCATCGACCACATCGACGCTCTGGATATGTCTGCCAAGGAGTATTGGTACCACAGATGCAAGGGATGCTGCATGTACCTGATCAACTGTGTTGTGTTGCAGACACCTTGCTCTACTCCTGCATCGACCACATCGACGCTTTGGATATGTCTGCCAAGGAGTATTGGTACTACAGATGCAAGGGATGCTGCATGTACCTGATCAACTGTGTTGTATTGCAGACACCTTGCTCTACTCCTGCATCGACCACATCGACGCTTTGGCTTTTCAGACAAGAAGTATTGGTACCACAGATGCAAGGGATGCTGCATGTACCTGATCAACTGTGTTGTATTGCAGACACCTTGCTCTACTCCTGCATCGACCACATCGACGCTTTGGCTTATCAGACAAGAAGTATTGGTACCACAGATGCAAGGGATGCTGCATGTACCTGATAAACTGTGTTGTATTGCAGACACCTTGCTCTACTCCTGCATCGACCACATCGACGCTCTGGATATGTCTGCCAAGGAGTATTGGTACCACAGATGCAAGAGATGCTGCATGTCCCTGATCAACTGTGTTGTATTGCAGACACCTTGCTCTACTCCTGCATCGACCACATCGACGCTTTGGCTTATCAGACAAGAAGTATTGGTACCACAGATGCAAGGGATGCTGCATGTACTTGATCAACTGTGTTGTATTGCAGCCGCCTCCTTGCTCTACTCCTGCATCGACCACATCGACGTTCTGGATATGTCTGCCAAGGAGTACTGGTACAACAGATGCAAGGGATGCTGCATGTCCCTGATCAACTGTGTTGTATTGCAGACACCTTGCTCTACTCCTGCATCGACCACATCGACGCTCTGGATATGCCTGCCAAGGAGTATTGGTACCACAGATGCAAGGGATGCTGCATGTACTTGATCAACTGTGTTGTATTGCAGACACCTTGCTCTACTCCTGCATCGACCACATAGACGCTCTGGATATGTCTGCCAAGGAGTATTGGTACCACAGTTGCAAGGGATGCTGCATGTACCTGATCAACTGTGTTGTGTTGCAGACACCTCCTTGCTCTACTCCTGCATCGACCACATCGACGCTCTGGATATGTCTGCCAAGGAGTATTGGTACCACAGATGCAAGGGATGCTGCATGTACTTGATCAACTGTGTTGTATTGCAGACACCTTGCTCTACTCCTGCATCGACCACATAGACGCTCTGGATATGTCTGCCAAGGAGTATTGGTACCACAGATGCAAGGGATGCTGCATGTACCTGATCAACTGTGTTGTGTTGCAGACACCTTCTTGCTCTACTCCTGCATCGACCACATCGACTCTCTGGATATGTCTGCCATGGAGTATTGGTACCACAGATGCAAGAGATGCTTCATGTACTTGATCAACTGTGTTGTATTGCAGCCGCCTCCTTGCTCTACTCCTGCATCGACCACATCGACGCTCTGGATATGTCTGCCAAGGAGTATTGGTACCACAGATGCAAGGGATGCTGCATGTACCTGATCAACTGTGTTGTATTGCAGACACCTTGCTCTTCTCCTGCATCGACCACATAGACGCTCTGGATATGTCTGCCAAGGAGTATTGGTACCACAGATGCAAGGGATGCTGCATGTACCTGATCAACTGTGTTGTGTTGCAGACACCTTGCTCTACTCCTGCATCGACCACATCGACGCTTTGGATATGTCTGCCAAGGAGTATTGGTACCACAGATGCAAGGGATGCTGCATGTACCTGATCAACTGTGTTGTATTGCAGACATCTTGCTCTACTCCTGCATCGACCACATCGACGCTTTGGCTTTTCAGACAAGAAGTATTGGTACCACAGATGCAAGGGATGCTGCATGTACCTGATCAACTGTGTTGTATTGCAGACACCTTGCTCTACTCCTGCATCGACCACATCGACGCTTTGGCTTTTCAGACAAGAAGTATTGGTACCACAGATGCAAGGGATGCTGCATGTACCTGATCAACTGTGTTGTATTGCAGACACCTTGCTCTACTCCTGCATCGACCACATCGACGCTCTGGATATGTCTGCCAAGGAGTATTGGTACCACAGATGCAAGAGATGCTTCATGTACTTGATCAACTGTGTTGTATTGCAGCCGCCTCCTTGCTCTACTCCTGCATCGACCACATCGACGCTCTGGATATGTCTGCCAAGGAGTATTGGTACAACAGATGCAAGGGATGCTGCATGTACTTGATCAACTGTGTTGTGTTGCAGACACCTTGCTCTACTTCTGCATCGACCACATCGACGCTCTGGATATGTCTGCCAAGGAGTATTGGTACCACAGATGCAAGAGATGCTTCATGTACTTGATCAACTGTGTTGTATTGCAGCCGCCTCCTTGCTCTACTCCTGCATCGACCACATCGACGCTCTGGATATGTCTGCCAAGGAGTACTGGTACAACAGATGCAAGGGATGCTGCATGTCCCTGATCAACTGTGTTGTATTGCAGACACCTTGCTCTACTCCTGCATCGACCACATCGACGCTCTGGATATGCCTGCCAAGGAGTATTGGTACCACAGATGCAAGGGATGCTGCATGTACCTGATCAACTGTGTTGTGTTGCAGACACCTTCTTGCTCTACTCCTGCATCGACCACATCGACGCTCTGGATATGTCTGCCATGGAGTATTGGTACCACAGATGCAAGAGATGCTTCATGTACTTGATCAACTGTGTTGTATTGCAGCCGCCTCCTTGCTCTTCTCCTGCATCGACCACATCGACGCTCTGGATATGTCTGCCAAGGAGTATTGGTACCACAGATGCAAGGGATGCTGCATGTACCTGATCAACTGTGTTGTATTGCAGACACCTTGCTCTACTCCTGCATCGACCACATAGACGCTCTGGATATGTCTGCCAAGGAGTATTGGTACAACAGATGCAAGGGATGCTGCATGTACCTGATCAACTGTGTTGTATTGCAGACACCTTGCTCTACTCCTGCATCGACCACATAGACGCTCTGGATATGTCTGCCAAGGAGTATTGGTACCACAGATGCAAGGGATGCTGCATGTACCTGATCAACTGTGTTGTATTGCAGACACCTTGCTCTACTCCTGCATCGGCCCCATCGACGCTTTGGCTTTTCAGACAAGAAGTATTGGTACAACAGATGCAAGGGATGCTGCATGTACTTGATCAACTGTGTTGTATTGCAGACAGTGTTGTCAAAGTTACTTTCAAAATGTAGCAGTGTTACAGTTACAGTTACTTGCTCAAAATTCTAACAGTGTTACAGCTACAGTTACATGGGTTTCAAAAGTAACACCGATACAGTTACTTTTCGAACGAAAAGTATCAGTGTTAAGTTACAGTTACTTTCATATTGACAGCAGTTACTTTCACAGTCACTTTCAATTTGGAAGCATTTTTCCTTGAATTTTTTTACATTTGAAGGGATTGAATTACGTTGTGATTGATAACTGACGATAGTGAACAGGGCTGGCAGGACAAGAAAAAAGTCCAGTCCAGCAGCTTTTTTTAAATTTTTGTCATTTTATGCCTTCTAGAGGGTTGAATTTTACCATTTTCTAAGGAATCGGACATTTTACATTATTCAATGAGGGATTAAATGTAACATGCTACATTTCAGTAAAGTTACTCAAAATTGTAACGGGATAAAAGTTACAGTTACAATTTTCAATAAAGAAAGTAACTGAATACAATTACAATTACTTTATTTTTAAAGTAGCATGTTACCAGTAACATGTTACTTTGTATCATGTTACTTCACAACACTGATTGCAGACACCTTGCTCTACTCCTGCATCGACCACATCGACGCTGAAAATAAGTCTGCCAAGGAGTATTGGTACAACTGGAAGAATGAATGGTATCCAATGCTAATAGCTTGCGGCACGAACTGCCACGGATGTTATCTTCTATTTGACTACGACGGTCTTTTGGACTCCGACAGGAAGCTTTGCGCCGGCGGATTGGTTCCTTACAACCAGATTCTCGAGATGACAAACCTTGATTCCACTGACGAGGAAACGAAACTGGTTTGTGTATAGTTTTCTCTAGTTACCATGGAGAAAGTTCTCTCTTTCTCCGTCTATTTTTTCCATGCAATTGGTTCGGAATGAACAAACGAATTAATTTCACGTAATTATTGGTAAATATTACTCTTCATTCTAAAAGTGCAAATATTACCAGTGATATGAAAATTCAATATTATAAATGCTATTAATAAAACAAAACAAGAAACATTTGGCCTGGATTGGTTGGATAAGTTATATGATGTCATAGTTGTAGAATGTGGCATAAGTACAAGCAATGTCACAAAGTCAGCAATTTTTAATTGCTGACTTTGTGAACATTATTGTGTGTGAACATTACACTTGTGACTTTATTTATCGACAATGCTATTTTATTTAATGGCAGACTATAGTGTTCATTGTATTTTTACATGCTATTTATTTGTGTTTTGTATTTACAATATTTATACCTATTTAATTGACGATGCTCTACACAAATACCCTGTATATGTCTTTTGAGATTAATAAAAATTAGTGATGTGGATTTTACCGTAAATTTTTTTCTCGGTAAATTTACCGGTAAATTTACCGTAAATTTACCGTCAGGCGGTAAATTTTTTTATTTTTGTCTAATTCAGGAATCGTGCTATTGGCTCTTGAAATAATTGTTTTAAAAGTGTTTTGGGGGTGCCAAATGTGTATTAAGTGATCAGGAAATGAAGGGGATGCCGTGGTTCTTTTAAGTGATTTCTTTTTGCATCGTTTGGTCTTCACACTCTAAAATTTAATAAAATGTAATAATTGCACATAATTAAAGCTCAATAAATTAAATAATGCCATAATGGAGAACGTTACTGCCCCTGCCCCTGTTACACTCTCAAAACGTTATTTATTATTATAATTAACAGTACTTATTTATCGAATTTAACGTTTTGAAGATGTACAATGTACCTACCATAAGCTATAATATTAAGCAATAGCCATAAGCTATAATATTATCTGCAAGTTTTGTTTCCACATAAATTATATGGGTGTAGACATATCCAACAATACACTTTGAAGAACCATTTGCTTCCCCTTATCTTCCCCAGGTCTCTTACAGACAGTCATTTCCAAGTTGCAATTTAAATAATACCTTCATTTAAAACAAATCATAAAAAATTTAAATTTTTGTTTATACTTTGAATATTTGCACACTTCTCTGCTATGAAACCAAAGAAAATATATGAAGAAACACTTCAGGGAAATCAAGTACAATTTAACAAGTACTCTATCTACAGAAAATGAAGATAAAATGAAATAAAATAATAGATAAAATTAAGTTAGTATTCATAAAATAAAATGAACATTTTCTGCATATTTCTACCTACAAAATTGACATTGGTCAACATTTCACTTTGGTATTGTTACCTAATTAAAAAAACTAAAACATAACAATTTCAAATTCATAAAACTTATGTATGAACACCTACAAATCAACATGGACTACATTTCACTTAACTGTGAGGTCTACTTGATATCCCTGAAAGTATTTCCCTACTATGTCCTTGGTTTCACATCGGAGAATGTGTGCAATAGGCACATTGTATAATGCAACATTTTAATGATATTCACTAGATCCCTCCACTTCTCATTTAAAGTGTAAATTTCACTGTTTTCTTGACCTATGCCCTTGGCTGATTCCATAGAATATAATGATGGTAATTTTGAAAATTTTACCATGGTAAAATTTATTTGGTAAATTTACGGTAAATTTACCTGACCGGTAAATTTACCTGACCGTAAATTTACCGACTCAGATCACTAATAAAAATACAATACAACACAATTAAGAAGTAAACAAAACAAGAACCATTTGGCCTGGATAGGTAGGATAATATGATGTCATAGTTGTAGAATGTGCATAAGTACATTCATGGACCAATAACAATGATCTATTCAATTGAAAAATAATTTTTTCTCTTTCCAACACATAATTTAAATAAAATCCATTGAGGGGCAACATATATTCAAGGTCATAGAGTCAGAGCAAATATCACCAAGACTTTCTATGGGTAACTTGTGTTGTGTTCTTTGTGTTCCTTTGGATGACGCCAATCCACTGCAATATATTAACTTATAATATATTATTTAGATCGCCAAAACTTCTGAGAACGCAGAGGGTCGCGTCGGTGCCATCAACATGACAAGTGGTGACGTCACGTTCGTTCCTGAAGGTTTCAAGTTTCCTTGCGTTGTGTGCCAAAGGCGGACACAGCTTAAGTATACTAATGACGTAATCAGCGTAGCATTCCATGACAAGCCAATAGGATTCAACATGAGATTCAGAAGCTTGCTACCTTCAGCTGACAACACAACGCTGACTGAGAAGTTACTTGAGAATGTTGTCGAAGTCCTTCGAGTCAAAGAGTCCAGTCTCTTTGTGAAGGATGTTTCCGTGACGGTGGACCAGCACCTGTTGATTCATGTACGTGTACTTGAAGAGGTGTTTTACTACGATGAAGAGACGACTTACCACGACTTCCAACTGATTGAGTGGTACTATCCGGGTACCTGCAGAGAGGAATCAACTTCCAACCATCAAGGAGGAACTTTTAACTGGAGAACCGTTTCAACATGTAAGTATATTTTACATTTTAAGCTCATTTGACGATATGATACATTCATTTGATTCACGACACAGCAAAATGTATCGTGACATCGCTCTTTCATGCCCTATCATGCAACAGTTGAAGAAAGTGTCCGACTCCATTACATCTACATTGCTATGGGCTGGTATACAGCACTTTTTTGTTATGGCGTTAGAGGATTTGCAGTCCTACTGTCGCCTCAACAACTTTACTCCTTTTTGACGATGCGACATTATTTAGGAGCAGTGTTGTGACTTATCTAGATAAAATTATCTGGAATATAATTTTTTATCTATTATCTTATCTAGATAATTAAATAATTGGTTATCTTTATCTTAATATAGATAAATAATATTGCTATCTACTGGCAATTATCTAGATAAAAATATATCATTAAAGATGCATTTGTGTGTATGAACTGCACGAATCTCAAAATGTCAATGATATGAAAAGGAAAATCATCTCCGTTTAGTCGCATTAGTTGGCTTGTTTTGACGGCCCCATTTAAAAAAAACTTGAGTTCCAAATTTAGGATTTGAAAATAATTAGAGGACAGTAGTAGGTATTTGGTAAAATAATTATCTATTATCTATTACAAATATCTAGATAATTATTTTTTATCTATATCTATTATCTAGATGATTTTTAGGAAATTTATCTATTATCTGATCTAGATAAATTTTTGGCAGGTTATCTTTATCTTTATCTAGATAAAAATAAAATTATCTAATCACAACACTGTGTAGGAGGTGAAGTTGGTTGAGGATTCGTAACTATCGGGATTTCAAGGCAGCGCCCTGCTGGCTTCACGTTCCATTCCAAGGACGGTGTAACGCCAGTCGAGAGACTGATATCAATTGGAGTGGGTCGTTACACTAACTCCCATCCACCCCAGTCTCTCTGGCCCAACGGCATCAACTGGTAACCCGAGTTGAATAGTCACCCATCCAATCGCATACAGCTCACAATGCTGGTTAACCTCGGTGATCTGACGAGAACCGAGGTATCCAATACACCAGCCCTTGGGAACGGCACTTAGTACAGCGCAGCACTAATACCTTGGAATATTCATGAAATCTTGAGTATTCTAGAATTGTGTGGAGGAGTCTTCAAATTACTTTTGTACAGCTACACAGCAATTTTTGAGAATTTTCATTTATTCTACCAATGCTTTCCTAGACGTCATTAAGTGTGACCATGTCTTGCACCTTTCGCAAAGTTGATTTATCTTTTATATCGTGTAGAAACGACGTTCTATCTTGAATAAGTTGCAGGAGGTGAATTTATGAGAATGTGGGTGATTGGGAAGGATCGCCATGATTTTGGAAGCCAGAAAGTGGCAAACAAGGTTTAAAAAGTGCGCGCGGACGCTTGTCTTGGTGGCGAACCCAGTCCTTGTTCGTTCACTTGTTCGAACTTTTACGCCTCAGCCGTTACAAAATTGCACAGAACATTTTTCCGTTGACGTTTTAACTAGTGGGACGGAAATCTTCGTGGATGATACCTTACATTTTAAAAAAATGATCAAAATTAACTTGTTGTGATTGTTCTACAAACAAGTCAATCAAGTCAAACAAGACTGGATATCGGAAGGTCGTGGGTTCGAGTCCCACTCGAGGAAAATCTTTTCACATTGCAGTTGGTATTTATTAACATTCACCTAACTGAGGGATTCAGTAAAAATCATATTTTAAGTCAATCTTTGTTTGGCACTTTCTAGCTACCAAAATCAACCCAATTTGAATGACGTGAATCCCTGAAACTTGTTCTTGTCCCCCAAGATGAAATTCCGCTGAATGTTCTTCGTTTTGTCATCCCACATGTCAATTGTTGTTCAGCAGTTCTAGAGATGAAATCACCATCGCGGAAGGTCTAGGGATGACGTCTAGGGATGCATGGAATAATTGAAATTACTTCAAAATTGTTGCATACATGCCGAAGGGAGTTATATCGAATACGACGTTAAAATCTGGGAGTTATGTCATGTATTTTTTATTTTATGATCACGTTGAACGAACTTTTGGGTTGCACCTCGTATTACAGCAATGTATGTATGAAGTCACGAGCCGTTGAAATCCTTATTTCAGACGGTATGTCGTCTCATTTGCTGCCAAACACTCAAACCGTCGCCGTGCGCAAGTGTCAGTGGAACTTCTCCCATGAGACGCAGGACTCCCAATGGCTAGATGTGGAGCTGTTCAACATAACATGGCGTCCGTGCGGACAGGAAGATGCACTTCAAGACGAAGCACACCACTCATCTCCTTTGGAGAATTTGATCGGAGCTGAAGGCTACATATCAGCCATTTTGTCGTCCAGACTGAATTCCACGATCGACGAGGACCATTTGCTAGCTACGAATATAATAATTGATACGTATTATTATGATCAATTTACTGCATACGACGCTTACATAAAAAAATACGAGTGGTACCAGTACATTCCACAAAGTGTTACTGCAACTGAAATTCTTCCTCAGATAGACGCAATGTTAGTAAAGGCATTTATTTCCTCTGACCGTGATGTGCTGTTGCTAGGAAGTGATTGGTACAACACAATCATTGTGGCCAACTTAACTTTGAACAATACCGTCCTGGGAGCAGAGTCGTTCTATGATCAACTATGGGATATGAGTAAGTCTTCCTTGACAATGCAAACCACGTCATCGAGAGTGGATTCCGGCCCAGAGAGAGACATGAAAGTCACTATATCAGATTCATTGCTGAGTAGAAACACTCGCCTTGGTGTCACTCTATTCTATAATTGCAACGACACAAGCAGCGTTGAAGGCAACAGTCGTTTCTACATGGGAGGTTATGTCATACTCGTCATTCTGCAAAACGATACGGAGATTTCTTTGTCATTGGACGATTACATAGAAGTTTGGGTCAACAACACTGTGAAGGACACGTCGAAGCTGCGCACTGTCTCTTCCTACGACTTTGAATCTGAGACGTGGACCATCATGAACTGTGAGCCACTTAGGACGACTCGTGGTGGTCTCGACGTTTTGAGATGCAGTCGTCTAGGTCACAGTGAGGGCGTCACTCGCGGGTACTTCCAGGTCTACTTCCATATCACTACATTCAGTGAATACCTGGAGAGGTACAGATCATTTGTAATCATGATGGCAATCAACGGCGTCTTATCTGGTTTAGGTTTGTCGAGTATTTATCTAACCGCGTACAAGTATGAGGATTGGCTCGATGATGCCGGTCACAAGATTCTCCTACACATGGTCACCGGGCTGGCAGTGAACGTAGTCTTCGGATATTTGGACAGCACAATCCATTTCGAAACTACTAGTTCGTCGTGTATTGCGTTTGGAGTTTTCCGACATTACACCTTCCTAGCGATGTTCTGTTGGTTTTTGGTAATGTCAGTTCTGCAATACAAGCGAATGACCAGCGTCAGGGGCGCAAAGACCACCAACCACCTCGTTCGGAAGGTCTTCTTCTTTGCTTGGGGCTTACCGTTGGTGCCAATAATCATCCTGCTGTCTTGGAAGCACAAGGTCTATGACGCATGTGATAATGCCAGCGGGTCGTGTTATCCCTCGGGAATTGTGTTCGTCCTCACTGTACTGACTCCTCCAGGATTGATCATGGTTTTGAACTTTGTTATATACATTCGTATAGTGCTTCATATATGTGAGGTTGGCCAATGCGGTGATCCGATGGTGCAACGTCATGTGAAGAATGATTCAGCTCTTCAGTGCCGTCGCATCACTACAAGTATCTTCACCTTCATCGTATTCGGGTTCATTTGGTTCTTTCACTTTCTGTCCGAGACTAAAGCCGTACGCAGTGACTTTTTGTCTGAGTATTTGTTTCTCATGACGACAGCCGCCCACGTATTCTTCTTGGCACTGATTTTCGTTATTTTTGATGATAAGGTCCGGGCATTTTGGACTAAATCCAAAGACAAGAAATAGCTTCATGATTTATTTCAGCATTCTACGCCCTTTACCTATTTGGTGACGCGACTTCTTTAAGATTAATGTTGCTTGAAGGTGCATCTACTGCAAGGTTATTTTGTGTCCTTATAAAATAAATATATTTTTTTTAATCAGGGAAGTTGTTGAACCGATCCAGGGTATTTTGGTACTGGTGGAAGGTCAGTCCGTAAAGAGAACAAACAGACTGGTGGCCAGGAGGCTCGGTCCGGTGGAATCCGACACTGAGGCTGTTCCGATACTGTTTCACGGTGGAAAGTCGGGCCCGAAGACGGCGTTCCCAGTGGAGTATTTTCCAACATTAAAAAATCACTTGATGTAAAATACTAGTCAATTCATATAATGTTAAATAAAATAGAGGAAATCTGAAATTCAGCACTGAATCTCTGCGTCATAATAAAGAACCGAGTCAACACGATTACATTGTATTTGATAATACTTGTAAAAACGCTACATGTAACGTGTTGATAAGCGAGCTTTCGTATGTGAATTAACATTCGTGTGCAAGTTGCTGCTCTACAAACATGGGAAAACCTGAATCAAATGAGTCAATGCAGCAGTGATGATTTTTAAATAAAGTTTCAAATATTTAAAAACAAGCGTGAAGTGAGTTAATATCTACCCATAAAAAACACTCCGTGTAAAAATACCAGCCAAGTCTCTTCAATTAAAAAAAAATAGAAGAAATCTAAAAATTCAGCACTGAAAAGTAGTGATATCAAAAAATTGGCCAAGTCAAAACTTTTCAAAAAATACTTGGCGCATCGTGCATATAAATAGTATTGAAGTAGGCAGGAAATGAAATGTACTCATCTACACATGTCCTAAAAAAAACGATGCGCCAAGTATTTTTTGAAAAGTTTTGAATTGGCCAATTTTTTGATATCACTACTTTTCAGTGCTGAATTTTTAGATTTCTTCTATTTTTTTTTAATTGAAGAGACTTGGCTGGTATTTTTACACGGAGTGTTTTTTATGGGGATATCACTCCTTTTTTCAGTTTATTATTACAACTTGTAACATATTGTGGCACCAAAGATTATAATTCTTTTAAAAAATAAGATTTTGTGATTTGGTTGCTAAGAAAAGTTGTGCTTATTACTGTGTTAATGCTATAAATAATATGTTACAAAGTATAGCAAAAGTTTCGTTTCAATCGGTCCAGCCGTTCTCGAGTTACGGCATCACTTCCGGTTTTCAAAATGGCGGTTGACATCACTGCCACCTTAAATGTGTATCTATAAATGTTATGTAACATTATAAGCCTTCTGAATATGTAGTTATTGATATAAGAGATGATTTTAGTCAGATTTGTCATTTGTATGACGTCATTTCCGGTTTAGGTTATAGAATATTTCTTCTTCCACTATTGGTATTCCTTATAGATGACCTTCTAAATCGAATGGCGCTAATTTCGTTCTAATCGGTCCAGCCGTTTTTGATATATGACGTCACTTCCGGATTAAAAATGGCGGCACAAAAAATGTATAAGAACAAAGGTATCATCAGACGCCAAAAGTGCACACATGGTAAAATTTTCATATCGATCGGTTCAGCCGTTTAGGCTGTGGCGGTGATAGCAACGTTTCCTGATATCTGAATCTGAATCTGAATCTGAATCTGAATCATCATCATCATCAGATAGCTTTTAAAAGGGGTGTAATTTCACTGTTTTCACGGCCCTCTAGCACCCAAACGGCATAACGTATTGTTCCCAAATTTGGTATATGTTGTCAGGTGGGCCATAGCTCGAAATTAAGTTATTTCGCAACAATGTGAGATTTCCCAATTTTGAGATCCAGTAGGCCGAAAATGCCATGTTGTTGCTTACAGTAAAAGTGTTTGGTCTGCTCCTCAGTTTATTAGGCATTTACGGTATGTTGAGTGAGTGTGAGTGTATAGTACGACTTGGCTGGGTGGAGCGACCGCTCCACTAGATTTCTTTATAGTTCTCGACCAATTTGTCTGAAAATTCTCAAGATTACCTAAATGCTGAGCCCAATAAACTTGGCAAAATTTAAAGTATTTTGGCCCGTTTGTCAGAAAGTTAGTTGGTTAGATAGATAGAGTTAGAAGTTAGAAACAAACACTCCGTGTAAAAAAGGCAGCCAAGTCTCTTCACTTTAACAAAAAATCAACACTGAAATGCGTTATATCAAGAGATGTCTGGTTATAATGACATTTCCAAATATTTAATCGTACCTTTGAAATAAAAAATATAAACCGCCGAGAAATACCTAAAAAACGGACTAGGCTCAACGTTTAAAAAAATCATAAACGTTCATACTATAGCAAGGTTGGTGAACACCCTATTCACCGTCCTTGCATACTAGCTCAATTTCCTCTGTCTATTAAGCCCCATTTACACGGTGCAATTTCTTGAACAACTTCTGTGACACAGAGGTTCTGCTCGTGCGCAGTATCACTTTTGAGATGATAAAGGGAATCTGCACATGTGCAGAACTTTTGTGACACAGAAGTTGTTCAAGAAATTGCACCGTGTAAATGGGGCTTTAGAGTCAGTATTGATGAAACAATATGCTACTTTGATAATGACTGTTTTTGAAATATACCTTGGTGCATTAGATCAAGTAATATTATCTGTAGAGCGGATACTACTACTAGTTACTATCACTCAACTGAGCAACAACTGATGTATGATTAATAAGAAGGTAAGATAATATTATGATGAAGGTATTTGTGTTATTGCTGTTTGTTTGGATCATGATTTATCAATTAGATCATCTTCAGCCTCATTCTCTCATCTTCATCTCCATTCCAATAGTTTCGAGTTAAAAATACACTCAAATACACTAGCGTAACTTCGATGTAACAGCCACCACAATTTGAGGGAAGGGGGGGGGGGGGGGGGGGGGGGAGCAGAGCTTTTGGGACCCGAAAATGTAATTAAATGAATACCACAAAAACCACAGATACTCCCGTTAGTAAATAATGAAAATAGCAGTTATTTAAATAATTTAAATTATTCATGAAATCAGTTATCAGATTGTATTCCTTCAAAACAATAGGTACATACATAGTTGTTTCTACTGTTAATATTGTTTAATAACATTTGTATTACAAATGTATTACAAGTAATAATTGAGCGAGCGAAGCGAGCGACTCCATTTGGCTCTTTTAGCACGGACCTCTGTTTTTTTTTTGTTTTTTTTTTTTTTTTTGTTTTTGTATGCTAAAGGAAGCAATAGAAGTCGCACCGCTTCACCGATCGACCTGAAATTTTGCACACATGTAAAGACAACCTTCTCTGTTTGCAGACCCAATTTTTTTTTGAAATCCATCCATTGGTTCATTGTTAAAATAAGTATCTCCTGATAGCCTAAAAAATGAAAATGGTCTTCGAGAAATGTGATCAAACTCATATTTAGCATGGTCAGTAAGACCAACAATGTCACTTATTTTACCAATTTTCAGCCGAATCTGTCAAGAAAGTATGCACTTATTGACATTTTTAATAGCTGTCAGAAATGAAACATTGAAAATGAATGTCTTTCCAATGCAACTGAATCTGATTTGCTTTAGGTACAAGAGTGTTTTGATGGTATGTACACTTTTTTAGTGAAAAGCAGATATTTTTATGTGTATTGAGTTGATCAAATTTGAATAATTCAATTTGGATCATAGTTTCCAACAAATCATTTCGAGTTTTTAAGGACCTTGATTGTCTTTTCGTCAATTCGTAGTTCTGATGGCCGTGCCTCCCGTGTTTCTACTTGGCTGATTTTGCATCCAGGAGGGATTAGAAACATAAGCTCACATTTCAATAATATCATCGAGTGGCGTTTGTTCTCTTCTAGTGTTCACACGTCATTCCAAATCTCTCCTGCATTGTGCTTTTTTTCGTTGATAATTTTGGCAATTTGGTGTACTTTGTGAAGGTATTAGTAAAATTGAATCGCTTTTAAAGCATAGATATTAGGTATCTACAGTTTTTGTCCAGGGGATTGATTATTTCAAATTATTTTCTTCTTGGAAACGTTGGATTTATTCCGTTTCTGAGCTTCTGTCTAGCCTGACATTTCCTTGAAGGTTAGGTATATCTCGGATTACACATTAATGGTGGTCATACAATGACACATTGTTTTATATTGATTCAGTGGATCGTAGTTTGCTTTCAGTTTGACTTAAAATAATGTTTTCTGTGTGTTAACGAACGCATATTCGGTTAATTTTTGCGCACGTGTCGTGCTCGCTCATTCAACGCGTTACACAGAGCGTTTTCCTAGTAGTATTACAAACGTTATACATTGACCTATAAAATTATTATAATAAAATATAGTAGATCTTTTTTAAAATTTAACTATATAATAAATAATAAATAGTAAATACTAATTACAATGATTATCCATAAATGTTGTTTACCTATAGGTTACTTTTATACATCATAGTCTTTCAAACAAATTTCAATGGAGTAATAAGTTTATTAGAAGGTTCTTAAATTGTTTATTTGTGTTGGGAGTTTATTGTACATTATGCAATTGTTGTGAAGTGAATTATTTTGAGTACATTTTGTTCTATATCTCTCTGTGTGTATATTATATTTTTACCTTGCTTATGTAGACTCTGTCTATATTCTGGATGTTGTTTGCTTTTTCTGACTATTCTAGTATAATATACCCCATAAAAAACACTTCGTGTAAGAATAACAACCAAGTCTCTTCAACTAAAAAAATATATGAAATCTAATAATTCTGCACTGAAAAGTGCAGAAAAGTAGTGATATCAAAAAATGAGCCAAGTCAAAACTTTATTTGAAAATCAAAAAATACTTGGCGCATCGTGTACTTATATAAATAGCTTGGAAGTATAGGCCAATTATAAAATATACATAAAATAAACATATACATAGTATACCTATAATGCCCTAAAAAAACGATGCGCCTAGTGTTTTTTGATTTTCAAATAAAGTTTTGACTTGGCTCATTTTTTGATATCACTACTTTTCAGTGCAGAATTTCTAGATTTCATTTTTTTTTTGAGTTGAAGATACTTGGCTGTTATTTTTACACGAAGTGTTTTTTTTATGGGGATATCACTCCTTTTTTTAGTTTATTCTTAGAACTTGTGACAATCGAATGAACAATTACTAAATCCTTAAAAAAAATCACCCTTTACAATTTTATTATTCTCATGAAGAATAGCAAAGGTTTCATTCCAATCGGTCAACCCAGTTATTATTATTATTATTATTATTAAGCCTTTATTTGTATCGGACAACTCCGAGATAATCCGATAATCCGATAGTTCCGAGATAATGCAACACTTCGGTTTTCAAAATGGCTGCTGAACTTTCTGCAGTGCCACATAGAATTTATAACTATAAATGATGTGTATTATTTTAAGCATTCTGAATATGTATTTATTGTATAGGAGGGGATTATAATAATTTATAAATTTGAATGACGTCATTTCCGGTCTCATTAATAGGAAAATTCTAGTTTGACTGTTCCTATTCCATAAAGATGGCCTTCCGAATCGTTTGGCGCTAGTTTCATATCGATCTGTTTACCAGTTTTCGAGATATGACGTTTCTTCCGGTTTCAAAATGGCTGCTGAAATCACGGACCCCTTGAATTATAATTTAAACATGATTACATTTTATTATAAGCTGTCTCAAATAGTATATTTATTGCGCATCAAAATGTAAAAGTGTGAGATTTTTAAAATGTGTGACGTCATTTCCGGTTTCGGTATGGGAAACTTCAAATATTGTTGATGATAATACATAAAGTTGACCGTCTAAATTGTTTAGTGCTGGTTTCGTTCAAATCTATTTAGCCGTTATTGAGATATGATGTCACTTCCGGTTTCAAAATAGCGGCTTCCGGTTGGTTTTATAACAAGTCAAATGAGATATCAAAAGTACATACGTTACATAATTATCAAAATAATTGGATCAAATATGTTGCCGAAATGCCAATCGATGAATTTTAAATTTCATGACGTCATTTTCTGGTTTCGTTAACATAAATTTTAGTCTGTTGCTATTGATAATCCATATAGTTGACCGAAAATTGCTGCGAAAATCTACACCATCATAAAAATATAATTATATATATAGCATAATTTTATAAAAATAACTTCATTTATTGTAAAGCATGTCTGTATCTAATAGAGTCGTGGTTTCAAAATGGTTCAGTTTATCTCTTTCAAGAAGAGATTATGGAGGGAAAAGTTATTGTGGCTGAATTTCCAACGATGAATGGGAAATATAGTTATACGAAAGTTACAGAGCATATACATGCACACATATGCATACTCACTTAATAAATCCAAGAAAAATCCGCATAGATTTATTAAACATAAATTAATGTGTATTTAGAAATTTATAAATAAACATAAATTCACCTAATTCGTACAAAGAAAGTATAACTCCAAATCAATTCATCAAACACGATAATTTCGTCTGGTTTATAGTCTGTTTTTCAATTGTAACTTGAATCATTAGTAACTCTTTTCCTAATACATGAATATGTTTGAAACATTCACATAATATATTTTGGTATGTTACTAATATGTGTACACATTTCAGAATCCCAAGATCTCCTGACTAACTATATTCTACCTGTCTTGTCAGTATCATATCTATGACAGTTTCGATTCTAGTGACCTCTCAGTCAGGTTGATTTTTTTGCTCCACCCTGTATAGGTAGGTATATATAATTGGCAATTTACTTTCGTTTACATGTGCGAGTAAAAAGATCCGATACTGTTAAGAAGGACCTCTCACATGCCGGGCGATTGCTCTACCAACTGGGCCGGGCGGACGGCCTGACATTAGACACATCGCACTGACGAGACATATTGTGTCACGCGCCACGTGACCCGTGCGCGAGCTGTGATTGGTCGAGATGACATGATGCGGGTGGACATGCAACAGTTGGTTACAGTTTCATGTGGACCTGACTGACTGTTGCTCGACATAAACCCCATGGATTCGTTCAGCGTCAAGAAGGTAAGTGAGTTCAGTCGTACGAGTTCATGATGGAATTCCAGATTTATGAACTACTTTTATTAAAGATATTCTGATAGTTTTGTCGTTTTTGTTCCATGTCTGAAACTAACAAATTGTACCTAGGTACTTATAGAGAGGCACATATTTCTAGAATTCTATGGATTCTAGATTTATTTGATAGATTTATCTTGTTTGTTAATTTTCGTATAATAAATTATCTGTCACGAATATAAAAAATTAAATTTCTATTATCATAAGCCAAGAACATATTTCGATTGGTTTTGAATGATTAGTTAATGTGAATGCTGAGTCTAGGTTCCTGTCATTGGAACCCATTAAAAAACACTTCGTGTAAAAATAACAGCCAAGTCTCTTCAACTAAAAAAAATATGAAATCTAAAAATTCTGCACTGAAAAGTAGTGATATCAAAAAATGAGCCAAGTCAAAACTTTATTTGAAAATCAAAAAATACTTGGCGCATCGTGTATATAAAAAGCTTGGAAGTATAGGCCAATTATAAAATATACATAAAATATCCATATAGTACACCTATAATGCCCTAAAAAAACGATGCGCCAAGAATTTTTTGATTTTCAAATAAAGTTTTGACTTGGCTCATTTTTTGATATCACTACTTTTCAGTGCAGAATTTTTAGATTTCATATTTTTTTTTAGTTCAAGAGACTTGGCTGTTAATTTTACACGAAGTGTTTTTTAATGGGATATCACTACTTTTTTTAGTTTATTCTTACAACTTGTGACAATCGAATGAACAATTACTATATCCTTAAAAAAAATCACCCTTTACAATTTGGTTATTTTCATGAAGAATAGCAAAGGTTTCATTCCAATCGGTCAACCAAGTTCCGAGATATGGCAACATATCCGTTGTCAAAATGGCTGCTGAACTTTCTGCACAGCCACATAGAATTTATAACTATAAATGATGTGTATCATTTTAAGCTTTCTGAATATGTATTTATTGTATAGGAGGGGATTATAATAATTTATAAATTTGAATGACGTCATTTCCGGTCTCATAAATAGGAACATTCTAGTTTGACTGTTCCTATTCCATAGAGATGGCCTTCCGAATCGTTTCGCGCTAGTTTCATACCGATCTGTCAACCAGTTTTCGAGATATGGCGTTTCTTCCGGTTTCAAAATGGCTGCTGAAATCACTGACTCCTTGAATTATAATTTAAACATGATTACATTTTATTATAAGCTGTCTGAAATAGTATATTTATTGCATCAACATGTAAATTTGTGAGATTCTTAAAAAGTGTGACGTAATTTCCAGTTTTGGTATGGAAAACTGCAAATATTATTGATGATAATACATAAAGTTGACCGTCTAAATTGTTTAGCGCTGGTTTCGTTCAAATCTTTTTAGCCGTTATTGATATATGATGTCACTTCCGGTTTCAAAATGGCGGCTTCCGGTTGGTTTTATAACAAGTCAAATGAGATATCAAAAGTACATACGTTACATAAATATTAAAATAATCGGATCAAATTTGTTGCCGAAATGCCAATCGATGTATTTCAAATTTCATGACGTCATTTCCGGTTTCGTTAACATAAATTTTAGTCTGTTGCTATTTCCATATAGTAATCCATATTTCCATACAGTAATCCATAAAGTTGACCGTCCGAATCGTTTGGCGCTATTTTCGTTCCAATCAGCTCAGCCGTTGTCGAGATATGATGTCACTTCCGGTTTCAAAATGGCGGCACAAAAAAGGTCAATGGGGGGAGGGCAAATCAGACGCCAAAAGTGCACACGTGGTAAAAATGTGAGATCAATCGGTTCAGCCGTTTAGGCTGTGGCCTGTTTACCGGATTTGAATTCCAGGATACTACTACTACTACTACCTTTCTAAGCTACTACTAAGATTATTATTATTACTAGGAAAACGCTCTGAGTAACGCGTTGATGAGCGAGCACGGATACGCGCAACACCTCGAACCGAAATTATGTTTATCGAAAATGTCCTTAAAAGCCAATAATTCTTGAATTTCGCCACAGACTTGTATGAAAATCTCCAACAATTCCTAAAATATTGGTCCCAATAACCACGCAAAGTTTTAAGTTGATCGATTCAACCTTTATGATTGAACGATTCCTTGTTAATTTCCAAAAATCACAGGATATCGTTCAAAAAAATGTTAAACGGTCATATCAGTTTCATAATACGTTTGAAAGTTTCTGCTCTAACAACCTTGAAGTGAAGATTCGAAGATTCCGTGAAATATGAAATTCGAGAAATATGATAGCCAACACGCAAAATATCCGTAAACTGTCGATAACTTTTGAATTTAAACACAGTTTAGTCTGAAAATTGTCAAAAATACAGATAATGTTGGACCCGATGACCGTACAAAATTTTAAGTTGATCGGTCAAACGGTTCTGGATTAAATTTCAAAAAGCACATGATATATTTTTTTAAATTTTAACCAATGGGAGGATTTGGCTGAAAATTTGTAAAATAAGAGACAATGTTGGTCCTAATGACCATGCAAAATATAAGGTCGATCACATTTGTCGAAGTCCATTTTCATTTTTCAGCCTATCAGGAGATGTTTATTTAAATTTCAACCAATGAATGGATTTCAAAAAAATTAGGGTCTGCAAACAGAGAAGGTTGGTTTTACATGTGTGCAAAATTTCAGATCGATCGGTGAAACGGTGCGACCTGTGTATCGGCTATTAGCAGACAAAAAAAAAAAAAAAAAAAAACAGAGGTCCGTGCCAAAAGAGCCAAAAGGAGACGCTCGCTTCGCTCGCTCAATTATGAAAACGCCCTAAAACACGGTTTTCACGGCCCTCTAGCTCGCAAAGGGCGTAACCTATTGTTCCCAAATTTGGTATATGTGGTAGGGTGGGCCATTGCTCGAAATTGAGATATTTCCCAACAATGTGAGATTCCCCAATTTTAAGATCCAGTAGGCCGAAAATGCCACTTTGATGCCTACAGTAAAAGTGGGTTTGCTCCAGCCTTTATATGAGAGTGTGCGCGCGCCGTACGACTTGGCTGGCGTGGAGCGACCGCTCCACTAGATTTATAATTATCTTGATAGTCAACTTATCATAAATTACATTATAGTTTTATATCACGACTATTTTTTGTTCAGACTATCCATATTCATAAGCATTTGAAAATATTTGAATTTTTAGAAAATATATCGCAGAAAATTTGATGTGTTCGGTCGTTTATGAGCATAGACATATATGTACTCACTTTGTCTATGGTTATCTATTTGGTTAGAGCTTGTTAGAGATTCATAATTACCATTCTACGAGTTGGTAGTTTATATTCATTTCGATACATTTTAAAACATTGAACCAATTTGAACCAATGAAATTAGGAATCTATCTCATAGTATTGTAACTTTTACTGATTAGTACTCTAGCCCCTATTGGTCACCCATGTATATTGGTCAGCCATCATTAAAAATGATTTTCTTGCCAATTATTGATAATTTACTTGTGAGTCAATCTTAGAAGTAATTGGAAGACACCAGCATTATTGTTGCGGTTTCCAAGTATAATAACTAATTAGTGACACAAAATAGACGCTGCGACAGTTTATCACAATAGGTACGCATTCCTATCTGTAACGGTCCTGTCCTTATCAATCAGGTCAACTCTTAAAACAATATTTAAACATGCATTTTGAATGCTGCAATAGACCTACTTACCTCATGCAATTTGAATGCAATTGATCTAAAAACTGATATTTCAGAAAGGCTGGTGAGTTCTTTGAGTTTTTCTTCACGGGGCTTCGTTACAATATTAATTAAGAAGAGATCAACCACAAAGGTAGTAGGCCGGAAGTCCAGGTTCTTGATTTTGCGTTGCACACTTTTGGAATGGTGTAATCAAGCTCTATCAAGAGGGAATATGCAAAAGTTTTTTAATTCTGTTTAAGTAAAATTTTTCACATTTACAACATAAATCTTGTAATGACAATAGAGTTATTGGGAGTAATAATGCTATTCCGGCATTTGTGAATGAATCCACACTAATTTCACACTCAAAAGTGTACATTTTAAGTCATAAATATGACATATAATTTCAGTGGACATTTTGGCGGGAAAATAGTTTTCCTGTCATTACCTAACGAGTGATTCAACATTGTTGGTTGATAAAAATGATGACACTCGTTAGGAAATGTCACGAATGCTGTTTTTCCGCTAAAATGTCAACTGAAGTTCAATTTAATATTATGAATGAAAATTTACACTTTTGAGGGTGAAAATAGTGTTATTAATTCGATGTTCCTTCTTTCTTGAGGTTATATTTATAAACAATTACAATATTAAAGACTTTTCACTCAAGAGTTTTTAATATTATTACAATAATATTACAATAAATATGTTTATATTTTGAAATAAGGTCTTGTATCACTGTATGCATATTCCCTATTGACTGATGTCAACAAATACAGTCATTGAATTATTCTCTCACACAACGACTCATGTCACCATTACAAATATGATTGAGGAAGGTAGACCTATGAGCTCACCTCGAGAAGCATTGAAATGGACTTCCGACCTTCTACCTCTGAGGTACAAAACTGTTTGAAATATTTTTAGTTGGTGTCGGTGTTATTTGTATGTACGTATGAGATGAGATGTGGAGACAGTTTAAAAAATGAGTGTCGGCATTCTTCCCCAACTGGAATTTATCTACAAACAAAGAATTACGTCACTATACTGGACTATTATTGAGCGAGCGAAGCGAGCGTCTCCTTTTAACTCTTTTGGCACGGACCTCTGTTTTTTTGTTTTTTTTTTGTTTTTGGCTGCTACCTGGAGCAATGGTAGTCGCACCGTTTCACCGATCGATCTAAAATTTTGCACACATGTAGAGACAACATTTTCTGTTTGCTGACCCAAATTTTTTTTGAAATCCATTGATTGGTTAAAATTTAAATAAATATCTCCTGAGAGGTTGAAAAATGAAAATGGTCTTCGATACATTTGACCTAACTCATATTTTGCATGGTCATTAAGACCAACATTGTCTGTTATTTTACTAGGAAAACGCTCTGAGTAACGCGTTGATGAGCGAGCACGGATAACGCGCAACACCTCGAACCGAAATTCTGTTTATCGAAAATGTCCTTAAAAGCCAATAATTCTTGAATTTCGTCACAGACTTGTATGAAAATATCCAACAATTCCTAAAATGTTGGTCCCAATAACCACGCAAAGTTTTAAGTTGATCGATTGAACCTTTATGATTAAACGATCCCTTATTAATTTCCAAAAATCACAGGATTTCGTTCAAATTTTTTTTAAACGGTCATATCAGTTTCATAATATACGTTTGAAAGTTTCTGCTCTAACAACCTTGAAGTGAAGATTCGAAGATGCCGTGAAATATGAAATTCGAGAAATATGATAGCCAACACGCAAAATATCCGTAAACTGTCAATAACTTTTGAATTTAAACACAGTTTAGTCTGAAAATTGTCAAAAATACAGATAATGTTGGACCCGGTGACCATGCAAATTTTTAAGTTGATCGGTCAAACGGTTCTGGTTTAAATTTCAAAAGCACATGAAATATTTTTTTAAATTTTAACCAATGAGAGGATTTGGCTGAAAATTTGTAAAATAAGAGACAATGTTGGTGTTAATGACCATGCAAAATATAGGGTCGATCACATTTGTCGAAGTCCAATTTCATTTTTCAGCCTATCAGGAGATGTTTATTTAAATTTCAACCAATCAATGGATTTCAAAAAAAATTAGGGTCAGCAAACAGAGCCAAAGAGCCAAAAGGAGACGCTCGCTTCGCTTGCTCAACAAATTTTCAGCCAAATTCTCCCATTGGTTAAAATTTTAAAAAATATATCATGTGCTTTTTGTAATTTAAACCAGAACCGTTTGACCGATCAACTTAAAACTATGCATGGTCATTGGGTCCAACATTATCTGTATTTTTTAAAATTTTTATACTAATCTGTGTTTACATTCAAAAGTTATTGACAGTTTACGGACATTTTGCGTGTTGGCTCTCATATTTCTCGAATTTCACATTTCACGGCATCTTCGAATCTTCAGTTCAAGGTTGTTAGAGCAGAAACTTTCAAATTTATATGAAACTGATATGACCGTTTAATTAACAGATCGATCTCAAATTGTGTTCTGTTCACACATATATATCATAAGAGTGGTCTCAGGTATATTTTTGAACGAGATCCTATGATTTTTTGGAAATTTACAAGGAATCGTACAATCATAAAGGTTCAATCGATCAACTTAAAACTTTGCATGATTATTCGGACCAATATTTTAGGAATTGTTGAAGATTTTAAGGACATTTTCGATAGACAGAATTTCGGTTCGAGGTGTTGCGCGTATCCGTGCTCGCTCATCAACGCGTTACTCAGAGCGTTTTCCTAGTTATAATTAGGACACATTCTCTGTTTTACTTGTGTATGCAATGTCCAGGTCAAACCTTTCAACTGATCGATCTGAAGTTTTGCACGCACACTTATTTCATAGAGAGCGGTCCCATATTTTAAAAAGGAACCGTTTGACCGAGCAACATAACATTTTGTACATTAGGTGCTTTTGACAATATCAGACACATCAGTTTAGAATTTTAAAAGTAATTGATGTTTTACTAGTTTCTTTTATGCTTGTCATATTAATTGTAAATTTTATGAACACAATTTCGAAGACATTTATGTATTGTGTTTTGAAGCGGGAAATTAATTTCAGAGTTCACCGGATTTGTTAAACACTCTAATATTTTAATTATTCACAAGCTGCGAGGGAAAGTTTGGGTGCCCCTAAACCAATGGTTCAGACCCCCCCCCCCCCCACCCCCCGTTCCCGCTCCACATTACTGAAGTTTGAATCCCTGAGGAAAGGGTTGTGCATAAAGGTCGTCAAGGGCGAGTGGGACACAGTGTACAGGGGTGGAGGGTGGGGGGGGGGGGGGGGGGGCTAGTAGCACGTCACGTTCTGGTTAAGATTTTAAATTTAAGTTGACTTGTCGGGACCTAAAATGTTGCTAAAAACGCTAAATTCTGATACATTTCAAAGTCAGAAAAATTCTATTAAAGGTTGGGGGGGGGGGGGGGGGGGGGGAGATGTCAAAATTACCCATTTTAACGTAAACGTCCTTCATGCACAGTCCCTAAATGTGTTGTTTTCATCCCACAGCCTGCCAAGTGGCTCTCTCTGGTGGGAGATCTGCAACTCGTCACGGACTTCCTCGCTTCCAAGCGCTTCATCTCTCTCTGGCTGCCGGTGATATACATCGACGCGCTCTGTCGGGGGTTCTCACAGGTATCCTTGACTTGTGACGCGACTTATCTATACTTCATCTCTCTCTGGCTGCCGGTGATATACATCGACGCGCTCTGTCGGGGGTTCTCACAGGTATCCTTGACTTGTGACGCGACTTATCTATACTTCATCTCTCTCTGGCTGCCGGTGATATACATCGACGCGCTCTGTCGGGGGTTCTCACAGGTATCCTTGACTTGCGACGCGACTTATCTATACTTCATCTCTCTCTGGCTGCCGGTGATATACATCGACGCGCTCTGTCGGGGGTTCTCACAGGTATCCTTGACTTGTGACGCGACTTATCTATACTTCATCTCTCTCTGGCTGCCGGTGATATACATCGACGCGCTCTGTCGGGGGTTCTCACAGGTATCCTTGACTTGTGACGCGACTTATCTATACTTCATCTCTCTCTGGCTGCCGGTGATATACATCGACGCGCTCTGTCGGGGGTTCTCACAGGTATCCTTGACTTGTGACGCGACGTATCTATACTTCAACCCTCTCTGGCTGCCGGTGATATACATCGACGCGCTCTGTCGGGGGTTCTCACAGGTATCCTTGACTTGTGACGCGACTTATCTATACTTCATCTCTCTCTGGCTGCCGGTGATATTCATCGACGCGCTCTGTCGGGGGTTCTCACAGGTATCCTTGACTTGCGACGCGACTTATCTATACTTCAACCCTCTCTGGCTGCCGGTGATATACATCGACGCGCTCTGTCGGGGGTTCTCACAGGTATCCTTGACTTGTGACGCGACTTATCTATACTTCATCTCTCTCTGGCTGCCGGTGATATACATCGACGCGCTCTGTCGGGGGTTCTCACAGGTATCCTTGACTTGTGACGCGACTTATCTATACTTCATCTCTCTCTGGCTGCCGGTGATAAACATCGACGCTCTCAGTCGGGGGTTCTCACAGGTATCCTTGACTTGTGACGCGACTTATCTATACTTCATCTCTCTCTGGCTGCCGGTGATATTCATCGACGCGCTCTGTCGGGGGTTCTCACAGGTATCCTTGACTTGCGACGCGACTTATCTATACTTCAACCCTCTCTGGCTGCCGGTGATATACATCGACGCGCTCTGACGGGGGTTCTCACAGGTATCCTTGACTTGTGACGCGACTTATCTATACTTCATCTCTCTCTGGCTGCCGGTGATATACATCGACGCGCTCTGTCGGGGGTTCTCACAGGTATCCTTGACTTGTGACGCGACTTATCTATACTTCATCTCTCTCTGGCTGCCGGTGATAAACATCGACGCTCTCAGTCGGGGGTTCTCACAGGTATCCTTGACTTGCGACGCGACTTATCTATACTTCAACCCTCTCTGGCTGCCGGTGATATACATCGACGCGCTCTGTCGGGGGTTCTCACAGGTATCCTTGACTTGTGACGCGACTTATCTATACTTCATCTCTCTCTGGCTGCCGGTGATATACATCGACGCGCTCTGTCGGGGGTTCTCACAGGTATCCTTGACTTGTGACGCGACTTATCTATACTTCATCTCTCTCTGGCTGCCGGTGATAAACATCGACGCTCTCAGTCGGGGGTTCTCACAGGTATCCTTGACTTGCGACGTGACTTGTCTATATTTGAGTACTTCCAGTTCTATGTTGTCTTCAGTCAATCTATTTTGCATCACATAATTCCAAAAGTGTGATAATGACATCGGCTCTGCAGATTCTGATGTGTACACTGTACAGTCACGGAAATATATTCGGTTAACACTCCTTCTCCCTTTCCATGCATTAACGTTAGTTTAGGCTCCTCCCCCTCGACCCGTAACACTGGCAAACATTTTTGAATGTGGTGGGGGGTGAAAGGAGCGTTTACCGAATATATTTCCGTGACTGTACATAATAAACTGATTTTATAAACATAATATGCGTAACTGAATACGCTTTCCACTTGCTTGTAGTAGTAATCTTGCCTGTTCAGCAAACGATGGCGATGGAATGTTCTTGATTTGTCAACGTTACCCTGAACAGCGACTCTAGTTCGTTCAACCAAAACCAATATTTCCAGGTTTTCACATTCCGAATAATCTTTCCGATGACAGTGGTCATCTCTTCCATCACATCTGTCAAAGTACACGAAGGCGCGTAGGAGGGGGGAACCCCCCTCTCCCATGATTCAATTTCATTTCCCTCCCGTTGTTTTTATAGTACATATTGTATGTGTGAAGATAAAAATATTAATAAAAGTGGTTAAATCGCGTGGAAATGCACCAAATGCCCCATACTCCTCTTGCCTTCGTAGCCAATATATTATGGGAGTATGGGGCATTTGGTGCATTTCCACGAGATTTTACCACTTTTAATAATAATAATATTGCAAAATATTATTATTAAAATACAAAATATATATTACAAAATAACTTTAGGAGATAAGCTATAGTATCTCCTCAAGTTATTTTGCAATATTATCCCCCCCCCCTCCCCTTGCAACTTAAGTTCCTACGCCCCTGCAAGTACACATCATTCCACAGGTGTTGTTCGCCAGCAACTCCATCACCGGGTTCGCCGTGCTCCTGGCGCTGCTGGTCGACAACCCCCTGGCGGCGGCGGCTGGAGTCTTCACCGCGACAGTGGCGCTCGTCACGTCAGTGGTCAGTACAGCAACACGTATTACATTAAGCACATCGCGCACAGTCAAGTTGCTCCTGACGAATGTATTGGCTGGTTGAATGCAATCATATACACTCGAGGGCAGTGTGGTTTCAGACATTTCATCCCGGGGGAGGGGGGCATTTCATCCCGGGCGGACCGACGAGGGAGCCCAGGGGGCTTACCCCCGAGGAAAGTGCAGCGCAGCGACATTTTTTAAATCTGTTTAGAGCTTGTTTTGGTTTGTCAGTTATGCAATCTAATGTAGGTCTAAATTGCCGTGAGCGTATTTGCATCAGATGTATGTAGACATTCGCTACCAGTTTGAGATATAATGTGTTTGGAAATAAAATATTTTACCCGGGGGGGTTGTGTTTCTCGAGGACCAGAAAATTAGTAAAGTGGGTATTGCACTATACAATTGTATAGACAATTGATTGGACAATTTCAATCATAAGCCAATTGGATTTCAGAGTTTCATGCAAAACAATATTTCATTGGCTAGAATTTCAAATTGCCTAACTTGAATCGTATAGTGTAACGTATTTCTTGTTGTCATTTCGTTGCCATGGCTATCAAAGTAATGTTTCTATTTTCTGTCGTGTATATTTGAGGCAGTGGCTCAGGTCCCGGTCATCCGGGATCCCTGCCAGGTGAATTAGAATCCCGGTCACGCTTCGTGACGTCACAGCTAGTCCTCTGGCAGGCTGATACGAGTTACTGTGCAGACGAAGGAATAAAACTCTCTATGGGTAGACAAATTCGAACTAGCGAAAATTAAAGCTAGGCAACTTAAACAAAATAACTCTATGGTTAGACAGAATTAAAACTTATGAAAACTTCAAAATAAAAAAGTGCGACCCCAACAAGAATTGAACCGGCGACCCCTGGCAGCGCAAGCCAATGCGTTGCGTTGACCACATGACCACCGAGGTGGCGTTGCTGAAACGCATTCACAAGAGCCTAATGAATACACATTATCTACTGAGATTGTGCCGTCACGGAACGTGACCGGGATTCTAATTCTACTGCCAGGGATCCCGGATGACCGGGACCTGAGCCATTCCCTATATTTGACTCGATCGCTTAGATAGAGGGCGTCGCTTTAAGTGGCTGGATCGATCGATGTATACAAAAATATTTTTCCTTGAAATTATAAGTTCGAAAACCGTTTTCCAATATTTCACCTATATTTAAGTATAAAAGATTCCTATAAAGAGTTTCCAATTTTATGTCTTTCGAAAATGAACAAAATTTATAATGGAGGGTATAGGAAAATCATTGTGAATTTGGTTAATAAAAATAGCACACGTTGGTATTGTTTTCATCGATCGATCCAGCCACCTTAAACTGACTTCTGTTACAATGTTACATTTGGTTCGATTTTGTTTGCTACGTTGCTTATACTTTATACTCATATTCACGCACTCATATTCATACTTTGTGTTATTTATATATTTGTTGTTTAATTAATTTATTTTATTTATTTTATTGTCTTTTTATTGAATGCACAACACAGAGATACAAGTACAAACAATAAGGCGAGGTTCCACTTCAGTGGCTTTTCCACCTAAACATAACCAGTTTTAATACATACAGTGAAGGCCCCTATGAGGTTATAATATGGGTTATATATTAAGTACCTCCTTGGAAGGCCCAGACCCACAAAACCATAAACGTGTTATCATAGAGCTTCTATATAGCAAACAATAATAAAATCATCATAATCAATTAATTTTTTTCAACCTCGGCGGTGAAAATTGAACTCTTTAATTATCATTTTAACTGTAGGTATTGATTTTCTAAATTATTTACAATTCACAAGCCTAAGAAATACGAACTCATCTAGCAAAATGGTCATTCCAAATCTGATGATTACCGTGACTCGGTTCTTTCTTAGCCATGAACATCAGCCCGATGTCTTCTGTGAATTCCACACGGATATTCAACATTGTTTGTCAATCACTTGGTAAATATCATGCTCCCTCGCCAAGCTAACACGCGTTGACGTTTTCCAGTTCAAAAACGTTCCAATTTAAGTAGGTATTATAAATCGGAATTTGAATTTGTATACGTAATTAGTATATAGTAAATGCTCCACTAGACTTGAGAGGTTCAGGTTGAAATAAAAAACTTGGGCACGGGTTTTAGAACGGTCTTGATCTCATTCTCATAACTGACTGGTAGTAAGAGTACGCGAGCTTTGTGATCTGCAAAGAGAAATTATTTACTGTAATTGTGCAAGAAATCAGTGCATTTGCAACGAGGCTTGAGCGCACGCTGAATTAAGTAGAGAATTACAGCTTACCCCAGAATATGTCACCATTGTCATCGGAGCACAGCCGAAAACCAAGATGACTATCGGCTTATTGGCCCTCGATATCACGATCCTCATGGCCTGCTTGAAACTCGCCGACGCTCCCAACCAATCACAGCCGAAGACGGCGTCCTTGACCAACGCGCTCTGTAACATGCAGCACGTCGCTTAGCAACGGTACATGTGCTGTCGTCAAGGACGTGACGTGTGTGTTTACCTCCTCTGTGATCTGCTCGCAGAAGTAACACATGACGAACAGTTCAAGTAGACATCCTAGGAACAGACCGGCGAACATGATGACCTTGACATCTCCTGGCTCCATCTGAAACACCAAGCAGTCGATGATGGCCAAGAATCAACTGGATGCATTGAATTTCTCATCTAAGATCTCACGTATCCGGTTTGTCCCTGATAGTCAAGATAGTCCGATGCGTTAGTGATGGCACTAATAACTTTATTTCCATGACTCGCTTTGTTTTCATATTTTAGGAGTTAACGTGTTCTTCTAGAAATGATGCAAGGTGCTTATTATGCACAGTAATAATAAAAAATAATAACCTAGAAGTGTATGTATACCTAAAATATATCCATTACTGTACCGTTTCCTTCTTCACATCCTCTTTTCTCCTTTCCGACGTTACGTTGCCCTTCCCCTATACTGGTATCACTGATAAAGTTGTTTGCTTATGGTGAGGGACAAGTGGATGGTTTACCCATTATATTTCCTTCACTCCAATTGTTTCATGAATACCGATTTGTGACTACTTTTGTGAAACATTTCCTATCCATAATACTTACGAGTGTAAAATAAGAGCAGATCAACATTATAAGCAGAAGATTGCATGCGAACTGGATCATGAGGATGTACTGAAGAACCTTCTCGATCTCTTCAACATAGCTTGAAATAAACAAAAATTAACTAACTCTTTAGATGATCAATTGGTCTCTTTAATATCACCTAACATTCAATTTAATGTTTGCGTTCAAACCTCAAGAGTTCCACGTGGTGCACAATGCAATCCTTTAGTTTTCTTTCCGAATCAAGGTCTACTTGATGAGGAATCCACGAGGAATTCATTCTCTTCCAGCGAATCCCTCGCCGGATGTTGACCAGAGTATGTCGCAGCAACTTGAACTGCGCTGTTGTCTGCGTGAGAAGCGCAATGATCATGGCGTCCACATACACGATCAGATACGTGACGCCGCAACCAACCAATCCGTACAGCACCAGCGTCACCTCGAAGTACGGAGATGCCGATTCGTCGTACGGAAACCATCCACTTGAACAAATTGAAACTTTAATGAATTGGCAGTGGTGACGGTTTGTTCCGATGAATGTGCTGGTGGCCCTGATAAGGGCCGTTCGCGACGTTTCGAAGGAGTTACTTCCTGGCGACAGTCGCCGCCAGAAGATGAAGGAAGTAACTCCTTCGAAACGTCGCGAACGGCCCTTATCAGGGCCACCAGCACATTCATTGGAACAAACCGTCACCACTGCCAATTCATTACAAGATGGTTCCGAAAACGTCCACAATATGAAACTTTAATGTTGAGTGGACATCGAGTGAACAAAAAACTTCATGTGACGCAACTGTAGTATACTACTCTTCTTAATGTGGTTTGCCCGGAAACGGTAACTGTGAATGCTGTTCAACTTATGTGTGACAGACCTCCTTGGTAGCCTATTTGAAGCATAAGTTGAAAGATCATAGTAGGTTGGGATAGAATTACAATGGTGTTCGAATGACTCGAAACTTTGGAACTGTTTAACCCACATTTTATGCACATTTCTGAACTATACCCTTTTATATGGAGTTTGCAGCCACAGAGAGCAAGGTGTCTGAACTAAACACAATCACAATTGCAGTACATCTCTCAGGAATATGTTGTATAGGAATTTGATGTCCCTCCTTTATTATTAAGACTGACACCTACACAATGGGAATCGGAATTCCAAACTGAAGATATTTTTCACTGCTCCATACTTGCTGTGAAACGGACTTGAGTTTGGGAAAATATGAAAATCTAGGAATAAATGCTATCACGTAGGCGGCAATTTTCCTGTACCTGTGTTCCTGGGACAATATTATTATTAAACGCGCTATACCTTGTAAATAGCTTCCGTCTGGTCCAGAAGAAGGGCAACCCAATCAGTATGAAGACGATGGGAATGCCATTGAACAGTACAATGTACAGTTTGGTCCCAAGCTTGCTGTTCCAAAGAGTGTTGATCATGAGACTGCGTTCCCATTGGGATCCCCGCATGCACCTGTTGAACCTGGCTTCCATGTTGTCCACCAGCGCATGGAACTTGTTGCTCTCCATGAGCATGCTGCCCGTCTTCACAGCGAACATGGCCACGGTGAGCTCCAAGATGGCCACCTCCACCACGACAGACATGTTGTGCGCGCGCAGGTTCTGGTATGCGCAGATGGGATAGCACAGAGTCAGCAAGTAGAACGCAGCTGCGAGCAGGAACCTCGGGATGAAGAACCTCACTGACTCGATGAACGCGATGCCTGGTTCTTCTTGCGTTCTCCAGAGCCCTGAAAGAACTAGTGTTAACTCCTCTGGACACTATTAAACGATGAATAATACCTTGGTAGAGATAAGTTGATGTATTACAAGAATAATTAAGATTTGCACAAGATTTAAATAAAACACATTTATTTACTATTTGCAAAGTGTTGACAATCAAACAATAAAAAATGCGAATTCCTTTTCAAGGAAATATCTTAAAATACGGACGCCACCAGCTGTGCGTGGGTCTACAAATCGCCCACGAAAGTTTGACAGCTGGACTACAGCCGACTACAGCTGAAATTACAATAATCATGAATGATCAGTCACCATCTGCACTAAAATGAAAGTAAGACGACAATGGGGAGTATGTATCAACACGCGACTTAAGGCGGGTTAATTGTGTTGAATGTTGTGAAAACAATCCTAAACTAAGTAGTTTTATTGCATTCGCAATGTTTTTTGTTGGTTTTAGACTTGATTGCTCGAAAATTTGTATAGTTGAAGGAATCCACCTCATTTCAACTCTGGAGGTCTTTTCTAGAACGTTTTCCCAATTCCATTCTGATGGAATCTGGTCACGGCCATAAGGATTACCATTGCAGGGAATCGAATTCTAGTGGAATTGGGAATTTAAATGTTGTAGAATAGGGCCTCTTTTCAGCAGTTCGGACCTTGCGTATATACCCGGGTTTATACTCAAGGGTTCGGACTTACCTACGAAGCATAATATCCTCTCATTCAAGTCGAAGCAGCTCTCTTCATCTCCCACTGCATTCAGACCTCGCAGACATCTGAGAAGACTCGAAGCCCACTCACTGATGCGGCGTTTCAAATAATCCATTTCCCTGCCAGCTCACTCCATGTATGTTGAGACAAACACACTTGTTCGTTCGTCTTCGTCTGAGTTGCAATACAACATGCCGTGTAGAGCTGCGTGACACTTGGATTATTTATAGCGTCGCGTGTGAATGGTGTGATATCGATGTGATTCCGTTATTTCTTTAAGTATATTATTTATTCACTAGAAAAGTTGAACAGTTGTTAGCTATTTGTCCAACATACCGTAGATGGACATTCAACACAAACAAAAATAAAGTTCAAAACATATACGAGGTGCAACCCAAATGATCGCGAAAGATGACCGTAAAGTAAAACAAAAACACTAATCGTAACTTCTATACGTAATTCCTAGACTCAGTGTTCGAATTGGGGGGGGGGGATGCGGGGGGATGGCATCCCCCCATAACGAATTTATGGGCATGACCATCCCCCCATAATGAATTTAGGGACAAAACCATCCCCCCATTAAACATAATTTTTAGGATCTGAACAATAAATAACTTGCACTGCTAAAGGCGTCAAGGATCAAATGGCAGCTTACAATTAACAAATATGACAATTTATAATTCATTGTTAAAACTACAATACAATAAATAATTATTAACTATATTGAACTTTGAACTTGTAACAAATTGGCATGGTACAATTGGAAATTATTTAATTTTACCATTTCCGCCTTGCAATTACATTATCTTGCAGCCTCCAAAATCCAAAAATCCAAAAGACGCCCAGCGGTGAAAACTTGGGGTCCAGCCCCCCCCCCCCCCCCCCTTAACTGACTGTATCGTTTTATCCACGATACACCATCCCCCCATAACACATTTCCCAATTCGAACACTGCCTAGACTCCACCGTCATATTTCGTCATAATATTTTAAAGATATTGCATTGGGCCCAGGAAAATTTCTTGAACATAATAACTTTCTTTATAGTTCTTTCTCACACATAAGCGAAGTTATTTATATGTATTTAAAATAATATTACTTCTTCTATAGAACTCGACCCAGAAAAAGAAAAATTACAGTATGTTTTTCTCAAATATTCTATACGGATTACGGAAGATAGGTTAAATATTTCGTAACTCAATAAATGATGACGTAAGTTAGAGTCCATGTCAACTCTAATGCTGAACATTACATAGTTACATTCTTTTAGTTGAGATGATTCAAAAGGGCTGAAGGCCTATTCTAGAGCGTTTTCCCAATTCCATTCCGATGGAATCCGGTCACAACCATAATCGAATTCCTTCAGAATTTGGAATTTAAAAGATCTAGATTAGGGCCTCTGGATAATCAATCTTTGTTATAATCAATGAAATGAGAGCACATCTACTCGAGTTAAAGATGACGAGTGAGCATAGACTGAATCGGATGATGACATTTTCATTTTTTCAGCAAATCTGTTTCTTTCAAATACAGGCTAATCACTTTATTATTCTATGGCCTAATCTTTTGTTGAGTGTACAATGTTGGAAAGAAGACCGTGTTATTCTGCCTCTCTCTGACTCATAACATAAACATGTTTTATATGGAGCAGAGAGAGATAACCAGCACAGCTACATTATTCCACGCTTGTATATGGAGTTGTGTTGTGGAATGCTGACGTGACGTCACAGCCGCTGTCCTCTAGTTCTTGCAGCAGCCTCGTGACGTCATCAGCGCGGGTTTGACGTCATACTCCGCCGTCATCGTCGGCACCGTCATCACGTCCCTCGCGCCTGCGTACATCCATCCCGACATCGCACACTACGTCTGGCTGTTCCTCTTCTTCGGAGCCGTCTTCAGGTTCGACATCCTAGAACACTTTCTATCACAGCAGCTTGTCGTTGTCAAGATATCGTAGAGTATCTCGATTTTGTGCTCGGGGGGGGGAGGGGAGGCACAACTTTTGACTGAACTTTTCCCAACTTTGACTATCATAGAGTTATTTTACTCCAATCTATGATTTAATGAGTAAAAATAATAAATATAATAAAAATAGTAAACTCGACTAACAAAAATTATTATAAAACTCTCTCAAAAAGCCTTCACCTAGATGGTAGCGTAGTTAAGGTTGTTTTGGTGTTTGGGGGGGGGGAAGGGGGATTGGGAGAGTAGATGCGGACATTTTATATCTTGTCGATCTGCAGATTAATAGGAGTTTGTCTTGTTTTTCACCCAAGACGGTGAGGTATCGTATTAAGAATATTCCATCCTACTCCTCGTGATAATACATAACTTAAAGCCCAATCCACACTAACAACTTTTGTTGATCAGCTTTGTTCTGCTCATGCGCAGAGTAATTTTAATGACGGACCGTGCACATGTGCAGAACCAAAAGTGTCTAGCTTTATAACAGGACCTAGTATCGATCTCTGCCGGACCTGCTTGCAGCGTGTACTACCTGACTATAGCAAGGACATAGTATCGATCCTTGCTTGCAGCGTGTACCTGACGATCGCTATGGGCAACATCTTGCGCTCGATCCAGCCGCCTCTGCCGTGCTGCACTCTGCCGTTCAACCTGGTCACCTTCATCACCCTCTTCTGCTCCTCCTCTTGCAGCGTGTACCTGACGATCGCTATGGGCAACATCTTGCGCTCGATCCAGCCGCCGCTGCCGTGCTGCACTCTGCCGTTCAACCTGGTCACCTTCATCACCCTCTTCTGCTCCTCCTCTTGCAGCGTGTACCTGACGATCGCTATGGGCAACATCTTGCGCTCGATCCAGCCGCCGCTGCCGTGCTGCACTCTGCCGTTCAACCTGGTCATCTTCGTCACACTCTTCTGCTCCTCCTCTTGCAGCGTGTACCTGACGATCGCTATGGGCAACATCTTGCGCTCGATCCAGCCGCCTCTGCCGTGCTGCACTCTGCCGTTCAACCTGGTCACCTTCATCACCCTCTTCTGCTCCTCCTCTTGCAGCGTGTACCTGACGATCGCTATGGGCAACATCTTGCGCTCGATCCAGCCGCCGCTGCCGTGCTGCACTCTGCCGTTCAACCTGGTCATCTTCATCACCCTCTTCTGCTCCTCCTCTTGCAGCGTGTACCTGACGATCGCTATGGGCAACATCTTGCGCTCGATCCAGCCGCCGCTGCCGTGCTGCACTCTGCCGTTCAACCTGGTCATCTTCGTCACCCTCTTCTGCTCCTCCTCTTGCAGCGTGTACCTGACGATCGCTATGGGCAACATCTTGCGCTCGATCCAGCCGCCGCTGCCGTGCTGCACTCTGCCGTTCAACCTGGTCATCTTCGTCACACTCTTCTGCTTCCGCCTGATGTCAGCGCAGATGGTGGTCAATGACGCAACTTCCCAGCAGAACGAGACGGTCACTGCGGTTCAAGTGGACCACGCGTGGCAGGTATAGTGCAGTCACCACTCTCTCTCTCTCCTTTACCAAGTATCCTGAAAGTTTGCACCTATATTGTGCCACTTACTCTCCGGAGGGTGATTCTAAATTTCCGTGTCGTCTCGTTTCACTTGATACGGCTCACTTTACACTGGTAGCTATTCTATTAACATGGTAGTGATGCCGTATCAACAATTGATACGCGACGACAAGGAAATTTAGATTAGCCACCCTAAAAAATTATCAAAATAATTTTAAGATTACATCTTAATGTCATATAGTCGACTATTTACAATTTGGAACTCTTTTCTTTATCTTGACCTCTCCATTGGACTGCTACCTTGACGCGGTGGTAAGGCTTACGGGCCTCCTCAATTACGAATTGGTCCCAACTAAATGCAGTTCAAGGTCGACTTCGTCCCATGCCATCCCCAAATTCGCGGGCCCCTCGGGTCTAGGTCCCCCTCGAGATGGTGACCCACCTGAATTCGGGTCTCACAGGCCCGTTTCCAACGCCTCCCTCTGCCCCCGGTTTGTCACCATTCTCAACTGGCTTTCCCGCCAGTTTCAAACTCCCCCGGGTCGGTCCCGTTTGGTCGACCCCTCCCCATGTCCTCCCTAGAATTCAACAAAGTGAACAAAATTTTTATATGCGTAAAATGACCTCGCTGTCGAAGCGCCGTTAAACACTTTTATTCTACAACAATACTATTTCATGACACTTTAAGCTCTACAACAATCAAAACATCACTATATTAAATCGTATCCGTTGGCCAATTAAAAACTACACTGTGGCATCATGGAGTTGTAATTTAGTTCCACAACAGTTATCTTAGCAACATTTTAGATTTTAGATGTAACAATAATCTTCTCTGACATGAAGGGGAGTCTGTACTAGGTTACTACTTTTTGGGTAGTCACTGGCCCCACCTAGAGAGCGCCCTATCTAACCTTCATCATTTATCGGGAAGTACAATAGGTTAGGGTAAATGTACCTACAGAATTTTGATTGAGCCTCTAAACTACAGTGTTATTTGTATTTTGTATGTATTTCAAACATCTAAAAAATAGTGATTAAACACAGGGTGGTAAGGAGCAAACAGTAATAGTATTAATGTATTTACATTTCTGAAGAGGTAGTTAAATTATATTTGTTATCGATCTTAATGACTCAATTATGATGCAGTGTTGATTTATCACGGATAAATCACGGAGAGTTTGCACGGAGATTGTACTCTTATACAACATCCCGATTCAATCCCCGACATCATGAATATGAGTCCTCAAACTGTAGAGGAGCTGTTGCCATGCCAACGGATTCTTTATCGGCCAATGTGCTGGATGTTTTAGTTGTTCCTGGGCACTTTGAAGTCCATGGCTCAAGTCTATGGTGTGGAGAGCTGGATGACTTCTCTCATCATCTACCTGGGTCTGCTCGTCTGCTCGCCCATCTCATGTGTCATGGCGTTCATCGGTTCGGCCGTCGGCACGGTCGTCGGTTTGTCCAGATTACTTACATTTCCTCGGTCTCGTTATTCTCTGTAACACAACACATATTGAAAGATTTTGATGTATCCAGAACCTCGTTGTATAGTAGAAATACGACGTCTTGTTCCGATAGGAGTGTTCTTGGTCCTGAAATGCACGACGTTGAAGTTGTAAGATCGCTTTCTTCAAACAGAAGTCAAAGGCAGGATCCAAAACTACGCGAAACTGTACTATTCGGAAACAATAACACACCTTTGGGAACATTATTGCCGAGTATATAACATCTTGTCTATGTATCCAAAGAATATAATTTTAATTTGATCTAAGTCACAATGAAAGGAGCCAAGGAGTGTTCAATCATTTTGTAATTGTAGCTGGTAACTTATTTTATTATTTTTCAAACACACACTGTGCATTTTCTGGCAGTAGGCGAAGTACCAACTCCCTTCCTACATGCTCCCTTTCATGCGTCTTTACATGATTACCCCTACACTCATGATTCCTATTGGTAACTTCACGCTGGTTTATGACATCTTCAGGTGCCGCCATCTTGGGACCGCCGGGCTACGCGGCTGCGTACTCCGGTCTCCTCGGCTTCAACAGCTTGCTCAGTGCTGCGGGGGTCGGAGGCTTCTTCTTCGTCATGTCGCTGCACACGTTCTGCGCAGCTTTGCTCTGCGCGTTGTTCACCATCGTCATCCAGCTCATGTTCACGTCAGCCTTGGTGAGTCGGCCATCTTGGAGGATAGTTGCAACCACATGGACTCCAGCGTGTGGCCTGGATTCCATAGACACGACCTAGCTAGTTGTTTGAGGATGTTGATGGTTTGTGGGGCTAGATTTTGGCAGTATTCCTGCCAAAGGCACATGTGTTACGGGGCTTGCCCTATACTCGCTACCGGTAAGTGTACCTCTGTATGTATGTACATTTTAAAATAAATAATAATAATAGTATTCCTGGTAAACAATTTCCATGATCGTCTCTCTCCAAACTATCTCTACTTATCTTTCATTTTTTTCATCATCGTCCTTCAACGATAAAGATGACGTTGTTCGTGTTTCATCTAATACAGCAAGCAAACAAATGCATGTGTCAATTAGTAATCCATAAAATCAACCATTTCACAATGACTTCTTAAGCCTTACATAATTGTCACGTACATTGCTTTTTATGGGGTCTGGTCGGTATGAAGAAAGTCATTTATTTAGTTTTTCAAAGAGAGTCCTCCATAACTTAAAAGAAATTAAGATCAACAGGGTAAGTTTGTTGTTTGAGGGTTTAAGTTGTGGTTTTACCTTCTCTGTTGACTCTTCCAAGAACATTTCTACTCCCTCATGATCATTGTTGTAAATCCACTTGTGATCGCCACAGGTGGGACTTCCGGTCTGCACTCTGCCGTTCGTCACGAGCACGATCCTGTTCATGGCGATAACCACGCCAAGCGGCGGACTCCGGCGACCAGAGCGCTTGTCGTTCCCGGAGATGCACCTCTACCTCGAGTACCTGGAGGACAATGTGGAGGCGGACGTCGAGGACTCCAAGTGTTGGTCGACGTCGTCATAGTCACATCGACGCCACGCCGCCGACCCAAGAGCTTGTCGTTCCCGAAGATGGACGTCTACCTCGAGTACCTGGAGGACGACGTGGAGGCGGACGTCGAGGACTCTAAGTGTTAGTCGACGTCGTCATAGTCACGCGGACGCCATGCCGCCGACCCAAGAGCTTGTCGTTCCCGAAGATGGACGTCTACCTCGAGTACCTGGAGGACGATGTGGAGGCGGACGTCGAGGACTTCAAGTGTTGGTCAACGTCGTCATAGTCACACCGACGCCACGCCGCCGACCCAAGAGCTTGTCCTTTCCGGAGATGCACCTCTACCTCGAGTACCTGGAGGACAATGTGGAGGCGGACGTCGAGGACTCCAAGTGTTGGTCGACGTCGTCATAGTCACATCGACGCCACGCCGCCGACCCAAGAGCTTGTCGTTCCCGAAGATGGACGTCTACCTCGAGTACCTGGAGGACGACGTGGAGGCGGACGTCGAGGACTCTAAGTGTTAGTCGACGTCGTCATAGTCACACCGACGCCATGCCGCCGACCCAAGAGCTTGTCGTTCCCGAAGATGGACGTCTACCTCGAGTACCTGGAGGACGATGTGGAGGCGGACGTCGAGGACTTCAAGTGTTGGTCAACGTCGTCATAGTCACACCGACGCCACGCCGCCGACCCAAGAGCTTGTCCTTTCCGGAGATGCACCTCTACCTCGAGTACCTGGAGGACAATGTGGAGGCGGACGTCGAGGACTCCAAGTGTTGGTCGACGTCGTCATAGTCACATCGACGCCACGCCGCCGACCCAAGAGCTTGTCGTTCCCGAAGATGGACGTCTACCTCGAGTACCTGGAGGACAATGTGGAGGCGGACGTCGAGGACTCTAAGTGTTGGTCGACGTCGTCATAGTCACACGGACGCCATGCCGCCGACCCAAGAGCTTGTCGTTCCCGAAGATGGACGTCTACCTCGAGTACCTGGAGGACGACGTGGAGGCGGACGTCGAGGACTCTAAGTGTTAGTCGACGTCGTCATAGTCACACCGACGCCATGCCGCCGACCCAAGAGCTTGTCGTTCCCGAAGATGGACGTCTACCTCGAGTACCTGGAGGACGACGTGGAGGCGGACGTCGAGGACTCTAAGTGTTAGTCGACGTCGTCATAGTCACACCGACGCCATGCCGCCGACCCAAGAGCTTGTCGTTCCCGAAGATGGACGTCTACCTCGAGTACCTGGAGGACGACGTGGAGGCGGACGTCGAGGACTCTAAGTGTTAGTCGACGTCGTCATAGTCACATCGACGCCACGCCGCCGACCCAAGAGCTTGTCGTTCCCGAAGATGGACGTCTACCTCGAGTACCTGGAGGACAATGTGGAGGCGGACGTCGAGGACTCCAAGTGTTGGTCGACGTCGTCATAGTCACGCGGACGCCATGCCGCCGACCCAAGAGCTTGTCGTTCCCGAAGATGGACGTCTACCTCGAGTACCTGGAGGACGACGTGGAGGCGGACATCGAGGACTCTAAGTGTTGGTCGACGTCGTCATAGTCACACCGACGCCATGCCGCCGACCCAAGAGATTGTCGTTCCCGAAGATGGACGTCTACCTCGAGTACCTGGAGGACGACGTGGAGGCGGACGTCGAGGACTCCAAGTGTTGGTCGACGTCGTCGTAGTCACACCGACGCCGCGGAAGTCGTCATATAGCCACACTGACACTGTGGACGTCGTCAGAGTCAGGCGTTGGATTGTGGAACATTGTGTATACCCAGTGATGATCTGACTATTGACCAATGTGGATCTCCTCCCCCACGTTATCAACACACATCAATTGTTTCATAATAAAAAGGTAGAAGATTATCTAAGCAAAGCTGTCTAGAACTGTTGTATACAGTACCTACAGACCAAGGAAGGTCTTAGTACAGACTACACAGAATTTAACAGTTAATCAAAGAATTTTTATTAGGCCAGCGACTCCTTTTGGCTTCTTTTGGCAAGGACTCTGTTTTTTTGTTGAGTGTGTGCTTTTCTGATACTGGAGCTATAGACACCGTGCGTTCAAACCCCAGCGCCACGAGTAAAAGAAATGGGCAACATTTACGGGAGATGATCTTCAATTTTTTATTTCGGAAACCGAAACCGCCGTGACCTAGCAACCGATCAAAAGTGAAGAAATTACTCAAAATAGCTCGGAATTACAACCAAGGCGCGCAAATTAAAATTTTGATCAGATTTAGTGAAATTGTGTTTGAATTAAAGAATTACTGAATTACCTATTTTTTTGATTGTATATAAACTTTAAATATAGGTACCTACTTGTGTACCTAGGTACATTTTAAGAAGTGATAAATGCGTAATATGAGCAGCAGTACATAACGTATAACTGCATGGTATTAGACTTCTTGCCAAAGGTAAGCTTTCCTTCCCACAGCCCAGGCGGCTCGTCTGTTCTTTTCTCCAGTTACTGATGATCTGACAGGTTAAACGCTTTGCAACATATCTGTGAAAGTGAAATGATACGTTGTTTCGTAATAACAAATAATTTTCTGTAATAAGAATGTGTAATATGTTTCGGTAATAATAATTGTCCAGAATCATCAAACATCAGTTCGTGATTAAAAATATGTATTGTACAAGCGTGTTTTGTAAGTGATCACTTATATTAAACATTGTCTAAACTAAATGTATTTTGAATATTGCTAAACTTCATCTATTGCCAAAGTGTTAGTTTCCAATTATCCTAGATTTACCCTCACATGGTCCTGTATTGTTACCGCTTTCGTAGGCCAGCTTGCCGTCATTTTTCAATTGTGTAATTACGTATGAAATAAAATAAAGAAATGTTGCATTCATTTCTGAGGAAATGTCATGAATATTGTGTAGAGAATCAGTTATTCAATCTGAAAATATAGTTGGATCATTTGGTTTCTGGAAACAGAAGGTTCCAAGTCAGCATAATGTGAAATCTCAATATTTTGCCGCCCTCTACTCGGGAGTGGGTGTTCCAAAGCTAAATCACTAAGTGACGACCCTAAGTAGGTCTTTTAGGTATATTATAATTATGTAATTATAATCAATATAAAATCGTTTCGACAAACCATTTTTTTTTCTCCACTCGTATCCAAAAAGTAAAGTGTCTGCAACAAGCCGCAAACTCACGCGCTCTTGCATAATTGTTATCAAAATAAACGCGTAGTATAATCTATTATTTTCAGCGCTTTGTCATTGTTGTCTCTACTGGGGCTCCACTATTATCTAATTTATTTATTTTTTGGAAATTGGCTCCTTGAACAAAAATGGTAGCCGTATGGCGTATATGATCGTCAATAAATGTAACTAGGAAAACGCTCACTGTAACGCGTTGATGAGCGAGCCTTCTAGCCACAGCATCCGATACTGCATCGGATTTGAAATGCTTTTGCAAGTATCAGTTGCTCTATACAGGAAATGGAACTGAAGTATCAAGAAGGCAGAGATGAAAATGTATAGTAGGTAGGTAATACATTTTTCAAATATTTTAATATTTCAATATTTCAAATATTATTTTATTCTATTAAGATTATAGAATAAAATGTCCATTACAATAACTTGTGAAAATAACGGAAGATAAATCTATGATGGTCTATGATTAGTCTATGAGATTTATGATGGTTCCAAAGGCCATGCAAAGTTTTAGGTCGTTCGGTCATTCGGTTCTAGTTTAAATTTCAAAAATCACATGAGAGATAGTTTTAAATTTTAACCAATGGGAAGATTTGGCTGAAACTTTTTAAGATTGGGGACAATGTTGGTTGCAATGACTTTGCAAAATTTCAAATTGATCGGTCCAACCAATCGAAAGACAAATTTTTTAATTTGAACCAATCACAGGATCCCGTTCAAAAACGATCCCAGAGACCGCATACTTTATTATGTGTGCATTGGTTGTGTGGTTGGCCCTGGGCAGTGCAGGCAAAAAAAGCAAAAAGCAAGTCAAAACTTTATTTGAAAATCAAAAAATACTTGGCGCATCGTGTACATATAACTAGGAAAACGCTCTGTGTAACGCGTTGATGAGCGAGCACCGACACGCGCAACATCGCCAATCGAGCACGATCCTTTCAATCAAAGATACCTAACTATACATCGTTACTGATTTTCATCGCAACTTTCCATAAACGTTCTGGAAACATTTAATAACAGGTCAATGTATACCATGAATTTGATAGGTACTTCTCCATCAATCTCTGTGAACAGATATTCAAAACACTTAGAAATAAGTGTGTAAATTTTTTACCGATTGGGTTGGAATAATGTGTAAAATATGAGATTTTACATGTACTGTCTAGTCAAAACGTAGCTTCTAACATAACTGTGAAACACGATCTATATTTAAAAAAAAAATATGAAGGCATACTTATACATAATATACATCCCTTATGAATTGTATTATATTCCACACAGTCAACAAGAATTATGTTTTTCATTGAAACTCAGAATAGCTATCTAAACACTTTGGTACCTAAATAAAAGAACCCAGAAAGCGGTGGAATTTCCCGATACATACCATCAATTCTGACAGTTCCAAACATTGAAAATGTCAATAAGTGCATAAGTTATCTAATGATTGGGCTGAAAACTTGTAAAATAATAGAAAATGGTAGTCTTAATGTCCATGCAAAATATTAACTTAATCGGAACATTTTGATTTTCGACCAATCGGGAGATATTTTTATTTTTGAACCAATCAAATGACATCTCTCAAAAACTATACACGATTAAGTTAGAATGATATTAGTATGTGTGCAAAATTTCAGCTCGATCGAAAGAAAATTGTGGCCTGTGCCGTCGGGCCAAACACAAAAACAAACAAACAAAAAAAAACAGAGAAAGTGTCCAAAAGTGCTGAATGGAGACGCTCACTACGCTCGCTCAAATAGCTTAGAAGTATAGGCCATATAAAATATACATCATATATACATATATACATATAGTATACCTATAATGCCCTAAAAAACGATGCGCCAAGTATTTTTTGATTTTCAAATAAAGTTTTGACTTTGCTGTTTTTTTACACGGTGTGTTTTTTATGGGGATATCACTCCTCTTTTTAGTTTATTCTTAGAACTTGTGACATCATATCGAATGAACAATGACTGAATCCTTAAAAAAAATCGCCATTGACAATTTGGTTAACAAATGAAAATCTGCGTATGGTACATTATCTTTAAATGATCTTTCATGAAGAATAGCAAAGGTTTCATTCCTATCAGTCAACCGAGTTCCGAGATATGGCAACACTTCGGTTTTCAAAATGGCTGCTGAACTTACTGCACTGCCACATAGAATGTATATCTATAATTGATGTGTATAATTTTAAGCTTTCTGAATATGTTTTCATTGCATAGAGAGGGAATTATAATAATTTATAAATTTGATTGACGTCATTTCTGGTCTCATAAAATAGGAAAATTCTAGTTTGACTGTTCCTATTCCATAGAGATATAACCTTCCAAATCGTTTGGCGATAGTTTCGGACCGATATGTCTACCAGTTTTCGAGACATGACATTACTTCCGGTTTCAAAATGGCGGCTGCAATCTCTGACCCCTTGAATTATAATTTAAAACATGATCACATTTTATTATAAGTTGTCTCAAATAGTATATTTATTGCTTTAAAATGTAAATTTGTGAGATTATTAAAATGTGTGACGTCATTTCCGGTTTCGGTTAGGGAAACTGCAAATATTACTGATGATAATTAGAGATCCGATTATATGGTGATCGCGAAATTTTCGAAGTGTTGTAAATGACTCATATTTCTCAATATAAATGCGTTTCCATATGTTTCTGGCCCAAAAACGCTGGAATCTAATCGCGACAAAACGAGAAATTTACCCTTAACACCGCTAAACACCCCCAAACTGACTAAATCGCGAAATATACCGCGAAATTTCACCAAATTGAATATACATCCTGTTATTTTGTACATTTCGCAGTTGCTTTTCTAATGTTTCTGAGGATCACCAAGGTAGACCCCAATATTCAATTATTTTTATTTCTAAAATCAGTCAGTGACCCTCCCCTATTCGCGTAAACGACAAAAGAGATCTGACCTTGTAGAAAACTACTTGGGGTTGCTAAGAGGGAGTGGCAGTGACCTCGCATTATCACGTGAAAATAAAGTTACATATGTCTTTTTCAGTCGCAATACATAAACAAACAGCAAATATTAATTTGATTTCTGATTTTGCATTGTGAAAAACCATTGTGAAAAATCACATGCTGTACATACTCAGGCTTACCAGGGTTTAAATTTGTTAGTGATATAATATTGACCCTCTTCATTTAGATCGCGTGAAAAATGAATACTTACGTAGGGGAGACTGGGGTCAATTGTAACACGGGACAGTTGTAACAGAGGCCCTGTACATCACAACAACGTTTGAAATTCCTTGACAATATATGTAAAGTCTGTATAATTGTGAGAAGCACATTTGACTAAATTTTCACTGCAGTGTGAAGTTAGCAACAAAAGTTATCACCGTTTGTTTGTTTTTCTACAAGGTGAGTAACTTTCAAAAACCAATTTCATTTTCGATTATAATGCAGTAAAATAAGTGTCATAATAAACATAATATATTATATAGATAGAGAATTTCATACTGAAGAAGCTCAACAAACATTCAAATGGATTTATTATCTAAAAAATATCATTAAAAGCACAATTGTCAAAAATATCCCATTGGGGTCAATTGTAACAAAGGGGCAATTGTGTAACACACACTATTTCTAATTTCAACAAAGTTTTTTTGCATTGATAATTTGAAGTTACGGTCCTAAGTACATTGTAGAAAATATAATTTTCAACTGTTGTTATCAATTAATTATTGATCTACAATGATCATCCAGGAATTCAAGGCTGCGCGTTCTTAGCGTGTGCTTCAGCTACGGAAACAAATTGTGGTCATTCATGCAAACATTGGTATTAATCATTATTTTCAATGATATGCCATTTCTTTTTAAATATTATACTTTGAAAGTTCATAATCTATAATAATTACCAATATATTAATGATGTTACAACTGACCCGACATGTGTTACAACTGACCCTGGGTGCCTATTCTCGAGTTGAAACCGCATGTGGAAATGTTCACATCCGCATGCAATGGCGTCAAATCATGCGAAATCGTATTCTCGAGTTTGAAACCGCCGCCCAAATGCGAAAATGACATGCGGAAATGTTCGTTCGGTGTAGGGCCCTTGAAATCACTTCCGCATGCAGTTTTTAAGGTTATGTCAAACGAAACAGTCAAACTTTGTCTTTATTATGGACGCATTTATCATAATGCTGGTTTGGAAAATGTAGAAACAAGAGTAAATATTATAAATACCTTGGAGTTTAATATAAATACAATAATTTTAATAAACTTTTCCTTTCCCCCGTTATTTGCTTCATATTTCGACAACAATGAATATTCTTATTCTGAATGACAAAAGATTTCTACCTCACAGCCAGTTTTAAATTTTAATCAGACACGGCCTTCGTGAAATTCTTAAATTCAAATTGAAAATCTTCGTTCCCATTGGTCAATTCGTATAATTCCGAACTTTGCCTAAAGTCGACACGCCTGTGTTTTGTTGTTTGTGCCGTTGCTAAGGAGGATGTAGATGTCAGTTTCGCCACGTGAAAGTAAATCTCGAGAATAGGTAAGTTCGCATCATGACTTTCGTTGACGAACTTGGCGTGCGAACATTTCCAATTCCGCATGGTTGATGCGAACTTTCGAGAATAGCCACCCTGGCTTGGGGTCAATTGTAACAGTGGTCGGCTCTCCACACTTTATTTTTTAAGTGACATACTACAAATAGTATGAGTATGAAAAAATTACTATACGTATAGCTGAAACATGCATGATGATACAATAAATGTTTGAATTACTTTCTACGAAAAATCTCTGAAATAAAAATTGTAGAGTGAAAATTGTTACAATTGACCCCAGTCTCCCCTACCTACATTATCTGGGATTTGAATAGAAGAGTAAATGGTGAAAATATTATGTCCCAGCACTAATAGGTACACTGTTCCATTTTTATTATTAATTCAATTGAAATTCTACTACTCATAATCTGAAATTTATCTCTATTTTTTTAAAACATAAAACGCGAAATTGTCAATTCTTAAAACCACAAAACGCGAAATTTCCAATTTCAAAAACGATATTTTGAAGTTTTTAAAACCATATCGGATCTCTAATGATAATGCATAAAGTTGACCGTCTAAATTGGTTAGCGCTGCTCTCGCTCAAATCCATTCAGCCGTTATTGAGATATGTCACTTCCGGTTTAAAAATGGCGGCTTCCGGTTGGTTTTATAACAAGTCACATGAGACGGCAAAAGTACATATTACGTACCATAAATATCAAAATAATCGGATCATCCTTTGTCGCCAAAATGCCAATCGATGAATTTCAAATTTTATTACGTAATTTCCGGATTCTTTAACATAATGTTTAGTCTTTTTCTACTGATAATGCATATAGATGACCGCCTGAATCGTTTGGCGCAAATTTCGTTCAATCGGTCCAGCCGTTGACTAGATATGACGTCACTTCCGGTTTCAAAAAAAAATCAGATCAATCGATTCAGCTGTTAAGGCTGTGGCTTGTTTACCGGATTATAGCTCCAGCCTACTGAGATTTTTGATTACTGATAGGGTGATGCAAAGATAGGACGTCAGGTCGATCACTTTTGGCGCTAGCGTCGAGGGAGGTCACTTTTAAATCAAAGGATTTCTTCCTACACAGACAATGTTTTCATAAGAATTGAGAATAAGAATTAAAAATTGATGTTGATATTTGGTTATTTACCGAAATAGTGGATAATTATTAGATATTGAAGTGTAATAATGATATTTTGATCGTGTAATGACAGCTGCCAGTATTTTGTTTTTCTTTTCAAGGCTTTCTTGAAGGGCTCACGGCAAATGGAAACAATGAAGCAACTGAGGGGGTGTCGTCTCGTTATTACATGGATTTTGATTTAGCAATTGAAATATCTTCTTATTTTCAAACATGTTATAATACTAGAGTAAAAATGGATATATCTAAACAGTAAGTACATCTTCTTATGCCTGTCAAAAATGTTTCGCGCGTTTAAGTTTTGATGGACCTTGGTTTTGACCTGTCTCGAGGCTAGCGCCATGCAAGCGGGGGAAAGTTTGGCTAGTGCCCTATTTGAGCGAGCGAAGCGAGCGTCTCCTTTTGGCTCATTTGGCACGGGCCTATGTTTTTTTGTTTTTTTTTGTGTGTTTTTCTGTTACTGACGATATACAGGTCAGAGTTTTTCTTCGATCGAGCTGAAATTTTGCACACGTGTTCAGACATTCTCTGGGCGTTGCTGACCCCAATGTTTTTGAAATCCATTTATTGGTTAAAATTTAAATAAACATCTCCTGATTGGTTGAAAAATGAAAATGGTCTTCGATAAATCTGATCAAACTCATATTTTGGCTATACAGGTCAGTGTTTTTCTTCGATCGAGCTGAAATTTTGCACACGTGTTCGGACATTCTCTGGGCGTTGCTGACCCTAATGTTTTTGAAATCCATTCATTGGTTAAAATTTAAATAAATATCTCCTGATAGGCTGAAAAATGAAAACGGTCTTCGATAATTCTGATCAAACTCATATTTTGCATGATCAATTAGACCAATATAGTCTCTTATTTTACAAAATTTCATCCCAATCAGTTAAGAACGTATGAATATATTTACATTTTTAATATCTGTCAGTAATGAAGTATCGAAATGAATGTTTTCCAGTGCCAATTGAATTGATTCTGATTTGCTTTATGAACCAGGTGCTTAGATGCTATTTTAAAGTTTCGATGAAAGCATATACTTTTAAGTTGATATCATAATCAATTCAATATGGATGTATATGTTTTCTGTGCGTTGTGTACGCATTTCCGGTTCGAGAATTTGCACGTACCCGTGCTCGCTCATCAACGCGTTACACTGAGCGTTTTCCTAGTATTATTATTATTATGAAAACTGCCCTAAAACCCTGTTTTCACGGCCCTCTAGCTCGCAAAGCGTGTAACCTATTGTTCCCAAATTTTGTATATGTTGTGGGGTGGGCCATAGCTCGAAATTTAGATATTTCGCAACAATGTGAGATTTCCCAATTTTAAGATCCAGTAGGCCGAAATTGCCACTTTGGGCAATTATTTAAAAGATTATTTAAAATGGAAAATGAATTGACCTTGATTTCAACTTTCACTGCCATCTAGATTTAATCTAAGTGGCTGTTTCCACTCCCTACTTTATTTTCCTTGACTGAAAGTAAACATATTATGATTGTTTAAATGTAACCGTGTGAGAATCGGTGTTTTTTTGTGTGAATTATGTTCTGAACTGATCTTACAGCGACACAGATAATATCAGAGATCCGAAGACAGTGGAAGAAAAGATTACAGGTGCTCTGAATCATTCAATACCTACATTCTTATTTCATAGTATAATGGTAATAATATGACCAATCCAGGGGTGGGATTACATAAAATGAGAACTACCTTGTCACGTCGACAAGCTTCTCATCTCAATGTTATTCACGGCCTTCTAGGGTCTTGTCACCGTGATAAGTAAGTTATCATTTTATGTGATCGCACCCCAGGACCCTTACCTAATATCGTCAATATTTCAGGAGCACCGTGTTACTGTAGCACAATCGGCTAGTTGCCATGGCGACAATGTTAATTCTAATGGCTAAAACTTTTAAAACAAAAGTTGTGCTAGGTACCTAAATTAACACGATGCTATTGAAATATGGCGATATTAGGTAAGGGTCCTGCTTCAGACTAGCAACTTTGGTTGAGAAACTTGCAGAATTAAGTTGTGGGTTTTGCTGTAGGACCTAGATGAAGTGGCTTTCTTTGCTCCACACTTAGTGATAAATTGTAGTTTTTCTGTTTGACAACACAAACGTAGTATACCTACATCATTGTAGGACCTACTACTACTATAGTATACCTGATAGTGTAATATTAATATTTCACGAATTCTCACTCATTTCAGCGATTCCCAAATAATATAGGTAGGTATAATATCCTTCAATAACAACCGGTTTTATTTTCAGCTCAACATCAGCAAGAGTCAAGATGGTCTCTCTAATAAAGAAACTGATTCTCATCATGTTTAAAAACGGAATCGTTTTTAGTAAACATTATTTAGAGACACTGTGTTATATTTGCATTCCGCTAGTTGTTATATTTCTCCTAACGCGAATGAAAGCATCTCCTCCGCCAGACGCAACTGCACCGGGCCCAACTACACCGGGCCCAACTACACCGGGCCCAATTACACCGGGCCCTCCGCAGCAACAGGCTGCCCACGAGCTGGCTGACACTTTGCAGAAGATATCCCATGTGCATTACTCGCCGTCGAACAGATTCACAGACACACTCATGAGGGATGTGCAAGTGAAGAGAAACATCACCAGTAAGTATTCAACCAACCACCTGCTCACAGACACACTCATGAGGGATGTGCAAGTGAAGAGAAACATCACCAGTAAGTATTCAACCCACCACCTGCTCACAGACACACTCATGAGGGATGTGCAAGTGAAGAGAAACATCACCAGTAAGTATTCAACCAACCACCTGCTCACAGACACACTCATGAGGGATGTGCAAGTGAAGAGAAACATCACCAGTAAGTATTCAACTCACCACCTGCTCACAGACACACTCATGAGGGATGTGCAAGTGAGGAGAAACATCCCAGTAAGTATTCAACTCACCACCTGCTCACAGAAACACTCATGAGGGATGTGCGAGTGAAGAGAAACATCACCAGTAAGTATTCAACTCACCACCTGCTCACAGACACACTCATGAGGGATGTGCGAGTGAAGAGAAACATCACCAGTAAGTATTCAACTCACCACCTGCTCACAGACACACTCATGAGGGATGTGCAAGTGAGGAGAAACATCCCAGTAAGTATTCAACTCACCACCTGCTCACAGACACACTCATGAGGGATGTGCAAGTGAGGAGAAACATCCCAGTAAGTATTCAACTCACCACCTGCTCACAGACACACTCATGAGGGATGTGCGAGTGAAGAGAAACATCACCAGTAAGTATTCAACTCACCACCTGCTCACAGACACACTCATGAGGGATGTGCAAGTGAGGAGAAACATCCCAGTAAGTATTCAACTCACCACCTGCTCACAGACACACTCATGAGGGATGTGCGAGTGAAGAGAAACATCACCAGTAAGTATTCAACTCACCACCTGCTCACAGACACACTCATGAGGGATGTGCAAGTGAGGAGAAACATCCCAGTAAGTATTCAACTCACCACCTGCTCACAGACACACTCATGAGGGATGTGCAAGTGAGGAGAAACATCCCAGTAAGTATTCAACTCACCACCTGCTCACAGACACACTCATGAGGGATGTGCAAGTGAGGAGAAACATCCCAGTAAGTATTCAACTCACCACCTGCTCACAGACACACTCATGAGGGATGTGCAAGTGAGGAGAAACATCCCAGTAAGTATTCAACTCACCACCTGCTCACAGACACACTCATGAGGGATGTGCAAGTGAGGAGAAACATCCCAGTAAGTATTCAACTCACCACCTGCTCACAGACACACTCATGAGGGATGTGCGAGTGAAGAGAAACATCACCAGTAAGTATTCAACTCACCACCTGCTCACAGACACACTCATGAGGGATGTGCGAGTGAAGAGAAACATCACCAGTAAGTATTCAACTCACCACCTGCTCACAGACACACTCATGAGGGATGTGCAAGTGAGGAGAAACATCCCAGTAAGTATTCAACTCACCACCTGCTCACAGACACACTCATGAGGGATGTGCAAGTGAGGAGAAACATCCCAGTAAGTATTCAACTCACCACCTGCTCACAGACACACTCATGAGGGATGTGCAAGTGAAGAGAAACATCACCAGTAAGTATTCAACTCACCACCTGCTCACAGACACACTCATGAGGGATGTGCAAGTGAAGAGAAACATCACCAGTAAGTATTCAACCCACCACCTGCTCACAGACACACTCATGAGGGATGTGCAAGTGAAGAGAAACATCACCAGTAAGTATTCAACTCACCACCTGCTCACAGACACACTCATGAGGGATGTGCAAGTGAAGAGAAACATCACCAGTAAGTATTCAACTCACCACCTGCTCACAGACACACTCATGAGGGATGTGCAAGTGAAGAGAAACATCACCAGTAAGTATTCAACCCACCACCTGCTCACAGACACACTCATGAGGGATGTGCAAGTGAAGAGAAACATCCCAGTAAGTATTCAACTCACCACCTGCTCACAGACACACTCATGAGGGATGTGCAAGTGAAGAGAAACATCACCAGTAAGTATTCAACTCACCACCTGCTCACAGACACACTCATGAGGGATGTGCAAGTGAAGAGAAACATCACCAGTAAGTATTCAACTCACCACCTGCTCACAGACACACTCATGAGGGATGTGCAAGTGAAGAGAAACATCACCAGTAAGTATTCAACCCACCACCTGCTCACAGACACACTCATGAGGGATGTGCAAGTGAAGAGAAACATCACCAGTAAGTATTCAACTCACCACCTGCTCACAGACACACTCATGAGGGATGTGCAAGTGAAGAGAAACATCACCAGTAAGTATTCAACCCACCACCTGCTCACAGACACACTCATGAGGGATGTGCAAGTGAAGAGAAACATCACCAGTAAGTATTCAACTCACCACCTGCTCACAGACACACTCATGAGGGATGTGCAAGTGAAGAGAAACATCACCAGTAAGTATTCAACCCACCACCTGCTCACAGACACACTCATGAGGGATGTGCAAGTGAAGAGAAACATCACCAGTAAGTATTCAACTCACCACCTGCTCACAGACACACTCATGAGGGATGTGCGAGTGAAGAGAAACATCACCAGTAAGTATTCAACTCACCACCTGCTCACAGACACACTCATGAGGGATGTGCAAGTGAGGAGAAACATCCCAGTAAGTATTCAACTCACCACCTGCTCACAGACACACTCATGAGGGATGTGCAAGTGAGGAGAAACATCCCAGTAAGTATTCAACTCACCACCTGCTCACAGACACACTCATGAGGGATGTGCAAGTGAAGAGAAACATCACCAGTAAGTATTCAACTCACCACCTGCTCACAGACACACTCATGAGGGATGTGCAAGTGAAGAGAAACATCACCAGTAAGTATTCAACCCACCACCTGCTCACAGACACACTCATGAGGGATGTGCAAGTGAAGAGAAACATCACCAGTAAGTATTCAACTCACCACCTGCTCACAGACACACTCATGAGGGATGTGCAAGTGAAGAGAAACATCACCAGTAAGTATTCAACTCACCACCTGCTCACAGACACACTCATGAGGGATGTGCAAGTGAAGAGAAACATCACCAGTAAGTATTCAACCCACCACCTGCTCACAGACACACTCATGAGGGATGTGCAAGTGAAGAGAAACATCCCAGTAAGTATTCAACTCACCACCTGCTCACAGACACACTCATGAGGGATGTGCAAGTGAAGAGAAACATCACCAGTAAGTATTCAACTCACCACCTGCTCACAGACACACTCATGAGGGATGTGCAAGTGAAGAGAAACATCACCAGTAAGTATTCAACTCACCACCTGCTCACAGACACACTCATGAGGGATGTGCAAGTGAAGAGAAACATCACCAGTAAGTATTCAACCCACCACCTGCTCACAGACACACTCATGAGGGATGTGCAAGTGAAGAGAAACATCACCAGTAAGTATTCAACTCACCACCTGCTCACAGACACACTCATGAGGGATGTGCAAGTGAAGAGAAACATCACCAGTAAGTATTCAACCCACCACCTGCTCACAGACACACTCATGAGGGATGTGCAAGTGAAGAGAAACATCACCAGTAAGTATTCAACTCACCACCTGCTCACAGACACACTCATGAGGGATGTGCAAGTGAAGAGAAACATCACCAGTAAGTATTCAACACACCACCTGCTCACAGACACACTCATGAGGGATGTGCAAGTGAAGAGAAACATCACCAGTAAGTATTCAACCCACCACCTGCTCACAGACACACTCATGAGGGATGTGCAAGTGAAGAGAAACATCACCAGTAAGTATTCAACTCACCACCTGCTCACAGACACACTCATGAGGGATGTGCAAGTGAAGAGAAACATCACCAGTAAGTATTCAACCCACCACCTGCTCACAGACACACTCATGAGGGATGTGCAAGTGATGAGAAACATCACCAGTAAGTATTCAACCCACCACCTGCTCACAGACACACTCATGAGGGATGTGCAAGTGAAGAGAAACATCACCAGTAAGTATTCAACTCACCACCTGCTCACAGACACACTCATGAGGGATGTGCAAGTGAAGAAAAACATCACCAGTAAGTATTCAACTCACCACCTGCTCACAGACACACTCATGAGGGATGTGCAAGTGAAGAGAAACATCACCAGTAAGTATTCAACTCACCACCTGCTCACAGACACACTCATGAGGGATGTGCAAGTGAAGAGAAACATCACCAGTAAGTATTCAACCCACCACCTGCTCACAGACACACTCATGAGGGATGTGCAAGTGAAGAGAAACATCACCAGTAAGTATTCAACTCACCACCTGCTCACAGACACACTCATGAGGGATGTGCAAGTGAAGAGAAACATCACCAGTAAGTATTCAACTCACCACCTGCTCACAGACACACTCATGAGGGATGTGCAAGTGAAGAGAAACATCACCAGTAAGTATTCAACTCACCACCTGCTCACAGACACACTCATGAGGGATGTGCAAGTGAAGAGAAACATCACCAGTAAGTATTCAACTCACCACCTGCTCACAGACACACTCATGAGGGATGTGCAAGTGAAGAGAAACATCACCAGTAAGTATTCAACCCACCACCTGCTCACAGACACACTCATGAGGGATGTGCAAGTGAAGAGAAACATCACCAGTAAGTATTCAACTCACCACCTGCTCACAGACACACTCATGAGGGATGTGCAAGTGAAGAGAAACATCACCAGTAAGTATTCAACCCCCCACCTGTTCACAGACACACTCATGAGGGATGTGCAAGTGAAGAGAAACATCACCAGTAAGTATTCAACTCACCACCTGCTCACAGACACACTCATGAGGGATGTGCAAGTGAAGAGAAACATCCCAGTAAGTATTCAACTCACCACCTGCTCACAGACACACTCATGAGGGATGTGCAAGTGAAGAGAAACATCCCAGTAAGTATTCAACTCACCACCTGCTCACAGACACACTCATGAGGGATGTGCAAGTGAAGAGAAACATCCCAGTAAGTATTCAACTCACCACCTGCTCACAGACACACTCATGAGGGATGTGCAAGTGAAGAGAAACATCACCAGTAAGTATTCAACCCCCCACCTGTTCACAGACACACTCATGAGGGATGTGCAAGTGAAGAGAAACATCACCAGTAAGTATTCAACTCACCACCTGCTCACAGACACACTCATGAGGGATGTGCAAGTGAAGAGAAACATCCCAGTAAGTATTCAACTCACCACCTGCTCACAGACACACTCATGAGGGATGTGCAAGTGAAGAGAAACATCCCAGTAAGTATTCAACTCACCACCTGCTCACAGACACACTCATGAGGGATGTGCAAGTGAAGAGAAACATCACCAGTAAGTATTCAACTCACCACCTGCTCACAGACACACTCATGAGGGATGTGCAAGTGAAGAGAAACATCACCAGTAAGTATTCAACTCACCACCTGCTCACAGACACACTCATGAGGGATGTGCAAGTGAAGAGAAACATCACCAGTAAGTATTCAACCCACCACCTGCTCACAGACACACTCATGAGGGATGTGCAAGTGAAGAGAAATATCACCAGTAAGTATTCAACTCACCACCTGCTCACAGACACACTCATGAGGGATGTGCAAGTGAAGAGAAACATCACCAGTAAGTATTCAACTCACCACCTGCTCACAGACACACTCATGAGAGATGTGCAAGTGAAGAGACACATCACCAGTAAGTATTCAACCCACCACCTGCTCACAGACACACTCATGAGGGATGTGCAAGTGAAGAGAAACATCACCAGTAAGTATTCAACTCACCACCTGCTCACAGACACACTCATGAGGGATGTGCAAGTGAAGAGAAACATCACCAGTAAGTATTCAACTCACCACCTGCTCACAGACACACTCATGAGGGATGTGCAAGTGAAGAGAAACATCACCAGTAAGTATTCAACTCACCACCTGCTCACAGACACACTCATGAGGGATGTGCAAGTGAAGAGAAACATCACCAGTAAGTATTCAACTCACCACCTGCTCACAGACACACTCATGAGGGATGTGCAAGTGAAGAGAAACATCACCAGTAAGTATTCAACCCACCACCTGCTCACAGACACACTCATGAGGGATGTGCAAGTGAAGAGAAACATCACCAGTAAGTATTCAACTCACCACCTGCTCACAGACACACTCATGAGGGATGTGCAAGTGAAGAGAAACATCACCAGTAAGTATTCAACTCACCACCTGCTCACAGACACACTCATGAGGGATGTGCAAGTGAAGAGAAACATCACCAGTAAGTATTCAACTCACCACCTGCTCACAGACACACTCATGAGGGATGTGCAAGTGAAGAGAAACATCACCAGTAAGTATTCAACTCACCACCTGCTCACAGACACACTCATGAGGGATGTGCAAGTGAAGAGAAACATCACCAGTAAGTATTCAACTCACCACCTGCTCACAGACACACTCATGAGGGATGTGCAAGTGAAGAGAAACATCACCAGTAAGTATTCAACTCACCACCTGCTTACAGACACACTCATGAGGGATGTGCAAGTGAAGAGAAACATCACCAGTAAGTATTCAACCCCCCACCTGCTCACAGACACACTCATGAGGGATGTGCAAGTGAAGAGAAACATCACCAGTAAGTATTCAACTCACCACCTGCTCACAGACACACTCATGAGGGATGTGCAAGTGAAGAGAAACATCACCAGTAAGTATTCAACTCACCACCTGCTCACAGACACACTCATGAGGGATGTGCAAGTGAAGAGAAACATCACCAGTAAGTATTCAACCCACCACCTGCTCACAGACACACTCATGAGGGATGTGCAAGTGAAGAGAAACATCACCAGTAAGTATTCAACTCACCACCTGCTCACAGACACATTGATGAGGGATGTGCAAGTGAAGAGAAACATCACCAGTAAGTATTCAACCCCCCACCTGTTCACAGACACACTCATGAGGGATGTGCAAGTGAAGAGAAACATCACCAGTAAGTATTCAACTCACCACCTGCTCACAGACACACTCATGAGGGATGTGCAAGTGAAGAGAAACATCCCAGTAAGTATTCAACTCACCACCTGCTCACAGACACACTCATGAGGGATGTGCAAGTGAAGAGAAACATCCCAGTAAGTATTCAACTCACCACCTGCTCACAGACACACTCATGAGGGATGTGCAAGTGAAGAGAAACATCACCAGTAAGTATTCAACTCACCACCTGCTCACAGACACACTCATGAGGGATGTGCAAGTGAAGAGAAACATCCCAGTAAGTATTCAACTCACCACCTGCTCACAGACACACTCATGAGGGATGTGCAAGTGAAGAGAAACATCACCAGTAAGTATTCAACCCCCCACCTGTTCACAGACACACTCATGAGGGATGTGCAAGTGAAGAGAAACATCACCAGTAAGTATTCAACTCACCACCTGCTCACAGACACACTCATGAGGGATGTGCAAGTGAAGAGAAACATCCCAGTAAGTATTCAACTCACCACCTGCTCACAGACACACTCATGAGGGATGTGCAAGTGAAGAGAAACATCCCAGTAAGTATTCAACTCACCACCTGCTCACAGACACACTCATGAGGGATGTGCAAGGGAAGAGAAACATCACCAGTAAGTATTCAACCCCCCACCTGTTCACAGACACACTCATGAGGGATGTGCGAGTGAAGAGAAACATCACCAGTAAGTATTCAACTCACCACCTGCTCACAGACACACTCATGAGGGATGTGCAAGTGAAGAGAAACATCCCAGTAAGTATTCAACTCACCACCTGCTCACAGACACACTCATGAGGGATGTGCAAGTGAAGAGAAACATCCCAGTAAGTATTCAACTCACCACCTGCTCACAGACACACTCATGAGGGATGTGCAAGTGAAGAGAAACATCACCAGTAAGTATTCAACTCACCAACTGCTCATAGACACACTCATGAGGGATGTGCAAGTGAAGAGAAACATCCCAGTAAGTATTCAACTCACCACCTGCTCACAGACACACTCATGAGGGATGTGCGAGTGAAGAGAAACATCACCAGTAAGTATTCAACTCACCACCTGCTCACAGACACACTCATGGGGGATGTGCAAGTGAAGAGAAACATCCCAGTAAGTATTCAACTCACCACCTGCTCACAGACACACTCATGAGGGATGTGCAAGTGAAGAGAAACATCACCAGTAAGTATTCAACTCACCACCTGCTCACAGACACACTCATGAGGGATGTGCGAGTGAAGAGAAACATCACCAGTAAGTATTCAACTCACCACCTGCTCACAGACACACTCATGAGGGATGTGCAAGTGAAGAGAAACATCACCAGTAAGTATTCAACTCACCACCTGCTCACAGACACACTCATGAGGGATGTGCAAGTGAAGAGAAACATCACCAGTAAGTATTCAACTCACCACCTGCTCACAGACACACTCATGAGGGATGTGCAAGTGAAGAGAAACATCACCAGTAAGTATTCAACTCACCACCTGCTCACAGACACACTTATGAGGGATGTGCAAGTGAAGAGAAACATCACCAGTAAGTATTCAACTCACCACCTGCTCACAGACACACTCATGAGGGATGTGCAAGTGAAGAGAAACATCACCAGTAAGTATTCAACTCACCACCTGCTCACAGACACACTCATGAGGGATGTGCAAGTGAAGAGAAACATCCCAGTAAGTATTCAACTCACCACCTGCTCACAGACACACTCATGAGGGATGTGCAAGTGAAGAGAAACATCCCAGTAAGTATTCAACTCACCACCTGCTCACATACACACTCATGAGGGATGTGCAAGTGAAGAGAAACATCCCAGTAAGTATTCAACTCACCACCTGCTCACAGACACACTCATGAGGGATGTGCAAGTGAAGAGAAACATCCCAGTAAGTATTCAACTCACCACCTGCTCACAGACACACTCATGAGGGATGTGCAAGTGAAGAGAAACATCATCAGTAAGTATTCAACTCACCACCTGCTCACAGACACACTCATGAGGGATGTGCAAGTGAAGAGAAACATCACCAGTAAGTATTCAACTCACCACCTGCTCACAGACACACTCATGAGGGATGTGCAAGTGAAGAGAAACATCACCAGTAAGTATTCAACTCACCACCTGTTCGATCATCACTGTTCCCTGCCTGGCAACTCAGGGCTATTCAATGGAATAGAATCAAGACAGTCAAGCCGTCAAGACAGTTGCTTTTATATGAAACTAATAAGTTCACCTAAAGTTCTGTGTTATATTGAGGTAGAGGGAATCGATTAACGTCAAAAAACCTTCTGTTGCAATTTGTGGTGGGTTAGGTCCATTTTTGCAGCTTAGACTCTGGACTATGAAATTCATTGGAATCCAGAAGCATTCAGATAATTTCTGAATTGGTTGGTATGTTGAGCACATTGACTATACGCTGAGTCAATACATAACAGGCTCGATCCGGGGGAGTCTGAAACTGGTGGGGAAGCCAGTTGAGAATGGGAACATACAGGCACCATCTCAGGGGGGAGGCCGGTCCGAGAGGCCCGCGAATTTAGGGAGGGCATAGGACTAGGTCGACACTGGACTGCACTTAGTTGGGACCAACTCGTAATGTGAGGCGACCCCCTAAGCCCCACCACCGCGTCAAGGTAGCAGTCAATTGGTGAGGTTGATAATTGGTATGATTCAAATGAAGTCGCGAGACTTCGTAGATGAAACATTTCGATTATTTCAGCAGTTACTCCTGTGAGTTCTGCGTCTGCATTGGAAGACGCAATGATTGGCGTGTTGTTTCTGAATGCTGATGAAGACACCAAGAACCTCAACTACAGACTAACAACGAGGCTCGGGAAGGAGAACGCTTGTAAGTTGTCTATTCGCCAGTGCAGAGACTTTGTATATCCAATATAAATATCTTAACGTAATGGCCATGAGTCAGCAGTATTGGACCCCCCCCCATCGGTCTCGGAAGCTCTGAAAGTGGTTTTGGGTACATCAAGGTATGCACATTAAACTTTTTTATATTTTTACTTGTTTGACATCCGCCCTTTGGTGGAAACAACACCCTAAGAGGCCATAGAGGGTGATTTTTGTTGGCAATTTATTTGTACATGGGTTATATTTTTAGAGGGCTAAAGGTGTAAAATAATTACAATCAGTTTGCATTATAATAGACGACAAATGTAATTTTATACATATTTTTCGTAAGGGCAAATCAAAAATGAAAATTATGGAAATTGGAGAGGAGTTACCTGTAATAGTTTTGATGGCAGTCAATCTCTTCGTAATAAAAAGTTGTTGATAAATATGACATCAAGAATTCTATATTTTGTGTTCACAACCTGTTTTAAAGAGACTAAAGTTCTTCTTCCATGGTCGCGGTTTTTTCGCCGCGATGCGGTTTTGCGGGACGATTTCGCGCCCATCGTCTTCCATGATTTGCCGTTGCGGCGCGATATTTTGAGACGAACCTAGCGGAATTTTAAGCAATTACGAACAGCGCCAGAGCGCTCCTACCAGTAGTCGTTTACAGCGCATGCGGCGAAACCGCCGCCGCGTCGCGGAATCGCAAGTATTGAAGTTGGCTCAACATTCAGCTGCGGTTCGCGTGACGTCACGCGGCGCTGCGATTCGAGCACTGATTGGTTGAGAGGCCAAGATTGCGGCGCGGAATCGCGTTGAGGCAAAAATCCGCGACCATGGAAGACGGGCTTAAGTGTTTTAATGGGTAGTATAATAATGGTAATTTTCATAAATGTTGTCAAACTTTTGAAATAATGGTTTCTCCGCTACAAATATAAATGAATACATTCACTAAAGTCATACCAATTTAAAATGTAGAAGCAGTTGATTTAATTTTTACCCTGGCCCTAAACATTTTCCGCGCACCTCTGCAGAGGGTCAGGGGTCCACTACAGCTGGCTCATGATCTACCGCCTTCTTCGAGAAAGTTCCATTGATCACCTATTTGCATTCATTCGCAAGTATTTTCTTGGAAGCTTCAGAGCTTTTTGAATGATGAAATGTTAATGTAACTTTTAAATCATGTTTCCCTCTTCTTACAGCGGATTATTTCGGAATCGGTCTTCTGTATTTGCAACAATCAATTGACTGGTCATTCATTGACTCAGTTCGACCAAAGCGTGTTAATGTAAGTAATTAAATAATCAACATAGTTTGACGTGTAAAAATGGGCATGAGAAACGTAAACGCCACTTTTGCACTTTTTCGGGTTACATCACTTTCAAGAATAATATTTGCTCATATTTCCTACGCAGTGGGCTATAATGCTGTATCTTTATCCAAGTAATACTTACTAATAGGGAACAAAGCGTGAAATTTTTTTAGTCCTTCCCCCCACCCCCCCCCCCCCCCCCCCCAAACCACTGCTGGTAACTACCAAATATTACTTCGTTTCATTTTGACGAATAAGCCACTGGCGCGCATTGGTCATGTTTTTAATGACGGGTCCCATTATGAGACATGAAATCACAGATCTTAGCAAGACTTGCTCAAATCTACATCCTTGCTGTTGCTTCGAAACGCTATTAGAGATACACCGCAGAAATTTGCGATTCCAATGTACAAAATTTTCTAAAAATGCATGAAATGCATTAGCTATATATGGATTTAAGATGACATTTGTCACAAAAAATCGTGTGCTGCATGTCGGATATTCGACCATAGAAGCACAGATGTTTTATGTAATCTGTTAAATTTTTACAAGCCGTTGAGAAAAAAGTTGGGGCCGCCATGGATTTCATCAAGTTATACAGTTTTAATTTCCTCCACTGCCAAGCAAGGAGGCGTCCGCTTCGCTCGATAATAAAGTACACATTGTTCTTTCCAGATTTTGATTGAAAGGTACTCCGTAAACTCGCAAACAACAGACGCGCATGCAGCCTTTATACCGCCGTTATTCATGTTTTGTCTAATGTTCATTTTCTCTGACATGATGCGCACCATTGTAGAGGAGAAGGAAACTGGAGCTATGGTAACTATGAGCACGCCTGTTTTAAGGAGGGTCCAGCGATATGATCACGTCTGAAAATGTCCACAAACAGAGGCGTCGGAAGTCTATTATCTCAGGGGGGGCACATTTTGCTTCTAGGATCTAGGTAGGGTAGGGACTAAATTTGTAAGGGAGAAAATAAAACAGTAAATGACAATGTGTGTGGGAAAAACGATTGCCAAGAGAAACAATGGGGGGTCTGGGGGGAGGGCCCCCCAGCACTATGCGGGTCCGGGGCGCATAGCCCCGGGAATATTTTGAATTTCATGAATGAATTTGGTGCGTTTCTACGTGATTTCACACTTTTTAAACCTATCTTTATCTGAACAAATAAAGGGACGACATCAATATCCTTCACGTCATGACTGCCAAAAAAGTTATTTAAGTGCCTATAAAATAAAAATATATGTGGAAAAATGTCATAAAATTATATGCACTTGAAAAGTGATTAGTTTTTGATGATACCTCCGCAATTATTCACATTCACGATAGGTCTGATTTCAAATGCAGACATTATGAAATTAAATCTGATGTCTCACATTCAAATGCCGCGCAGCGGATTTTTTTAATATTTCTGTCCACAGACAGGTTTCAAATGATTTTGGTGCATTTTAATTGTAAGAAAACAAAAGTTAATCATTCACTCATCGGGAATGTTCATATAAATATGCGGCGCAGCGATTTATTCAAATTATATTCAAATTCAAGATTTATTCAAACTCTTAAAGGCTAGTTTAAAATGAATTTGGTGAAATAACAAAATCAATCTAATTTCGTCAGAAGACTCTCACATAGCAATGCCGCGCAGCATTTTTTTTTGAAATTCAGTCCTTATCGAGTAATTTTTAAAGATATTGTGCGTTACCAGGGGGGGCAGATTGATACTCTTGCCCCCCCCTTCAGAAGTCTAGGGGGGGCACGTGCCCCCTCTGCCTCCCCGGTTCCTCTTATCTCGGTAAAACATCCACGAATGTATATGTTAAAATCAAATATTGTATCTTGATTCACTCTGGCAGTAGATTTTCAAAAAAAATGTCTGCATAGCAGTTCAATACACTTTTAATAATATCAGCATGACTTTTTTCGTATTATCGCAATGTTAATCTGAGAGAAGAAACTGTAACTTTAAAGTGATGTATCTAATTCAGCAGCTCTCACAGGAGCTGCTGAAGTTGATGGGAATGCCCAGAGCTCTGATCTGGTTCAGTTGGTTTCTACAGACCATGAGCTACTTCATCTTCATCATCTCGGTGGCCACATGGCTGCTGAAGAGGGCCAGCGTAGAGCACAGTGATTGGCTCTTGTTGTGGCTGTTCCTCATGTATGCAAGCGTCGCCATCACAGTGTCGTGGATCACTTTCGCCACGCTCTTCTCGCACGGTAAGTCACGCTCTTCTCGCATGGTATGTCACGCTCTTCTCGCACGGTAAGTCACGCTCTTCTCGCATGGTATGTCACGCTCTTCTCGCATGGTAAGCCACGCTCTTCTCGCATGGTAAGTCACGCTCTTCTCGCATGGTATGTCACGCTCTTCTCGCACGGTAAGCCACGCTCTTCTCGCATGGTAAGTCACGCTCTTCTCGCATGGTAAGTCACGTTCTTATCGCACGGTAAGTCACGCTCTTCTCGCATGGTATGTCACGCTCTTCTCGCATGGTAAGCCACGCTCTTCTCGCATGGTAAGTCACGCTCTTCTCGCATGGTATGTCACGCTCTTCTCGCACGGTAGGTCACGCTCTTCTCGCACGGTAAGTAACGCTCTTCTCGCACGGTAGGCCACGCTCTTCTCTCAAGGTAATCCACGCTCTTCTCGCACGGTAAGTCACGCTCTTCCCACACGGTAGGTCACGCTCTTCTCTCACGGTAAGTCACGCTCTTCTCTCAAGGTAATCCACGCTCTTCTCGCAAGGTAAGTCACGCTCTTCTCGCACGGTAAGTCACGCTCTTCCCACACGGTAGGTCACGCTCTTCTCGCACGGTAAGTAACGCTCTTCTCGCAAGGAAAGTCACGCTCTTCTCGCACGGTAAGTCACGCTCTTCCCACACGGTAGGTCACGCTCTTCTCGCACGGTAAGTAACGCTCTTCTCGCACGGTAGGCCACGCTCTTCTCTCAAGGTAATCCACGCTCTTCTCGCACGGTAAGTCACGCTCTTCCCACACGGTAGGTCACGCTCTTCTCGCACGGTAAGTTACGCTCTTCTCGCAAGGAAAGTCACGCTCTTCTCGCACGGTAAGTCACGCTCTTCCCACACGGTAGGTCACGCTCTTCTCGCACGGTAAGTAACGCTCTTCTCTCAAGGTAATCCACGCCCTTCTCGCACGGTAAGTCACGATCTTCCCACACGGTAGGTCACGCTCTTCTCTCACGGTAAGTCACGCTCTTCTCTCAAGGTAATCCACGCTCTTCTCGCAAGGTAAGTCACGCTCTTCTCGCACGGTAAGTCACGCTCTTCTCGCATGGTAAGTCACGCTCTTCTCGCACGGTAAGCAACGCACTTCTCGCACGGTAAGCCACGAGAAAGAGTTATCATGGATTTTGTTCTGTTTTGTTCCAGCTTGGCTCGCTGTGTCTGTTTCACAATTGTTATGGATTGCGTTAGTGTTGACTACATACATGGAGAGCTTTGTCGAACTTAGCCGCATGGATAAGATGCTGCTATGCTTGTTTCCCAACTTCGCCACGCACTGGGGGCTGAAAGTTATGTATAAATATGAAGCTGCAGGTGAGTCTATTCAACTATGGAAATAATATCTTCCATTATCGCAATGATTTCGACGCGATGTTGCTTTGCGGCACGATTTTTCAGTCCTCCTTTTTTATGATCGCGATGTTTTGCCGCCACGTCAAGCTATTTCAGACTACCCTATTGGCTGGAGGAAATTGATTATACGGCTGTTCAATAACAGCGCGCGTCCAGAAAACTTCCAATGGCCGGGACGCTGTCTCTTCAAAACTACGTACGATATCAAGCTGAAAATTTCAAATTTTATTGAAAATATATTACGATCGATTGTGTAAAAATGTCAATCAATTTGAATGAATAGAACAAAATGTATGGAATCTTTAAGTTAAGCGTAAAATCAGAATATATCAAGTATTTCCTAACTTTTATTACACACGTTATAAAAGTGATTTTTCCCCACTATTCTGTTTTCAAGCTCAACTTCAAGATTCAATAACTTTCGTTCCATATATTGATATTGATTGAAATTTTTACACAATCGATCTTAATATATTTTCCATATAGATAATTTGAAGTTTTGAAGAAATTGCATCCCGGCCATTGGAAGTTTTCTGGACGCGCGCTATTTGAGCTCAGTACCTATATATAATCAATTTTTTTACAACCAAATTTGAACAGCTGTAACTTTTTTCCTACAATAGTAGTGTTTTTTAATCTTGCACATATTAAATTTTGGTATGTTTTCTAATATGTGTACAAATCTCAGAATTATATCTATATAATTGTTTTGAATAGTGACCTCTCAATCAGGGTGATTTTTTTTGCGCCACTTGGTATATCTGGTATTGTTCTTGTCGCCACCGAATTCATTTCGGCTTAATGCTATCTTGAAATGAGTTCGGTCGGACAAGATCAAAAAAGATAAAGAACAGGGCCCCTGAGCTTTCAGACAAAATGTATTCGAGAAAATAAGGAACACAACTGACCTCTGGTGGATTTTGTGGTACTAGGTAAATGGCGGCTATCAAGGGCGCATTTGCATAAATATAAATACAAATAGTTGATATAGTTGTTTGTTATGGACAAAAAAGTAAATTTACAGGTTAATATCAATTTCACTGGTTATTGTTTTTTCACTGCTTTATGGAAACACGAAATGTAAAAACAAACAAATTAATATGTGGACCTGATAGTAGCCATCTTGCCAGAAGTGGCTCCATCACGTATCACTTATTTGTGGGAATAGCTCATTGATTTCCAGGTCCGCAAAGCAATTATAAATTGATATTGCAATTCGTATGGTGACAATCCAATTCACAGATTACAATTGCCAAATTTGTGTAGTGAAACAGTAGGAGGAGAACAAGTCCAGGCAATTCATATCGCGTCTTGGGTTTTTGGAGCACTGTGATATTTTGCGAACTGAAATTTGCCAATTTTTGAATAATTGACACTATAGAGAGAAGGGAATCTTCTCTAGAATTCTCTAGGGAATTCCAAAGTACAAGCGTATGCTTTGGTTTCTAGACGATGGAATTACATTTGACAATTTCTCGAAGTTACCAAAAGACATTTCCGATGACCTATCAATGGCTGACGTCTTTCTGATGTTGTCTGTCGACATCCTTCTCTATGCGATTCTAGCTTGGTACATTGACACAATATACCCAGGGAAATTCGGCATTCCACAGCCAATTTACTTCCTCTGCACAGTAAGTTCAAAATAGTATAATATATTCAATGAATTAATTTTAACCTTCAAGTTGTAAGTTAACAAGTAATACAATTTTGTTAAACGGTATATTTTAACAAAATTCAATATTGTTTCAGTGGTATAGTATTGTAAGGTTAAATTTCATATGTGTAGCTTGATGAATAATCTTTGGCATTTCCTAATGGAATTTTAAATTTTCCTTTATACCTATCTGTGTGATTTTTCTTAATCTTCCAGAACTTTATTTTATTACCAATATTATGAAATAATTACTGAAATTATTGCATGATATTTGTAATTAAATAAAGTTTTGGAAAAGTTCAAAGTATTACTAGTAAAACGCTCAGTGTAATGCGTTGACGAACAAGCACCGATAGAAGTGATGGCTCAGACTTATCTGGAGCTTTGTGGACGGACATTGACGATTTGTGAATTGTTTGTTTGATAATTGAATGACGGGAAACTCCCCTCTATCTTTTTACAACATTATCCATTCTTTAACCCCTTCACATTATTCCAGAATTTTTAAATGGTAGATACCTAGGTGTCAATCAAATGTCAATGCAGTCACAACTTGTTTTTTCGTCTAGAAATCGTATTGGATGACCAGCCAAGAGTCGTCACAAACTCAGGAAACCGACGAAGAACCGCAGAACGTGGAACCTGCTCCGCAAGGCTTGGTGGCGGGAATCAGAATCGTCAACCTGCACAAAACCTTCAGGAAGAAGAAGGCGGTGGATGGAGTGACTATTGATATCTATCAAGATCAGATCACAGTTCTGCTCGGACACAATGGAGCCGGCAAAACCACGACAATGTCCATCATGACAGGTGATATAATGAAGGTCTTCTTGCATCAAGCAAATTAGTAGAGTGACCATCTAGGATGATAGATAAATTTGAAGTAGCGCTTTCTCTCTAAAAATTGCGAACACTTTGATTGTGTTGAACCTACGTATACACATGGAATATGTAAATATTGCTTATGTCTCTCAGGTATGATTCCTGCCACCAGTGGAACTGTTTGGATCAATGATTACAACATCCGTACCGATCAGTCCAAGGCGAGAGAGAGCTTAGGTTTGTGTCCGCAACATGACATGCTGTTTAAAGATCTCACAGTGCACCAGCATCTGATGTTCTTTGGAATGGTAAGTCAAAGGTTTACATGACTACTCTCTTCCAAAGTCTAACTTTCTTGTGATAATATATCCTATGCATTTAAACTAATATGTATAGTCTGACTTAATATTATTGAACATTAAAAGTAACGTAAAACTTTCCTTGGAATCAGGACACAGGCTTTGTCTTGAACCAAAGCTATTCAAATTGTTTTATCGGAAATTCAACGACACAATAATTCTTACTCATTTGGTTCAACGAATATTGGTAGAATGTGTTAAAGAAACACTTACAAAGTGAGGAAATACGCAATTTTTTTATGTGCAATAGGCACCTAGTGTTCGCCACGTGTGAGAGAAATAAGCAACATTTGTGGGAATGATCTTCAACTGTTTCATTTCTCATTGGCCGTGACCTAGCAACCGATCAAATGTCAACAAATGTACTCAAAATAACTCGGAGCTAGAACCAAGTCACGCAAATTAATATTGTGATCAGATTCAGTGAAATTGTGAACACCATATTCTCAACATTTTGTAGGCTAATAAACATAGATAAACTTGTGTAAATTTTAAGAAGTGATAATGCGAAATATGTGCAGCAACATCTAGTGGAGCGGTCGCTCCACGCCAGCCAAGTCGTACGGCGCGCGCACACACTCATTTAAAAAGGCTGGAGCAAACCCACTTTTACTGTAAGCATCAAAGTGGCATTTTCGGCCTACTGGATCTTAAAATTGGAAAATCTCACATTGTTGCGATATATCTTTATTTCGAGCTAAGGCCCACCCTACAACATATACCAAATTTGGGAACAATAGGTTACGCCCTTTGCGCGCTAGAGGGCCGTGAAAACAGTGTTTTAGGGCGGTTTTCATAATAATAATAATAATAATAATCTCAGTAGTAGTAGTAGTAGTAGTAGTCTCCTGGAATTTAAATCCGGTAAACAGGCCACAGCCTAAACGGCTGAATCGATTGATCCCACATTTTTACCACGTGTGCACTTTTGGCGTCTGATTTAACCTTCACCCCATGAATTTTTTGTGCCGCCATTTTGAAACCGGAAGTGACGTCATATCTCGTCAACGGCTGGACCGATTGAAACGAAAATTGCGCCAAACGATCCAGACGGTCATCTATATGCATGATAAGTAGCAAAAGACTAAACATTATGTTAAAGAAACCGGAAATGACGTAATAAAATTTGAAATACATCGATTGGCTTTTTGGCAACAAAGGTTGATCCGATTATTTTGATATTTATGTAACGTATGTACTTTTGACGTCTCATGTGACTTGTTATAAAACCAACCGGAAGCCGCCATTTTGAAACCGGAAGTGACATCATATCTCAATAACGGCTAAATAGATTTCAACGAAACCAGCGCAAAACAATTTAGACGGTCAACTTTATGTATTATCATCAATAATATTTGCAGTTTCCCATACCTTAACCGGAAATGACGTCACACATTTTAATAATCTCACAAATTTTTATTTTGATGCAATAAATATACTATTTGAGACAGCTTATAAAATTGTAATCATGATTCAAATATACTTCAAGGGGTCAGAGATTTCAGCCGCCATTTTTAAACCGGAAGTAACGTCATATCTCAAAAACTGGTAGACAAATCGGTATGAAACTAGCGCCAAACGATTCGGATGGCCATCTCTATGGAATATGAACAGTACAAATAGAATTGTCCTATTTATGAGACCGGAAATGACGTCATTTAAATGTATAAATTATTATAATTCCCTCCTATACAATAAATTCATATTCAGAAAGCTTAAAATGATACACATCATTTATAGAAATAAATTCTATGTGGCATTGCAGAAAGTTCAGCAGCCATTTTGAAAACCGAAGTGTTTCCATATCTCGGAACTGGGTTGACTGATTGGAATGAAACCTTTGCTATTCTTCGTGAAAGATCATTTAAAGCAATTATTTAGGACCATACGCTGCTATTCATTAGTGGTAACGAAATTGTAAAGGGTGATGATTTTTTAAAAGAATTTAGTAATTGTTCATTTCATATGTGTCACAAGTTGTTAGAATAAACTAAAAAAAGGAGTGATATCCCCATAAAAAACACTTCGTGTAAAAATACCAGCCAAGTCTCTTCTACTAAAAAAAAATATATGAAATCTAAAAATTCTGCACTGAAAAGTAATGATATCAAAAAATTTGCCAAGTCAAAACTTTATTTGAAAATCAAAAAATACTTGGCGCATCGATTTTTTAGGGCATTTTAGGTATACTATATGTTTGTATATTTTATGTATATTAATATTTTATATCTGGCCTATACTTCTAAGCTATTAATATACACGATGCGCCAAGTATTTTTTGATTTTCAAATAAAGTTTTGACTTGGCAAATTTTTTGATATCATTACTTTTCAGTGCAGAATTTTTAGATTTCATATATATTTTTTTTTAGTAGAAGAGACTTGGCTGGTATTTTTACACGAAGTGTTTTTTATGGGGATAACGTATAACTGCAGCGACTTGGACGCCTTGCCAAAGGTAAGCTTCCTTCCCACAGATTAGGTGGCTCTGTCAGTACTTTTTGTAGCGCTATTTGTAGTCTAAACACGCTGCCTATTAGGGACATAAGTTTCTCCGAAATTACACATAGGTTGGTACAACATTGATCGTTCAATAAATCTGATAGGCTGATAAATGTGCGATCGCACCATCAGAAGTCTGTCTAAGCGATCTCCTCGTAGGTATCACTGCGGTGGGAAACCTCACATTGCAATGCTTTGATTGCTATGGAAAATGACCAGCAGTCATTCAAATTTGTTCATCGATCAATTTTTGTTGTGCTGAAAGTACCTTCATGATTTTCCAAAGTGCCTGCCACTCTACTAAAACAATCGTAAACCGGTCGAAAGTCAACAAAATATATCGATCCATATGTAATAATTCAGACCTTTAAAGCAAAATTGGGGAGAATGTTGTTATAGTCTATCAATTATTTGCAAATGGACTGAAGTGACAAAACAGTTATATTGAAATATTATTCTCTTACAATGCTAAATAAAATTATATAAATGAAATCAATAAAGTTGGATGAAAGAAAACATAATTACAAATTTTTGAGCTCAATTGAATTTACTCTCAGCGTTCTACTTGAATGTAACATGTTTTTGGAATGATATTTCTTGTTCTGCAGTTGAAGGGACTGACTTATTCCGAAGCCGAAAAGTCATCGTGGAAACTCTTATTACAAATGAAAATCTTTGACAAGAAAACAGCAATGGGTAAAACCCTGTCCGGAGGCACGAAGCGGAAAGTGTCTCTCGGCATCGCGCTTATCGGTGGCAGCAAGGTGGTCATCCTGGACGAACCGACCACTGGGCTCGACCCCGAGGCCCGGCGGGAAGTGTGGGACATCTTGTTGGGCCTCCGAGGGGAATGCACCATCCTCATCACCACCCACTTCATGGAGGAGGCCGATGTTCTGGGAGACCGCATCGCCATCATGGACCATGGCAAAGTCATGTGCTACGGGACGTCGCTCTACCTCAAGAACAAGTACGGTGAGTGGGACTCAGTAGACACCTGTTGGACCATGGGAAAGTCATGTGCTACGGGACCTCGCTCTACCTCAAGAACAAGTACGGTGAGTGGGACTCAGTAGACACCTGTTGGACCATGGGAAAGTCATGTGCTACGGGACGTCGCTCTACCTCAAGAACAAGTACGGTGAGTGGGACTCAGTAGACACCTGTTGGACCATGGGAAAGTCATGTGCTACGGGACGTCGCTCTACCTCAAGAACAAGTACGGTGAGTGGGACTCAGTAGACAACTGTTGGACCATGGCAAAGTCATGTGCTACGGGACGTCGCTCTACCTCAAGAACAAGTACGGTGAGTGGGACTCAGTAGACACCTGTTGGACCATGGGAAAGTCATGTGCTACGGGACGTCGCTCTACCTCAAGAACAAGTACGGTGAGTGGGACTCAGTAGACAACTGTTGGACCATGGCAAAGTCATGTGCTACGGGACGTCGCTCTACCTCAAGAACAAGTACGGTGAGTGGGACTCAGTAGACACCTGTTGGACCATGGGAAAGTCATGTGCTACGGGACGTCGCTCTACCTCAAGAACAAGTACGGTGAGTGGGACTCAGTAGACAACTGTTGGACCATGGGAAAGTCATGTGCTACGGGACGTCGCGCTACCTCAAGAACAAGTACGGTGAGTGGGACTCAGTAGACACCTGTTGGACCATGGCAAAGTCATGTGCTACGGGACGTCGCTCTACCTCAAGAACAAGTACGGTGAGTGGGACTCAGTAGACACCTGTTGGACCATGGGAAAGTCATGTGCTACGGGACCTCGCTCTACCTCAAGAACAAGTACGGTGAGTGGGACTCAGTAGACACCTGTTGGACCATGGGAAAGTCATGTGCTACGGGACGTCGCTCTACCTCAAGAACAAGTACGGTGAGTGGGACTCAGTAGACACCTGTTGGACCATGGGAAAGTCATGTGCTACGGGACCTCGCTCTACCTCAAGAACAAGTACGGTGAGTGGGACTCAGTAGACACCTGTTGGACCATGGCAAAGTCATGTGCTACGGGACCTCGCTCTACCTCAAGAACAAGTACGGTGAGTGGGACTCAGAGATAACTGTTGGACCATGGGAAAGTCATGTGCTACGGGACCTCGCTCTACCTCAAGAACAAGTACGGTGAGTGGGACTCAGTAGACACCTGTTGGACCATGGGAAAGTCATGTGCTACGGGACCTCGCTCTACCTCAAGAACAAGTACGGTGAGTGGGACTCAGAGATAACTGTTGGACCATGGGAAAATGCAGTACTACACGGAACATCGCTACTATTGACATCGGCAACTATAATACTACTTCTACGTACGACTGGTAGCCGCTGTAACGGGCAAGTATTATCTGCACATAGAGATATCTATAAATGCAGCCCAAATACAACCAAAAACAAACCGACGGATATTCTGCCGTGTTACGCATAAGCATCGGCATCACACTGCGTTACATACCGCGTATGGAATCCGCCTTTGACCAAATTATCAACATGCGCATGTGCAGAGACTAAAATATATCTCTGCACATGTACAGAACGATCACTCGATCCATACGCAAGTTCCAGTCACGGATTGCAACTAAATGTAATTGGTCGATACGTTTCTTATGCAGTTCATCGAGGTTTAACAACATTTAGTGCGATAAGCGGTTGGCTTGTTGATCGTTAACTCTGGATTGCTAGTAGCTGCCGTTGGCCAGAGAGACAGGGGTGGTTGTGGGTTGGTGTAGCGGCCCAGCCCACCTGTTAACACGCAAAGGGCATTACACCGTTCTTGGGGGGGGGGGGGGGGGGGGGGGGCTAACGATTTACTCGCTTCAAATCCCGAGTTACGAATCCTCAACAAACTTCCCCTCCTTTATAATAGCGCATCGTCAATGGAGTACAAGTTGTTCAGGCGTAAGTAGGACTGCACTGCACGTCCTGTAACGCCATACAAGAAATTGAAATAACAATCAGCTATTATCTTTGTGTTCCTGGCTGTTTGCTAACATTTGACTTTGACTCTCTTGCATGACCGCATTAATTCTTAATTAGTTGTTTTTACTATTGTACTAAAACGTGTGAATGGTTAGCCACGACATATTATTCAATACATTACAATATATTTATATAATTGGAGTTGATCATTGGTTAAAATAATATTTGACAGAAAGCTACCGGTATAATGTCCTACTCTAACACTTCTTTCAGGTAGCGGCTACAGGCTGAAGATGCTGACACAGCCTGGTTACAATGTCGTCACTATAACCCAGTTCGTGCAGTCCAGGATTGGAGGAGCGAAAATCAAGAGTCAACTGGGTTCCGAGCTGGCCTTCACGCTGCCGTTGGAAAACAAATCCCAATTCGCAGCTCTCTTCAAGGCTCTGGAATCATTCAAAAGCTCACTTCTCATCGATTCCATAGGCGTGTCCCTCACTACCATGGAAGACGTCTTCATTCAGGCAAGTGAAACATCATTTGTATTTTGTGTTAATAGACCATTTTAAATATTATCTCGGTGGCTCTGCTTTCTAAGAAAAATCATATACAGTATTATTTCCAGACACCTTAGTCCCTGTTTTACCTATTGTTGAAACAGGGATTAAGGTGTCTGGAAATCAAACTGCATATGATTTTTCTTAGAAAGCAGAGCCACCGAGATAATATTTAAAATTGTCTATTTGTGACGGTTTGGGTTATAAATGAAACGCTGGCAGCAAGTTTCGCGAGACTGGATCAAGGTGCAGGTTTTTCTTGCAACTTTACAAAGACGATTCATGCCTCGGACATCAAACTTTCAACCTTTGAAGACATGTCGAACGCGTTCTTTTAAATGCATTCAAAAGCACAGCTGAAGGGTGTTACGTGTATATCAACAGGTTGGTCGGGACATGCCTGGTAGCCATGATACCACGGCTGCTACGGTCGACGTGGAGGAACCAGATGGCGGGACCAGACCCCACGTCAAGGGCATCCTGCTATTGGTCCAGCAGGCAGGCGCTTTGCTTTTCAAGAAGATGCTCTTCTCGCTCAGGCATTGGTTTCAGACACTCTTATTTGTGAGTTACTCAGTACTCAATAAGTAGGAACACTAGGACCCCCCACTCACCCCCCCCCCCCCCCCCCCCCCCCCTGATGGACTGCCACCTTGACGCGGTGGTGGGGCCTATTTACATAGGCCTACCTACTTACATAACCTGCTGGTCGCAACTAAGTTCATGGTCGACCTGGTTCCATGCCCTCCACAAATTCGCGGGCCCCTCGGGCCGGATTCCCCTTCGAGAAGGTGATCCCCCTCAAATCGAGTCCCACCGGCCCAAAGCCTCGCCCCCCCCCCCCCCTACTACTACTACTACTACTACTACTACTACTACTACTACTACTACTACTACTACTACTACTACTACTACTACTATTTCTAATTCTAGGAAAACGCTCTGTGTAACGCGTTGATGAGTGAGCATTGATGAGAGTTAGAATGAACTTTTGTTATTTGAACAAAAATTTTCAAATTGTTTCCTTGTTCACTTATTTTTATACAATATATAATTGAGCGAGCGAAGCGAGCGTCACCTTTTGACTCTTTTGACACGGAACTCTGTTTTTTTTTGTTTTTGTTTTTGGCTGCTAAATGGAGCAATAGAAATCGCACCGTTTCACCGATCGACCTGAAATTTTGCACAGATGTAGAGACAACCTTCTCTGTTTGCTGACCCCAATTTTTTTTGAAATCTATCAATTAGCTAAAATTTAAATAAACATCTCCTGATAGGCTGAAAAATTAAAATGGTCTTCGACAAATGTGATCAACCTTATATTTTGCATGGTCATTAAGACCAACATTGTCTCTTATTTTACAAATTTTCAGCCAAATCGTCCCATTGGTTAAAATTTAAAAAAATATTTCATGTGCTTTTTGAAATTTAAACCAGAACCGTTTGACCGATCAACTTAAAAATTTGCATGGTCATCGGGTCCAACATTATCTGTATTTTTGACAATTTTCAGACTAAACTGTGTTTTAATTCAACAGTTATTGACAGTTTACGGATATTTTGCGTGTTGGCTGTCATATTTCTCGAATTTCACATTTCACGGCATCTTTGAATCTTCACTTCAAGGTTGTTAGAGCAGAAACTTTCAAACGTATATTATTATGAAACTGATATGACCGTTTAAATATATTTTTTGAACGAGATCCTGTGATTTTTGTAAATTAACAAGGAATCGTTCAATCATAAAGGTTCAATCGATCAATTTAAAACTTTGCGTGGTTATTGGGACCAATATTTTAGGAATTGTTGGAGATTTTCATACAAGTCTGTGACGAAATTCAAGAATTATAGGCACCGAGTGTTCGCCACGAGTGAGAGAAATTAGCAACATTTGTGGGAAGATCGTCAACTGTTTTATTTCTCATTGGCCGTGACCTAGCAACCGATCAGATGTCAACAAATGTACTCAAAATATTTCGGAATCAGAACTTAGTCGCGCAAATTAATATTGTGATCAGATTCAGTGAAATTGTGAACACTTTATTATTAATATTTTGTAGGCGAATAAACATTAGATAAACTTGTGTAAATTTTAAGAATTGATAATGCGTAATATGTGCAGCAACATAACATATAACTGCAGCGACTTGGACGCCTTGCCAAAAGGTAAGCTTCCTTCCCACAGATTAGGTGGCTCTGTCTGTACTTTTGCAGTGCCATCTGTTGTCTAAACACGCTGCCTATTGGCTTTTGAGGATATTTTCGATAAACAGAATTTCGGTTCGAGGTATTGCGCGTATCAGTGCTCGCTCATCAACGCGTTACTCTGAGCGTTTTCCTAGTAATGTATTATGTCGTATGTCAAAAGCGCTTTAAATCACTGCAGATCAAAACACAACTTTTGCATATTATGTATTTTCCCATTTGCTTAGTTCCGTTCATATTTCAACTTTTTTTTTCATACATTGATATAGCAAAAACACTCCTCTGAACGATGCCGGTACTATATAAAAAACAAATTAAAATACGGAGGCAATATTTCGAAAGTGCTTTGGCTGTCTTCTATTTATTTATACCTCATGAACCTCGGTCACTGACTGAAGCAATTTTATCAGAATATGTACTTGTTTCTACCATAATACGATTTTCACTGAAAACTCGTTTTCGATATTTTTTACTGCTTTTTCTTGAAAAACTGATTCAACACGTGACAAAATGTGAAATAACAAATCCGGAGTTTCAATATCCAGGATTCGAATGTAATTTGCTTTTCTTCAGGCCTCGTTGATGATTGTGTGCATGATTGGCGTCATGTACGTCAGCATGTACATGTTGAACAACATGAGCTTCTCCGCGGAGAGTACATCACACTTTGACAAGTACAGCCAATCCGCAGCGCTGCTCACTGGCAACTCTTCAAACCCGAGATGGTAAGCGACACTTGCAACCCTCGACAAGGGTAGGTATAGGTTTTTAAGTATAATCCCCATTTTTTTTGCAGTTTTTGCAATAATACGGGCCGTTTGCAATAATATAATGATTTGTATTTATCTGTATATATTTACGTATCATATAAATAGTTCATTTCCTAACCCCTTTTCTCTTATAAATTTCTTCAATACACCTAGACGAACTAATGAGAATGCTACAAACCTTCTTTAAATCAATACAACACATGAATACCGGTTTATCAGAATATATTTGCGTTTCTACCATGATACGTTAAGCGACTAACTAGGGATGTCATATTTTGTGATATTCTATTGGACACTAGTGCTGTACCTTCAATGTGGTATTTAGAAGAGCTCACATACATATTCTGGTTTAATTATATCACCCTTAAGAATCGAGTAACAATATGTACTCAATTTCCACTCTTCCCGTACTGCCGACTTTAGATATACTTAATTTTTATCTAGTAATTTTACATGGGATGTTTTTTATGGCTCTCATGTATGAAGTATAAAGATTCAGTGATGTACTCCTCAGGTACGAGTATCCTAGATCTGAGGCGGCCCAATTGGGAGTACCGCAAGGAACCGTACTATCTCCCGCCTCTGTCAACCTGGTCAACAACGCGATTCTCAAGAGTCGAGCGGGAGAAGAATATTCCATCACACTCGCCGACCAAACACTGGACTTCAATGTAAATATCAGATATCCTGGTCATTTTGAGTCATAGATACGTTCCTCACAATTGTTTTGTTTATTGGCACGTGTTTTTCTACTCCAGATAACCAACATTCAAGGGCTGGAGATCCAGGAAGGTGATTCTGCTCCGAAAGGCGTAAAATTCAACTTAATCGTCATAATTTGGTGCACTATGATACCATACGGCATAATACTCATGACGGCGAGCTTCATTGGGTTCCCGCTAGAGGAGCGGGTATCGGACGCCAAGCATCTACAGCGCATGACTGGGGTCGGACCGCTCCAATACTGGCTCATCTGCTTCCTCTGGGACTTCTTGGTCTACGTGTTCATTGCCGTTATGTTGGTGGTCGTGTTTGTGGCTGTGGACGACAAGAATTACTTCGGACAGGCCAAGGAAGCTGGTGAGTGGCTGTCAATGTCGTACGTACATAGCAAGCCACTAGCTATAGTCACTACAGCACCCACTAGACCGCCAGTGGTTAACTGGAGTCAGACTTACCCTTTTAGGGCAGGTCTTTCAATGCCTTGCTAACTTTTATACAGTCAATTAGGACTATATAGCCATGGCAACAACCAATGACATTCCAAGAATGACCCCTAACTAACTGTTAAGAGCCAGCTTTAGCCTATAGTATTTAAGCCGTTTCAAATATATGTGGATAAATGTAATAAACAAATATTTAATCAAAATTCATTACGGATGTTAAGGTTCTACAAGCGCGAGCTATTTTGCTGCATTTTGTATACAATTTTTTGGATACTATTGGAGACAATGGGTTGACACAATGAATTGAAATTTTAATCGTGATTATATAACAGAAAAACTTAGAGTTATTATATGGTAATTTTTTTTAATTTTTTATTTCGTTAATTAGTTATAATTAGTGCGTTTTCGGTGAAAAATTTGCTATATTCTTTCTTTCTTTGTATTCTTTATTCTTTATTCTTTTATATTCGCTGGGTGCCGTTTAAAATTAAATTTCAAAAATGTGCCAAGTGATAACCCTAAGTTTGTCTTTCATCTAATCATGATTGAAATTTGAGATCAATTGGTTAACGGGTATGGTCTCCAATCGTATCGGAAATTTCATCGTTTGCGTGGTTTTCTTAAATAACGGCGCCTAATTAGCAAGGCACGAAGCAAAAATGAAAAGGTGCTACTACAATCAGAATGACCATGTGAACATCCTATCAAAGTTGTGAAACAATTTTTCTCTCTTAATTTTCTAAAACAGGCGAGCGCTAGTATCACCTTAAGACGGATGGGTAGTGAGTTTGACCTTGAAGAGTTTTTTAATCGATTTTTATCAATATCTTTTTCCAGCGCAATTGTTAACAAAATAGGGCTATGGACGTGAATTCAGAACAGTTCAATGAAAATAATTTCATAGCTTGGAATAAGTTATTAGTTTTATTTTGTCCAGCAGGCGTTTAGAACCCGAATTTTAGAACCAGAACCCGAATTTAGAACATTTTCGGGTTCTAAACGCCTGCTGGACAAAATAAAACTAATAACTTATTCCAAGCTATGAAATTATTTTCATTGAACTGTTCTGAATTCACGTCCATAGCCCTATTTTGTTAACAATTGCACTGGAAAAAAATATTGATAAAAATCGATTAAAAAACTCTTCAAGGTCAAACTCACTACCCAGCCGTCTACACAAACGAATTCCAGTCATCATTTGAGCCGCAATCTATCGTGCCCATTATGTTTCCAGGTGTGTTCATGTTGGTGCTGGTGATGTTCGGCCAGAGTCAGATCCCGCTCGCCCACTTGTTCAGCTATTCCTACTCGACTATACCCAAGTGTCTCGACATCTACATCAATTCGAACACAATGATCAGTAAGTATGAACTAGGAAACGCTCAGTGTAACGCATCCACAACGAGCATCATCAAAGTATGAATCAGCTTGGACAACCATGTTGGTCAACCGAATATCCGACTCGCGAGAACCAATCACAGCTCATGGTTATGATCTTCACGTTTCAGTGTACTTCGCCATTGGGGTGCACTTATTGGAAATGCAGACGAATAAGAAGTATGAGTATCTTGAGACATTGTTGAGCGTCATACCGGTGTGCAACTTGTATTTCGCCCTCCGGAGCTTCACGCTGCAGGCGCTCATCGCGTATGAATGCGGAGCTACGGAGAACTGCGAAGACGACGCAGGTAAGCGGCTCCAAAACTACTGTGTAAGTGAAGAACAACGTAAACGACATTTTTGAATTTCTTCGGGTTTTAGTTGATAAACGTAGTTGATCAAAAAGTATTTACAACTGATACTGAAAGATAGTTGAAAAAACCCTACATATTGAAAATTATTATCATAATCTGTATTAATTCTTAATTAATACACGATATTCATGGGCCAGTCATTCAATGCTCTACCAACTATTAAACGGTTGATTAGGACTGTATTGTCATGGCAGCAACCAATGGCATTTCCAGAATGATTGTTTTAACTTAATTGCTGGTTTCAGCAGAGTATTGAATAACTGGACTCTTAATTAGTAATGGCACATTTTATTCTGAGTTTTAGCAGCGAACATATTCGTTTGACCCTTGAGTATGGGGTTATACTGAAGGGTTTAAGGGACTAAGGACATTGTAGGCAAAAGCAAAATGTGAACTAGTTTCGCAGTTGACCATAGTAACGCTTGATCGTTAATTCTTTTCAACTTGATCCAGCCCCTGTGACTGCTCTTAAAGCAGCTTGGAGTGAACCTGTTTCGGCATCTCACAGATACGAACTACATGGCGTTCGACGGAGGTTTCGGTTGGAACCTGGTGATGTTCGGCGTCGACAGCCTCCTGATCTTCGCTGTGCTCTTGATCAACGACTACCAGGTGGTCCCGACGTTGTGGAGCAAGATCAGGAGGAGTCGGGGCAGCCAACACGCAGATGACCTCGATGAAGACGTCAGACAAGAGATCAGTCGCGTACAGAAAGGTAGGAAACTCGATGTGTAAAGAATTCGTCGTCTTAGAATATAAGTGAGACGGATATATGAAAAGCCTACCATCCGACTTTGATTAATTCGGAGAACAACCGGAAAAAGCTACTTGCATTTCCAATATAAATAGCCAGGGAAATCAGTTTTCAATCCACGTTTGGAAAGGGAAGATAATTATTGTCTTGATCTTTACATTGTAGTAGAAGATAGGTAGATGATTAAAACAGAATATTATCACGTTATGTCTGACATTTGCAATATCGAGTAAATGACGGTTGACGCATGACCATAACACAGCGGAAAACGAACTGGTTTCGGCTGTACTGACGTGGAATGCCGTCAAGAAAATTAATTAATATGTAACCCTAAAAATGTGAAAATCTGATGAAGAACACTTCTATTGTGAAGGAACAAATTGCAATGTAAAGGTGTGAAGTTGTTTGAAAACGCCAAGTAGGTTGATCTTTGTGAAAACATAGGTAGTTTACGAGTAATTGTCACAGCTTTTTTTTTGTAAAACTGGCTTTACGCTGTCAAAATTTAAATAATTAAGAAGATGATAGAGCAAGATGTAATACATCGTCCTTCGTCCATCTCACGTTGATAATGAAAAGAGATGCTTGTAATCAAACTGTCAAATACATACATTGTCACCATTACTGTTTGGTAGCGTTGACCGCTCCATCACTCGTAGCGTATTGTCATTTCATTCCGTAGAGGATCTAAGACAGGATTTGCCCTCAGCTCCAGACGACGCCTACGCTCTGTCCGTGAACGACGTCCAGCAGAACTACCGGGGCATTGAGCTGAAGTACGGCTTCATCCCGAGCTGCAAGAACAACCAGGCTGTCAAGGGAGTCACGTTCGGCGTGAAGAGAGGCGAGTGTTTCGGACTGCTGGGATTCAACGGCGCCGGCAAAACAACCGTCTTCAAGATGCTCACCGGAGGAAGCGTTCCGAAACACGGCGATGCGTTCGTCATGAACACGAGCCTCCGACACGACAAGGCACAGGTACGAGTTGCCTCATGTGGTTCGATTGTTGATGCGTCAAACATTTGACAAGCTACTACACTTGGAGTAACAGTTTTCTACTTTAACTACTCACTACTTGGCAGAGGGACTAGGCTATGGAACAGCCTGCCATCCAACGAACTTGCCAAAAATATATTTCCAGATGAGCAAAAATAATTTCCTGTATCAGATTCATGTATATGTATGCATCAGATTGTGAAAATGTATAGTAACCACCGGATAGTGCAATTACCTACTTATTGTGTATAATCCTAAGTTGCTAATAAAAACCATTATTATTATTATTATTATTAAATAGATCTGTCACAGTATGTTTCATACGGAACAGGTTGGGTGAGTGGTTACCGCTCTGAACTTGTATTCCGGAGGCCCGGGTTTGATTCCCGCGGCCGTCCTTCTTGACTGGGGTTTTTCGTGGGTTTCCCTCAGTCGTCAGGCAAAATGCTGGAAAGGTACCCTACTGATAGGCCACGACCGTCTCCTTCCCACCTTCCATCCTTACCTACTCTTCACCATCATCTCCCAATCATCATCATAATCATTCATCCGTCGCCATTAGCCTCGCTGCAGAACAGTGCGACGTTAAGCCCCAGACAAAAAAGTATGTTTCATCACATCAACCCTACAAGTCCAGTAGTAGGAAATCCCAGAAAAAAACACTCCGTGTAAAAAAGGCAGCCAAGTCTCTTTACTTAAAAAAAAATCAACACCGAAAAGGAGTGATATCAAAAAAGGAGCCAAGTCAATGACATTTCCAAATATTAGGTCTGTTCGTTTACCCTGCCAAAAGCTACAGCAAACTGCCACAAGCACACATCATCCAATCAGATCGTTCCTCTGTAACTTGTGGCAGTTTGCTGTAGCTTTTGGCAGGGTAAACGAACATACCTTTTTAATCGTATCTTTGAAATAGAAGTATAAACACCGAGAAATACTTTACAAAAGGACTTGGCGCATCGTTTTTTTAAAGACATCATTCTATCCTAAAAGTGGAAAGATTATTAACAAGTAGGTACATATTCCTCTTTTTATTTGAGCCAGGATCTATGAATCAAGCTACTTTTGGTAATGGCTATTTTATAATTTTGTAATGGCGATAGAAGAAAGATGTCATGCTGTAATAGAAGTAATAATAAGGGAGGTAGAATTAAATAACAAGGAAGTGGGCTCATATATATTCTTATAGCACTGTTAATATGGTGATATTAGAAGGATATCTTTTCATAATTTGATCATGACTGAGGGAAATCATGAAAAGTTGTCAAATAATTACTAACTATTTATAGAACACTATTATATTATGGAAGTATATTATTATGGTATATATTATACCATTATATGGTATATATTATTATGGTTTTAATAATTGTTCAATGTGACTTCACTGTGTACTTTGTGAAATGTATTGTTATAAAATGTGGATTAATAGAAATGTATTTCATTGTGAGAAGGTGTAACGCATGAGACTTAATAATGTTGACCACGAAACAATAATATGAAGATAACTATTGTATATTTATTACAAATATAGGCAACAAGTTTCATCGCGTACATATTCAAATAGAAAATATTTTACAGTAGGTATGTAGGTATAATATGTAATTGAAAGTTGTGTCCCTATTATTCTAAAAATTCTAAATTACGGTTGTATATAAATGGCATATGCTTATGAATAGAAAAATGTCTTTAAAAAAACGATGCGCCAAGTCCTTTTGTAAAGTATTTCTCGGTGTTTATACTTCTATTTCAAAGATACGATTAAATATTTGGAAATGTCATTGACTTGGCTCCTTTTTTGATATCACTCCTTTTCGGTGTTGATTTTTTTTTAAGAAAAGAGACTTGGTTGCCTTTTTTACACGGAGTGTTTTTTCTGGGATATCACTTCTTTTGTTAGTTTATTCATACAGCTTGTACACTGTTAAAAATTTCAATGTTATTTTACATATACTGTATATGGCAGCCAGGTTCTCCAATACAATATATGTAAAATTGACACTACATTGAATTGTTAAAATTACAAATGCATGTAGTGTTATTTTACTTTGACAGTTCATGAATTTTTAGTCAACCAGGTACATGTATTAAAACAACACTGACCCCTATATTTGTCAAAACATCATTGGAATTATATCACTACATTGTATTGTTAAAATTACAAATGCATGTAGTGTTATGTTAAAACCAAAATTTTTTTTGTATTGATTACTCAACCAGTTTTAATCAGATTTCATTTCTGTAAACGGAATTACATAGACAATTTTAGGTATGATCAGTACACTAATACAAATTATTTCACCCCAACCGGCCTCGAACCTGCGATCTAGTGTGTAGAACCTCATAGCGCTAACCCCGGGACCACGGCGCCAAGTGAGGAACAGAGCGGTTGAAACTGTTCTCGATCAGTTGAGTTATAAAGTTGTGTTTGTGGGCAAAATTTATTTTCATGAGTTATGAACATAATGATAATAGAGTTTATGAATTTCATAAGTCTGTAAGTTATGTCTCTTTATTACTTACCGTCATTTTAGATGTGCAATAAAATACCATACATCGGACTGTTAAAATTACAGCGGATGTATACCTGTGAAGTTATCTCCTGTCACTGTCTAATTGCCGGCTCAGCGGAGATGTCAGTTGACATCCGTGATCATTAGTAAGAGGGCTACCGCGTTCAGGTAGAAAAGCGCACATTGTATGATATTTTAGTTGCAACTGGACTATTATCTTTTACTCTTCTCAGCCTGTGTTTATTTAACACAACAATTTCGTTTAAAATGAACAACTTTCATGATAATTTAAATAATACTTTGTAGCACTAAACTAAAATTACCTATATTGTCAGTGTAATTTGAAAAAACATATACACAATTGTATATTAAACGCTACAATGTCTATGCAAAATTACAATATTTTACTACAGTGTAGCACATGTCCGAGCAAGGACTAATTTCTTTAAAAAAATACGCCTCAACCGATTAGGATAGGTACTAAGAAATTACAATCGGTCCAGCCGTTTTCGATATATTATAACGTCCCTTCCGGTTTTGAAATGGCGGCCGAAATTAATGTCGTCTTGAATTCATAATTATTAGTCATACTATTTCCAAAATTTGGTTGCAATCGGTACAGCCGCTTTCGATAATGACGTCACTTCGGTTTTAACAATGGCGGCCGAAAATAATGTCGTCTTTAATTCATAATTATTAGTCCTACACATTTCCAAAATTTGGTTGCAATTGGTACAGCCGTTTTCGATATATGACGTCACTTCCGGTTTTGACAATGGCGGCCGAAAAAAATGTCGTCTTTATTTCATAATTATATTAGTCCGACATAATTCTAAAACTTGGTTGCAATCGGTACATCCGTTTTCGATATATGACGTCACTTCCGGTTTTAACAATGGCGGCCGAAATTAATGTCGTATTGAATTCATAATTATAAGTCCTACACAATTCCAAAATTTAGTTGCAATCGGTACAGCCGTTTTCGTTATATGACGTCACTTCCGGTTTTAGAAAATGGCGGCCGAGAGCACTGCAACCTTGAATTTATAATTATTTACAATGTATGTTTACTAAATATCTATTTAAAAGTATAAAGTGGTGAATTTAGTGTCCTTTAGAATAATAATGACGTCATTTAGCATTTTTATGACGTCATTTCCGGTATAGGTAATAAGAAAACAATTAAGTTTTATCTAGTTGATACTTCATGAATGACCTTCTGAATTCAATAGCGCTAATTTCCGTCAAATCGCTCATGCCGTTTTCAATATATGACGTCACTTCCGGTTTCATTTAGTGGTTCCTGCCGCCATTTCCGGTACCGTTAATTTGTATATTCATTTATCCCAATTGATTTTCAAATAGATTGCAAAATGAATATACAGGAGCTAGTTCAGTGGCAATCGGTACAGGCGTTTTCGATGTATGACGTCACTTCCGGTTTCAGGAATGGCGGCCGAGAACACTGTGTATTGAAATTTTAATTTTGTATTGTCTTTGTTACAATGTAAGATAATGATATGTGTATTTAAAGTATAATTTGATGAAAAAGCTAAATATTGCAAATGTATGACGCCACTTCCGGTTTAGAATATAAGAAAATTATATTTTAAAGTAACATACTTCATATAGATGACCATCTAAATCGAATGGCGCTAATTTCGTTCTAATCGGTCCAGCCGTTTTTCATATATGACGTCACTTCCGGTTTAAAAATGGCGGCACAAAAAAATCACAAGAGGCAAGGTATCATCAGACGCCAAAAGTGCACATGTGGTAAAAATTTCAGATCGATCGGTTTAGCCGTTTAGGCTGTGGCCCTGTCAACAATGTTTCCTGATATCTGAATCATCATCGTCATCATCATCATCAGATAGCTTTAAGAAGGGGTATAATTTCACTGTTTTCATGGCCCTCTAGCTCGCAAATGGCAAAACCTGTTGTTCCCAAATTTGGTATATGGGGTGGGGTGGGCCATAGCTCGAAATTAAGACATTTCACAACAATGTGAGATTTTCCAATTTTAAGATCCAGTAGGCCGAAAATGCCATGTTGTTGCTTACAGTAAAAGTGTTTGGTCTGCTCCTCAGTTTATTAGGCATTTACGGTATGTTGAGTGAGTGTGAGTGTACAGTACGACTTGGCTGGGTGGAGCGACCGCTCCACTAGATAATTGCCCCAGGGCCCAGATTCACAAATATTTTCCCCCAGAGCCCGGATTCACAAAGCTTTTACCCTAGAGGGATTGATGGTTTACCCCACTTTGGTGTATAATATGCAGTGAAAGGTGTTTTATCTTAAAACCCCGGGGGGAATATTTGTGTGTACGGGTCTAGAGAAGCCCCTAACTTGTAACTTAAACATGTCTACTCAAAGCCATTGTTGGCAAGGATTTTTTTTGTCAAACCTGTTCACACATTGTGAAGAACAATATTACTCTTCCTGAATTTCAAGAAAGCTTATGATCAGAAAACATCACAAGGAAATCACTGAGCGTTTCACATTCAATGTGTTGATGACTTCTTGTTTCGCAGTTCATGTCCCAAATCGGCTATTGTCCGCAATTCGACGCCATCTGTGAATGTTTGACGGGACGAGAGATGTTGAAACTATACGCGCTTCTGCGTGGCGTCTACAGGCGGGATGTCAAGATGACAGTCAACAAGTGGCTCAAACTCATGGGTAAGGGACAGTCAGTAGTTGCAGAGCAATTTTAAAATATTAATTGTGGTATGTAGGTAGAAATATTGTTAAATGCATCGAAGTGTAAAACAAAAGTCTATGGTTTCTTTCAAAAGATTCCGTTGTTGTCATATTTTGGTATAAAATGAAGATGTGATGAATTTGATTGTTTTGTTTAAGGGAGTATTTGTCAATGACTCCTAATACTGACCGTGAGATATATGTCTAAGTTTCACTTATACATTAGTGAAATGATATTTGTTAAAGGCTTGGAGGAGTACAAGAACGTGAGGTGCGGCGAGTACAGTGGCGGCAACAAGCGCAAGCTGAGCACCGCCATGGCGCTGATCGGCGATCCGCCACTGGTCTTCCTCGACGAGCCGACCTCGGGGGTGGATCCAGTGGCGCGCAGGAATCTGTGGACTGTGTTGGCGCGGGTGAACCAATCTGGAGACCGCGCCATCGTCCTCACCACTCATAGGTGAGTACTCACCACTCCTCACCAACGTCCTCACCACATAAGTTAGTAATAATAATAATAATATATTTATTCAGAGAACCATTACATGGTTATAGAACAAGTCAGTAGTTTGTACACAATTATTTACACAATTTTATGAATACATCTAGATTAATAGATTACGTCAAGACGATAAATAGTTTATAATAATTCATTAATTCAGCTGGTGTAGACAGCGCTCCTTTCAGATATTTGCTTCTAGAACATGATTTAGTCAGAATTAGTAAAAAGTGAAGATTAAAATAGTTTAGGACTTAGGTGACACATTCATCGAGGCCTGCAGATAGATATTCTTTGGTTGAGTACGGGGACATTTCACACAAGTATGTTTTGAGGTAGCTTTTGAATTGCACTGTTTTACTTTTAATCTTGATTTGGGAGGGTAGATGATTGAATAATATAATACTGGATAGTGCTGGGTTTTGTTTGGACAAGGATAAGCTGTGGTGTGGAATATGGAAAAAGTGATGTGGAAAAAGTGGAAAATAGTGAGAAAGTGATGTCTACTCATAGGTGAGACGTGGTTAAAATGTATACTAATCTACGATAAATCTCTGCTGTTCTAATTAAAAAACATATTAAATGGTACGCGATATTTCGCCAACTCGTTGTCGGCTTCTCTGGCGAAAGTGAGGAGATAACAAACAAACCAAACCTAAATACTAGTTTAAAATAAACCCTGCTGAGCAACCGGTGCTCTTCAAATTCATTAAAACAAAATTGGCTGATTATATCTAGTGGAGCGGTCGCTCCACGCCAGCCAAGTCGTACGGCGCGCGCACACTCTCATATAAAGGCTGGAGCAAACCCACTTTTACTGTAAGCATCAAAGTGGCATTTTCGGCCTACTGGATCTTAAAATTGGAAAATCTCACATTGTTGCGATATATCTTAATTTCGAGCTATGGCCCACCCTACAACATATACCAAATTTGGGAACAATAGGTTACGCCCTTTGCGCGCTAGAGGGCCGTGAAAACAGTGTTTTAGGGCGGTTTTCATAATAATAATAATCTCAGTAGAAGTAGTAGTAGTCTCCTGGAATTCAAATCCGGTAACATGGCCACAGCCTAAACGGCTGAACCGATTGATCTCACATTTTTACCACGTGTGCACTTTTGGCGTCTGATTTAACCTTCACCCCAATAATTTTTTGTGCCGCCATTTTGAAACCGGAAGTGACGTCATATCTCAACAACGGCTATACCGATCGGAACGAAATTTGCGCCAAACGATTCAGACGGTAAACTATATGGATTATCAATAGCAACAGACTAAAATTTATGTTAACGAAACCGGAAATGACGTCATGAAATTTGAAATACATCGATTGGCATTTCGGCAACAAATTTGATCCGATTATTTTGTTATTTATGTAACGTATGTACTTTTCATATCTCATTTGACTTATTATAAAACCAACCGGAAGCCGCCATTTTGAAACCGGAAGTGACATCATATGTCAATAACGGCTAAATAGATTTGAACGAAACCAGCGCTAAACAATTTAGACGGTCAACTTTATGTATTATCATCAATAATATTTGCAGTTTCCCATACCGAAACCGGAAATGACGTCACACATTTTAAAAATCTCACAAATATACATTTTGATACAATAAATATACTATTTGAGACAGCTTATAATAAAATGTAATCATGTTTAAATTATAATTCAAGGGGTCAGTGATTTCAGCAGCCATTTTGAAACAGGAAGTAACGTCATATCTTGAAAATTGGTTGACTGATCGGTATGAAACTACCGCCAAACGATTCGGAAGGTCATCTCTATGAAATAGGAACAGTCACACTAGAAATTTCCTATTTATAAGACCGGAAATTACATCATTCAAATTTAAAAATTATTATAATCCCCTCCTATATAATGAATACATATTCAGAAAACTTAAAATGATACACATCATTTATAGATATACATTCTTTGTGGCAGTGCAGTAAGTTCAGCAGCCATTTTGAAAACCGAAGTGTTGCCATATCTCGGAACTCGGTTAACTGATAGGAATGAAACCTTTGCTATTCTTCATGAAAGATCATTTAAAGCAAATATATAGTACCATACGCAGATTTTCATTAGTAAACCAAATTGTCAATGGCGACTATTTTTAATGGATTTAGTAATTGTTCAATTGACGTCACAAGTTCTAAGAATAAACTAAAAAAAGGAGTGATATCCCCATAAAAAACACTCCGTGTAAAAATACCAGCCAAGTCTCTACAACTAAAAAAAATTATGAAATCTAAAAAATTCTGCACTGAAAAGTAGTGATATCAAAAAATGGTCCAAGTCAAAACTTTATTTGAAAATCAAAAAATACTTGGCGCATCGTTTTTTTAGGGCATAATAGGTATACTACATGTATTATGTATATTTGATGTATATTTTCTATCTGGTCTATACTCCTAAACTATGTATACACGATGCGCCAAGTATTTTTTGATTTTCAAATAAAGTTTTGACTTGGACCATTTTTTGATATCACTACTTTTCAGTGCAGAATTTTTTAGATTTCATAATTTTTTTTAGTTGTAGAGACTTGGCTGGTATTTTTACACGGAGTGTTTTTTATGGGGATTTTCACTACTACACAAAGTATTGGCGGATACGACAAATTTCCTTTTCCTCATATTGTTTTCATTATAAATAGATATAGCAGAGTTAAAATACAGATAAGCATATTCAATCATGCATTTTCAGCTACCAAAGAAGAAAGAGACGTCATGTAGGGCCCTTGACCCTTACCTAATACCGCCAAACGTTGGGTCTGAGTACAAGGTTTGGTGCTACTATGGGTTATTAAGATAGGTAGCACGGTGCTTATTGGCGATATTAGGTAAGGGTCCTATCTTCCTCAAACGGGTCTGACGACAAACATACGTTTTCCTTAGAAAGCAAAGCGAGCGCTATAGGATTTGAAACATGGGTGAAAACTGGACAAATGTGTGATCAGAGAAGTATATTTAGAATAAATAATGTTGAAATTAGAATATTGTGCATAAATAAACGGATCCAAGTTGTATATGAAGGTGTCTTTGTTGTTCTCAGCATGGAGGAGTGCGAGGCGCTGGCGAGTCGTCTGGCAGTCATGGTTCCGGGACAGTTCGTCTGTATCGGGGAGAACCAGTACCTCAAGGTGTTGTGATTGTTCTCAGCATGGAGGAGTGCGAAACGCTGGCGAGTCGTCTGGCAGTCATGGTTCTGGGACAGTTCGTCTGTATCGGGGAGAACCAGTACCTCAAGGTGTTGTGATTGTTCTCAGCATGGAGGAGTGCGAGGCGCTGGCGAGTCGTCTGGCAGTCATGGTTCCGGGACAGTTCGTCTGTATCGGGGAGAACCAGTACCTCAAGGTGTTGTGATTGTTCTCAGCATGGAGGAGTGCGAGGCGCTGGCGAGTCGTCTGGCTGTCATGGTTCTGGGACAGTTCGTCTGTATCGGGGAGAACCAGTACCTCAAGGTGTTGTGATTGTTCTCAGCATGGAGGAGTGCGAGGCGCTGGCGAGTCGTCTGGCAGTCATGGTTCTGGGACAGTTCGTCTGTATCGGGGAGAACCAGTACCTCAAGGTGTTGTGATTGTTCTCAGCATGGAGGAGTGCGAGGCGCTGGCGAGTCGTCTGGCAGTCATGGTTCTGGGACAGTTCGTCTGTATCGGGGAGAACCAGTACCTCAAGGTGTTGTGATTGTTCTCAGCATGGAGGAGTGCGAGGCGCTGGCGAGTCGTCTGGCAGTCATGGTTCTGGGACAGTTCGTCTGTATCGGGGAGAACCAGTACCTCAAGGTGTTGTGATTGTTCTCAGCAAGGAGGAGTGCGAGGCGCTGGCGAGTCGTCTGGCTGTCATGGTTCTGGGACAGTTCGTCTGTATCGGGGAGAACCAGTACCTCAAGGTGTTGTGATTGTTCTCAGCATGGAGGAGTGCGAAGCGCTGGCGAGTCGTCTGGCTGTCATGGTTCTGGGACAGTTCGTCTGTATCGGGGAGAACCAGTACCTCAAGGTGTTGTGATTGTTCTCAGCATGGAGGAGTGCGAGGCGCTGGCGAGTCGTCTGGCAGTCATGGTTCTGGGACAGTTCGTCTGTATCGGGGAGAACCAGTACCTCAAGGTGTTGTGATTGTTCTCAGCATGGAGGAGTGCGAGGCGCTGGCGACTCGTCTGGCAGTCATGGTTCTGGGACAGTTCGTCTGTATCGGGGAGAACCAGTACCTCAAGGTGTTGTGATTGTTCTCAGCATGGAGGAGTGCGAAGCGCTGGCGAGTCGTCTGGCAGTCATGGTTCTGGGACAGTTCGTCTGTATCGGGGAGAACCAGTACCTCAAGGTGTTGTGATTGTTCTCAGCATGGAGGAGTGCAAGGCGCTGGCGAGTCGTCTGGCAGTCATGGTTCTGGGACAGTTCGTCTGTATCGGGGAGAACCAGTACCTCAAGGTGTTGTGATTGTTCTGAGCATGGAGGAGTGCGAGGCGCTGGCGAGTCGTCTGGCAGTCATGGTTCTGGGACAGTTCGTCTGTATCGGGGAGAACCAGTACCTCAAGGTGTTGTGATGTTCTCAGCATGGAGGAGTGCGAGGCGCTGGCGAGTCGTCTGGCTGTCATGGTTCTGGGACAGTTCGTCTGTATCGGGGAGAACCAGTACCTCAAGGTGTTGTGATTGTTCTCAGCATGGAGGAGTGCGAGGCGCTGGCGAGTCGTCTGGCAGTCATGGTTCTGGGACAGTTCGTCTGTATCGGGGAGAACCAGTACCTCAAGGTGTTGTGATTGTTCTCAGCATGAAGGAGTGCGAGGCGCTGGCGAGTCGTCTGGCAGTCATGGTTCTGGGACAGTTCGTCTGTATCGGGGAGAACCAGTACCTCAAGGTGTTGTGATTGTTCTCAGCATGGAGGAGTGCGAGGCGCTGGCGAGTCGTCTGGCAGTCATGGTTCTGGGACAGTTCGTCTGTATCGGGGAGAACCAGTACCTCAAGGTGTTGTGATTGTTCTCAGCATGGAGGAGTGCGAGGCGCTGGCGAGTCGTCTGGCAGTCATGGTTCTGGGACAGTTCGTCTGTATCGGGGAGAACCAGTACCTCAAGGTGTTGTGATTGTTCTCAGCATGGAGGAGTGCGAGGCGCTGGCGAGTCGTCTGGCAGTCATGGTTCTGGGACAGTTCGTCTGTATCGGGGAGAACCAGTACCTCAAGGTGTTGTGATTGTTCTCAGCATGGAGGAGTGCGAGGCGCTGGCGAGTCGTCTGGCAGTCATGGTTCTGGGACAGTTCGTCTGTATCGGGGAGAACCAGTACCTCAAGGTGTTGTGATTGTTCTCAGCATGGAGGAGTGCGAAACGCTGGCGAGTCGTCTGGCAGTCATGGTTCTGGGACAGTTCGTCTGTATCGGGGAGAACCAGTACCTCAAGGTGTTGTGATTGTTCTCAGCATGGAGGAGTTCGAAGCGCTGGCGAGTCGTCTGGCAGTCATGGTTCTGGGACAGTTCGTCTGTATCGGGGAGAACCAGTACCTCAAGGTGTTGTGATTGTTCTCAGCATGGAGGAGTGCGAGGCGCTGGCGAGTCGTCTGGCAGTCATGGTTCTGGGACAGTTCGTCTGTATCGGGGAGAACCAGTACCTCAAGGTGTTGTGATTGTTCTCAGCATGGAGGAGTGCGAGGCGCTGGCGAGTCGTCTGGCAGTCATGGTTCTGGGACAGTTCGTCTGTATCGGGGAGAACCAGTACCTCAAGGTGTTGTGATTGTTCTCAGCATGGAGGAGTGCGAGGCGCTGGCGAGTCGTCTGGCTGTCATGGTTCTGGGACAGTTCGTCTCTATCGGGGAGAACCTATACCTCAAGGCGTTGTGATTGTTCTCAGCATGGAGGAGTGCGAGGCGCTGGCGAGTCGTCTGGCAGTCATTGTTCTGGGACAGTTCGTCTGTATCGGGGAGAACCAGTACCTCAAGGTGTTGTGATTGTTCTCAGCATGGAGGAGTGCGAGGCGCTGGCGAGTCGTCTGGCAGTCATGGTTCTGGGACAGTTCGTCTGTATCGGGGAGAACCAGTACCTCAAGGTGTTGTGATTGTTCTCAGCATGGAGGAGTGCGAGGCGCTGGCGAGTCGTCTGGCAGTCATGGTTCTGGGACAGTTCGTGTGTATCGGGGAGAACCAGTACCTCAAGGTGTTGTGATTGTTCTCAGCATGGAGGAGTGCGAGGCGCTGGCGAGTCGTCTGGCAGTCATGGTTCCGGGACAGTTCGTCTGTATCGGGGAGAACCAGTACCTCAAGGTGTTGTGATTGTTCTCAGCATGGAGGAGTGCGAGGCGCTGGCGAGTCGTCTGGCTGTCATGGTTCTGGGACAGTTCGTCTGTATCGGGGAGAACCAGTACCTCAAGGTGTTGTGATTGTTCTCAGCATGGCGGAGTGCGAGGCGCTGGCGAGTCGTCTGGCAGTCATGGTTCTGGGACAGTTCGTCTGTATCGGGGAGAACCAGTACCTCAAGGTGTTGTGATTGTTCTCAGCAAGGAGGAGTGCGAGGCGCTGGCGAGTCGTCTGGCTGTCATGGTTCTGGGACAGTTCGTCTGTATCGGGGAGAACCAGTACCTCAAGGTGTTGTGATTGTTCTCAGCATGGAGGAGTGCGAAGCGCTGGCGAGTCGTCTGGCTGTCATGGTTCTGGGACAGTTCGTCTGTATCGGGGAGAACCAGTACCTCAAGGTGTTGTGATTGTTCTCAGCATGGAGGAGTGCGAGGCGCTGGCGAGTCGTCTGGCAGTCATGGTTCTGGGACAGTTCGTCTGTATCGGGGAGAACCAGTACCTCAAGGTGTTGTGATTGTTCTCAGCATGGAGGAGTGCGAGGCGCTGGCGACTCGTCTGGCAGTCATGGTTCTGGGACAGTTCGTCTGTATCGGGGAGAACCAGTACCTCAAGGTGTTGTGATTGTTCTCAGCATGGAGGAGTGCGAAGCGCTGGCGAGTCGTCTGGCAGTCATGGTTCTGGGACAGTTCGTCTGTATCGGGGAGAACCAGTACCTCAAGGTGTTGTGATTGTTCTCAGCATGGAGGAGTGCAAGGCGCTGGCGAGTCGTCTGGCAGTCATGGTTCTGGGACAGTTCGTCTGTATCGGGGAGAACCAGTACCTCAAGGTGTTGTGATTGTTCTGAGCATGGAGGAGTGCGAGGCGCTGGCGAGTCGTCTGGCAGTCATGGTTCTGGGACAGTTCGTCTGTATCGGGGAGAACCAGTACCTCAAGGTGTTGTGATTGTTCTCAGCATGGAGGAGTGCGAGGCGCTGGCGAGTCGTCTGGCTGTCATGGTTCTGGGACAGTTCGTCTGTATCGGGGAGAACCAGTACCTCAAGGTGTTGTGATTGTTCTCAGCATGGAGGAGTGCGAGGCGCTGGCGAGTCGTCTGGCAGTCATGGTTCTGGGACAGTTCGTCTGTATCGGGGAGAACCAGTACCTCAAGGTGTTGTGATTGTTCTCAGCATGAAGGAGTGCGAGGCGCTGGCGAGTCGTCTGGCAGTCATGGTTCTGGGACAGTTCGTCTGTATCGGGGAGAACCAGTACCTCAAGGTGTTGTGATTGTTCTCAGCATGGAGGAGTGCGAGGCGCTGGCGAGTCGTCTGGCAGTCATGGTTCTGGGACAGTTCGTCTGTATCGGGGAGAACCAGTACCTCAAGGTGTTGTGATTGTTCTCAGCATGGAGGAGTGCGAGGCGCTGGCGAGTCGTCTGGCAGTCATGGTTCTGGGACAGTTCGTCTGTATCGGGGAGAACCAGTACCTCAAGGTGTTGTGATTGTTCTCAGCATGGAGGAGTGCGAGGCGCTGGCGAGTCGTCTGGCAGTCATGGTTCTGGGACAGTTCGTCTGTATCGGGGAGAACCAGTACCTCAAGGTGTTGTGATTGTTCTCAGCATGGAGGAGTGCGAGGCGCTGGCGAGTCGTCTGGCAGTCATGGTTCTGGGACAGTTCGTCTGTATCGGGGAGAACCAGTACCTCAAGGTGTTGTGATTGTTCTCAGCATGGAGGAGTGCGAAACGCTGGCGAGTCGTCTGGCAGTCATGGTTCTGGGACAGTTCGTCTGTATCGGGGAGAACCAGTACCTCAAGGTGTTGTGATTGTTCTCAGCATGGAGGAGTTCGAAGCGCTGGCGAGTCGTCTGGCAGTCATGGTTCTGGGACAGTTCGTCTGTATCGGGGAGAACCAGTACCTCAAGGTGTTGTGATTGTTCTCAGCATGGAGGAGTGCGAGGCGCTGGCGAGTCGTCTGGCAGTCATGGTTCTGGGACAGTTCGTCTGTATCGGGGAGAACCAGTACCTCAAGGTGTTGTGATTGTTCTCAGCATGGAGGAGTGCGAGGCGCTGGCGAGTCGTCTGGCAGTCATGGTTCTGGGACAGTTCGTCTGTATCGGGGAGAACCAGTACCTCAAGGTGTTGTGATTGTTCTCAGCATGGAGGAGTGCGAGGCGCTGGCGAGTCGTCTGGCTGTCATGGTTCTGGGACAGTTCGTCTCTATCGGGGAGAACCTATACCTCAAGGCGTTGTGATTGTTCTCAGCATGGAGGAGTGCGAGGCGCTGGCGAGTCGTCTGGCAGTCATTGTTCTGGGACAGTTCGTCTGTATCGGGGAGAACCAGTACCTCAAGGTGTTGGGATTGTTCTCAGCATGGAGGAGTGCGAGGCGCTGGCGAGTCGTCTGGCAGTCATGGTTCTGGGACAGTTCGTCTGTATCGGGGAGAACCAGTATTGTTCTCAGCATGGAGGAGTGCGAGGCGCTGGCGAGTCGTCTGGCAGTCATGGTTCTGGGACAGTTCGTGTGTATCGGGGAGAACCAGTACCTCAAGGTGTTGTGATTGTTCTCAGCATGGAGGAGTGCGAGGCGCTGGCGAGTCGTCTGGCAGTCATGGTTCTGGGACAGTTCGTCTGTATCGGGGAGAACCAGTACCTCAAGGTGTTGTGATTGTTCTCAGCATGGAGGAGTGCGAGGCGCTGGCGAGTCGTCTGGCAGTCATTGTTCTGGGACAGTTCGTCTGTATCGGGGAGAACCAGTACCTCAAGGTGTTGTGATTGTTCTCAGCATGGAGGAGTGCGAGGCGCTGGCGAGTCGTCTGGCAGTCATGGTTCTGGGACAGTTCGTCTGTACCGGGGAGAACCAGTACCTCAAGGTGTTGTGATTGTTCTCAGCATGGAGGAGTGCGAGGCGCTGGCGAGTCGTCTGGCAGTCATGGTTCTGGGACAGTTCGTCTGTATCGGGGAGAACCAGTACCTCAAGGTGTTGTGATTGTTCTCAGCATGGAGGAGTGCGAGGCGCTGGCGAGTCGTCTGGCAGTCATTGTTCTGGGACAGTTCGTCTGTATCGGGGAGAACCAGTACCTCAAGGTGTTGTGATTGTTCTCAGCATGGAGGAGTGCGAGGCGCTGTCTAGTCGTCTGGCAGTCATGGTTCTGGGACAGTTCGTCTGTATCGGGAAGAACCAGTACCTCAAGGTGTTGTGATTGTTCTCAGCATGGAGGAGTGCGAGGCGCTGGCGAGTCGTCTGGCAGTCATGGTTCTGGGACAGTTCGTCTGTATCGGGGAGAACCAGTACCTCAAGGTGTTGTGATTGTTCTCAGCATGGAGGAGTGCGAGGCGCTGGCGAGTCGTCTGGCAGTCATGGTTCTGGGACAGTTCGTCTGTATCGGGGAGAACCAGTACCTCAAGGTGTTGTGATTGTTCTCAGCATGGAGGAGTGCGAGGCGCTGGCGAGTCGTCTGGCTGTCATGGTTCTGGGACAGTTCGTCTGTATCGGGGAGAACCAGTACCTCAAGGTGTTCTGATTGTTCTCAGCATGGAGGAGTGCGAGGCGCTGGCGAGTCGTCTGGCAGTCATGGTTCTGGGACAGTTCGTCTGTATCGGGGAGAACCAGTACCTTAAGGTGTTGTGATTGTTCTCAGCATTGAGGAGTGCGAGGCGCTGGCGAGTCGTCTGGCAGTCATGGTTCTGGGACAATTCGTCTGTATCGGGGAGAACCAGTACCTCAAGGTGTTGTGATTGTTCTCAGCATGGAGGAGTGCGAGGCGCTGGCGAGTCGTCTGGCAGTCATGGTTCTGGGACAGTTTGTCTGTATCGGGGAGAACCAGTACCTCAAGGTGTTGTGATTGTTCTCAGCATGGAGGAGTGCGAGGCGCTGGCGAGTCGTCTGGCAGTCATTGTTCTGGGACAGTTCGTCTGTATCGGGGAGAACCAGTACCTCAAGGTGTTGTGATTGTTCTCAGCATGGAGGAGTGCGAGGCGCTGGCGAGTCGTCTGGCAGTAATGGTTCTGGGACAGTTCGTCTGTATCGGGGAGAACCAGTACCTCAAGGTGTTGTGATTGTTCTCAGCATGGAGGAGTGCGAGGCGCTGGCGAGTCGTCTGGCAGTCATGGTTCTGGGACAGTTCGTCTGTATCGGGGAGAACCAGTACCTCAAGGTGTTGTGATTGTTCTCAGCATGGAGGAGTGCGAGGCGCTGGCGAGTCGTCTGGCAGTCATGGTTCTGGGACAGTTCGTCTGTATCGGGGAGAACCAGTACCTCAAGGTGTTGTGATTGTTCTCAGCATGGAGGAGTGCGACGCGCTGGCGAGTCGTCTGGCTGTCATGGTTCTGGGACAGTTCGTCTCTATCGGGGAGAACCTATACCTCAAGGCGTTGTGATTGTTCTCAGCATGGAGGAGTGCGAGGCGCTGGCGAGTCGTCTGGCAGTCATGGTTCTGGGACAGTTCGTCTGTATCGGGGAGAACCAGTACCTCAAGGTGTTGTGATTGTTCTCAGCATGGAGGAGTGCGAGGCGCTGGCGACTCGTCTGGCAGTCATGGTTCTGGGACAGTTCGTCTGTATCGGGGAGAACCAGTACCTCAAGGTGTTGTGATTGTTCTCAGCATGGAGGAGTGCGAAGCGCTGGCGAGTCGTCTGGCAGTCATGGTTCTGGGACAGTTCGTCTGTATCGGGGAGAACCAGTACCTCAAGGTGTTGTGATTGTTCTCAGCATGGAGGAGTGCGAGGCGCTGGCGAGTCGTCTGGCTGTCATGGTTCTGGGACAGTTCGTCTGTATCGGGGAGAACCAGTACCTCAAGGTGTTGTGATTGTTCTCAGCATGGAGGAGTGCGAGGCGCTGGCGAGTCGTCTGGCAGTCATGGTTCTGGGACAGTTCGTCTGTATCGGGGAGAACCAGTACCTCAAGGTGTTGTGATTGTTCTCAGCATGGAGGAGTGCGAGGCGCTGGCTAGTCGTCTGGCAGTCATGGTTCTGGGACAGTTCGTCTGTATCGGGAAGAACCAGTACCTCAAGGTGTTGTGATTGTTCTCAGCATGGAGGAGTGCGAGGCGCTGGCGAGTCGTCTGGCAGTCATGGTTCTGGGACAGTTCGTCTGTATCGGGGAAAACCAGTACCTCAAGAAGAAGTTCTGTCAGGGCTTCAACGTCGTCATTAAACTGACCGAGCCACCTGTTGACGAGAACCAAGTGGAGACGGTGAAGAGCGCGCTCACAAAGATGTTCAAGGCACAGTGCGTGCTGAGAGACGAGCGTCGTGTGAGTAGACAATACAGATCTTTGCCAATAGCACATCATCATTCATCATCATCATGATGATCGTGATCATCATCATTGAATCAACGATTCATTTACACAATCAGAGTGCAATCAACAGTTCAATGCATCTCAATGTATGAGTTGCCTCAATGTAAATCCAGCGTCTTTACTTTGCGCAGTTCTGAGATGAACGGAAAAACCCACAGTCTTGTATTCCTAAATAACAGACGGAAGAGTTCGTAAATAACATACATTTTGAACGATTATAATGTTTTCTTGTCCTTCAAGTTATATTTACAAGAAAAAAAATCCATTATTTTCTACTCACTTTCCATAAAGGGGATGCTGCACTACATCCTGACTGACAAGGACCTCCTCTATAAGTTAATATTCTGTTTGTATTAAAGGGGATGCTGCTCTACATTCAGACTGATAAGGACCTTCTCTATAAGTTGATATTCTGTTTGTATTAAAGGGGATGCTGCACTACATCCTGACTGACAAGGACCTCCTCTATAAGTTGATATTCTGTTTGTATTAAAGGGGATGCTGCTCTACATCCTGACTGACAAGGACCTCCTCTATAAGTTGATATTCTGTTTGTATTAAAGGGGATGCTGCTCTACATCCTGACTGACAAGGACCTCCTCTATAAGTTGATATTCTGTTTGTATTAAAGGGGATGTTGCACTTCATCTGACTGACAAGGACCTCCTCTATAAGTTGATATTCGGTTTGTATTAAAGGGGATGCTGCTCTACATCCTGACTGACAAGGACCTCCTCTATAAGTTGATATTCTGTTTGTATTAAAGGGGATGCTGCTCTACATCCTGACTGACAAGGACCTCCTCTATAAGTTGATATTCTGTTTGTATTAAAGGGGATGCTGCACTACATCCTGACTGACAAGGACCTCCTCTATAAGTTGATATTCTGTTTGTATTAAAGGGGATGCTGCTCTACACACTGACCGACAAGGACCTCCTCTATAAGTTGATATTCTGTTTGTATTAAAGGGGATGCTGCACTTCATCTGGCCGACAAGGACCTCCTCTATAAGTTGATATTCTGTTTGTATTAAAGGGGATGCTGCTCTTCACACTGACCGACAAGGACCTCCTCTATAAGTTGATATTCTGTTTGTATTAAAGGGGATGCTGCACTTCATCTGGCCGACAAGGACCTCCTCTATAAGTTGATATTCTGTTTGTATTAAAGGGGATGCTGCTCTACATACTGACTGACAAGGAGCTGCTCTATAAGTTGATATTCTGTTTGTATTAAAGGGGATGCTGCTCTTCACACTGACCGACAAGGACCTCCTCTATAAGTTGATATTCTGTTTGTATTAAAGGGGATGCTGCACTTCATCTGGCCGACAAGGACCTCCTCTATAAGTTGATATTCTGTTTGTATTAAAGGGGATGCTGCTCTACATACTGACTGACAAGGAGCTGCTCTATAAGTTGATATTCTGTTTGTATTAAAGGGGATGCTGCTCTTCACACTGACCGACAAGGACCTCTACTATACGTTGATATTCTGTTTGTATTAAAGGGGATGCTTCTCTACATACTGACTGACAAGGAGCTCCTCTATAAGTTGATATTCTGTTTGTATTAAAGGGGATGCTGCTCTACACACTGACTGACAAGGACCTCCTGTATAAGTTGATATTCTGTTTGTATTAAAGGGGATGCTGCTCTTCATCTGACCGACAAGGACCTCCTCTATAAGTTGATATTTTGTTTGTTTTAAAGGGGATGCTGCTCTACATACTGACTGACAAGGACCTCCTCTATAAGTTGATATTATGTTTGTTTTAAAGGGGATGCTGCTCTATATCCTGACTGACAAGGAGGACCTCCTCTATAAGTTGATATTCTGTTTGTATTAAAGGGGATGCTGCTCTACATCTGACTGACAAGGACCTCCTCTATAAGTTGATATTCTGTTTGTATTAAAGGGGATGCTGCTCTACACACTGACTGACAAGGACCTCCTCTATAAGTTGATATTATGTTTGTTTTAAAGGGGATGCTGCACTACATCCTGACCGACAAGGACCTCACGTGGGACCAACTGTTTACCAGCATGGAGTCCCTCAAGGACAACCAGAAGGAGGTTCAGGACTACACAGTGAGCGAGACCACGCTCGAACAAGTCTTCTTGTCGTTCGCGAAGAAATGAAATGTATTGTCATGTTGTTTAATATTAAGAATGTTGGAAGAAAACTTGTACATTCAGCTTGTTACTTTATACAAAGTAAATAAATAATGTAATCGAATACAAATAATTAGGAATAATAAAATCTCCGGATGTTTGACTATTATGTGATAATCAAGTGGAGCGGTCGCTCCACTCTGCCAAGTCATACTGTATACACTTTTCTGTTAGCTTCAAGAATATAATGCAGTGCTAATTTTGTTGAATTGTTATACAATTTAATCATTTAGACTAGAAGCTTATCGCATACGTTAAAGCTATTTAGATTTAACGAAATCTCTTCAGGGAAAGTTATTATTATCGACCGAAAATTAGCATAGTAATGTGGACTAATTTGATAAATTGTCCACCAGCACGCTTCCAAAAAAATAGCACATTACAATTAGTTACTTTACTTTTGACTGTGCTTGAGTTTACACTTAGATATACATCTGATATAAACTGTCTGTAGTGGAAGCATTAGTCAAAGCACATCTATCATGAAGACGACCCACGTAGATCTCGGTGTCCTGGTCGGTAAGTTGCGTCTCTGTTGTTTCATTTCATTTCATTTTTATTACTTATTGAGCGAGCGAAGTAGTGCGGAGGATTAGCATAAAAACATTTCAAATAGTGAAACTCTATTGCCCTTTTGCACACTTGTAGCTAACATATAATCAAATAAAAAACCGCTCAGACCCAAGCTGGCAAATCACCCCCCTCCCTGCTATGACGTTTTCAAAATGGCGGCTAAATTAAATCATATCTCCTGAACGAAGGCTTGTAGAGTGATGCGGTTGACGGCAAACGATTCAGGACCTTTTATTTAGTTCATAAAAAATTGCATTACTAAGCTATTTTAGTAGCAAAAGGGCGGCATTGAAAAAAACGATTTTTTCATATTTTTCTAATTAATATTTACATACCAAACCAAACATCAAGAATATTTTTTTTTTATTTAATATAGCGATATCTTGGTTAAATCCATGAAGTTTATTTGTTATGCTGTCTTTATTTCCAAAATTGTGGCCGATCTAAAAAAAATCTCAAACTAAATATTTATTTCCTCCGGAACCAAAAGATGTAGAGCATTTCCGTTTTCGGAAATTAATAGAAAATCATTATCTTATTATAAAAAGTAATTTTTGGATGAAATATTTAAAAAATGGCGTCGAACGAAATTATCGTTTTTTCGGGTTTTCAATTATTTTAACTAAGACAACGTGCAAAGAGAGCAAAACGAACTATCGGAAATTGTTATTCATAGTTTACTGGGGGCTTACCTAATTTCCATTTAGGCTTTGACTTCAGTGGTGGAATTGCATTGTTCTCCTAGTCCAAGGCTAGTCCCGCAATGTTATTGATATAGCTATGACCGGGACTTCAAATAACCGGACTAGTGGTTTGTGATATTAAATGAGGGTCCTGGATGATACCAAAAAGTTTGGTTGATCTGAAATTCCTAGTTTAAAAATGGCGGCCAATTGAAGTTGAGGACACGTTTCACATCATCTCTTTAAAAGTATTGCACTTAGAACAGTGCGGTTGACGCCATTCGATTCTGGATCAAAAATTTAGTTTGGATTAAAATTTAGTAGTTTGCGTCTGCATTTTCAGTATGTATCTGCTTTTTGGTAGTAAATTGCATGCTATTTAGCGTATAAACATTCAAGGTTTCAAGAGGTTTATGTCTTTCTAGACTAGCGACATGAGCACGGTCTTCTAAAATTTACAGAAATTTGTAAATAAATGCGAATTTCTAGAAGACCGTTTTTCCATAGCAGCAGATTTAGACATGAGATATAATTTTCACTTTTCATGAGCAAATAAGTCGAAAGGGTGCAGTAATCCACTCATTGCTCGATAAAACATACACGAACATTTCTATCTAAAATGTTAAAACAAACAATGGCAACTGATGCATAACATATCGGGGTCTCAAATAAATCCATCAGTGGAAAATGAGCTTAATAACCGTTAAGAAGTGTGTATGTCGTGTTGGTCGCAATGTTTAATTTCAGAAAACTAATAAATAGAAGAACACCAAGAAACACCATACGAATCATCTGAACTTTTTTACTATGATACGAATAGAGATCATCAACATATTTTTTCAAATTATGTATGTGATGTAGTTAGTTCTTAACTAAATATGTAAACAAATATGCCAAATAACATGCAATAATTCAGTCAAACAGGGATGAAAAAAACAAAAAAAATACCAATTTTATTTTAAATTAAATTTTTGATCCAGAATCGAATAGCGTCAACCGCACTGTTCTAAGTGCCATACTTTTTAAGATATGATGTGAAACGTGTCCTCAACTTCAAATGGCTGCCATTTTTAAACTAGGAATTTCAGATCAACCAAACTTTTTGGTATCATCCAGTAAACTATGAATAACAATTTCCGATAGTTCGTTTTGCTCTCTTTGCACGTTGTCTTAGTTAAAATAATTGAAAACCCGAAAAAACGATAATTTCGTTCGACGCCATTTTTTAAATATTTCATCCAAAAATTACTTTTTATAATAAGATAATGATTTTCTATTAATTTCCGAAAACGGAAATGCTCTACATCTTTTGGTTCCGGAGGAAATAAATATTTAGTTTGAGATTTTTTTAGATCGGCCACAATTTTGGAAATAAAGACAGCATAACAAATAAACTTCATGGATTTAACCAAGATATCGCTATATTAAATTAAAAAAATATTTCTTGATGTTTGGTTTGGTATGTAAATATTAATTGAGCGAGCGTAGCGAGCGTCTCCTTTCGGCTCATTTGGCACGGACCTCTGTTTTTTTTTTTTTTTTTTTTTTTTTCTGTTGGGTGAGGCTGTACAGGTCAGAGTTTTTCTTCGATCGATCTGAAATTTTGCACACATGTAGAGACAACCTTTTCTGTTTGCAGGCCCCAATTTTTTTTAAAATCCATTCATTGGTTAAAATTGAAATAAACATCTCCTGATAGGTTGAAAAATGAAAATGGTATTCGATAAATCTGATCAAATTCATATTTTGGCTATACAGGTCAGAGTTTTACTTTGATCTAGCTGAAATTTTGCACACATGTAAAACCAACCTTCTCTGTTTGCAGACCATAATTTTTTTGAAATCCATTAATTGGTTAAAATTTAAATAAATATCTCCTGATAGGCTGAAAAATGAAAACGGTCTTCGATAATTCAGATCAAACTCATATTTTGCATGATCATTAAGACCAACATTGTCTCTTATTTTACAAAATTTCATCCCAATCAGTTAAAAACGTATGAACTTATTAACATTTTTAATATCTGTCAGTAATGAAGTATCAAAATGAATGTTTTCCAGTGCCAATTGGATTGAATCTGATTTGTTTTATTTTAACCAGGGTTCTTAGATGCTTAGATGTTATTTTCAAGTTTCAATGAAAAGCATAATAATATGTTGTGTTGATTGAGTTATCATATTTCAATTCAATATGGATGTATATGTTTTCTGTGCTTGTGTACGCATTTCCGGTTCGAGAATTTGCATGTCCCCGTGCTCGCTCACCAACGCGTTACACTGAGCGTTTTCCTAGTTAGAAAAATATGAAAAAATCAGTTTTTTCAATTCCGCTATTTTGCTACTAAAATAGCTTAGTAATGCAATTTTTTTATGAACTAAATAAAAGGTCTTGAATCGTTTGCCGTCAACCGCATCACTCTACGAGCCTTCGTTCAGGAGATATGATTTAATTTAGCCGCCATTTTGAAAACGTCACAGCAGGGAGGGGGGTGATTTGCCAGCTTGGGTCTGAGCGGTTTTTTAATTGTTTATATGTTAGCTACAAGTGTGCAAAAGGGCAATAGAGTTTCACTATTTGAAATGTTTTGCCATTATATAGAGCTAATCCACCTCACTAAAGCGAGCGTCTCCTTTCGGCTCATTTGGCACGGACCTCTGTTTTTTTTTTTTTTTTTTTTTTTTTCTGTTGGGTGAGGCTGTACAGGTCAGAGTTTTTCTTCGATCGATCTGAAATTTTGCACACATGTAGAGACAACCTTTTCTATTTGCAGGCCCCAATTTTTTTTTAAATCCATTCATTGGTTAAAATTGAAATAAACATCTCCTGCAGGTTGAAAAATGAAAATGGTCTTCAATAAATCTGATCAAATTCATATTTTGGCTATACAGGTCAGAGTTTTTCTTTGATCAAGCTGAAATTTTGCACACATGTAAAACCAACCTTCTCTGTTTGCAGACCATAATTTTTTTGAAATCCATTAATTGGTTAAAATTTAAATAAATATCTCCTGATAGGCTGAAAAATTAAAACGGTCTTCGATAATTCAGATCAAACTCATATTTTGCATGATAATTAAGACTAACATTGTCTCTTAGTTTACAAAATTTCATCCCAATCAGTTAAGAAAGTATGAACTTATTAAAATTTTTAATATCTGTCAGTAATGAAGTATCGAAAGTAATGTTTTCCAGTGCCACTTGAATTGAATCTGATTTGCTATATTTACCAGGATGCTTAGATGTTATTTTCAAGTTTCAATGAAAAGCATAATAATATGTTGTGTTGATTGAGTGATCATATATCAATTCAATATGGATGTATGTTTTCTGTGCTTGTGTACGCATTTCCGGTTCGAGAATTTGCACGTCCCCGTGCTCGCTCACCAACGCGTTACACTGAGCGTTTTCCTAGTTAGTATCTTACAAACTGGTAATGGAATTGCAACGCGGCAATGCATTTTTAACCAGGGACCCAGGATTGGCACAGGAACCGAAAATAACCCGTATTTTTTAAAGGAACCGGCACCTGAACACGTTTGGATCGTCATTGATTCAAACTCGGAAGAAATAAAACTATTTTTGGGGAAAACGATGTAAATTTCTAATAACTGTAATTCTTTCTCATTTAAATAATTTGACGGTTCGCCAGACGATGATGTGTTGTTACACATGTTTTTTTGCGCGTGAAAAGTTACCCAGAAAAATTGATTTCAATTTTGTAGTAATTTTACCAAAACGCGTATATTTACAGAAAAAAATAAGTTAAAAATAACTAGGAAAACGCTCAGAATAACGCGTTGATGAGCGAGCTCGGGTACGTGCAAATTCTCCAACAGGAAATGCGTACACAACGCATAAAACATATACATCCATATTGAATTGAAATAATATGAGACATTTAATCAAAATAAAAGTATATGCTTTTCATCGAAACTTGAAAATGGCATCTAAGCACCCTGGTACTACATAAAGCAAATCAGATTTAATTCAATTGGCACTGGAAAACATTCATTTCGATACTTCATTCTGACAGCTATTAAAAATGTCAATAAGTTCATAAGTTCTTAACTGATTAGGATGAAAAATTGTAAAATAAGAGACAATGTTGGTCTTACTGACCATGCAAAATATGAGTTTGATCACATTTTTCGAAGACCATTTTCATTTTACAACCATCAGGAGATGTTTATTTAAATTTTAACCAATTAATGGATTTCAAAAAAGTAGGGTCTGCAAACAGAAAAGGTTGTCTCTACATGTGTGCAAAATTTCAGCTCGATCGAAGAAAAAATTTGACCTGTATAGCCAAAATATGAGTTTGATCAGATTTATCGAAAATCATTTTCATTTTTCAACCTATCAGGAGACGTTTATTTAAATTTTAACCAATGAATGGATTTCAAAAAAAATATGGTCTGCAACGCCCAGAGAATGTCCGAACACTTGTGCAAAATTTCAGCTCGATCGAAGAAGATCTGTGACTTGTATATCGTCAGTAACAGAAAAAAAATCACACCAAAAAAAGAAAAAAAGAAAACAGAGGCCGTGCTCAAAGAGCCAAAAGGAGTCACTCGCTTTGCTCGCTCAATAACCATAGCTGGGGAAATCAGTTTTCAATCCACGTTTTGAGAGGAAAGATAATTTTCGTATTGTATTTAGAAGATAAAGGACTAAAATCTTCATATTATTTCGTATATAACTCAAACATTATTTCTTGATGGTGGCTAGGTTTTGCATCTAACCCCTCATATGTTAGTTTGTTTATTGACAGTGTTGTCATGTGTTTGCCTATGTGTTGACAGTGTTGACAGTGTTGGCATGTGTTTGCCTATGTGTTGACAGTGTTGACAGTGTTGTCATGTGTTGACAGTGTTGTCATGTGTTGACAGTGTTGTCATGTGTTGACAGTGTTGTCATGTGTTGACAGTGTTGTCATGTGTTTGCCTATGTGTTGACAGTGTTGACAGTGTTGTCATGTGTTGACAGTGTTGACAGTGTTGTCATGTGTTTGCCTATGTGTTGACAGTGTTAACAGTGTTGTCATGTGTTGACAGTGTGTCATGTGTTTGCCTATGTGTTGACAGTGTTGTCATGTGTCACTGTGTGTTGACAGTGTTGTCATGTGTCACTGTGTTTTGACAGTGTTGTCATGTGTCACTGTGTGTTGACAGTGTTGTCATGTGTTGACAGTGTTGTCATGTGTTTGCCTATGTTTTGACAGTGTTGTCATGTGTTGACAGTGTTGTCATGTGTCACTGTGTGTTGACAGTGTTGTCATGTGTTGACAGTGTGTCATGTGTTTGCCTATGTGTTGACAGTGTTGACAGTGTTGTCATGTGTTGACAGTGTTGTCATGTGTTGACAGTGTTAACAGTGTTGTCATGTGTTGACAGTGTTAACAGTGTTGTCATGTGTTGACAGTGTTGTCATGTGTTTGCCTATGTGTTGACAGTGTTGACAGTGTTGTCATGTGTTTGCCTATGTGTTGACAGTGTTGTCATGTGTTGACAGTGTGTCATGTGTTTGCCTATGTGTTGACAGTGTTGACAGTGTTGTCATGTGTTGACAGTGTTGTCATGTGTTGACAGTGTTGTCATGTGTTGACAGTGTTAACAGTGTTGTCATGTGTTGACAGTGTTGTCATGTGTTTGCCTATGTGTTGACAGTGTTGACAGTGTTGTCATGTGTTTGCCTATGTGTTGACAGTGTTAACAGTGTTGTCATGTGTTGACAGTGTGTCATGTGTTTGCCTATGTGTTGACAGTGTTGTCATGTGTCACTGTGTGTTGACAGTGTTGTCATGTGTCACTGTGTGTTGACAGTGTTGTCATGTGTCACTGTGTGTTGACAGTGTTGTCATGTGTTGACAGTGTTGTCATGTGTTTGCCTATGTTTTGACAGTGTTGTCATGTGTTGACAGTGTTGTCATGTGTCACTGTGTGTTGACAGTGTTGTCATGTGTCACTGTGTGTTGACAGTGTTGTCATGTGTCACTGTGTGTTGACAGTGTTGTCATGTGTCACTGTGTGTTGACAGTGTTGTCATGTGTCACTGTGTGTTGACAGTGTTAACAGTGTTGTCATGTGTTGACAGTGTTGTCATGTGTCACTGTGTGTTGACAGTGTTGTCATGTGTCACTTGTGTGTTGACAGTGTTGTCATGTGTCACTGTGTGTTGACAGTGTTGTCATGTGTCACTGTGTGTTGACAGTGTTGTCATGTGTCACTGTGTGTTGACAGTGTTGTCATGTGTCACTGTGTGTTGACAGTGTTGTCGTGTGTCGGCCTATCGGCTGGCTGCATCAAGTCCTACTTGTTCAATACCTGTTCTGTGAGCGTCAACGCAAATGCTGCGTGTCCGGATCCGAACTTCATCATTTTCCGTCTCCACACCAGGTAAATGACGTCACTTACAACCTCAATCTATAATGTCAACCACAGCATATTATAATTATTGCATGAAAGTACAAGTTTCGCAAGGCATCAGAAAACCCGGTTAGGATTTTGGGCGCATTGGCACAGTGAAATGATGCTTTTTCAGCTTATTGACAAGTACCTATAATCACGATCAAACAAAATAGGTATGGCACAGAGATAACACTTTGAACTTGTATTCCGAAGGCCCTGGTTAGATTCACGCGGCCGTCCTTTCTGACTGGGATTTTTTCGTGGTAATCCCTCAGTCGACAGGCAAATGTTGGGAATTTACTCTACTAATAGGCAACGACCACCTCTTTTCCACCTTCCATCCATACATTATCTTCACCTTCATCTACCAATCATCATCATAATCATTCATCCGTTTACATTAACCTAGTTGCAAAACAGCGCGACGTTAAACACCACTAAAAAACAATCAAACAAACAACTATCTAAGTAACATTGAGGTATGAACTGGAATTCTCCTGCATTGATGAAATCTAATTAATATTTCTGTGTCTTCAAGGTCAAACCCAACCACGGCGCAAACTATAGACTTGGTAAACAACAATCTGACTGCCACCAACTTCGTGGCCTCCAAACCAACCAAGATCATCATCCATGGACTGAATGCAACCGCAAACTGTGATCGTTTCGTTGGCATGCGTCAAGGTATATGTTCCTAGTTTGTCCTTAGCAACCATCTTTATGGTGAAGAATCCGGTACCCGCGGACAACAGGTACGCCGAAATTATCGAATTTTAAGAGTGTGGTACAATGCGATCACAACATTATGAAGGAATAATGCCCCCCCCCCACCCCACCCCCTCGTGCTCGTGCTAAAGGCCTTCAATATGGTATGCCCACATTGTGACAAATACATCAAATTCTACTAGTCCGGCGCTACCAGCATAGTAACCCTTCTTACCTCTATGGTACCAGCAGTCTGCGGAAACGGGACACTCCCCGACACAGACTTTCAAAGAAAATCAACATTTGCTTGGACACAGTGACACAGCCTGCGAGCAAATGACCTGTTGAAGGTAAAATGACTTGGCAGTAAACTGAGAACATCAGTAACATACAGTACGAGAAACTGCAAGGAGAGAAGTTATTGCGCAATAGTCTAGGGAATCCAGTACAATCCAGTACATCTCTGACCTACACCTAGTTCAGGGGTCGGCAACCTTTATTGGTCAAGGAGACAATTTTCCAAAAATTAATAAACTAGAAAATAATGCGAGCCGCAGTTGAGACAATGAAATATAATACACCGAAAATAATTGAGCGAGCGTAGCGAGAGTCACCACGGTACTCTCATGGCACTTTCTCTGTGTGTTTGTTTGTTTTTTTGTTTTTTTGTGGTCACAGCCCAAGTCTAACCGCTCAAGCAATCGATCTGAAATTTTTTACACATACTAACGTACTCTATGCGGTCCCTGGGATCGTTTTTGAACGGGCTCTCGTGATTGGTTCAAATTTTAAAAAAAATATCTTTCGATTGGTTACTTCGATCAATTTGAAATTTAGCAAAAACATTGCAACCAACATTGTACCCAATCATAAAAAGTTTCAGCCAAATCCTCTTATTGGTTCAAATTTAAAACCATTTTTCATGTTATTTTTTACATTTAAACTAGAACCGTATGACCGATCAACTTAAAACTTCGCGTGGTCATTGGTACCAACATTTTAGATATTTTTGCCAATTTTCAGTCTAATCTGTCGTTATTTCCAAAAGTTTTGTCATTTTTAGGTCATTTTATTCCATAATCTTGAAAAATTTATACTTAATAGACCTATTTAAATATTATCTCGGTGGCTCTGCTTTCTAATAAAAATCATATGCAGTATTATTTCCAGACACCTTAGTCCCTGTTTTACCCATTGTTGAAACAGGGACTAAGGTGTCTGGAAATCAAACTGCATATGATTTTTCTTAGAAAGCAGAGCCACCGAGATAATATTTAAAATGGTATATTGTCATCCCTGCCTTCTTTAAGCTTCTGTTCCAAGGCAAGGCCTGTAGAGCAGCCAAGCTATCCACAATGTACAGTAAAATGAAAGCATTTTTGAGCTAGCGCATAAAATCGGATGCAGTACGAAGGCCAAATCCTCTACTTGGTTTAAGTTTAAATAATGTCTTCTGATTGGTCGACAATAAAAATGTTCACATTAAGTTCAAATTTTGCATGGTGATCATTGATCAAGACCAACTTAATATTAAATTTTACATATTATTGTAAGCCCAATCAAAGTATTAATTGTAATTTTACGAGTTTAGTATAGGATGTCACAAGAGATTTCTGGAGAAGGTATGTAGGTAAGACTCACGACACAATGGATCTGTTATTCATCCAGAGTATTATGGAGATTGAAAAATTGCAGAGAAAATCGTCTTGTGCCGTGTCGTGCATCGTTACTATGGGGTTGTTGCATGTTCTGTGCTCGCTCATCAACGCGTTACACTGAGCGTTTTCCTAGTAAATTGAATTGCAAGTTTACTATAATATTTTGACGAAGCCCCCAGTTGTTGTCCCGCAGGGCATTTTTTAAAAGTATTTCAACAATTTAAAAGTAATTCTAGGACTCTAAAGTGAACGGTTGGCGGAAAAAAACCCCCCGGAAAAAACCCCGGAAAAAATACCCCCGGAAAATATACCCCTGGAAATAAAACCCCCGGAAATAAAACCCCCGCTGTAATATTATCAGGCTTGTATTAGTGTTGTATTCTGGTTAGCACACTGATTCCGAGAAATACTGCCTGCCTCGAGGAATTCGCACAATCAAGATCAGCTCTGCACTCTAGTGGTAGAGATGTGGTACTAGAGGAAGGGTGTACGCATTCAATTCTCCATAAGGAACGTGTAGAGTTTGGATACCTCTACTTCATACACAATTAAACATAGGACCCTGAAAAAAGTAACTAGTATAGAATAGATGATGCTTTATCGATCTGTCACCTCAGAATTTTTCTCCGAGGTTAAATTGCAGCGTAATAATTGTTCAAACATGTAATGCATCAGCCAATCAGAGGACAGGAAATGGTCCAACGGACCAATCAGGCTACAGTATAAGCCGTATTTGCTTCATACGGAAAGTTATTTTATAATTATTTAGACACAAAAAATAAATTTCTGAGGTGACAGATCGAATAAGCATAATCTTTTCTATACTCATTACAATTTTTATGGTTCTATGTTAAATAGTGTATGAAGTAGAGGTATCCAAACTCTACAGGTACCTTATGGAGAATTGAATGCGTACATCCTTCCTCAAGTACACATTTCTACCACCAGAGTGCAGAGAGGAAGCTTGATTTAGCGAATACTGCACGCACCTGCTCATTTGGGGCAGGTGCAGTCTGCATCCGCCTCCAAAGGTATATAAAGGAGCAACTTTCTCTTTTACTGCTCAAAGTAGTGTTCAACGTCGAGGCAGTAAGAAGTAGAAGCAGCATGGAAGTGATAACATCAAACAAGGGGAAGGAAAAGATTTGTTTTGAAGGTTTCATGTATGTACTCCACAAAGAGTGTACAGGCCATGTGCGATGGCGTTGCGTTAAGTATTCGTTGTTTAAATGCCGCGCTAAAGTCACAACGGATTTCGATAAATCCAATTGGAGGATGGTCCAAGGACATAGCCATCCTGCAGACGTGCAGTCTATAAAAGTGGCAAAGTGCAAATTAGACATGAACAAACGTGCGAAAACAACGACAGCAAAGCCGATCCAGATATTTACGGAGGCTGTGACCGAACTATCCGCCGAAACAAGACAGCGTATGCCTGCAGAGGAGAACTGCAAAAGGACTCTAAGAAACCACCACACTTGGAAAAAAAAAACGTAACATTAAATAAATAAAAGAAAAAAAAAAAATGTGTACACTAAAATGTCAAGTTGTTGAAATTGGTCCGCGGTCAATGTTTAGGCGGGGGTTTTATTTCCGGGGGTTTTATTTCCAGGGGTCTTTTTTCCAGGGGTATTTTTTCCGGGGTTTTTTTTCCGGGGTTTTTTTTCCAGGGTTTTTTTTTCCGGGATTCAAAGTGAACAACTTGAATCAAATAACTTTATTATTGTTGCCCCGCAGGGCGTTTTTTAGAATTTCAACAATTTTAAAAAGGGATTCTGAGACTTAAATGAACAAACTTAACCTTCCAATTGTTGCCCCAAAGGGCGTTTTTTGATTCGAATTTTCGAATTTTTCGATTCCAGATCTTTATTTAAATTAAAAAGGGCCATTCAAGAACCACCAAGGAGCCGCAGGTTCCCTGACCTAGTTGTTCGGATCTGCAGACATTTTACTGTCAACCACGACATTAGAATATATTAGAATGTGACCTATCTACACAGATATGAGAAGACGAGATGGACATTAATCCGCATGTTCTGTTTTTCTACAGAATTTCTGACCAAGGGCGATTACAACGTCATCAGTGTTGACTGGAACGCCCTCGCCAAGGACGGTTTAGTCTGCTTTCCTCGTGCCGACTCCAACGCCGTGCACGTCGGAGTCTGTACAGGAGGTCTGATCAACGCCCTCCGTCAAGCCGGCGCCAGCGACATCCACATCATCGGGCACAGTCTCGGGGCTCACGTGGCGGGAGTCGCTGGGAACAAAGTGTTGCCCAACGCGGTCAACAGAATCACAGGTGAACTCAGCTGACATTCCACTAGGTTTATTCGTCGGGCTGCTTCAACAGCTTGGAACAGGTGATTGTGTTCGTCGGCCTACAGGAAGTACAGGGCTGGTGCAAGGTGGAGCAACAGAACAGTTCCTTAATGAACATATCAGCTATTGTTTACAGTATGATTTGCTGAGCAAATAGTTGATGAACAGATTTCACATTCCGACCAGAACGCCTAGATGCCATTCAACTTCGGATCATTGAAGAGATGTGACGAATGGCAAGCTGAGAGTTCATCATAGAACTAGATATCAATTAAAAGTTTTTTTAGTAATCAATTATAGATCGATGTTATAGATCTATGCTACACTATGTTATGTGTAGATCTATGTTTGCAATCATGTAAGTTTATGAGGATGCAATAAAGTGAGGTAATGTAGTATCTAGAATGCGTTGTCCATCCTTATAGTAGATTTACACGGATTCCAAACTTCCCAGGATTGCCAGAGATTCTAATCGCCGTTCCGAAGACTCCCCTTGCAACTGGGGAAGAAGTAGAATGGATGATTGAATCCGATGCATTGTACTTTCAACAAGGCTCTAAATCAAACGGTCGTTCGGCACTTCTAAGTATGAAACGTCCTTGTGAACGGACCTTTACAACCTTAACGCCCCTTTATCATGTTCGCCACAGGTCTGGATCCGGCTGACTGGTTCTTCACTTCATCGCCTAGCAACCGCCTCCGACCCGGTCTCGCCAACTTCGTCGACGTCATCCACACCAACCTCAACAACCTCGGCACTGTCGGTCATGCAGACTACTATGTGAACGGCGGATTCATCCAGCCGGGATGTGCTCAGGTTTATCCAGGTAAGTGTTCAATTGAAATGAATCTGTATGCAATACAAACACCAATGACTTCATGTAGTTTTGAGTCATCGCGACAAGTTTAACGCAATGACATGGTTCATTCGACGGTATCATCTTTTACAATTAATTCTATGACCTCAAAATTTGAAATAGGTATCTTCGAATAATGAATCATTAAACGCCAACCAAAATTTGGCGTGGCTTTGAGTGGTATTCTACATCATCATCGATGTTTGATACGGGTTAGTTGAAATTTTTTCGACGCTTGAAGTTAGGAAAAATCATCCATTGTAGTCTTACAAATAAGTCTGATCTATTAAAAATGAAAGCACTAATTGTGAATGTTTTGCAGACAAGGACGTCTTCTCTTGCAGTCACATTCTCGCCATCAACTACTTCACGGAGTCCATCAACACTGCCACTGGCTTCTACGGCTGGCAATGTCCCGACTTCTCTGCTATATACGGCGGTGTTTGCATCTTCCATGGAGATCGCACAGTGCTCATGGGGTACAGTGCGAGCAACAGGTGAGAACATTGATGTTTTTCACAATAAAAATCCACACAAATGTCCAGTTGTTACACGATAGGTCAAGAAGAATCTCGAAGTAGGATTGTGTGTAAAAGTCTTTATTTTCACATGCTCTTCGGCGTGCAGTTTCAAGCCAAAGATTCCGCAATATTAAAAACACTCCAGGCTGGATTGATCTGTTTCGTACAAGCTAAATTGTGTATCGGTTGCTGACTACTGAATGAGATTAGATTAGATTAATAGGGTTTAACGGCGCGTCAACGACGAGGTTATATTGCGCACAATAATAATTTTACTTTAAACTTTGTTGAATTAAGTGGAGGTCATTGGGAGGGGGTTGACCTAACGGGCCCGATCCGGGGGAGTCCGGCACTGGTGGGAAGGCCAGGCTGGAATGGGGACGGACCGGGGGGTGTGAGGATTCGGGCTGGCGGAACCCGATTTCAGGGGGATCACCATCTCGAGGGGGAAGGCCGGCCCGATGGGGACAGCAAATTCAAGGGAGGACATGGTTAGGCCGACCCTGGCTGCTCTTTGTCTGGACCTCACCACTGATCTGTCCGGCATGGGTAACCCTTACACATGAGCATATGCTCGCCGGCGTAGCTGCAATGGATCGTTGGCCACACAAACCCCACCACCGCGATAAGGTGGCAGCTGTCGGTGGGGTACTGAATGAGTTATTGAATGAACGCCAAGAGTACTTATTTGCATTTCAATATCTCCAACTGTTGCAGTACTCGTGGAGTGATCCAAGTGAAGACCAACCCAACTCCTCCATTCGCCATGGGACGTGACTGAGTGACGTCATCAAGCACCGTCATCAAAAGCACACGGGGTTCTGTTTAAGTATCACATTGTGTTATGTAGTGTCGTGTAATATTTAGTGCCGTGTTCCCAGTGTTGTAGTCGAGGGTATCGCGGGTATACGCCGTATACCTAAAAACTATTTTGACCTGTGCGTATACCCATAAATAATTGTTGGGGTATACGCTGCATATAGACGTTTACCCCCTTTATCATGCCTGTTTAAAAGAAATTGCAGTTAAGGTGTCATAAAGCTGTTATTTGATACAGAGAACTATACATATTATTCTATTGATTTCCCCATAGAAACTTTAAATTCAGAAATTTGAATTGTATTTGAAGCTTGCTATAACTAATATTGAAGAAAATCGCAAGATATTTCTGGAAAAGTAAAGAAATAGAGAGTTGCCAGGCTGTTATAATAAACAAAACGTGTTTCAAGTAATCGTTAAAAGTCACCAAAACGAATGACCTTGAGTAACATCTTCGTGGTGGCTTCGCCCCCACACCCCCTTACTCTCCTTCGCGTGTAAATGTTTTTAGCGTTTGTGCATAATTTCTTCAGGACTATACACCACTGCATGTAATAATGTGTTATGTACATTTTGGTGAAATAAATAAATGATCGGTGAACAAATTCGAATGACTGCTGGGCTGCGATCGTGTAAAATGGCAACTCCCTTGTCGAAGCTCGACAAGCTTCTCATCTCAATGTTATTCACGGCCTTCTATAGGGACTTGTCACCGTGACAAGGAAGTTATCATTTAATGTGATCGCACCCCTGGTCATGTTCCGTAACTTTCAATGATTGTTATTATCATTTAAATGGAGCTAACCTACCAGAGTGAGACAAGGAACTAACATATTTCAGTCAATCAGATTTATTGATTGATCATTTTTAGTTGTGCCAAGTGAACCTATTTGTTAATATTTAAAGGATTATTGTTGTGATGTGTATTAATTCATGTTTGGAAGTCACTTCTTTATTTCAATGTATGTAACTTTTAGGAGTGTTCAACAATGCCAGTTTACCAACCGGTTATAACCACGTCACCTATAAGACGTTCGTTTGAAGTAGCTGTGGAGTCCTTGCAACAAGCCTTCAAAGGTGTACTAAAATTTACTCATTATCAAAATCTAGTAATTAATGCTGACAAGACCAAAATATTGCATTATTCGTTCACCATTTAATACGGATCAACTTATAAATACTATAACATTATTTATTATTCATTATGATTGTTTATAGGTACAAATGAGTAAAATTGACTTTGTCCAAAACTAATGACGAATGCTGCATTTTACCTTGGCCGAATCAATAATTTCTTATGATATACCTACTGGCTTGGGGTAACACTTCAATAATATGAATTATATTAGAGCGCTTCAAAATAAAATTATTAAATTTAAAGTACCTACCCAGCCATTTCAGAGGACAGTGTGAGCACGATTAAATATCTATGTATCACTATTGTAATTTCTTACCGGTCGAAGTCTTATTCGAATATAGATTTATTAATAAATATTATTTTGATTCAACTTATAAATTTGATATAAACCATGCAATAAATACTAGGCATAGCCTCTATAATTATTCCGTTCCACAATTAAATAATACGTACTTCAAAAAAACTTGTATGTACTATACGGTTCCTGCAAAATTAATATAAGTAATCTTACTTATAGTTACCCAGTTCTGTCTATCTGTCCTTCTGTGCGGAACGCTTTTTATTGCGCGCGCCGCACGATCAATTCAACTTTCATTGCCCACACGTCTAAAATTACGTTTTCTGCTTTTTGTAAATAAATAAATTGTCGAAACTCACCTCAGACGCATACCTTATCCTTTTGTGCTTGAAACAAATTTAATTTAATAACTGTCCAAACCCGTACTTTACATTGAAAACGTCATCGCGGCAAGAAACTTCAAACGCTATATTTTTTCGTATTTTCTCTGGGTCTGAATGCATAGAGGCCGTGAACCATCAAACCATCAAACCAAAGCCGATAGAGTTGATATATCTTTTCTTGGGAAATAATTTGCCTTCGTTTCTTATTTAATTAGAGTGGTGTGTATTGAGTCATGTAAACGACATCAAATTACTGCCCTAACACAAGATATTGTTATCTTAAAAGGGAATAATACACTTACACCAATGTATTCATTACTGTAATACTTTTGAAAAATAAAAACAAACTTGAAACTTGATAATGTTTTAAACATCAATGTTTTAATTTAGCATTGTATACTGATAGGTACCTTAGAGGTAGATGGGCGGAAGTCAATTTCAATGTTTCTTAAAGTGAGCTCAAAAACCAGTTATTCTGAGCTGACTTCATCCAATCATATTTGTAATGGTGACATGGGCCAGTGTGTAAGAGAACTTCAATATAACTGTATTTGATAACATCAGTCAAATGGAAGGTACTTGATAGAGCTTCATTACATCAATCCAAAAGTGTGCACCGAGAAATTCAGACCAAATGGCCTTCAGCTCATATGTAGCTCTCAGGAACGGATATAATGAAGCCCACCATGTATTGGTATCACAAATGACGACTTTACGAATGCTTACTAAGATATTTTACTTACTAATACATGGTACATTTTGGATCTCCAAAATTTGGAGACTTATGAAATTGATTTACCATAATAGGTATGATTAAATTGCCTTCCTTCGTTTCTCATTTACGTATTTTGTTGGGTATTTGGTCTGCTAACGACGTTACGTGTGTTTTAACGACGCACACTCTGCTGACATAATATATTGCTGTCGTTTTATATGTACGCATACCTCACTGGTGCGCATTGGGCATGTTTTACATGACGGGACTCTCTAGTACTAAACGAATTTAAAGAATTCTGAAAATATTAAATATGAAATCAATAATTGGTTATTACTTTCCTTGGAGTAGCTGATTTGCTGTCTATATATTTATATCTATGTGTTTTTGACAATGAATGTATATTCGACAATATTATGTATTTATGTATTTTTTTAATAGCAGAACTGCTAAAAAATAAAATAAATACCGATTGGCCCAAAAAAACGTCCAATGGGCAAGACAACGCTGTGAAGAAACTACTGCAGATTTAAGTCCGAAAATTTCATATGTTAAAACAAACATAACAATGTTTAACGTGTGAAAGTTTCAAAAACATTTCTTTTGTAGGAAAAAAGTTACAGCTGTTCGAATTTGGTTGTCGAAAAATCGATTATACGGAGCTCAAAGAGCGCGAATTCAGAAAAAGTCCAATGGCATGGCCACCTTTATTTTCAACACTACTAATGATATCAGGCTGAAAATGTCAAATATTATTTACAACATATGACTATCTATTGTATACACATTTCAATACATTTGAATCAGTGGAACGAAAGTTATGGTATCTTAAAGGGCTTATGTCATCTTGAATAAAGTCTTTACTATGTGTTCTTACCATGTATTTTGGCAATATAAGACATACATAATCTAAATTAATTGTACCTTGAATTAATTATTAATTATTTTCTGTGCGAAATTTGAACCTGGCGCGCGTGATTGCCTACGTCACTCTATGCGCAGCGCTGATTGGTTAGCGTGAACACAGGGGGATAGATCACGCCCGCTGATGTCGCTCCACCCTTCTCTCGCACCACTGCCGGTGCACAATACACAAGACAATTAGTAAACAATCGAAAGTTGAGAATGCAGTGAAAGATTCCGTTAGCTGCACACATTTCGAAACATATTTTTAAACTGACAGAATCTGCACAGAAATATTGAAGTTTTATTTACCGTGCTAGCAATGCATTGTGGAGTAATTGTTGTTTAATTGTATCGCCATGAACAATGGAGTGGAATATTATTTCTGTAGATTCAAAAATAATTCCCGTTTGCCAGACTCATCAACTCATCGTTTACCAGACTTGTCAAATAAAGTCTGGCGATTTGCTGCATATAAATCCTTTGTTTATTGGGTGGTGTAAACGAAGAATTGACGAATTATTATTACAGGCTAACCTTCAAATCCATCTTCTACGAATGTAAATGGACTCGGAACAAAGTAAGGCGGTGCATTTTATGAAGCCCAACTCCGTGTACAATTCTGAGTACCTACTTTACTTTGTACAAAATCTTATACATAATGTAGTTGAATTTTTTCCTTGATAGATGTATTATTGCTTTTGTTATACACGAAGCAAGGGCCTGAAACGTTTCGGAAAAACTGATATTTAGAAATAAATTATCAAACAAATTGATTAGGCGTGAGCGACGCTATTTGCAAGGAGCTGTAACACTATCAATATGAAAATGTATTTAGGAAAAGTTTTTGCTGAATTATATTTAATCTAATTTACTATTTAAAACACAAATTCCCGGTATTCACACTTGAACTCCCTATAGCACCCAACGTCATCTAGAACTTAGTCCAAACAAATAACAATCACTCGATTAACGTTGAATGTCTCAATGAAAACCAATTAAATCAACTATTAAGTCTATCCATAAATTCAATATTCCCTGGAAGACATCTTCTCAGACAATGATAAACGCATACGTACTTTTAACTCATCTAAAACATTGAAATATTGCACAAATAAGCTGTAGCAATGGGCTAACGCGTGGTCTGCGGGCAGGTAGTCTGCATAGAGTGACGTATGTATTCATTTTGGTCGAACCGCTCTCGAGCCCAGGAGAAAGGATGGCGGGCGGAACAAAGCACCGTCCAGTGTTGAGAGAAGGAAGACGGACCGATTAAAGATCACTTGCCACAAGATGATATCTGCCCTTTAAAGTTGAGCTTAAAAACAGAAACTATGGGAGATAATTTCACTTCTTAAATTAACATGTGAAATAAAACTTGATAAATTGTCTCTTTTGTATTCTGCTTTTTAAGTGGAAACTCAAGCTAACGTAACTTTCGTTATATTAATTTAAATTAATTAAAATTTTTACACAATCGATAGTAATATAATTATTTTGAATAGCACATGAAATTTTCAGCTCGATACCGGCTGCTGTTTCCAGTGAACAGCGTTACGGCCATTGGACATTTTCTGGACGCATGATTTTTGAGCTCCGTATAATCTACTTTTCGACAACGAAATTCGAACAGCTGTAACCTTTTTCTATCATATATCATTCTATCATTTCTATCATAACTTTCATGTATTATACCTTAGTATGTTTTGTATAATTAGTATAATTATCAGCCCTATATGTGCAGTAGTTTTGTCAAAATGATGTCTCGCCCGTTGGACGTTTTTTTCGGCCACCCGGTATACTCTACCCTTTTCTTTAGTGTCATTTCTTTAATGACATCTTGCATTAAGACGGCCGGTTAATGAATTTGACCTTGAAGAGTTTTTTAATCGATTTTTATCAATATCTTTTACCAATGTAATTGTTAACAAAATAGGGCTTTGTACGAGTATTCAGAACAGTTCAATGAAAATAAATCCATAGCTTGTAATCGTTTATTAGATATACTTTGTCCTACAGACGTTTAGTGCTCGAAAATTAGTAAAATTATGGCACTAAACATCTGTTGGACAAAATAAAACTAATAACTTATTCCAAACTATGAAATTATTTTCATTGAACTGTTCTGAATACTCGTACAAAGCCCTATTTTGTTAGCAACTACATTGGTAAAAGATATTGATAAAAAAACGATAAAAAAACTCTTCGAGGCCACGCTCACTAATCAGCCCTCCTAAGCCCACGATATAATTTGCAAGTATTCTTGTCTCCTTGTTTTTGACGTTTTCACTACAGTCCTCATAAGTGAGCCGAACACTACGCAGCTGCCTAAAGGCATGAGCTGACGTCACAACAATGTCGTCATCAATAAGGTGTAGATCGGCAAATGTTCTGAATGTTGAAGTCTGGTTCTCTAGCTTCATGTGGGTGAAGAATGACGTCACTCAGTCATGACCCATGGCGATTGGAGGAGTAGGATTGGTCGGCACTTGGATCACGCCTCGTGTTCTGAAAGAGTTGGAGCCATAAAATAACTACAACCCGCATGCAATAGCACAAAGCTCGCATCCAGATACAAATCTAAGACTGTAAGTATATACTTAGTTTGATGACATCTACATTCCCCAAGCTTTTATTCAAGTCCCAGTTGTTAGTGGATTTCTGCCGAAACCATAGAGTTATAGGAGCAACCGAACCAACGAAATAAACAGATACATAGTACAGAACTTATAGTCATGGATGGCAGTGACACAACACAGAATAATGTTAATCCTAAAGTTAGGATAGAATAAAGTATATTCTCAAATTGGTAACCTCTGTGAAACACGGTACTGAAACTGCAAGAAGACCGGGTTTTTAATGACGACTGCCATCTTACGGAGTCGATAGATGGTTTTCTTTGCCGAGTTGTTATGCCTGGAATACTTAGAGCCATTGGTCTGGTTGCAACAATCGTGTACCAACTTGTGCGTTCTGCGCACTCGCAGTAACCAAAACCCCATCGACAGTCATGTTGGAATGCAGTATTTGAAATCATTCTATTTGAAGAATGATCGACATAGTGTGATGTGGGCTTTCTAACAACTTGGTCATTGTGTATGGTTTTGATCGTGAATAACATCAATGTTCTCACCTGCTGCTCGCATTGTACCCCATGAGCACTGTTCGATCTCCATGAAAGAAGCAAACACCGCCGTATATGGCAGAGTAGTCGGGACATCGCCAGCCGTAGAAGCCCGTGGCAGTGTTGATGGACTCGATGAAGTAGTTGAGAACACGCGCGTGGCTGCACGCAGTTAGGAACTTGTCTTAAACAAAACAAACACTACATTACAATGTTAATCAAGCGCATATCTCGGTCTGGAAAACAAAGACTTATTGTATGACGTCATTTCATGTTTCTTAATGGCGGCATCATAATATTCATGAGAGGCAGGACACCTTTTCGGGGAACACTTTAAAGCGAGCAAAGTGAGCAAACGTAAGGTGTTGAAGGATTCAAGAAATGCAGACTTGGAAGAGCCACTAATCGGAATGTTTGGAAAGCGTCAGACTTTTGAACTCCGGCATTGTGCTAACTAATAGCGCATTCCTATCGGTTCTCTCGATTGTAGTTGACAAAAACAGGACTCGAACAGAGTCAAAACGCATCAAAGGTACGGTGAGTCATCATTAATTGAGCGAGCGAAGCGAGCGTCTCCTTTTGACTCTTTTGACACGGACCTCTGTTTTTTTTGTCTGCTAAATGGAGCAATAGAAATTGCACCGTTTCACCGTTCGACCTGAAATTTTGCACACATGTAGAGACAACCTTCTCTGTTTGCTGACCCCAATTTTTTTGGAAATTCATTGATTGGTTAAAATTTAAATAAACATCTCCTGATAGGCTGAAAAATGAAAATGGTCTTCGACAAATGTGATCAACCTTATATTTTGCATGGTCATTAAGACCAACATTGTCTCTTATTATACACATTTTCAGCCAAATCGTCCCATTGGTTTAAATTTTAAAAAATATTTCATGTGCTTTTTAAAATTTAAACCAGAACCGTTTGACCGATCAACTTAAAAATGTGCATGGTCATCGGGTCCAACATTATCTGTATTTTTGACAATTTTCAGACTAAACTGTGTTTAAATTCAACAGTTATTGACAGTTTACGGATATTTTGCGTGTTGGCTGTCATATTTCTCGAATTTCACATTTCACGGCATCTTCGGATCTTCACTTCAAGGTTGTTAGAGCAGAAACTTTCAAACGTATTATGAGACTGATGACTGTTTAAATATTTTTCGAACGAGATCCTGTGATTTTTGTAAATTAACAAGGAATCGTTCTATCATAAAGGTTCAATCGATCAACTTAAAACTTTGCGTGGTTATTGGGACCAATATTTTAGGAATTGTTGGAGATTTTCATACAAGTCTGTGACGAAATTCAAGAATTATTGGCTTTTAAGGACATTTTCGATAAACAGAATTTCGGTTCGAGGTATTGCGCGAATCAGTGCTCGCTCATCAACGCGTTACTCAGAGCGTTTTCCTAGTGTAAGTTCTACGTTGGTGAATAATGAAAATGTATTGTTTTCTAGCTATTCGTCTAAAAATCCGACCATGGATCTAAACTGCTATAGAATATCTCAGCCTTAAAATTACAAAATAATGTAGAAAACAATGAACATAGCAAATTTTTTAATGTAAAATTCTAATCATAATGCATCTAAGAGAATGAATATTGGTCACGTATACCTGGATCCGTCTGTTTACATCCCGGCTGAATAAATCCTTTATTGACGTAGTAGTTGACATGTCCGACACCGACCAGACTGTTGAGGTTGGTGCGGATGACGTCCACGAAGTCAGCGAGGCCTGGACGGAGGCGGTTGCTAGGTGACGAAGATAAGAACCAGACGGCCGGGTCCAGACCTGTAGATATCATGACGTCATAGACAAGGATCGACATTGAGTACTAGATCGCCAGATGTGATTGGAATGTCTTGCCACAAGCCAATGAGCTTGCACCCAGGAGGGTTGCCAATAGGATTGAAGTATATTGCTGGGACCTCAGTATTGCTGCGAGGCTATCGTTATTCTCGCTGAATCCAGTGTTACTGCTTGAAGAAGCATTAAACAACATAATTTCAGTACCTAAAAGTGAAAACATTATGCAGGCTTCGAATGGGATTCTTACGAACCTTCTTCTTCTTCTTCTTCTTCTTCTTCTTCTTCTTCTTCTTCTTCTTCTTCTTCTTCTTCTTCTTCTTCTTCTTCTTCTTCTTCTTCTTCTTCTTCTTCTTCTTCTTCTTCTTCTTCTTCTTCTTCTTCTTCTTCTTCTTCTTCTTCTTCTTCTTCTTCTTCTTCTTCTTCCCATCAAGGAGTAGGCTTCTAGCCTGTTCCGGCATCTAAGGGTTCTTCCACCTCTCTTCTTCCATGAGGTCGGTAATGGTATTTAGGAACCTACTCTAAACGACCTGACTGACTTCCAGGCCTACTGCCGCCTCAAAATCATTTTCCCCATTGGTGACGGAAATTTGTTAACAGCAATGCCTATGAAGTTTGTTTTGAATTACTAACTCTCAGGTTTCCAGACTGTTAGGTCCTTAGTTTCGTTTACTACCTACCTCTTGCTGGTATTTTTGCGTCCCGTTCGAAGGCCTGTGCACATTTACAACACGAGTCCCCACAGCCCGCGCTGTCTAGATAGGTCTACTAAAATAGATGGAGTAAGGTCGTCAAACTAACCCTACAACAACTAAGTCTATATGGCCCAGCTGCAGCAACTATCGTAGCTTGCCACACTGTAACCACTTCACTCATCCATCTACTGAGCTCGCGTAACGTTTTCACGAATTTCCATCGACCTCAATGGCGTAATTTCCATTCAGTTCGGACACTCGGTTATGAACGTGTTCACTGAGAGTTTTCGAATATGAATAAAGTGTCCTCAGTCACCTGTTATCCTGTTGACCCTGTCAGGTAGAACGTTGTTCCCAGCGACTCCCGCCACGTGCGCCCCAAGACTGTGCCCGATGATGTGGATGTCGCTGGCGCCGGCTTGACGGAGGGCGTTGATCAGACCTCCTGTACAGACTCCGACGTGCACGGCGTTGGAGTTGGCAGTCGGCAAGCACAGGATGCTACCCTTAGCGAGCACCGCCCAGTCAACATTGATGACGTTGTAGTCACCCTTGGTCAGAAATTCTGGGTTCCAACCAAATATTAGTTGTAATCAGTGAGCGTCTCAATTCGAAACTATGTCTGGAATCACTGTTTTTTCTTCTTTTTGCACTGCATGCCAAATGAAGGACAGGGTCAGATTTTTTTTCAACAAATGATTCATTCTGCCTACCTTGCCTACCACAATGTTGTTAGACAAACATATCATATTGAATGACAGTGAAGAAGAAAAAAACAATCTGCCTTATTGACCGGGATTTGAACCGCGAGTCTTCTTCTATGTCTTCTTCGCTCTCTGTCTGGCAATCGGTCTCTCGGTTTGCAAAATATGATATGCACAGTTATTTAGAAACAGGTTGAAATGGACGTTAAAAAGTGAGAGAAAACTTGATCACGATAGAAAAACTCTACAACACTGCATGGACGAGGTACTTTGACAGATATTTAAGGCAAATGACAGTCTCTCATAGATCCAGATCTCCAGTTCGGATTGGGAAGCAGGTATTTCGTAAACCCATCTAGAATACCTCTATAATACATTTTGGTAATGCAGATTTTCCGTACCTTTGCGCATGGCAACAAAACCCTTTTCGTTTGAGCTGGCGTTGAGTCCATGGATGATGATCTTGGTTGGTTTTGAGGCAACGAAGTTGGTAGCAGCCAGATTGTTGTTTACCAAGTCTATAGTTTGAGCCGTGGTGGGGTTTAACCTTGACAAAATTAAACATACTGTACAATGCCCGATCAGACACGAATAACTTTGTTCTTCCACACGTCAATGCTCCATCTATTGGCTTATAAATGGAGAAGAATAGTTATGTTATGTGACGTCACATACCTGGTGTGGAGAAAGAAAGTGACGTATTTCGAGTCAGGACACGTGGCTTCTGACCTGACCATTGGACATCCAAACCACCAGTTGTTCCGCACAAAACCAACAGATAAGCAGACATTTGGCAACACTGTCGACAGATCACGTGATTATCAAGGGACATTTTCTACACTTTCAAGTTTTGTTTATGTATATACTAAGTGTAATGTTTCTGTCTAGATCTTGTTAATCAGCCGCAAAAGCAAATCTGTTGAACAAGTATGTTATTAATTATATCAACAAAGCTGGATTTGAAATATAATTATGTTCTGATGGACTCAGCTGGGGTGATGATATTAAATACCAACTGCAAATTGAAAATATTGGCTGACTGTGGGAATCGAACTCACGTCCATGAATTTCCGCTTAACTGCCATAACCGCTATAAGCTAAGCTAATAGCTGTGTGGATTCAAAGTTGTTTTTAGTTTGGGCCTGTTTTCAATGCTCTGTTAAAACCAGCTGTTAATTTTAATTGGACATTCAAGGAATTTTATTGGTTGAGGCATGGCAATATAGCAGTGGTCAGCTATTAGCTAGTCAGTCCATGGGGGAATGGTGTGCTGGCAGGATTTCTGCCCGGGTGGCCAGTGAAGGAACAAAATTAGCCATGCGTTAAGGGGGTGTGGGGGGCGAGCCCCCCACGCTGCCCTGAGGGGCGTTTTTCGTTTTTGATACTTTAAAATCAATTTTGAGACGTTCTAAAGTGCATTTTGTTTTTTAAATTTTTAACCGTTTACACTCCAAAAAGATGTGGGGGGCATTGCTCATAAGCTTGCCCCGCAGGGCAATTTTTAGTTTTTTGGCACTTTAAAATCAATTTTAAGTCGTTTCGAGGTTATTTTGTTTACAAAATGCACAGTTTACTAAATTACACTCAAACTTTAATTTTTTCTGACATATAGGTGGGGGGGGGGGGGGGCAAGCCCTTCCCCTATTACCATCCCCCCTACTGTACAGATATTACACAATTGTATGGTTATAAAAAGAAACATTTGCATGAGGTCAATGGGTGACGGCCCCTAGGCCCATGCTGGTCCGGAGCGCACAATTATTACGGGAAAAAAATCATTTCAGAAATTAATTTGGTGCGTTTCTACGCGATTTTGACGTTATTTTAAGCCTATTTTCATCTCGACAAATGGCGTCTACAAGGCTAAATAGACAAATTCTCTGAAAATGGTATTATTTTGAAGTAAATTACATTAGTATGCTGTTTTTAATCTCTCATGGGGGGATGGTGAAGTGGAAAAATTAGCCATGGGGGATGCCATCCCCCGCACCCCCCCCCCCCCCCCCCCCAAATTCGACCATTGCAATATAGTCTAAATCAACTGTTTATAATTTAGCAGAGCTTTGAAAACTATGGTCCTTAGATATTAAGGTATTTAAGGTAAGATATAAAGGTTTATGTTGAAATTATACATTCAATCTGTTTATTTCTGTTGAACCATAAACCATACGACGCACTTATGACATCTGTGAAGTTAATAGGCAATATTTTATAAGCGTTGAGATGTTATAATAAAAAACAAGTGAAAAGAATGACTTACCACATATTAGCGCGCATATAACTGATGCTCTGAGCGACATTCCAGAGAATGCGAATGCCTCAGATAGATGAAACAAAATGTCAATACCAATATCATCATGCTAATGTATAATTACCCAATTTTAATAATACTTATCAGCAAACAGGTCAAATTCAATTACTGCCATCAATGCGTTACTTAGCATATGCAAATAAAAAATTACACATAGCAAATTAGGTTTCCAAATCAATTCAATGAAATAAACGAAAATTATTACACTGGTAGTGATACTAATTCAAAAATCGACATCTATTGGCTTTTTAACCAAAAGTCAACAACACCATTAACAGACACCGCCTGTATTAAAATTGAAATACAATTGAGACGATTTTTTTATTCTCGCCGAAAGGTAGCAAAAAATTAAAAATCTTATAAAAACACTGACATTGAGGTTTTTATAAGATTTGTAATTTTTTACGCTATTCGCTTTAAAGGAATTGTGTAAGATAACGTGACGTGGGCGGTTTTCCAAAGCGAATTATCTTTACATTTGTCTTCCAAGTTCACAATAAAAGAAATGTAGGAAATCAGCAATTAGCGACCATTATAAACATACTTGACTTAAATATTCCACACACTGGAGTACCTACTTTACAATCTCTGGTACGTCCTCACAGCGTAAAATACGAAATGACGACAGATTTTGTATTTAACACTTGGTGGTTGTACCAGAGGTCATGATGTACTTCAGTGTGTAATATTTAGTCTAGTATTTGATTTATTAAAGTATTTTAGTGTGAAGTCAAAACTAAAACCAATACGCTCTGAAGAACCGTTCAAGTCCCGTATCCTCGCACAGGCCCCTTGAAATGAGATCATCAACATTTTAAGGTAACTGGAAATTGAGATAACGTAGACGTTCACAATTTTTGGTAAGTCTATTTAATTAAATAATTCCAAATGTGACTCCCAAAAGTGATTTAATAATTGACAATATACAATAAAACACTTGATTGACACAAATGGCCCACTCAGTAAAAACAAATCAGAAAGCAGTGTGGTTATAAAATGTCAATCATCATCCAGTAGCTGCTGATAGCTGTTGTTCTGCTTGATGACGTCACTCAGTCACGTCCCATGGCGAATGGAGGAGTTGGGTGTGTCTTCACTTGGACCACTCCACGTGTACTGCAACAGTTGAAAACGTTGAAATACAAACACATCTAGCATGAGATGCAAACAGATATTGAAACTGTGGGAGAACTTAGGCGACTTCTGCATGCAGTAGGACTCCGGCTCACAGTCTCGCCCAACAAAGATCTAATGAGATATTTAAAGGAACACACATAGCCATCAAACATCAGAAATAATAAGGCTATAAGACTCACACTTGATTATTGTGGATCTGTTTGGGATGTATAAAGAAGATGTAAAGCTAATTGAATAGGCTCTAAAGTTGGAAGCGATAATAAGAGTTACTAAAAGTAAGGAAATGGGAAACGAGAAGAAACTGGGTGAAGTTGTACAGTATGGAGTTAGTGAGCGAAATCGCTGATTGACTTAGATTGGGAGTCATTAGAAGAAAGACAGAAAACATAAAGTCTTTGTACGTTTGAAGGCTTGAAGGGTTTCAGAAGAGGTTGGAGAGAAATACAAGATATGGTCTAGAGGGTCATGAATGGGCACTGAAATCCTGCCCATTCAAAACGGACCTGTTGAATAATGGTTTCCTCAACGAATAATTAAATATTCTAATGATTTGCCAGCGAGTATCATGACAACTGATAATATCGCAGAGTCTGATGGCAAGAGTTTCAGAATCTGCCTTCTTAATGTTGTTAGAGACCAATAAATATATTGTGTAATCCTTACTCTCAATAAATGCCCCTTTGTTGATGATATAAATTAAAATATATTGCAATGTTTAATTCCTTGCACCTTGGTATTAACATCGTTACCATTTTGTAAGATGAAAATGAAAATAAATGAAATGACCCTCACCTGTTGCTCGCATTGTACCCCATGAGCACTGTGCGATCTCCATGGAAGTCGCACACCCCGCCGTATATGGCAGAGTAGTCGGGACATTCCCAACCGTAGAAGCCAGTTGCAGTGTTGATGGACTCGGTGAAGTAGAAAACAGCCCGCTCGTGACTACAGCTGAATGTGGATTTTTCTTCAATAAACCAGAAATGCACGGAGTTATTACTATAGTTAATAGTTCAGCGGACGCTTAATTCGGCCGTTGTAGCTCAGTGAATGTTATAATGTTCCATAACTTCGTTGAAACAAGAGTAAGTTTCACTGCGATCGTATAACGGCACCATTTTGTACTTCCCTCAGAAAGGTGGATTGGAGATGGTTTGGCGAAGGAAGTGTCGGTACCTGTCAACCGAAATGGAGGGGAAGCTAAAGAATAAAATCCATTCTGATATTCTCCCGTCCAAGCAAAAGGTGGATTCACTGTTCATAATTGTAGATTACTGATTAATTGAAATTCTTTCGAACGGATCCGTTTCTACTTTATTTAATCAACTTCTTTCGAAAAGTTAAATTACTCTCGAAATGGTTCATTCGTGGCGATCGTAGCACTAAAATCCAAGGCATCGAACCCGATCATTTACGGGCTCAGGTTCGGGTTCGTGTTCAGGCAAAAAATTAATAAGGGTTCGGGTTCGGGTTCAGGTTCACAAAAATACGTTTTTTTCGGGTTACGGGTTCGGGTTTAGGTTCGGTTTCGATCCCCTGCTAAAATCAATCTAAGATTCCTACCTCTTACAGCAGAACAGTTGCGTGTTTGCAAAACTGAGCCGGACATATTACCTCGATTTCCATTCTCCAATCGCTTTTATACCACAGCTGCCACGTGGAGTAAAAACCTCGCCTGTCTTTCCTGATTTCTTCGATTTGAGTTTTCTCCCTACTTTTGTCAACCCCATAGCTGGTCGTCGAAACAAATTTTCCTTTCACGTGATGCAATCGTCGTTGCTTCTTATCAGCTCGGTACATGACGTGATTTTAATTGCATGTATATGACTCACTCCGTTCACTCGCTGATAACTTGCTTTATGCCGTCTCTCTATTATTTACGTGACCATTTGGTTAATCAAGCTACATTTTTTTTATATAATATATGTTTGCATTTGCCTATCACAGACTGTTTCAATGCCTCACTTGGAGAACCCTCTCAAGAACGCAGGAGATGGCAGGATAGTTTTTACTTCATCTCCGTGTGAACTCAACTGTCAGTGTCAGGACGGAATTCAAGTACAATGGTCATCTGCAATGTTTGTTGTGAATACTTGATATTGAAATGTTAACATACCTGGATCAGTCTGAGCACATCCCGGCTGAGTAAACCCGCCGTTCAAGTAGTAGTCTACATGACCGATAGCGCCGAGGTTGTTCAGGGCCGTGTGGATGACGTCGACGAAGTGGGCGAGACCGGGACGGAGGCGGTTGCTAGGCGACGAAGTGAAGAACCATTGAGCCGGGTCTAGAACTGTAACACTTCATAGGTAAGGATCGACTTCGAGACGAAGCGTCACTCTTTCATCGGTGACAACCAATGAGGTTGACAACAGGTGACCTTACACTCAATTCATTATCCGTTAATGATAAACCGCCCTCCACCCAGACTTATTCTGAACCTATTCTGAACTGGCCTTTCTATCAGTAAACCCCCACCGGTGGCCTCTAATTTGACCCTTTACCATCAGCCCCTATTGGGGCTGTGCATAAAGGACGTCACGCTTCAGGGGGGGAGGGGAGGTGCACCCGTATAGGACACAGTGAGACAGGGGGGAGGGGGGGGGGGGGGTACTGGAGGCAGAAGGATGTCACGTTTTGATATAGGTATTTTCAAGCATTTTAAATTTCAGTTGATACGTCGGAACCGGAAATTTCGCTAAAAAAGAGAAATTCTAATACATTTTACAGTCAAAAATATTCTATTTAAGGGGGGGAAGAGATAGATTTGTGTCGTCCTTTTAGGGAGGGGAGGGGGTCTCGAAAAGTGTGACACAGCGTGACAGGGGGAGGGGGGGTGTCAAAATATCCAATTTTTAGCGTGACGTCCTTTATGCACAGCCCGAAACAAATCATGTGTTATAAAGTGTACGAAAGTAACTCGCAGTCAATTCGATCAGACCTCAAGAAGTATAGACGAAGCATTCACCTGTCAACCTGTTAACCTTGTCGGGCAGGACGCTATTCGCAGCCACTGCCGCGACTTGAGTTCCAAGACTGCCTGAGATGATGTGTATGTCGCTGTTCCCCGCAACGCGGAGGGCGTTGATCAGACCTCAAGAAGTATAGACGAAGCATTCACCTGTCAACCTGTTAACCTTGTCGGGCAGGACGCTATTCGCAGCCACTGCCGCGACTTGAGTTCCAAGACTGCCTGAGATGATGTGTATGTCGCTGTTCCCCGCAACGCGGAGGGCGTTGATCAGACCTCAAGAAGTATAGACAAAGCATTCATCTGTCAACCTGTTAACCTTGTCAGGCAGGACGCTATTCGCAGCCACTGCCGCGACTTGAGTTCCAAGACTGCCTGAGATGATGTGTATGTCGCTGTTCCCCGCAACGCGGAGGGCGTTGATCAGACCTCAAGAAGTATAGACGAAGCATTCACCTGTCAACCTGTTAACCATGTCGGGCAGGACGCTATTCGCAGCCACTGCCGCGACTTGAGTTCCAAGACTGCCTGAGATGATGTGTATGTCGCTGTTCCCCGCAACGCGGAGGGCGTTGATCAGACCTCAAGAAGTATAGACGAAGCATTCACCTGTCAACCTGTTAACCATGTCAGGCAGGACGCTATTCGCAGCCACTGCCGCGACTTGAGTTCCAAGACTGCCTGAGATGATGTGGATGTCGCTGTTCCCCGCAACGCGGAGGGCGTTGATCAGACCTCAAGAAGTATAGACGAAGCATTCACCTGTCAACCTGTTAACCTTGTCGGGCAGGACGCTATTCGCAGCCACTGCCGCGACTTGAGTTCCAAGACTGCCTGAGATGATGTGTATGTCGCTGTTCCCCGCAACGCGGAGGGCGTTGATCAGACCTCAAGAAGTATAGACGAAGCATTCACCTGTCAACCTGTTAACCATGTCAGGCAGGACGCTATTCGCAGCCACTGCCGCGACTTGAGTTCCAAGACTGCCTGAGATGATGTGTATGTCGCTGTTCCCCGCAACGCGGAGGTTGTTGATCAGACCTCAAGAAGTATAGACGAAGCATTCACCTGTCAACCTGTTAACCTTGTCAGGCAGGACGCTATTCGCAGCCACTGCCGCGACTTGAGTTCCAAGACTGCCTGAGATGATGTGTATGTCGCTGTTCCCCGCAACGCGGAGGGCGTTGATCAGACCTCAAGAAGTATAGACGAAGCATTCACCTGTCAACCTGTTAACCTTGTCGGGCAGGACGCTATTCGCAGCCACTGCCGCGACTTGAGTTCCAAGACTGCCTGAGATGATGTGTATGTCGCTGTTCCCCGCAACGCGGAGGGCGTTGATCAGACCTCAAGAAGTATAGACGAAGCATTCACCTGTCAACCTGTTAACCATGTCGGGCAGGACTCTATTCGCAGCCACTGCCGCGACTTGAGTTCCAAGACTGCCTGAGATGATGTGGATGTCGCTGTTCCCCGCAACGCGGAGGGCGTTGATCAGACCTCAAGAAGTATAGACGAAGCATTCACCTGTCAACCTGTTAACCATGTCGGGCAGGACTCTATTCGCAGCCACTGCCGCGACTTGAGTTCCAAGACTGCCTGAGATGATGTGTATGTCGCTGTTCCCCGCAACGCGGAGGGCGTTGATCAGACCTCAAGAAGTATAGACGAAGCATTCACCTGTCAACCTGTTAACCATGTCAGGCAGGACGCTATTCGCAGCCACTGCCGCGACTTGAGTTCCAAGACTGCCTGAGATGATGTGTATGTCGCTGTTCCCCGCAACGCGGAGGGCGTTGATCAGACCTCAAGAAGTATAGACGAAGCATTCACCTGTCAACCTGTTAACCATGTCAGGCAGGACGCTATTCGCAGCCACTGCCGCGACTTGAGTTCCAAGACTGCCTGAGATGATGTGTATGTCGCTGTTCCCCGCAACGCGGAGGGCGTTGATCAGACCTCAAGAAGTATAGACGAAGCATTCACCTGTCAACCTGTTAACCATGTCAGGCAGGACGCTATTCGCAGCCACTGCCGCGACTTGAGTTCCAAGACTGCCTGAGATGATGTGTATGTCGCTGTTCCCCGCAACGCGGAGGGCGTTGATCAGACCTCAAGAAGTATAGACGAAGCATTCACCTGTCAACCTGTTAACCATGTCGGGCAGGACGCTATTCGCAGCCACTGCCGCGACTTGAGTTCCAAGACTGCCTGAGATGATGTGTATGTCGCTGTTCCCCGCAACGCGGAGGGCGTTGATCAGACCTCAAGAAGTATAGACGAAGCATTCACCTGTCAACCTGTTAACCATGTCAGGCAGGACGCTATTCGCAGCCACTGCCGCGACTTGAGTTCCAAGACTGCCTGAGATGATGTGGATGTCGCTGTTCCCCGCAACGCGGAGGGCGTTGATCAGACCTCAAGAAGTATAGACGAAGCATTCACCTGTCAACCTGTTAACCATGTCGGGCAGGACGCTATTCGCAGCCACTGCCGCGACTTGAGTTCCAAGACTGCCTGAGATGATGTGTATGTCGCTGTTCCCCGCAACGCGGAGGGCGTTGATCAGACCTCAAGAAGTATAGACGAAGCATTCACCTGTCAACCTGTTAACCATGTCAGGCAGGACGCTATTCGCAGCCACTGCCGCGACTTGAGTTCCAAGACTGCCTGAGATGATGTGTATGTCGCTGTTCCCCGCAACGCGGAGGGCGTTGATCAGACCTCAAGAAGTATAGACGAAGCATTCACCTGTCAACCTGTTAACCATGTCAGGCAGGACGCTATTCGCAGCCACTGCCGCGACTTGAGTTCCAAGACTGCCTGAGATGATGTGTATGTCGCTGCTCCCCGCAACGCGGAGGGCGTTGATCAGACCTCAAGAAGTATAGACGAAGCATTCACCTGTCAACCTGTTAACCATGTCAGGCAGGACGCTATTCGCAGCCACTGCCGCGACTTGAGTTCCAAGACTGCCTGAGATGATGTGTATGTCGCTGTTCCCCGCAACGCGGAGGTTGTTGATCAGACCTCAAGAAGTATAGACGAAGCATTCACCTGTCAACCTGTTAACCTTGTCAGGCAGGACGCTATTCGCAGCCACTGCTGCGACTTGAGTTCCAAGACTGCCTGAGATGATGTGTATGTCGCTGTTCCCCGCAACGCGGAGGGCGTTGATCAGACCTCAAGAAGTATAGACGAAGCATTCACCTGTCAACCTGTTAACCTTGTCGGGCAGGACGCTATTCGCAGCCACTGCCGCGACTTGAGTTCCAAGACTGCCTGAGATGATGTGTATGTCGCTGTTCCCCGCAACGCGGAGGGCGTTGATCAGACCTCAAGAAGTATAGACGAAGCATTCACCTGTCAACCTGTTAACCATGTCGGGCAGGACTCTATTCGCAGCCACTGCCGCGACTTGAGTTCCAAGACTGCCTGAGATGATGTGGATGTCGCTGTTCCCCGCAACGCGGAGGGCGTTGATCAGACCTCAAGAAGTATAGACGAAGCATTCACCTGTCAACCTGTTAACCATGTCGGGCAGGACTCTATTCGCAGCCACTGCCGCGACTTGAGTTCCAAGACTGCCTGAGATGATGTGTATGTCGCTGTTCCCCGCAACGCGGAGGGCGTTGATCAGACCTCAAGAAGTATAGACGAAGCATTCACCTGTCAACCTGTTAACCATGTCAGGCAGGACGCTATTCGCAGCCACTGCCGCGACTTGAGTTCCAAGACTGCCTGAGATGATGTGTATGTCGCTGTTCCCCGCAACGCGGAGGGCGTTGATCAGACCTCAAGAAGTATAGACGAAGCATTCACCTGTCAACCTGTTAACCATGTCAGGCAGGACGCTATTCGCAGCCACAGCCGCGACTTGAGTTCCAAGACTGCCTGAGATGATGTGTATGTCGCTGTTCCCCGCAACGCGGAGGGCGTTGATCAGACCTCAAGAAGTATAGACGAAGCATTCACCTGTCAACCTGTTAACCATGTCAGGCAGGACGCTATTCGCAGCCACTGCCGCGACTTGAGTTCCAAGACTGCCTGAGATGATGTGGATGTCGTCGTTCCCAGCAAGACGGAGGGCGTTGATCAGACCTCCTGTACAGACTCCGACGTGCACGGCGTTGGTGTTGGCAGTCGGGAAGCAGAGCTTGTCACCCTTAGCGAGGGGTGCCCAGTCCACACTGATGAGGTTGTAGTCGCCTTTGACCAGCAGCTCTGGGTTTCAACAAAAATAAATTGTATAGTTAAATGTTTACGAAATAATTTTTCTAGGAAACCGCTCTGTGTACCGCGTTGATAAGTGAGCCTTCATATTGTACGTAATTTGATAGGTATGTGTTTGCAAGTTTCTGCTCTACAGGCCTTGAAACTGAAGCTTCAATAGGGCAATGATAAAATTAATGAAAATTATTAAAATGAAAATTACTTTTAAAGATATCGACAGATTAGTCTGCAAATTGGTAAACATACATAAAATGTTCTTCCCAATAACCATATAAAGTTTTTAGTTGATCGCTCAAACGTTCCAGTTTAAATTACAAACATCACAGGATCCTGTACAAAAACTATCCCAGAGACCACACATCTAGATTATTTTAGTATGTGTGCAAAATTCCAGATCGAATGGTCGAACTGTTTGACCTGGGCAATGCAGGGAAAAACACAAAACACAAAACAAACGAACAAACAAAACAGTAAGAGAAAGTGCCTTAAGAATATCATGGCGACGCTCGCTACGTTTGCTAATAATTATTGTTGTCGTTAAATCACTGTGATTAATCAGTTAGTGATTGATAGTCTAAGCAATCAACATAATTAATCCGTGTAATAGTTCACCCCACCTTTGCGCATGGTTAGAAGATACCCTATGTTTGAAGTGCTGTTTAGCCAGTGGATGATGATCTTGGTTGGTTTGGAGGCCACGAAGTTGCTAGCAGTCAGGTTGTTGCTGCCCAAGTCAATAGTTTGAGCCGTGGCTGGGTTTGACCTTGAAGATACGTGAACATTAAATAGTGCAGAACAATACCAGTTAAAAACAGACACTTACGAGTTACAAATGGCCAGTTTTTCAATGCACTTCTAAATTTTAAACTGATGACCATGCCAACAACCAAATACTTTCCTTGAATAACCCCTTAAGGCATTGAAACACTGACCCTAAGAAGAAGAACATTTTGACCACTCAATGCACTGATTCACAAAGCTTTTCCCTCGGGGGAATTGATTGACCTCACTTTGGTGTATCTAATAAGCAGTAATTTCAAAACCCTCGGGGGGCTCATTCTACAACTCCATTGCGGTCGCCTTGCAATTTCTTCCTTATACTTAACATTGAAATAATTGCTAGGCGACCGTAATGGATTTGTAGAATCAGGGTCATGGGGAAAGCTTTGTGGATCCGGTCCCAGAAACCAATTGCCTATTAGGTCATGCTTCTTCAGAGCTTGCATGATTAATCAATTGATTGAGCAAGCGAAGCGAGCGTCTCCTTTTGGCTCTTTTGGCACGGACCTCTGTTTTTTTTGGCTGTTATCTGGAGCAGTAGAAGTCGCACCGTTTCACCGATCGATCTGAAATTTTGCACACATGTAGCGACAACCTTTTCTGTTTGCAGGCCCCATTATTTTTTGAAATCCATTTATTGGTTAAAATTTAAATAAACATCTCCTGATAGGTTGAAAAATGAAAATGGTCTTCCATAAATGTGATCAAACTCATATTTAGCATGGACATTAGGACCAACATTGTCTCTTATTTTACAAATTTTCATCCCAATCAATTAAGAATGTATGAACTTATTGACATTTTTAAAAGCTGTCAGAAATGAAGTATTGAAAATGAATATTTTCAATTTTCAGTGAAAATCAGATACTTTCATGTTGATTGAGTGGATTATATTTTAATAATTCAATGTGGAACTTATTTCCAAACAATCATGTCGATTTTTCGTAAAACTAAGGACCTTGATTGACTTTTGGTAATTCGTAGTTCTGATGGCCGTGCTTCCTGTGTGTTTCATAGAGTGGCGTTTGTTCTCTTCTTGTGATCACACGTCATTTCAAATCTCTCCAGCATTTTGCATATTTTCGTTGAAAAGTTTGGCAAATTGGTGTTCTTGTGAAGGTTTTAGTACAGCTCCCCCGCTTTTATTGCAGGTGAACATTATTTATCGAGAGTTTTTTCAGAAAATTGATATTTCATAATTGTCTTTTTCTATCTCTTACTTGTGGAAACGTTGGATTCATTCCCTTTCTGAGCTTCTGTCTAGCCTGACACTTCCTTGAAGGTTGCTAATTTTTTGAAAGGTTTGATTCATTCAGTTCAAAACATTACATTGTCTTATTGTAATTGTGGAACACTGTATTAATTCCGTTTCTAAACTAGGTAGGTACTGTAACGTTTAATCTAGGTTTAATATGTGTTAACGCATCTTTGGTTCTATGTTTGCGCACGTGTCCGGTGCTCGCTTATCAACGCGTTACACGGAGCGTTTTCCTAGTTTAATAGATTTGGGATGTGACATTCCAGGATTTATTTTTCAATTTGAATCAATGAAACATCAAGAAAACGAACTCTAATGAAAATCGATGAATTTCCCATTCCATATCTTATTCGAGTTGCAGCTGAAGTGACTTATCCCCCCCATTGGCTCTGAGCGGACCATTTGTTGGGCGTACTTGCTTGAACATATGTTTGGAAAAAATATGTCTTTAGGCCCGATATTACCAAAGTTAAATTGTGCTGGTTAAATAACTTTCGGATTAAATTCAACTGTTTTAATCATTTTGAGGTATCTGATTGGCTGTGCTTGCAATATAGTAAATCCGGCTCAGATTAACATTTTATAATACTGCTCCTTAAAACGCTCTTTAATAACAACAGGTGGTCACCTAGAAGAGAATATAGTTGTGACGTCACATACCTGGTGTGGAGATAGAAAGTGATGTATTGTAAGTCTGGACAAGTGGCTTCTGGGCTGATGACTAAACATCCGAACCACAAGCTGTTGGTGACGAAACCAACAGATAGGCCTAGACTTGACAACAGTGTACATAACAGATCACGTGGTTAGACGGTGACACTGCATTTTTTATATTGAACACAAAATATACACATACAATACACATAATCTACGAACTATCCCACATAGCCAAAAAGCTACTCTGTGAGAGACAAAAATAATAGAAATAAACATAGAACATACAGAAACAACAAAAAATAACAAACCAGGTGCGTAGCAAACCTTCATTCACGCTTTAATTGCTTACTTATCAGAAGATCTTAAATTTTATAGAAATGTTCCTCTTTTATGAGAAATGTATAGTATCTAGTGTCTGGGTGGATGAAATTATGCATTATGGGTTATGTAGATACTGCGGGAGATACTGCGCTGTACCAGGAAAGCTATCCTAGTTTCATATTTATTTATAACATTCCACACACATATTTACAAAATTGACTTGCATACACTTTAACAAGGGTGGTGGGGTAGCTCTCGCCATCAAAAACAACATACCTCACCATGAGCAATTCATCCCTGCTCTCGAGAAGATTGAAGCTGTCGCGTGTTGCATTGACTCCCAATCTTTGAATGTAACAGTAGTGTCTATCTACAATCCCCCGCAAGGAAAAATCAGCACCAAGGACATAGATATTTTACTGAAACTCAACAATCAAGTAATAATTATGGGGGATTTGAACTCCAAACATATCAGCTGGAATTGCCAAACGAACAACAGGAATGGTATTCTCCTACTCGAGCACGCCATCAAAAGGAAGTTTAAAATCCACTCGCCACCAGAACCCACTTACTTCCCTTCAAGAGCCAACGCACTCCCAAGTGTACTGGACCTCGCCCTCATCAAAAACATTGACCACATCTCTAATCTAACCACCTCCCCATGTCTACCCTCAGATCACAATCCAGTCTTGTTCACTCTGGACAAATCAATCACACCACTGCCTCCCAGACTCTCTCATGACTACAAAACAGCGGACTGGAAACTATTTCGCTCCGAACTGGACAGAAACACAATTACCAATCCAAGGATCACAACATCGGAAGACATAGACGCACATGTAGATAAGTTCATATCCACGGTAAATGATGCACTAAATGTAGCTGCGCCCCCAAGGCCGATATCACTTCATCAACGAACTCTCCCTTCTAACATTAAAGAAAAATTTAGAAGCCGAAACAAGCTCTTACGAGAATGGCAAGCCTCCAGACTTCCACACCAGAAAACGGCCATGAACAATCTAACAACATCAATACGCAGAGAGATTGCAAAGTGGAGAAACGACAACTGGAATGACTATCTCAGCAAGATGAAACCAAGAGATACGGGTACTCTGTGAAACGCAACCAAAATCTTCAAAAAATGCACTCAAGCCATACCTCCCCTCATCACTCAAACAGGTCAAGCAGTAAGGGATCTTCAAAAAGCTAATGCACTAGCAGCTAACTTTCAATCCATTCATACCCAAAACAATGCGATGAGCACTAATCGTCATGAACGACAGGTTAAGCAATCCATCAGGAAATTCTTCTCCACTCCTCCAAGCAAAGAGGATTGCGATCTGACCACACCAAAAGAAATTCAAAAGATTATACTCCAAAGGAAAAATAAAAAGGCTCCAGGAGAAGACGGAATAACTAACTTCGTCCTCAAGCAACTTTCAAAAAAGGCCATCATCTATCTTACAGTAATAATAAACCACGTGTTACTTCTCTCCCACTTTCCTCCACGCTGGAAAACAGCTAAGATACTAGCTTTTCACAAACCAGGTAAAAAAGCTCAAGAAGTCCAAAGCTACAGACCTATAAGCCTTCTCAGCTCAGTTAGCAAAGTAGTTGAAAAAGCCATCCTGGTGGCTTCCTGGTGGGTCCCAATTTGGATTTAGAGCGAAACACTCGACAACCCAGCAACTGGTCCGCCTCACTGAGTTCATCACTGACAAATTCAACAGAAAGCAGCACACCGGCATGATCCTATTAGATATAGAAAAGGCGTTCGATACTGTTTGGCACGAGGGTTTACTCCTCAAACTAATAGGGTTGAATTTCCCAAAATACCTATGCCACATTCTCCTCTCGTACCTGGAAAATCACAACTTCTTTGTCGCCATCAATCAAACAAAATCCACCATTCAAACCATTGAAGCAGGAGTTCCCCAAGGTTCCCTAATTGGTCCAACTCTTTTCTCACTATTCATAAATGTTCTCCCGAAAAGCGCGCACACCCACCTGTCACTCTACGCGGACGATACAGCGATATTTTCTTCCTCGTTTAGACCGGATACTATCAGAAGAAGACTGCAGAAAGCTTATTCAAAAATTGAGAAGTTTTTCAACAAATGGAAGATTAGAGTGAACAACGCAAAGACGACAGCAATATTTTTCACGAAGAGGAGACCGTCATCAACACCCAAGATAAATATCAATAACACAGAAATAGAATGGTCACCTAGCGTAAAGTACCTTGGTGTCCATCTAGATTCCAAGCTAACGTCATTTACTACACACATTAATCATAAAATTCATCAAGCCTACGCAGCAATGGCTAGCATCTACCCAATGTTCAATAAAAGAAGCAGACTCAGCTACAACAACAAAGCACTCATCTATAAAATGATAATTAGACCAATCATATGCTACGCTGCACCGGCCTGGAGCAGCACGTCAACAACTAACCTGAGGAAACTACAAATAGTACAGAACTAATTCCTTAGAATAGCAGGGAATTTTCTAAGAAGCACGAGAATTACTAAATTGCATTCGTTCTTCAAAATGCCTACAATCCATGACTTTATCTTCAACCTAACAGGCAACTTTTTTTATTAATATCGACAAATGCCATAACCCTTTAATTGTTAACTTAGGTAAATATTTTCTGACATCACCAAGCAAACACAAAAGACCATTATACATGTTTATGAAAAAATGAAACCTGTCACAGAGTTAAATTAATCTTAATTTGTTCCATTATGCATTAATAATTTCACAGGTTTTTTTACAGCACTAATTTTTCCTGTATGCTTACCGTATTCATGTACTTGCTTACAATCAATTTTATAAATATGTCAACCTGTTTTTCACATTAAGTTTAGAAAGTAGAGGAGCGCTGCTTCAAGTATATCTATTGTTTATCATAACTTTTTTGTATTAATGTTATTGTATATATTTTGGTGAATAAAAACTCTTTAAAAAAAACTTACATACAGTGAGGTATATGTTCAAAAAAAATCAGAGTATTTCACTAGTCTTTCGTGTAAAACGTAAAGTAATTTCATTAAATCTAGTGGAGCTGTCGCTCCACTGAGGAGCATAAACTGAGGAGCAGACCAAACACTTTTACTGTAAGCAACAACATGGCATTTTCGGCCTACTGGATCTCAAAATTGGGAAATCTCACATTGTTGCGAAATAACTTAATTTCGAGCTATGGCCCACCTGACAACATATACCAAATTTGGGAACAATACGTAATGCCGTTTGGGTGCTAGAGGGCCGTGAAAACAGTGAAATTACACCCCTTTTAAAAGCTATCTGATGATGATGATGATGATGATGATTCAGATTCAGATTCAGATTCAGATATCAGGAAACGTTGCTATCACCGCCACAGCCTAAACGGCTGAACCGATCGATATGAAAATTTTACCACATGTGCACTTTTGGCGTCTGATAATACCTTTGTTCTTATAAATTTTTTGTGCCGCCATTTTTAAACCGGAAGTGACGTCATATGTCAAAAACGGCTGGACCGATTAGAACGAAATTAGCGCCATTCGATTTAGAAGGTCATCTATAAGGAATACCAATAGTGGAAGAAGAAATATTCCATAACCTAAACCGGAAATGACGTCATACAAATGACAAATCTGACTAAAATCATCTCTTATATCAATAACTACATATTCAGAAGGCTTATAATGATACATAACATTTATAGATACACATTTAAGGTGGCAGTGATGTCAACCGCCATTTTGAAAACCGGAAGTGATGCCGTAACTCGAGAACGGCTGGACCGATTGAAACGAAACTTTTGCTATACTTTGTAACATATTATTTATAGCATTAACACAGTAACAAGCACAACTTTTCTTAGCAACCAAATCACAAAATCTTATTTTTTAAAAGAATTATAATCTTTGGTGCCACAATATGTTACAAGTTGTAATAATAAACTGAAAAAAGGAGTGATATCCCCATAAAAAACACTCCGTGTAAAAATACCAGCCAAGTCTCTTCAATTAAAAAAAAATAGAAGAAATCTAAAAATTCAGCACTGAAAAGCAGTGATATCAAAAAATTGGCCAAGTCAAAACTTTTCAAAAAATACTTGGCGCATCGTTTTTTTTAGGACATGTGTAGATGAGTACATTTCATTTCCTGCCTACTTCAATACTATTTATATGCACGATGCGCCAAGTATTTTTTGAAAAGTTTTGACTTGGCCAATTTTTTGATATCACTACTTTTCAGTGCTGAATTTTTAGATTTCTTCTATTTTTTTTTAATTGAAGAGACTTGGCTGGTATTTTTACATGGAGTGTTTTTTTATGGGGATTTGTGTAACAGTAAGATACCAGTAAATTATTACTTGTTCGCCCTAGGTAATTATGTACTTTTACTTTAAGTCTAAATATTCATATTTATTGGGATATTGTCTAAATATTGAATGATTATCAAATGAAATAATAATTATGCAAACTTACCGCAAATCACCGTGAACATGTCCGAAGCTCTGAACGTCATCGTAGGAAATGCAATGCCGAAAGGCTTACGATAATGCGAAGCCATGCAATAGCACTTTGTTTCAATGAATACAATTACACGTAGGTGATTAATTATGTCTGTCCCTTTATCTCAGTCGAATAGTGAATGACTCAACAAGCGACGATAAAATGTGAGCAAATGTGAGGTAATTCAAAACTGTCATTACATGTAAAACGCATCGCAGTACTGAAGAGAAGATGGCAATTTTAAGACTTTAGGAGATGTGATTATAATCTGAATAATTAACGAACAACATCGTCAAATATATTTTTTTTAATTAATTCGCAACTATGATTAAGTAAAAGGTGACTATTACAGGAAAGTTTTATTATAATACAGTGGTCCGTTCATTACTTGATAACTGTGATTCAACACACAGTCCGCTAAAATTCATGATGGCACTGGGACCAGTGGGTTGAAAGATTTCGATCATGAAACAGATGCAAGCTACTGAAGAAGCTGTTCTTCAGTTTGTCTCAGTGACATAACTAGGAAACGCTCTGAGTAACGCGTTGATGAGCGAGCACGGATACGCGCAACACCTCGAACCGAAATTCTGCGTCTATCAAAAATATCATTAAAAGCCAATAATTCTTGAATTTTTCACAGACTTGTTTAAAAATATCCAAATATCACTCAAATATTAGTCCCAATAACCATGTTAAGTTTTAAGTTGATCGATTGAACCTTTATTGAACTACGTTCCCAGTATTATTCAAAAAACACAGAATCTCTTTCAAAAAATATACCTGAGACCACTTTTACGATATTAGTGTGTGTACACAATATCAGATCGATCTGTTGAACGGTAATTATTAGTTTCATATGCGTTTAAAAGTTTTTGCTCAACTACCTTGGATTAGAACTGAAGAGTCAAAGTAGCCGTGATCAACATTTTCTAAAAATTTGACAGCCAACACGCAAAATGTCCGGAAAATGTCAATAACTTTTGGATGTAAACACATAATAGTCTGAAAGTAGTACAAAAATACAGATAATGTTGGTCCCATGATGACCATGCAAAGTTTTAAGTTGATCGGTCATACGGTTCTAGTTTAAATAAAATAAAACACATGAAATATTTTTTTAAATTTTAACCAATGGGAGGTTTTGGATGAAATTTTGTTTGATTAGGCAAAATGTTGGTCGTAATGACTTATCAAAATTTCAAATTGAACGGGCCAACCAATCGAAAGATAATTTTTTTTTAAATTTGAACCAATCACAGGATCCCTTTCAAAAACGATCCCAGAGACCGCATAGATTACGTTAGTACGTGTGCAAAATTTCAGATCAATTGGTTATGCGGTTTGACCTGGGCAGTAAACACAAAAAAACAAAAAAAACAACAACAACAAAAAAACACACAGAGAAAGTGCCGTAAGAGTACCGTGGTGACGCTCGCTACGCTCGCTCAATAAAGAATACCTTCATAACAACACTTGATTGACACAAATGATCCACCCAGTCACAACAAATCAGAAAGCAGTGGGATTGAAAGATGTCGATCATGCTGAGAAGCTGATCTTCTGCTTGATTACGTCACTCAGTCACGTCCCATGGCGAATGGAGGAGTTGGGTTGGTCTTCACTTGGATCACTCCACGGGTACTGCAACAGACCATGTGTGATTCTGTCATGCTGATGCTTACTGCGCATAAAGTAGCGTCGCTGCAAGTGAGAACAGAGGACTTTCGTTTTGCTGTGGCGCGTGGGCTGCGACGCAATTTTTGTTTACGCGTGTGGGGATGACGTAATGATTGGAAAGACTCTGGGGCGTGTATGATTTTGTCAGTTGTCCTGTTGCCTCCGAAGTGCTTGTTCGAAGTGTTTCCATCACTCTTTGTCATACAAAGTTGTACGAGCATAAGTTGTACATGTAGCGGCCACAAGGAGTTTTCATAACTATTGACACTCAATAAATACAATGATATTAAATAGTTAAGTGTGTTTTAATTGAAAACATATTGTTATTAATTCCTTTCCTTTTTACTTGGTACTATCATTACACATTTTTAAGATATAAATAAAAATAAATGAAATTACCCTCACCTGTTGCTCGCATTGTACCCCATGAGGACGGTGCGATCTCCATGGAAGAAGCAAACACCGCCGTATATGGCCGAGTAGTCGGGACATTCCCAGCCGTAGAAGCCCGTGGGAGTGTTGATGGACTCGATGAAGTAGAAAACAGCCCGCTCGTGGTTACATACGAATGTGGACTTGTCTATAATAAACCAGGGCACTTATTTAATATCCATTTAAGCTTTTACTTCAGTGGTGGACTAGCATTGTTCTCGTAGTCCAAGGCTAGTCCCGCAATGTTATTGATAATAGCTATGACCTGGACTTCAAATGACAGTACTGAGACCTCATTCAACAACAAATCTAAGGGTCCAGATGTACACGCAGTGATACTAAACCCGACCGTTGTAGCAGTGCATGTTATAAAATATTACATTATCTAATTCAGGAAACCGCAAAACAATTCGTAAGAGATATTTCAGACGATAAAGCTTTGTCAGTATTGCTTTAAAATATGCATGGTTTCCTACACTACACATTATCTCATATATGATGTTCACGGGTCTTTATATTATGCACAAGTGGTAGATTTATATTTACTTCGTTTCTTTATAATGTTTTATATCCATACCTCAGTTGGAAAACTCTCGCATGATATTGTAGATTAGATCGCATTACATGGCGACTTAGTTTGAAACTTTGGACCTCTATTTAGTGTGTACCATAGAGGTAATTGAAGGGTTTCTTACCTCTATGTGTGTGTACTAAACAGTCAGAGCGGGGTTTAGGGATTGCAAGGGGGAATGAGATTTTATTTTCATGGCATATATTGTAAGAAGATGTTATTAGAGACCGATATTTAACAAAATCTACCCATATTGGAAACTCAAAAATATCCTGGGACGATCGAAGACGGTAAAATATAGTTCATACGGACAGCTCCAAATTAATAACCGTTCACCATAGAAAGCTACAACTTGGCATGAATATTCTAACAAGATATCGACTTCGTGCTTTTTTCTTATTTCCTTGCAATATTTCTAAAATGAAATCGGCAAGTACCCGATTTATTATGGAGAACAACTCAATTTTGTATTGCCTGGGGCATGAGGGTAAAATATAGTTACCGACAAACTCGTAGTCGTTTTCCTCGCGTATTCATAACAAAGACAATGAGCTCACGTGCGTGTCTCTAGAGTAATAATGGTAGTCGCGGGAATTGTTTGAATGCAATATTATTTCATTAAAAAAATCTAAAAAATCGGGTAGAAATATTGGGGGTGAAAAGAGTCCCTTGAGTTGTAGAATCGCTTACAGAATTGGGAAAATTCATTATCTTCCTTAAATTATGTGCCTTATAGTTTGGCCAGTTTCATGATTTATATTTTTAACCATGTATAATATCGCCATCTTGTGTGTCATCTTGTGGTGTATAGTATAAATTTGACAGTGAATTAAGTTGACCTGGATCAATCTGAGCACATCCCGGCTGGGAATACCCGCCATTCACGTAGTAGTCGACATGGCCGAGTGTCTGGAGGTTGTTCAGGGCCGTGTGGATGGCGTCGACGAAGTGGGCGAGGCCGGGGCGGAGGCGGTTGCTAGGCGATGAAGTGAAGAACCATTGAGCCGGATCCAGAACTGCAACACTTCGAGGTAAGGATCGACATCGAGACGAAGCGTCACAATGGCGGCTTTTCACTCAGTTTGACACATGTTGCTTGTTCATAGCGCCCCAGCCATCGGAAACAGAACAAGTTGGCAATGAATTTGAGCAGCACATATGTCATTTTCCGCAAAAGAATCGAATCTGTCTGGTGAGTGTTCCTAACATAGGTATGTCTGGAGATTTTCAAGCACACTACAAGTAACCCAACGGCTGGTGTATTGGATACCACGGTTCTCGTCAGATCACAGAGGTTAAGCAACATTGAGCGGTCAGCGGCTGGATGGGTAACCATTCAACTCTGGCTTGTTAGTTTCTGCCATTGGGTCAGAGAGACTGGGGTGTTTGGGGGTTAGTGTGACGACCTCCCTCTACCTGTTATCAGTCTCTCGACGGCGCGGGTTGTGGAGGTTCGTGCTGTAAATGTCACACCGCCCTTCAGATGGGACGTTAAGCCGTTGGTCCCCTTGGTATCTTTCGTCAGGAGTAGGCTACTTGCCGGTACCGGGTTTCCTCTCATCCCTTCTCTCTATTACATCCTCACTTGTGGAATTTCATTCCATTCAGGATATAGAAAATAATAGTTAAAATAAAGCACAAATTTGTAGTGACTTTCCTTTGCGTCATGATGGCTGATGTTCCCTTTCATTTTTGCTTCCCATGGTATCTTTAGGAATCCTTCCAATTCGTGTAAAAGAAAATCATGTCATTTCCGTAGATTAAAACTGAAATATTGGTTAAAAGACCCACCTGTCCAACTCATTGGTCAGAACAATTTCCTGGATTTCTCGTATCACATGTGTCACGTGACTAATTACATTTTCTAGAAACTCAACAGAATGGTAAAATTTCCTAAAATCTTGGAATATGCGCCTTCTCTACTTCCCTCCTCGGGCCGACCTGCCCCCGGCGATGAGCACCCCATTATAGATCCCCACAAGGTCCGTCACCATTCTGGACTGACCTTTCCATCAGTTCCAGACCCCTAACCCCTATGTTGACTCCTTCCATGACCTCCATTTAGTTAGATAATCCTAAGCAAGTAGGTATTAGTAATTAACTGCACGATATAAGACCTCGCCATCAAGATGTCTTTAAACAATATTAGTTATATAATGCGGTAGACAAACCAAACAGACCTCAAAAAGTGGACAAGACACTAACCTGTCATCCTGTCCACTTTGTTAGGCAGGACGCTATTCGCAGCGACTCCCATCACGTGGGCTCCAAGACTGTGCCCGATGATGTGGATGTCGCTGTTCCCAGCAAGACGGAGGGCGTTGATCAGACCTCCTGTACAGACTCCGACGTGCACGGCGTTGCTGTTGGCAGTCGGGAAGCAGATATTGTCACCCTTAGCGAGGGGTGCCCAGTCTACGCTGATGATGTTATAGTCGTCCTTGACCAGAAGTTCTGAGTAACGACAGAAATAAATTGTATAGTAAAATGTTGTATGTAAGCGAAAGAATTATACAAGACCTGAAATTACACATGGTGATGAGTAACTCCTCCACTATAAAACGTTATGAGTGACTCAACATTGTCTAAGTCTTAAGAGATGTGTTTGCATGATCGTTGTACTCAACTCTCCAGTGGCGCCGACTACGTGGCCGTGGGTGCTCTGGGGCTCGAACACCCATTGGAAATTTTCGAGGGGTGCTGACACCAATCAAAATAATTTTGAGAAACATTTATATTATAGAAAAGTTATAATCCGTTACAGCTAAAATCATCGAATTAAATTGTTTGTGTAAAAAAATATTGAAGATAATATGCCGTTAGATTAATGAGTCCAATTATTAGTATTTTTTCAATCTTTTGAATCCAGAGAGAATATCAATTTTCTTGTACTTGATACCTTCATTCATTAAATATTAGCATTTCCTAAATTTGGAATAGGTATTTTTTAATTTTGTGTTCGAGCTATATTTAATAACCTGCATTCAACACATTCAATACGCCTAAAATTCAACCCAAACCCCATAAAAGCGTACTAAAAGAAGTGATAACATTTAAAATATTTACTGAGCTGTGCACGCCGGATGCGTATTTCCAAAATATACCCAGCCCCAGCGCACCGTCGACTCAAGTCCAGTATAGTTGATTCCAGAAGACCACAAAGTTGGGCACTAAATTAACATTGCAAACGTCAGTGTAAGTTCACACCACACTTTCAGTGAGTAGTGACTGACATTTTACTTTTGCAAATTACGGTGTGAATAATCTAAGCACTTGTAGATGATAGATATAATAAAATCGTATCAGAGTTCTGAATTGCGGTAACAGGGCCAACGATTCTTCGCACCAATCAACAGTATTAAGTATTAAGCTTACGTTGAACTTCAGGAGATAGCGTCAAGATTTCTACGATAGTTGTAGGTAATGACGACACGATAGTCATACGATATGGATAGGACTGTAGGTCTCAATGTCAATTGTCACCAAGTCATCCATATTATGGACAGACATCAATCAAAGGATTTTCTCTAAATATATATCTATGAGATTTTTTCTTAGTGCATGGGTTGAGATGTTTTGACACATAACTTTCAGAGACGGTGCGTTGGGGCGGAGTATATTATACTTTGGAAATAAACGCCCCGCGTATACATGTCACCTCCCTCCAGTCCCAACAAATATTTGTTAAGCTTTATTGAGCGAGCGAAGCGAGCGACTCCATTTGGCTCTTTTAGCACGGACCTCTGTTTTTTTTTTGTTTTTTTTTGTTTTGTTTTTGTATGCTAAAGGAAGCAATAGAAGTCGCACCGTTTCACCGATCGACCTGAAATTTTGCACACATGTAAAGACAACCTTCTCTGTTTGCAGACCCAATTTTTTTTTGAAATCCATCCATTGGTTCATTGTTAAAATAAGTATCTCCTGATAGCCTAAAAAATGAAAATGGCCTTCGAGAAATGTGATCAAACTCATATTTAGCATGGTCAGTAAGACCAACAAAGTCACTTATTTTACAAATTTTCAGCCGAATCTGTCAAGAAAGTATGCACTTATTGACATTTTTAATAGCTGTCAGAAATGAAACATTGAAAATGAATGTCTTTCCAATGCAACTGAATCTGATTTGCTTTAGGTACAAGAGTGTTTTGATGGTATGTACACTTTTTTAGTGAAAAGCAGATATTTTTATGTTTATTGAGTTGATCAAATTTGAATAATTCAATTTGGATCATAGTTTCCAACAAATCATTTCGAGTTTTTAAGGACCTTGATTGTCTTTTCTTCAATTCGTAGTTCTGATGGCCGTGCCTCCCGTGTTTCTACTTGGCTGATTTTGCATCCAGGAGGGATTAGAAACATAAGCTCACATTTCAATAATATCATTGAGTGGCGTTGTTCTCTTCTAGCGTTCACACGTCATTCCAAATCTCCCTTGCATTTTGCTTCTTTTCGTTGATAATTTTGGCAATTTGGTGTACTTTGTGAAGGTATTAGTAAAATTGAATCGCTTTTAAAGCATAGATATTAGGTATCTACAGTTTTTGTCCAGGGGATTGATTATTTCAAATTATTTTCTTCTTGGAAACGTTGGATTTATTCCGTTTCTGAGCTTCTGTCTAGCCTGACATTTCCTTGAAGGTTGCTATTTTTTTTTGAAAGTTTTGATTCATTCAGTTCAAAACATTACGTTGTCTTATTTTAATTGTGGAACGTTGGATTCATTCCGTTTCTAAACTAGGTAGTTACTATTTTACATGATCCGTTTTTTTGTGTGGAACTTTGATTCCTTTCGCTTATTAGTTGAAAGGTGTTTACTTTATTTTCATATTTGCGAAGTTTTGTTCAAGATTCATTTCGTAACATTACGACATTGAATACATTACGTCTTTGAGCACACATTTCGTGCATTTCAAACATTGATCACACAAATATTATTGTACTTTAATTAGGTAGGTACCTACTCTACTTCTTACTTTTTCATTACCTATCTTATACCTATTTAAACATGCCGAAAAATGGAAAGACTTCTGCTAGAATGAAAGCCATAAAGGCGAAAAAGCGTCTGCGTGAAATTGAAGATCAAGAAACTGACGAAGCTAAATCTAAAAGGTTGAAACAAAATGTCGTTAATAATAAAGCATCAAGGAGCAAAGAGACCCCCGACCAGACTGCTGCAAGGAGATACTCAAACAATCAACGCAATACCCGCTCTCGTGCAGCGGGTATTGCCGATGGACCGACCAACTAAAAACTTCGCATGGTAATTGGTAGCAACATTTAAGGTATTTTTGCCAATTTTCAGTCTTATCTGTCGTTATTTTCAAAAGTTTTTGTAATTCTAGCGACATTTTGTGTGTTGGCTGTCAAATTCACGGCGACTTCGAATCTTCAGTTCAAGGCAGGGTAGTTAGAGCAGAAAGTTTCAAACGAAATGAAACTAATAATGACCGTTTAACAGATTGATCTGATATTGTGTACACACTCATATGAGTGGTCCCAAGTATATTGTTTGAAGGATATCATGTGATTTTTGAAACTTAACAAGGAACCGTTCAATCAAAGGTTTAATCGAACAACTTAAAACTTAGCAAGGTTATTGGGACCAATATTTTTGGAAATTTTGGAGATATTTATACAAGTCTGTGACGAAATTCAAGAATTATTGGCTTTTAATGACATTTTCGATAGACATAATTTCGGTTCGAGGTGTTGCGTGTATCCGTGCTCGCTCATCAACGCGTTACTCAGAGCGTTTTCCTAGTTTATTGGGTACAAGGCGCTTTACTTTTATTTAAAAAATAGAGTTTAGCGTCCCAGAATAAGCTAATGTTTTAAATTATAAAAAAAACGCTCTGCACAACTGCAGGGTTATGATTCAGTTTGTACAGTTTAGAGTCGCAGAGTCGGTTTTAATTTTTTAAACTCTATAAAACGCCTTTTGAGTTCTAGAAAACGCCCGTTCCTGTTGTACCTTTCTCCGGGTATGGCACTGCCATGGCACTGCACTGCCCTATCTGATGATGAAAACCGTTTCTACGAGCCTGTCAGGCACCCATAGGATTTTACAAAAGTCGGCGCCCCTGCAACTCTCCAATAATATTCGGCGAAATCAGCCTGTGCGCTGCTGTTTGGCAATAGCACAGTCGTTCAGCAGATTCGGCCTGTCAATGAGTTCCCATCAAATGTAACATCCAGAATCTTACACACTTCGCACTCTACCATTCGGAAGTCTTTGGGGACACGATTAAATTACTCAAACAAAGAGTGCATTCCACAATAGGGGCGAGTTAGGCGTGTAAAATCAAGTGGTCAAACTTGCCGCTTCAACAAACGAGCACGCCCTTCTGCCCAATATGCCCCAACTCAAATGCCTGGGTTTTGTGATCCAACGCGTATCTCTGTATTTTCATTAATGTAACTATGATTCGAATCAAGGTCACGTCCAGGTGATCACGTGACAATGTTGAGGGCGGTCATACGTTTATTCCCGCCAACGGTCGGTTGGAGGTTTATGAGGGAAATACGAAACATTAATTGCCATCTTTGGAACGGTTTTGAATATCGAAAAAGCAAGACTTGTGACATGTATTATATCTGTATCTACATTTTCATCGCGTACTGTCATAACTTTGCTCCTTCTATGTCGTCAGCATTTGTCGGACACGAAAAAACTCCGTGCGAGCGTTTTCGTATTTTCTCGAGAACCGCTCCCAACCGACCGTTGGCGGGAATAAAAGAATTCCCTATCCCTAATGGAAAAGGAAAACTGGGCGTTTGGATCAAATGCGGTATGCAACCAAAGTTTTGGCTGTGAAGTAATGCGTACTGCAACCTATGCTGCAACCAACACAGTTTTTATTCTCGAATATTATTGGAAAGTTAGGTACAACGATCGCGCAAATGAACCTCTTGAGACTTAGACAATGTTGTGTCATACCATTTTATGGAGGAAGAGCCATAATCATAATTATTTTGTATAGCCAAACCAATTTTTTATCCTCATATAAGCTATTTTAGCTTATATAAAGATTTGTAATTAATAGTATAAAGTCAATAGTATAGTAGGTACGCTGGATCCGTAGTAAACCTTTTTTTTTTAAAAAGACAGCCGTCAATAAGGTGATTTAATAAAACAATAATAAAAAATAAATATTGTTGTCGCCATGAGCAATTCGAAGTATGTACATGTCAATTAATAAAAATGGTGTACAGACTTTTCCGTTCATTCGGTTCGGAGTAATATTATTGTCGTATATGTAGAGTATAATATTATACTCCAGTTAATATAGGCACGTGATGGACTACAATCTACATAATTAATCCGTGTAATAATGCACCCCACCTTTGCGCATGGCAACAACATAACTGCTGTTTGAAGTGTCGTTTAGCCCGTGTATGATGATCTTCGTTGGTTTGGAGGCCACGAAGTTGCTAGCAGTCAGGTTGTTGCTGCCCAAGTCAATAGTTTGAGCCGTGGTTGGGTTTGACCTTGAAGATACGTGAACATTAAATTGTGTATAGAACAATGCCAGTTAAAAACATACATTTACGAGGATATGTCCAGAAGAAGATTTTTGTTGAGCGCTGTGATGATTTCAGATATTTTCATAAGGGGGCATCATTAATCTTCACATGCGTATGAAGATGATGAGGAGACTGAGATATTGAACCTTAGAATATTTATTGAACCTCCTAGCTTTGAATATTTAATCCGTACGGCGCGATACGGGTCCGGGGAGCGAATATTTTTCAGACAAAGACTTCGTAGGTAAATGGGAGAATTTTTTTTTTTTTATAAAATTCCAGTTTTAACATTTTTGAAGGGAAATAAATTGTTGATCCAACTAGATTATGTTTTCAATTGTAATTCACGATAGTTCTGGGATGAAATTGGGGTCGTGAAAACCCTCTAGAGTAAAAAATGTTCGATTTTTTAATTCAAAATAGAGAAAATTTACTGTTAAGAGGCAAACGGAAGCGAGCGGGAATCGCACGGTTCTTCAGAGTGTTTTTTTGAAATTGTGTCTTCCCACCAAATAATTTTAAAAAATCAGATAGTAACAACCCATAACGGCCTAATTCGACACTAAAAGTACCTAGAGAGTGCGCTAGTAAATATAAGATGGACGCTCCCGCGAGTACAATCCCAGCGCGTGCGTACTTGTACATACAAGTCACTTAGATGTCAATCGTAACGAGTTCAGTAAAAAGTTATAAGTACATCGCGAAATAACATAAATTGATGCTTACCTCAGTGTCAACAATCAAATACAATTGGCATATTTCATTACAGCACACATTCATTCAAATTCTTGTGAAAACGAGTTGTCTATTCACCAAAAATCACCATTTGACAGATGCAATATGTTTTTCTCACGGCCTTCTGAACACACATTTTTCTTGACGCATCGTTCAAACAACTGCAATCTGTCAAATGCTGTGTTCAGAAGGCCGTGAGAAAAACATATTGCATCTGTCAAATGGTGATTTTTGGTGAATAGACAACTCGTTTTCACAAGAATTTGAATGAATGTGTGATGTAATGAAATATGCCGATTGTATTTGATTGTTGACACTAAGGTATTCATCAATTTCTGTTATTTCGCGATGTAATTATAACTTTTACTGAACTCGTTACGATTGACATCTAAGTGACTTGCCTGAACGCGCCCTGTGCGCATGTGCACAAGTACTCGTGGTATAGATGCTAACTTTTTCTGCTAGGTGGCGTTTTGCAACTTTTAGTGTCGAATAGACTAAATATACACGCACACTGGAGTTCATTATGACCTCTGATACGACCTCAAAGTGTTAAATACGATTATTTTCGTTTATTTTATTAAAATAATCGTATTTAACACTTTGAGGTCGCACCTGAGGTCATAATGAACTCCAGTTTGCGGCATTATTTAGTCGATTAGGCTGTTATGGGTCGTTACTATCTGATTTTTTAAAATTATTAAGTGGGAAGACAAAATGTCAAAAAAACGCTATGACAAACCGTGCGATTTCCGTTCGCTTCCGTTTGCCTCTTAATATATCCTTTAATTTACTGATGTAATAGCTGTCAGATCACAGTATGTACTACACTTCAAATCAAAGTTCTATTTGTATAAATACATAAGTTATTAGAGTTTTTGACACATTCGATTTATGTCCCATTTACGAAGTCTTTGCCAGAAAAATTCTCGCATGCGTCCGGCATGTAGTAGCCCTAGCGAGAAAATTTGAATACATTTTATGGTTTTAAGGATTTATAAGCATTTATTACTTTCAATTGAGTTTAAATATTCTCAGCACAACTATTGAATTGGTTGAAAAACAACATGTACCTAGTCCAAACTACAAAAATTTTCTAACTTTTTTATAATTTCACTAAAATTCTAATAGGGGGTACAACATAAATATTTACTTATACCTACTCTATTTATAATATATTACTGTCTATTACTATATATAATACCTGTTTGATTTATGCAGAAATCAAGTGAAGCATCCAATGATTGAATGACAACTGAAAAGTTTGTTAAACGGTCTTTGTAATTTGTATTTATTGATTCTAAATAATTTCACTTAAAAGAAACACTTATGACAAACACCAAGAACACTGGGCAAAAGAGTTGATCACTGGTTGAGCTAGAGAGCCTATATAAATTCTATAGGTTGAGTGGTAATGATACATTTCTTTGAAATATATGTTATGTGACGTCATATACCTGGTGTGGAGATAGAAAGTGATGTATTGTGAGTCTGGACACGTGGCTTCTGGGCTGATGATTGGACATCCGAACCACAATCTGTTGGTGACGAAACCAACAGATAGGCCTAGACTTGACAACACTGTAACAGACCACGTGGTTAGACAGTGACACTGCAACTCTTTTCCAAACTTTCACGCGTTATTATGAAGATAAAACAATAAAAACGATCTTAAATTATAAGAAATTATTTATTTTCATTTCTTGATTGATGTCAATTCCTATTAAGTAAATAATGGGTTCATTTTGTATAGATAAGTAGGAAATTTTTTCCCATGTACATGATGACGTATGGAATGACGCTCAGGTAGAAAGCATATAGAATTATGAAAATGGGTGAATTGTTAGCTCTTAAGGACTTCAAAATGTACGGACTTATAGTTCTGCGACCAACTCTAACCTCGAAATCAATACGAGAAAGGCTATTTTTGAGATTGGATGTGAGTAATTACTTATCAAATGATCGCTGTATATCATAGGAATGTCCTTTAGTGATATTGTATACACATCATTTCAACAAAATGAAATGAATTTCTTACCGCATAATACCACACACACGACTGAGGCTCTGCACGTCATTGTGGAAAATGCAAGTCTGTCTTATGATAGCTCGGTGCCATGCAATCCGTTATCTACAGAAGATATGCAATTATATGTGTCACTATCTCCAGCATTAATTGTACTGTTATTACGTTCATTGATTCTCTACTAAGAATGCGATTATAAAAAGTGGGCAAGAAAACATTATACAATGGAAAACTATTCAATTTGCATTTTATTAAAACAAAGATTCTAACAAAATGTCGGTGCTCCTCTGCTCTTACTCCTCCGTATCTTCATCTTCCCTTTTTGTCCTCGAACGTCCTTAATTTATCTATGTCCTGATACCTATACACCAGGAATATACCCGTGTAACGCGTTGCTGAGCGAGCACCGATACGTATAAAATCTTGAGCCTGAATTTCGTAACGCAGAGAAAATATTATATACATCGATGTTGAATTGAAATATGATACACTCGATCAACATAAAAGACTTACTACCTGCTTTTCTTCGGAACTGAGAATGTATTTTATAAACTCTGGAAGATTTCAGATCAGGTTTTGTATGATTGGCGTGACGACAATCAAATACAAAATGTTGGAATTATATGGAATATTGAAAGCAAGTATCAAGGAATAAACAAAAATGCATCCAATATTAATGTCATGTATGTATTTAATATGGAAGGTTTCAGAACGCATTGATTATAATAAAGGATGACATATTGCGGTACTAATGCTACGATTTAAGTTTAATAAATGTTATTTTACTTAAAACAGAACAATACCGCAAAATTTCAACAGTAATGTCCTTGTATTTGATATTAGCTGTTAATGAACTTTGAAAGGTCATGCGCCTATTTAAACAACAGTTAATCATTTTATGAGCATTATATTAATACATTTATTATTATTACTGAGGTATATGATAAATGACCAATAACCAAAATTTTCTTGAGTGCTGCGCCCCAAATAAAATCCCCCCTAAAATCGGTTTTTTCAACCGATTTACAACAAATTTTAAATTTAAACCCAAATGTCAAACTATTCTACTAAAATCTAGTTACAACGGGGCATTAGAGTTCAGTTTTCACCGAATTTGTAACCTAATTGAGATAAGTAAAGACCTATGTCGTGCCATAACATTCGTCATAGCGTGAGTTCAAGCCGGGTCCACATAGACCGTTGTTCGTTTTGCGCTCTTTTCTGTTAACCAATCACAAGTCAGCCGTGAGTGGTTTCCGGCCTTATGATTGGTCATAAGAAAAAAAAATGAAAACTGAAAACGCAAAACGCAAAAACGTTTTATGTGTACCCTGAGTGACTCTTTCACATTTAAAACTGCTTAACTCTTGCAATAGACGGAGTGAGTGAGAGTGAATGTTGTTGGGTGACATTTGTTGGTATATTGGAAACTGGTTTGGGAACTAATGTGACGTCATTGAAACACGTGATGAGTCGAGCACGAGATCACGCTGAGAAGTCTGCAGTCGCATGCGCAACATCGACCAGCGATCCTGCTTGCTGGCGAACAAGTAAGTTCTACCATACATCTGACAAGCAATCACTAACAGGGGGTTGGATACAAAACCGCGCTAACTTCACAGGAGAAACAGGTTGGGTGAGTGGTTAACGCTCTGAACTTGTATTCCGGAGGCCCGGGTTCGATTCCCGTGGCCGTCCTTCCTGACAAGGGTTTTTTTGTGGTTTTCCCTCAGTTGACAGGCAAATGCTGGGAAGGTACCCTACTAATAGGCCACGACCGCCTCCTTCCCACCTTCCATTACCTACTCTTCACCATCATCTCCCAATCATCATCATAATCATTCATCCGTCGCCATTAGCCTCGCTGCAGAACAGTGCGACGTTAAGCCCCAGACAACAAAAAAAAAAAAAAAGAGAGCCATCATATAAAATGACAACTTTCTTGTCGCAGGCGCGTAGGAACTTTATTTTGAGTGGGGGGGGGGGGGGGGGGGGGGGTCAAAATTTTCGGGGATCGATGGATGTCAGGAAAAGGTATTTTGCCGCTACAAGGGGTCTGGGGGACTCGCCCCCCCCCAGTGAAAGGAATCGAATTTGAAGCTATTTTATCATTCTTTTCAAAGAAATTTCAAATGTGTTATGCAGTATTCTCGTGGAAGCTTTACACAAAATGATAATGTTGATTATTTGATAAAATCCCCTATGGCCCGCAGGGAAATTTTTGAATTCTAGTGAAAGAGAATCGATTAAGAATCGATTTGGTATACCTATACCCAACGTCTATATAATACTCTCGTCTAAAGGTTGAGCCGAGCGAGGGATTTCAGTACTCGGAAGTATTCGGCTTTTCCCACTTCGTGACGTCAACACAGCTGGCAACTGCTTGATAGTCTGTATGCGCTGGCATGTGATTTAGATAGAAATGTCCTACTCCATGACGTCACGGAGTAGGACAAAGCCGAATACTTCCGAGTACTGAAATCCCTCGATCGGCTCAACCTTTAGAAGAGAGTATTGTATAGACGTTGACCTATACCTATGAAAAAGGTTGTAATAGCAATAAGCAATAAAAAAATCTGATTGTGTTTTGGTATTAAATGGTTTTACGTGTAATTATTAAATTGTATTCATGAGAATGATCATGTTGGACAAATGAGTAAATGAGTTGTCTCATTGGATAATACCTCTGTTTAATTAGTTGTGCAAAACTTGAGAAAATTTTGAAAATTCACCCTCAAAATGAAGCAAATCTGTGCATTTTTTCAACTCTCAATCAACATTTGTGTATATCTGGAGGTGATAATCTGGGGGTGTTCAGGACCTCTAGCAGGGGGTCCGTTCCCCCCTTTCCCCCCCTATTCCTACGCGCCTGCTGTCGCGTGACAACTCCTCATATCACCCTAAAACACCGTGAATGACATTGAGATGAGAAAACTGTCACGCGACAAGAGACTTGTCATATATATTTATGTGAATACACCCCAGGACCCCTATTTTTATAGCCAATAGAATCTACCTAAGCTGGATTCATATTGGTTGATAACAATTTTGTCACTTTCTTTTGTCACTAGATTCTATAGAGTACATCCAATAGACCTGGTTGCTAGGTAACAGACCCAATCTTGTTTATCTCACTGGTTCACAGGAAATTTTTCAATAGTTTAATCGTATTTTAAACATAGTTCAGTAAGGTAGATATTAAAAACAAAGACAGAAATTGTATCAAATAAATTAAGGAAATTGTATCCAGGAAGATATTGATTATTTATTATTTGTACCTATACTGAAATCATCTGTGCACCAGTGAGATTTTGGTCCGCTGTGACATCATATGGAGACACTCTATTGGCTGATACAGATTTTCTCATTTTTTTCCTCCTTACTCACTCGCACTTTTTTCAGGAATAGGGCTCCAGTCATATAGTTCCTTCCAATACAAATAGCTGGCGGAATCAATAGACCAAAACATAAACTAGTGGCGCCCTCAAAGCGAACTAAAAAAGGGCGTGTCACTATGTGTGACCATAGACATTTATTGGCGATTACCAGCAAAGCTCAGTGACATCTGGCGGCGAAACGCTGAACCCGCTAGGTGCGGATTGAAGAACCCAACATGGCTGCTATGCACGCTATTAGTCATTGACGCTGGCCACTGCTATCTATTTGATTTTTCTTAAATATAATTATGGAAATAGTGTCAAAGCACGGATATGCGTTAGGAACAAAGAGTACCGTTAGTAATAGATACTTTTCAGTGCCACAATGTAAAATAGAGCGGGAATAAATTTCTTTCATACATTTCCAAATGAACCATTAATGCGGGCAAATTGGGCGAAACCAGTGGAAATTTCATACAATCTTGATGGTTCGGTTGATTAAAACTTTTGTAGTTCTATAGTGAAATATAAAACCTTCATAATCTCTTCTTTAGTTTATGATTAATTAATTAATTGACACAAAAATCGAAATGAGAACAGAACTTATGATTGCAAAGCGATTTTGTTACTCGGGTACAAAATCTATGTGAATTTGCCCCATTTCCTGTCTAGGTTTCCATCCATACATCATTACGCATTTAAATTGCTGCCACTCTATAATAGATTGCTGAAAATTTCCCACGTACTTCATGATTTTATATAATTAAATTTCCGAGGTATCCATATTAATTCGTAAATAAAATAAAACTCCCCCAAAACTCGCCGAAAAAATCCCGCTGTTTGCGAGTTCACTCCGACAGAACTACAAATGATAAGGAGCTGAAATTTGTACACGTTATAGGACACATATGATAATTTATTGCATGCGATTTGTAGAAATATTTGAGTTATGAGAAAAAAGTTACATACATTTGAATTGAGCCTTTGATCAACAGTTTATACCTAGAGTTCGAAAAGCACACGTTAGAGATTAAACAATTTGGTAGCTTCTTATAAAGAATCAGCTCTGTTTTGCACAGAAGTTTCCATTGTTGTCATAATTTGCCATAAAAGGTGTCTCCATTTAGTATAAAGTATCTTATTGATAATTGTGGTTTCAAGAATAGAAATTGAGAGGGAAGAAAATAATTGTGTATGTGTTTTCAGCGAAGATTTAGACAATGTAGGTATTTAAACTCCCGTTAATGTCAGTGGACGAAAGTTAAATACATTCTCACACATAACTCAATAAACCAAGGATAAATTCACATAGATGTATTAAAAGTTATTTCATGTTCATTTAGGAATTCATAAGTAAACATAAAATCACCTACTTCCTACAAAGTAACTGCAAACAAATCCTTCAAACACGTAATTTTGTATGGATTATTCTGTTTTTTCAAAAACAACTTCGGTAATTTTTCCCATTTTTCCCATTCAATAAATATGTTTGAAACTTACATATATTATATGTCAGTATGTTTTCTAAAATATGTTCAAGTTTCAAACCCCTATCTTTAATAGTGTTGATGTAGTGACCTCTCAAACAAGGGGATGTTTTGCGCCACCCGGTATAAGAATAGCACACAGCGCGTGAAATCTCCACCTGCTTATCCGCACCCGGTCCGCCATTCGCAGGCGATCTCAGCGCTACTAGCGGAGGTGGTAACCGCGAATACTCACTGCGTTCGTGAGTATAAATGTCCATGGTGTGACCACTCTTAAGTGCGCATGTTCCAAGTCACTTAAATGTCAATCTTAATGAGTTCAGTAAAAGTTATAATTACATCGCGAAATAACAGAAATTGATGCTTACCTCAGTGTCAACATTCAAATACAATCGGCATATTTCATTTCAGCACATATTCATACACATTCTTGTGAAAACTAGATGTATATTCACCAAAATCACCATTTGACAAACGCATCTGTTTTTATCACGGTCTTCTGAACCCCTTTCTGAATGAGCTCATTCAGAAAAGATTCAGAAGGCCGTGAAAAAAACAAATGCGATATGTCAAATGCTTAGAAGTTAAACAGAAGTTAAACAGACCCCATAAAAAACACTCCGTGTAAAAATACCAGCCAAGTCTCTTCAATTATAAAAAAATAGAAGAAATCTAAAAAATTCATTACTGAAAAGTAGTGATATAAAAAAATGGGCCAAGTCAAAACATGATTTTAAAAACCGAAATATACTTGGCGCATCGTGTATAAATAATATAGACGTAAGTATATGCCATAACTAAGTCTAATGCACCTAAATATAAATAATATACCTAAATGCCCTATAAAAACGATGCGCCAAGTATATTTCGGTTTTTAAAATCATGTTTTGACTTGGCCATTTTTTGATATCACTACTTTTAAGTGCTAAATTTTTTAGATTTTTTCCATTTTTTTATAGTTGAAGAGACTTGGCTGGTATTTTTACACGGAGTGTTTTTTTATGGGGATATCACTTCTTTAAATCGGAGCAACAATGACTAATTCCTTTAAAAATAAGCCATTTCCGATTTGGACACAAAGTAAAGTTGCGTTTGGTATACTAAATAATGCTTAAAATGATATTCCATAAAGAATAGCGAATGCTTTGTTCCAAACGGTCCAGCCGTTTTCAAGATATAACATCTCTTCCGGTTTAGAAAATGGCGGCTGAAATCACTGCCACCAATAATTTATACACAAATGTTTTGTATCAGTATAAGCTTTCTGAATGTGTAGTTATTGCAGAAAGAGGTGATTAAAGTCTTATTCTTCATTTTTATGACGTCATTTCCAGTTTTGGTAATAATATATTTCTTTTTTGACAATTGATATTTCATATACAGGACGGTCTGAATCGATTGGCGCAAATTTTGTTCCGATCGGTCAAGCCGTTTTTGAGATATGACGTCACTTCCGGTTTCAAAATGGCGGCACAAAAAATTTATGAGGGCAAGGTATCATCAGGCAGAAGAGCTGTATATGTGGTGAAAATTTCGGGTCAATCGACCCAGCCATTTAGCCTGTGGCGGAGACCGCGGAATTTATTGGAAGATGAATAATCATATATCAAACGAGCGGAGCGAGTGTCTCCACTTGAAACTAATGGCACAAATCTGCGTTTTTTTTGTTTTTTTGTTTGTGCTTTTCGCATTAAGTTGTAAACGAAGTAAAGGATCTGGCCAATTTTTTCACAATATATTCAATACTATCTACTGCAGAAGGCTATTAATTTCCAGCAAAATCGATCTATTACTTTTATCAGAATCTTGATTAAAGTTGTACCTATACTAAGCTTGGCAATGTGAAAGAAACTTAACTCTGTGTGCAATAAAGCTGGAATCGGTTAACTGATCATCACCATATTTTGCATGGCCATTGGTATCAGCATTATAAGTGTTATTTTACAAATCTGTAATCTTAATGAACTTTAAAAGAAAAATACATTATACTGACACAGTCTTGTAAGCTTAATTTAAAACGGCCTATAGCCACACCACCATTTGACCTATCAAATGGTCTTCGATTAATCTGATAAATCAAACTCATATTTTGCATGGTCGTTCAGACCAACATTGTCTCTTATTTTACAAATTTTCAGCCCTACCAGTCAAGAACATAGATGCATAGACTTATTGACAGTTTTAATAACTGTCAGAAATGACATTTCAAATCGCACAATCAAGATCAGCTCTGCACTCTAGTGGTGGAGATGTGGTACTAGAGGAAAGGGTTCAACATTCAATTCTCCATAAGGAACCTGTAGAGTTTGGATACCTCTACTTCATACACTATTAAACATAGAACCCTGAAAAAAGTAACGAGTATAGAAAAGATTATGCTTTATCGATCTGTCACCTCAGAATTTTTCTCCGAGGTTAAATTGCAGCGTAATAATCATGCAAACATGAAATGCAGCAGCCAATCAGAGTACAGGAAATGGTTCAACAGACCAATCAGGCTACAGTATAAGCCGTATTAGCTTCATACGGAAAGTTATTTTATAATTATTTAGACACAATAAATGCATTTCTGAGGTGACAGATCGAATAAGCATAATCTTTTCTATACTACTTACAATTTTTATGGTTCTATGTTTAATAGTGTATGATGTAGAGGTATCCAAACTCTACAGGTTCCTTATGGATAATTGAATGTTGAACCCTTTCCTCTAGTACCACATCTCTACCACTAGAGTGCAGAACTGATCTTGGTTGTGCGAAAACAGAAATTCCACTGCATTCTGGGTTGCTCTATGTAGCAAAGCAAAGTTTATAGATGGCTATTCTCAATATCAATGTAAGACAGATTCTTTTCTTAGTGGATCATATTGCAATACATAATGTAGTCAAAATGTAATGTAAGTATTTCACATAGGTATAGGTATACCTTAACTAAAATAATTTATTTTACGATATGGATTGCGTTTCACAGTTATGAAAACAACGTTTTGACTAGATAGCATCATATTTAACACATTTCCAGCCCAATCGGTCAAGAATTTACGGACTTATTGCTGTTTTAAGTGTTTGAATATCTGTCCAAAGAGATTGATGGAAAAATATCAGTACAATAATCTGTTATTTAATTGATCCAGAGTGTTTATGAAAAGTTGCAAGGAAAATTGGTAATAAATAATGTATAGTAAGTTATCTTTGATTGAATGGATCGTGCTATGATTGGCGATGTCGTGCGTGTCGGTGCTCGCTCATCAACGCGTTACACCGAGCGTTTTCCCAGTAATAATAATCATTATCTGAAGAAAGCCGCTCAATTTCACGGTTTTAACGGTCCTCCAGCTCGCAATCGGCATTTTGTATTGTTCCCAAATTTGGTATATGTGGTGGGGTGGACCATAGCTCAAAATTAAGATATTTCGCAACAAAGTGAGATTTCCCATTTTTAAGATCCAGTAGGCCGAAAATGCCACTTTGATGCTTACAGTAAAAGTGAGGGTTGCTCCAGCCTTCAGGTTTGAACGGTATGTTGTGTGAGAGTGTGCGCGCCGTACGACTTGGCTGGCGTGGAGCGACCGAAATACGGAATATTTTACGGAAATACTGTGAAAACATCATGATTGAGTCATCAAGAATTGGAATTCTACATTCTTGTATTTACCATAAGGGTCTGTGTTCTTGATATATTTTGTTTTACTTTATAAAATATATCCAAACATTTAAAATCCCAATAAAACCCTTTTAGGTTCACTCTAAGGTAAACGCTGCGTTTAATAATTCCTTATTAACTTTAGATCCATTACAATTGTGAAATCAAATTAACATGGATACTCTTTAAGCGATCTTATATGAACACAAACTTATTAATTCAACCCTTGTGCCCAACTCGCCTAATACATATTTGCAAATTTGATTCCAGTGTGGACACACTTGTATTTTGGTGTTGATATTGCCAAGGTCGACAAAAAAATTAGCTTTGTTAATAATTTTTCACCTTTTTCATAATTCGAATTTATGACGATATTGAGAATTGAGAAACTTTCTGGAAGGTCTGATATGTAAAGGTTGAAAAGAAGGGGAGCCAGCACGGAACCTTGGGGTTAACCGTCATTTAGCCGACGTCTTCTACTTTTCTCATCTCCCATAACCACTTGAAACCTTCTATTACTGAGAGCATATTATTTATTAGATGACCCTAGCTTTGCATGGAACAGCTTTGAGTAGCGTCAGTAATAATCCCCCCCTCCATACCGTACCATAAACCGAATTAAGATCGATTTATACTGAAGATGTTTTCAGACGTTTTGGATAATTTTGCTACTTCATAATTATTAATTTAATTTGGTCAAATACAATTACCAATATTGTGTTTCTTCTTTCTTCCTTACATTTGAAATGTAGAAAACAATTATGAATACAATTCTTGCTGTATTAATTGTATTAAACTCCATCCGAAACCGAGCTTTTAAAACTGAAGGAAAGTCAAGTCTTTTTACTTATCAACAGTGGTTTTTTAAAACTTATCATTAACCATTCATCAGTATTAATTACTTGTGCTAATTCATTATTCCAATCAAAGCCATAAACGTAAGAGTAATACAAAAACAAACGTGTTCTCTTACGTGTTATGTGTGATCTATACGCATAATTAATAGAACGGAAACTTAACATTGTGTATGATTTCTGAATAAACATAAATAGTTTGTGAAATGTGCATTTCACATATATTTAAAAGAAATCGTTTATTCTGAAACAATACAAATTTCGCAATAGATTATTATTATTCTTTATTAAAAGCAAAGCTATACACTTGAAGCAAAGCTTGAAGCAATAAAACAAGTAGGTAATCTTGGAGCGCGCGGTCAACAGTCTCAGTGATTTACAACAAGAACTGGAAACGTTATTTGTGCTCTGTGACTAAAAAATCCGTCAGGGGATCATTCAAATGTATTTTTATTTTGATAAATTGAATGTGTACGTGAAAATGTTAGCCTTATTGGTTGAAATTGAAAAATGGCACCGTTTGAGCGATCAACTTCAAGCTTTGCGTAGTTATTATTGGAACACATATTATGTGAATCTGTCTGTATCAAGAGTAATTGAAATTTTCCGGAAATATTGTGAAAACAACATGATGTTCAAAACTTGTTCTATCAACTATAGTTACACAGAGCGTTTTAACAAGCTCTCTAGTATACAAGACAATATAAATGTTGATAATTTAATTATCTTCATTTTTGTTACCTAAACTTATATCTTAGAGGAATTAGTGTGTAAGTACTCTACATTCGTGTAAATTATCTATCCCAGAAAAAAACACTCCGTGTAAAAAAGGCAGCCAAGTCTCTTTACTTTAAAAAAATTCAACACCGAAAAGGAGTGATATCAAAAAAGGAGCCAAGTCAATGACATTTCCAAATATTTAATCGTATCTTTGAAATAAAAGTATAAACACCGAGAAATACTTTACAAAAGGACTTGGCGCATCGTTTTTTTAAAGACATCATTCTATCCTAAAAGTGGAAAGAAATTTACAAGTAGGTACATTTTCCTCTTTCTATTAGAGCCAGAATCTATGAATCAAGCTACTTTTAGTAATGACTATTTTATAGTTTTGTCAATGGCGATAGAAGCATGATTTTATGCTGTAATATATAAGTAATATAAGGGTGAAAGAATTACATAACAATTGGAAGTGGTGAGAATGTAGGTTTCTTTGGAAAACTTCCATGGAGTCAGGAGTCAGGATCCTCATCAGTGTGTTGTGTCTAATGTCCGCCCGTCCGATCGGGTAGCTCAGTTGGTAGAGCTCTCGCCCGGCAAGTGAGAGGTCCCAAGTTCGTGCCCCGGTTCGGTCGGATATTTTTCACAACACACATCCCTTCATATCAATTGGAAGTGGGCTCATACATATTCTTGCAGTACTGTTAATATGGCGATATTAGACTGGTATCTTTTCATAATTTGATCTTGACTGAAGGAAATCATGAAACGTTGTCAAATAATTACTAACTAATAGAACACAATTATATATTTTTGAAGTGTCAAGTGTATAAAGTTAAATTTTTTAATAGAAATTCAATATGACTGTCTTCTTTGTGAAATGTATTTTTATAAAATGTGTATTAATAGAAATTGTTACATGATGAGAAGGTATAACGCATGAGACTTAATTATATTCACCACGAAACAATATTACGAAGATAACTATTGTGTATATTTATAGAAAGCATAGACAACAAGTTTCATAGCGTATATAATCATATAGAAAATATTTTACAGAAGGTATGTATAATATGTACCTAATTGAAAGATGTTTCCCTATTATTCTAAACATTCAAAATGACGGTTGTATATAAATGGCACATGCTTATGAATAGAAAAATGTCTTTAAAAAAACGATGCGCCAAGTCCTCTTGTAAAGTATTTCTCGGTGTTTATACTTTTATTTCAAAGATACGATTATATATTTGGAAATGTCATTGACTTGGCTCCTTTTTTGATATCACTCCTTTTCGGTGTTGAATTTTTTTAAAGTAACTTGGCTGCCTTTTTTACACGGAGTGTTTTTTTCTGGGATATCACTTCTTTTGTTAGTTTATTCATACAGCTTGTAGCACAGCTTGTGTCCGTGCAAGAACTTATTTCTTTAAAAAAATACGCCTATGCCGATTTGGATACTTAGAAAAGTTGCGTTTGGTATATAAGATTAAAATAATTATCCAAGAAGAATAGCTTTAAGTTTCGTTACAATCGGTCCAGCCGTTTTCGATATATGACGTCACTTCCGGTTTTAGCAATAGCGGCCGAAAATAATGTCGTCTTGAATTCATAATTATTAGTACAACACATTTCCAAAATTTGGTTGCAATCGGTACAGCCATTTTCGATATATGACGTCACTTCCGGTTTTAACAATGGCGGCCGAAAATAATGTCGTCTTGAATTCATAATTATTAGTACAACACATTTCCAAAATTTGATTGCAATCGGTACAGCCATTTTCGATATTTGACGTCACTTCCGGTTTTAACAATGGCGGCCGAAAATAATGTCGTCTTGAATTCATAATTATTAGTCCAACACATTTCCAAACTTAGGTTGCAATCGGTACAACCGTTTACGATATATGACGTCACTTCCGGTTTTAAAAATGGCCGCCGAGAACACTGCAACCTTAAATTTATAATTATTTACAAAGTACGTTTACTTATATCTATTTTAAAGTATAAAGTGGTGAATTTAGCGTCATTTAGCATATTTATGACGTCATTTCCGGTATAGGTCATAAAATGTGTGACGTCATTTCCGGTTTCGATATTTGAATCATCAAATATTACTGATTACATAAAGTTGACCGTCTAAATCGTTTAGCGCTGGTTTTGTTCTAATCTGTTTAGCCGTTTTTGAGACATGATGTCACTTCCGGTTTCAAAATGGCGGCTTCCGGTTGGTTTTATAACAAGTCAAATGAAATATCAAAAGTACAAACGTTACATAAATATCAAGACAATCGGATCAACAGTTGTTGCTGAAATGCAAATCGATGTATATTAAATTTCATGACGTCATTTCCGGTTTATTTAAAATAATGTTCAGTCTTTTGATATTGATAATCCATATAGATGACCGTCTGAAACGATTGGCGCAAATTTCGTTCCGATCGGTCTAACCGTTGACGAGATATGACGTCACTTCCGGTTTCAAAATGGCGGCACAAAAAATTCATGGGGACAAGGTTAAATCAGACGCCAAAAGTGCACACGTGATAAAAATGTGAGATCAATCGGTTCAGCCGTTTAGGCTGTGGCCTGTTTACCGGATTTGAATTCCAGGAGACTACTACTACTATGATTATTATTATGAAAACCGCCCTAAAACACTGTTTTCACGGCCCTCTAGCGCGCAAAGGGCGTAACCTATTGTTCCCAAATTTGGTATATGTTGTAGGGTGGGCCATAGCTCGAAATTAAGATATTTCGCAACAATGTGAGATTTCTCAATTTTAAGATCCAGTAGGCCGAAAATGCCACTTTGATGCTTACAGTAAAAGTGGGTTTGCTCCAGCCTTTATATGAGAGTGTGCGCGCGCCGTACGACTTGGCTGGCGTGGAGCGACCGCTCCACTAGATAAGTTAGAGCCGATATGTAAATTTTTTAATTTGGAATAGTCAGCTAAAGTATTTTTGGTCGATTTTTAGCGATATTTATGAATGAGCGGGTAACTTTAAGATCAGTTTATCGATATGCACAATGTTTGCTCTATATGTTGTGTTTTGGTGCTAGATGCGAGTGCTTCACCAATGATATATTCCAGCAGATGTGAAGGGAAGAGTCCTGGAGATCTTCCAGAACGCAGAACTAGTTGAGCGAAGATGAAGCTACTTGTGGTGTTGACGGCTCTCTTCATCGCCAGAGCAATGTCAGACAACACGACTACAGGTAATCCATCCTAAGACTCATCTCATGTCATTGTCACGCAGTTGATCTACCTATACAAAGCGCCACCATTAGAGCATTGAGAGCAATGAGAGCAATGCGGTTGCTTACACTGTTTAGAAGTTAACCTAAATAATATTCTTCCGTTTTCTGAGTGTTGATACTTGAAATAGTGACTGAAGTTTGACTGACGAAGATCGATAGGACAAAAAAGGAAGTACAAAAATCAATACGTATTTAGGTGTGTGAGATATTGAGGTGGTTTGGTGGCATGAAAATAATAGATATTGAAAGAGTGGCCAGGCGCGAGCACGAATCAATAAATGTTTCTGAAAAGATCAAGTCCTAGAAGAGGAAGAGTGTGATTGAAGGAGATGTGAGTGCAAGAGGGGAAGACTGGAAGACGGTTGAAGAGGAAGGGTGGTTAGACAATGAACTCATCTGTCAAATGTTTTGTCTACCCCCTTACCCAATGATTGGCACCAGTGACTTCTTCTTCTTCTTCTTCTTCTTCTTCTTCTTCTTCTTCTTTTCTATGCCGCCCTACATCTCTTCTTCCTCCTGGCTGGTAACGGAGAATGCTTCGAGGAATTCTCGCAGGTAGCATTCGACCAAGATGCTGCTTCCAATTGGCTTTGCCCATTTCAATTTTGTCGGGCACGCAATAAATACCAAGTTCCTGTCTTATATCTTCATTGCGTATTCTATCCTCTCTGGTGCATCCCTTCACTGACGTAAAAATCTCATCTCTGTTGCCTGTATTCTGCTCAAATCTCTTGTTGTTGTCACCCATGTTTTCGAGCCATACAGAAGAGTAGGGACTGCCATCACCTTATACCTTATCACTGGCACAAGTGTTTACTCAAATACAAAAACGTTTTGTCAGTTCGGAGAATTTTCGAATTTTTGTCATGAGCAGAACATTCAACGAGAGGTTAGAAAGGGATTTACTCAGTCTTCTGTATCTTGGTAACTTCTTGAAGTATCAACAATCGTAAAACAGGAAGTATATGTTAGGTCTCAACATTGTGAGCAATCGCATCGCATCAAACTTATTCAATGGCGCGCAATGAAATCATGGAACATTCTTATTGCAGTTAACACTTGTGGCAACCTGCTGAGCTCCGGACACGTGGACGAGTTCAACAAGTGGCAGCCCGACGGTTGTCTCATGCACGAGTACTCCAAGGTCGAGGCCACCACGTGCTTCCAACGCGTTGCCGACGCAGGCGCACACACGCACATCGCCTTCCTCGGTGACTCCCGCGTTAGGAACCTGTACTCGGCGTTCACCCACTTCGTGGCCCCTCCTGGAGTCGAGGTTCCTCTTATCAAACGCACGGTGCAGGATGCGTTCAGACCCAACTACAAGTTCGAATACAATGACACGAAACTCTTAGTCGAGAGCGCTTGGAGCCCGTACGTGGACAACAAGATGGCGGATTACCTGGAGTTGTGGAGAGTGGGTTGAAAATATTACCCATGCCTAACCGACAATAATATCCACATCAGTTTTCCTTACCCATAAAAACGTCAACATTCGTACCTTCATTTACATCTTAATAATTTTCCATTAAAGCTCAGCATCAAATTTTTGTTAATGTTATTTGATATCCCTGACCTTACAGATGAAGTGTAGCTCAGTCACCGCAGAAAACTTCCTAATACCTTTTGCTTCTTCATCCAAAGTAGGTTAAGATGACACAAAAACATCGATTTCTTAATCAGTTACTGAAATTCAAATATATGTTAAAACAGTGTCTAGGTCGATTCACACGGCTGATTACACCTAATTGATTGGTATACTTCTACCATAAGTTTCATTGGATATGCGCGTGTGAACTGGCCGATCATCCGATCGAATCGGGAGAATAGAGACTAGCTCTCAACTTGATGATCACGATTGCCGATTGTCGTCATTGACCAATCAGATGTGAGAATATAAGTCGCGTGGTTCAGAACGAGAAGCCTCTGAAGCAGGCAAGGCCGTATGATTGAATACTTTGTCGTCTGAACTGGAAAATCTCGCACATCCAATGAAACTTATGATACAGTTGTGCCAATCTGCACTCTCATGCAATCAACCGTGTGAATGGACCTTTACATTAAATATTTGTAGTAATTTGGCCGATGTGCTTGCATTTTAATACCACTTGTTGAATCTGCAGAACCTGAGTGAGCCGCCGAGGATGATCGTGGCCGGCTGCGGATCCTGGATCATCAAGGACACCGATGGCTCGATGAGCGGCCTCCAGGATCACGCCAGGAACCTGAGCCTCCTGGTTCCTGTCATCAACAAGCTCAAGGTCAAGGACTCCACGGTCATCTGGACTGCACAGGAACCGACTATAGTGGCGAGGATGAAACATAATCAACGATTCATTACAAATGAGATAGTTACGTTGTACAACGACGCGGCAGTCGAGGTAAGAATATGGGGATCTTGTATACATACTTTGATCATCTGGGACTCTCAGAAGTGACACAAGCTAACTCACTCCACTTAGCTTGATTAAGTTTCAAGGATTTTAGGGGTGTCAAGGGTGTCAAGAATCGAGGGTTTTAAGATTCGATAACACTCTTGAATTTTGAAATAAGGATTTAATTACAAATGAATGAAAATGCGTTAGCTATCATGGTTGTACGTGAAAGTAGCATTTAATGCTTTGTTGCATTTTGCTTAACTGTTGCGAATTACCTCTAGGTAAGTAATTTTACCTAGGTACTTCAATTATTGACAACCACAAAATACCATAAAATGCTGTAAATTGATCTTTAAAAAACCGGTTTGTCCGATTGTCTTCATAACTTAAAAGGTTTTACTTAGGTTTTAAATAGAAAATCTGTGTCTCCATGATTAGGAAAAATAAAACAGAAATTGGTGAAAAGCGTTAAATTTGAGTAATTTATGGATCTTTTTGCATCCTGCCGGTAAACAAAAAGAAGAGAATTTTCAACTATGGAAACACACATTTAGCTGATTTTTATCTAGCTACAACCAGTAAAATCTTGAAGCCAATCACATCAACGTTTTTTTTTTAAGTGGCCGTCCGCACGTGTTGTATGTTTAAACGCCGCGTATTTTTCGTAATAGTACATATTTTAACCACTGACTAACACCTCTATATCGGGATATAAAACTGCCATGCCAATACCACTATAACGCACGGCCCTCGTTTGTACCATTGCGTGATACTCTGATCCCGCCTCCCGGGAGTCCAGCCACTGCAACCATCAGATTTGACACAGCATACAAACTTATTTCCGTTATGAAAACTCAGTAGACCATGTCTAGTACACTTTTCAATAATCTAAGAAGGTATTGTTCACATGTTTTGTGAGATTAAGGTATTTAGGTAAAAGTAGTTTGGTGTAATTCATTCGCATCTCTAGAACAAGTTGCTACGGAAGTCCCGCCCCCTCCTTCTCCAGACGTGCTGTGATTTGCGTGCGGCATTTTTCTTTGACTACAACCGTAGTGCCGTGAAAAGTAAACGATTTGCTTATCCCCCAGTTTTGATTGTCAAAGTTTTAATTAGGTATAAATCCACTAGTTGGCAATTCCAAATCAAAAAGAACCCATGATATCATCAGTTTCAGCTCCCTGTTTGGCTTCTGAAATTCCTAACTCTACAGGGCCCTGATGCTATAACTCAATTGCGATCGCTTACAGCCTCATGCTCAAAAGAAGTTGCGTCCGCAAGTAGATATTTGCGGATATCAGTCATCAACACCACAAGACCGTGAGCTAATAATCTTATGGACGGAATCCAGTAGACTCTGGTCACTTTGCGTCGATAAATCCGGAAATTCTTTTGAGCATGAGGCTGGAAGCAATTTCTTCCATAAGATTAACATGACAATAATTGCTAAGCGGTCTCAATGCGAGTTACAGAATCAGGGCCCAGGCAAATCTTGACCTTGTCGTATAATGTATCATCTAGTAGGCCAGCAGTCGTGTCAGCTCTATTCACACACATCTCACAATGTCTGCAGACGCTCCGGGCAAGCAGCACCAAGATGTGGTACAGCATGCGACGTATCGGAGAGAACTACCTGAATGAGAGTGCTGATGGATTACATGCCGGACAGGAAGCGCTGAGTCAGCAAGTACAGGTACAGGGATCTATGTCAGACGCGCGCAGTTCTTCAAAGTGTTTTTATGAGTTTTCCTTTCTGCGAACAGAATGATCATAAGATGTAGGTATTTGATATATTATCTTTCATATGTTCTCTTAGATGTCATTAAATGTACCATTTTGTATTTTTCGCGTCCAAGAATAATGTATGTTAATAAGCTTGCCAAGTCCAATAGCATGCAAGCTACAAGTTGATGATACCATTATTGAACAAATGGTAACTTTCACTTATTTAGGTGTGGCAATAATTGCTAGTTACTGAGACTGCGGCTAGACGGAGTAAATCATTAATGATGTGAGGAACACGTGTGGTGTGGAGGATATTACCGAAGGGGTGAAGAATGGAAGACGGCAATGGAAATGAGCATTATACTTATAGTTATGCTGTTCTGTCTGTCCTTCCTTCCTTCCTTCTGTGCGGAACGCTTGCGCGCGCTTCACGACTATATATTTTCAATTTCAATGGCCGTCGTTTCATTGCCCATCACGTCTAAAATTACGTCTTCTGCTCTTTGTGAATAAATAAATAACCGAAACTCACCTCAGAAGCACACCTTATCCTTTTGTGTTTGTAACAAATTTATTTTAACACACAATGTCAATAACTGTCCAAACCAATACATTACATTGAAAACGTCATCTCGGCAAGAAACTTCAAACGTTATTTTTCTTATTTTTTTTGGTCTGAATTTCGAAGGCCGTGAACATGATCAAACCAAAGCCTATAGAGTTGTTATATATTTTCTTGGAAAATAATTTTCCTTCGTTTCTGATTTACTTAGAGTAGTTTTTATTGAGTCATGTTAACGACGTCAAGTTAATGTTGATAATATTTTAATTTTTACATTGTTTTTATTGATAGGTACCTTAGAGGCAGATGGACGGAAGTCAATTTCAATGATTCTTAAAGTGAGCTCAAAATCCAGTTATTCTGAGCTGAATTCTTCATCCAATCATATTTGTAATGGTGACATCCGGGGGTGCACCGGGATTACCAAAACATACGCCTTCTGCTCTATGCCTACCTCTGAGGAACGGATAACATAATGAAGCTCACCATGTATTAGTATCACAAATAAACAATATGTCGTGTGTATCGGGTCCTGATAGTATATTACAGAGCATTATGACACTATAATTTTTCTTAATTTTTCTTACTAATAACCATGGTTTACATTTGGAGACTTATGTTTTGAATTACCATAATAGGTTTGATAAAATTGCCTTCGTACGTAACGTGTGTATTAACGACGCACACTCTGCTGACAAATATTGCTGTCGTTTTTGAGCGAGCGTAGCGAGCGTCACCACGGTACTCTAATGGCACTTTCTCTGTGTGTTTGATTGTTTTTTTTTTGTTTTTTTTTGTGGTCACAGCCCAGGTCAAACCGCTCAAGCAATCGATCTGAAATTTTGTACACATACTAACGTACTCTATGCGGTCCCTGGGATCGTTTTTGAATGGGCTCCCGTGATATGGTTCAAATTTAAAAAAAATGTCTTTCGATTGGTTGCTTCGATCAATTTGAAATTTAGCAAAAACATTGCAACCAACATTGTACCCAATCATAAAAAGTTTCAGCCAAATCCTCCTATTGGTTCAAATTTAAAACTATTTTTCATGTGATTTTTTACATTTAAACTAGATATTGACCGATCAACTTAAAACTTCGCGTGGTCATTGGTACCAACATTATAGGTATTTTTGCCAATTTTCAGTCTAATCTGTCGTTATTTTCAAATGTTTTGTCATTTTAAGGCCACTCTACCCTACGTCATAGTTCACAATGCAATGGCAATTACCAAAACCCAAGTAGAGCGCCATTTTGTTTTGAAGGGTCACTTATCACTCGAATATCTTTCTCCAGGAGGCCAAGTCTTGAAACTTACGCCTTCAGGACGCAAACGCTCTCGGACGTCATAAAGTCCCATTTACTGTAAGAATGATGACCTTGAAATCTACCTTTAACTGTTTAGCTTAATTTTGAATAAGGTTTGATGACTGTATAATATCTCTAATAATAATTATAATGTTAATACATTTTTTCCAATAGATTGCTGGATGACAATCAAATAAGTGGCTTGACTTTATGTTTCAATGTCGATCACTCTTACAGTAAATGGGACTTTATGACGTCCGAGAGCGTTTGCGTCCTGAAGGCGTAAGTTTCAAGACTTGGCCTCCAGTGTGACTAGATACAATAATGCGGGTTGAACTGAAGTGTTCATAAAAGATCGCTCCTCAATATTTATTACGATTATTTATTACGATTGAACTCCATATTTAAATTTCACTGAATATTTTTGATCTGAGCCTTACTTCATGGCGTATGAATGCATTATGTCAGGTTGGCGGTACTATTCAAATTTTGAAGAAGCATAAATTCAACATACAGGTGGCCGTTACTTCATCAATTGTTTTTTTTCAACTCGGATAATATCTGTACACATAAGAATAATATACATTAAACTAGGAAAACGCTCAGTGTAACGCGTTGATGAGCGAGCACAGAACATGCAACATCCCCATAGTAACGATGCACGACACGGCACAAGACGATTTTCTCTGCAATTTTTCAATCTCCATAATACTCTGGATGAATAACAGATCCATTGTGTCGTGAAGTCTTACCTACATACCTTCTCCAGAAATCTCTTGTGACATCCCATACTAAACTCGTAAAATTACAATTAATACTTGACTGATTGGGCTTACAATATGTTAAATTTAATATTAAGTTGGTCTTGATCACCATGCAAAATTTGAACTTAATGTGAACATTTTTATTGTCGACCAATCAGAAGACATTATTTAAACTTAAACCAATTAGAGGATTTGGCCTTCGTACTGCATCCGATTTTATGCGCTAGCTAAAAAATGCTTTCATTTTACTGTTCATTGTGGATAGCTTGGCTGCTCTTCAGGCCTTGCCTTGGAACAGAAGCTTAAAGAAGGCAGGGATGACAATTTAGTATACATTTTTCAAGATTATGGAATAAAATGACCTTAAAATGACAAAACTTTTGAAAATAACTACAGATTAGACTGAAAATTGGCAAAAATACCTTCAATGTTGGTACCAATGACCATGCGAAGTTTTAAGTTAGTCGGTCAATAGGTTCTAGTTTAAATTACAAAAATCACCGTAAAAATGGTTTCAAATTTGAACCAATGGGAGGATTTGGCTGAAATTTATTATGATTGGGTAAATTGTCGGTTGAAATGACTTTGCTAAATTTCAAATAGATCGGAACAACCAATCGAAAGATAATTTTTTTTAAATTTGAACCAATCACAGGAGCCCGTTCAAAAACGATCCCAGGGACCTCATAGATTACGTTAGTATGTGTACAAAATTTCAGATCGATTGCTTGAGCGGTTTGACCTGGGCTGTGACCACACAAAAAAAAACAAAAAAACACACAGAGAAAGTGCCATAAGAGTACCGTGGTGACGCTCGGTAGCTTTTCCTGAAATCTATTTTTTACTTGCGCATGCAGACAATATTGATATCGTGAACAATTTAGTGGAATCAACATTTAAATATGGTGTTCAATCGTAATAAATAGAGTGACGGCACAGACGAGTTGGCGATGTTTCGTGATGTGTAATTGATACTAGGAAGAAACGTGGTAAAAATGAGGAATACTCGTCAGCTAGAATTGCAGGTATGTGTTTATTTATTTCGTATTAACCAGTTTAATGTTGTCTGACAGGCGCCATGTGGTCGATGTTTTGCCGTATTTCGGGCCCCCACTATTTGGGTTCAGGGAAGCATTTTCATTACAGTCATTACAAAGTGTCATATGAAACATTGAGGAGCGATCTTTTATGAACACTTCAGTTCAACCCGCATTATTGTATCTAGTCACACTGGAGAAAGATATTCGAGTGAAAAGTGACCCTTCAAAACAAAATGGCGCTCTCCTTGGGTTTTGGTGATTGCCATTGCATTGTGAACTATGACGTAGGAATTGTCATCCCTGCCTTCTTTAAGCTTCTGTTCCAAGGCAAGGCCTGTAGAGCAGCCAAGCTATCCACAATGTACAGTAAAATGAAAGCATTTTTGAGCTAGCGCCGAAAATCGGATGCAGTACGAAGGCCAAATCCTCTAAATGGTTTAAGTATAATGTCTTCTGATTGGTCGACAATAAAAATGTTCACATTAAGTTCAAATTTTGCATGGTGATCAAGACCAACTTAATATTAAATTTTACATATTGTAAGCCCAATCAGTCAAGTATTACATAATCCCAGAAAAAACACTCCGTGTAAAAATACCAGCCAAGTCTCTTTAACTATAAAAAAAATAGAAGAAATCTAAAAATTCAGCACTGAAAAGGAGTGATATCAAAAAAGGAGCCAAGTCAACGAATTTTCCAAATTTTAATCGTACCATTGAAATAAAAATATCAACCCCCGAGAAATACTTAAAAAAAGGACTTGGCGCATCGTTTTTTTAAAGACTCTTTTCTATCCTAAAAGTATAGGAAGAACTCTACAAGTATATTTTCCTGAGTATATCACATTCATTATCGACGAATCATACTACGTTTTAATATAACTAGTACTCTTACCTACTGGCAGTTTTGGTATTTTGTCAATATTCAGAGGAAATAAACGGATAAACGAATAACGAATAAACGGAAGCGGCCTAGTCTATTCGTTATTGCCACTATTTCTAGGGTCATATTAATCAATCATACTTCTCAATATCGTGACTGAGGGAAATAGCGAAAGCGCTCATTACAAGAAGGCCGTCAATGAGATTTGTATAAGTGACTAGTGCACTGAGCCATGCTGCTCAAATAATTACTGACTAGATTTTTATCTAAAGTAATACGTTATGTAATTTATGAATTTTTTTGGTATAAAATGTTAATTAATAGCAATTAATTACACGGCGAGAAGGTTCCAAGTATAATGCTGTAGTAGGTATGTTGATGTACCCACAAAACTATAGGTACCTACCAATCACAAACACAACTGTTCTGTATTTATTGCTTGTAAGACAATGCTATGTTTCTTTGCGTACTTATATTTAAATTTAAAATATTTTACAGAATGTTCAATATTTAATTTGAAAGTTTTGTCCCAATTTTTCTAGGCATTTCTGAACTACGTAGTATGTGAGTGGCTTAAGCTTAAGAATAGAAAAATGTCTTTAAAAAAACGATGCGCCAAGTCCTTTTTTTAAGTATTTCTCGGGGGTTGATATTTTTATTTCAATGGTACGATTAAAATTTGGAAAATTCGTTGACTTGGCTCCTTTTTTGATATCACTCCTTTTCAGTGCTGAATTTTTAGATTTCTTCTATTTTTTTTTATAGTTAAAGAGACTTGGCTGGTATTTTTACACGGAGTGTTTTTTCTGGGATATCACTTCTTTTGTTAGTTTATACATACAGCTTGTAGCACATGTCCGAGCAGGGACTAATTTCTTTAAAAAAATACGCCTCAACCGATTTGGTTACTATGAAAAGTTGCGTTTGGTATAAGATGACAATGATTATCCAAGAAGAATAGCTTAAGTTTCGTTATAATCGATCCAGCCGTTTTCGATACATGACGTCACTTCCGGTTTTGAAATAGCGGCCGAATTCCGGTATAGGTAATAAGAAAACAATCTAGTTTTATCTAGTTGATACCTTCATGAACGACCATCTGAATTCCTAATCCCTATATTTCCGTAAAATCGGTCATGCCGTTTGTAATATATGACGTCACTTCCGGTTTCATTTAGTGGTTCCTGCCGCCATTTCCGGTACCATTAATTTATTTATTCATTTTTCACAATTGATTTTTCAAATAAATAGCAGAATGAATACGCAGGAGCTAGTTCAGTTGCAATCGGTACAGGCGTTTTAGATATATGACGTCACTTCCGGTTTCAGGAATGGCGGCCGAGAACACTGCTACCTTGAATATATAAATTGTATTGTCTATGTTACAATGTTAGTTAATTATGTACGTATTTTAAGTATAATTTGTTGAAATAAGTTAAATATTGCGTATTTATGACGTCACTTCCGGTTAAGAAAATAAGAAAATAATATTTTTTTTATTGATACTTCATATAGATGACCATCTAAATCGAATGGCGCTAATTTCGTTCTAATCGGTCCAGACGTTTTTGAGTTATGACGTCACTTCCGGTTTAAAAATGGCGGCACAAAAAATCACAAGAGGCAAGGTATCATCAGACGCCAAAAGTGCATATGTGGTAAAAGTTTCAGGTCGATCGGTTTAGCCGTTTAGGCTGTGGCGGTGATAGCAACGTTTCCTGATATCTTCAGAATCAGAAAGTGGTGTAATTTCACTGTTTTCTCGGCCCTCTAGCTCGCAAACGGCATAACATATTGTTCCCTAATTTGGTATATGTAGTGGGGTGGGCCATAGCTCGAAATTAAGATATATCGCAACAATGTGAGATTTTCCAATTTTAAGATCCAGTAGGCCGAAAATGCCATGTTGTTGCTTACAGTAAAAGTGGTTGGTCTGCTCCTCAGTTTATTAGTCATTTACGGTATGTTGAGTGAGTGTGAGTGTACGGTACGACTTGGCTGGGTGGAGCGACCGCTCCACTAGATTGTAATTTTACGAGTTTAGTATGGGATGTCACAAGATATTTCTGGAGAAGGTATGTTAAGACTTCACGACACAATGGATCTGTTATTCATCCAGAGTATTAGGGAGGGAGGTTGAAAAATTGCAGAGAAAATCGTCTTGTGCCGTGTCGTGCAACGTTACTATGGGGATGTTGCATGTTCTGTGCTCGCTCATCAACGCGTTACACTGAGCGTTTTCCTAGTATATTTATGCATACCTCACTGGTGCGCATTGCTCATGTTTTACATGACAGGACCCTCTAGTGTAGAAATGATGGGAGGAGACCGAATTGTGAAGAGAGCAAAAGACGGCAAGCCGGTTGGGAACAGTATTGTGATTAGATAACTTTATTTTTATCTAGATAAAGATAAAGATAAGTTGCCAAAAATGTATCTAGATAAGATAATAGAAAAATTGCAAAGAAATCGTCTATGGTCCGTCTCAGACCTAGAGACACTCATTGTTCTCGTTTATAATGTATCGTAAAATCATTTACTCTCATTGTATCCTCAACCATTTATTGTCCGTCCCTTGTTCGATGTCGTTTACAACCTTGTTACTCTTAGCCCTCTAAGGGTTGTAAAAATTCGTTCCAAAGAAATGGACCTTGAGTGGGTGAAAATGTAGACACATTTGAGGGTCTATTGGCTCTGCGGCAGAGCAGATACAGAAAGCATTCCACAGCTGAGGTTTGTTTTGATACTTTTACGTTTTTACGATAGGGTCAGGTCCAATGTAAGTGAGAACAATGAGTGTCTCTAGGTCCGAAACGGACCATAGTTTATCGATAAAGATAATAAGTAATTACCTATTGTAATAGATAATTAATAATATTTTACAAAATACTACTGTTCACTAATTATTTTCGAATCCTAAATTCGGAACTATAGATTTTAAAAAAATTTGGCGGTCAAAACAAGTCAACTTATGCGACTAAACGGAGGTGATTTTCATGTTTCATATCATATGACATTTGAGTTTCGTGCATGTTTATTCACACAAATGCATTTTGAATTTCATATTTTTTTACCTAGATTGTCAATTATAGATAACATATTTTTATCTATATAAAGATAAAGTTAACCATTTTTTTAATTATCTATATAAGATAAAAGATTTAAAAAAGTATCTAGATAATTATGTAGATAATTTTATCAAGATAAGTCGCACAACACTGGTTGGGAATAGAAATGTGGGAAGACCGAAGTAAAGGTAGTAGGAGACCATGCAATAAGGAACGCTTTAAGCTGAGAGAGAATAGAAGAAAATCAAGATTCTCAAAACATGGATCTATTTACTTGAACAAATGTAGACTTATTTTCCTTTCAACTTCATCTGCTATAGAATATCCTATAATGTGAAGAAAATAACCGCACAGAACTAAGACATATTATTCACATTGACACAAGATCAGTCATGTCATGGTTCTGTTACAGATCCTGTTGAACTTGTACTGCAACGAACACATGCTCTGGAGCCCTGACACGTGTTGCATGCAGACACGTGGAGAGTGGAGTGTGCAAGGAGCAACTTCAACACTGAACCACACGAGCCTGTTGCGCGGAGAAATGCAGACATCACCGGAGCCCTGACACGTGTTGCATGCAGACACGTGGAGAGTGGAGTGTGCAAGGAGCAACTTCAACACTGAACCACACGAGCCTGTTGCGCGGAGAAATGCAGACATCACCGGAGCCCTGACACGTGTTGCATGCAGACACGTGGAGAGTGGAGTGTGCAAGGAGCAACTTCAACACTGAACCACACGAGCCTGTTGCGCGGAGAAATGCAGACATCACCGGAGCCCTGACACGTGTTGCATGCAGACACGTGGAGAGTGGAGTGTGCAAGGAGCAACTTCAACACTGAACGACACGAGCCTGTTGCGCGGAGAAATGCAGACATCACCGGAGCCCTGACACGTGTTGCATGCAGACACGTGGAGAGTGGAGTGTGCAAGGAGCAACTTCAACACTGAACCACACGAGCCTGTTGCGCGGAGAAATGCAGACATCACCGGAGCCCTGACACGTGTTGCATGCAGACACGTGGAGAGTGGAGTGTGCAAGGAGCAACTTCAACACTGAACGACACGAGCCTGTTGCACGGAGAAATGCAGACATCACCGGAGCCCTGACACGTGTTGCATGCAGACACGTGGAGAGTGGAGTGTGCAAGGAGCAACTTCAACACTGAACCACAGGAGCCTGTTGCGCGGAGAAATGCAGACATCACCGGAGCCCTGACACGTGTTGCATGCAGACACGTGGAGAGTGGAGTGTGCAAGGAGCAACTTCAACACTGAACGACACGAGCCTGTTGCGCGGAGAAATGCAGACATCACCGGAGCCCTGACACGTGTTGCATGCAGACACGTGGAGAGTGGAGTGTGCAAGGAGCAACTTCAACACTGAACGACACGAGCCTGTTGCGCGGAGAAATGCAGACATCACCGGAGCCCTGACACGTGTTGCATGCAGACACGTGGAGAGTGGAGTGTGCAAGGAGCAACTTCAACACTGAACGACACGAGCCTGTTGCGCGGAGAAATGCAGACATCACCGGAGCCCTGACACGTGTTGCATGCAGACACGTGGAGAGTGGAGTGTGCAAGGAGCAACTTCAACACTGAACCACAGGAGCCTGTTGCGCGGAGAAATGCAGACATCACCGGAGCCCTGACACGTGTTGCATGCAGACACGTGGAGAGTGGAGTGTGCAAGGAGCAACTTCAACACTGAACCACACGAGCCTGTTGCGCGGAGAAATGCAGACATCACCAGAGCCCTGACACGTGTTGCATGCAGACACGTGGAGAGTGGAGTGTGCAAGGAGCAACTTCAACACTGAACGACACGAGCCTGTTGCGCGGAGAAATGCAGACATCACCAGAGCCCTGACACGTGTTGCATGCAGACACGTGGAGAGTGGAGTGTGCAAGGAGCAACTTCAACACTGAACCACAGGAGCCTGTTGCACGGAGAAATGCAGACATCACCGGAGCCCTGACACGTGTTGCATGCAGACACGTGGAGAGTGGAGTGTGCAAGGAGCAACTTCAACACTGAACGACACGAGCCTGTTGCGCGGAGAAATGCAGACATCACCGGAGCCCTGACACGTGTTGCATGCAGACACGTGGAGAGTGGAGTGTGCAAGGAGCAACTTCAACACTGAACGACACGAGCCTGTTGCGCGGAGAAATGCAGACATCACCGGAGCCCTGACACGTGTTGCATGCAGACACGTGGAGAGTGGAGTGTGCAAGGAGCAACTTCAACACTGAACGACACGAGCCTGTTGCACGGAGAAATGCAGACATCACCGGAGCCCTGACACGTGTTGCATGCAGACACGTGGAGAGTGGAGTGTGCAAGGAGCAACTTCAACACTGAACGACACGAGCCTGTTGCACGGAGAAATGCAGACATCACCGGAGCCCTGACACGTGTTGCATGCAGACACGTGGAGAGTGGAGTGTGCAAGGAGCAACTTCAACACTGAACCACAGGAGCCTGTTGCGCGGAGAAATGCAGACATCACCGGAGCCCTGACACGTGTTGCATGCAGACACGTGGAGAGTGGAGTGTGCAAGGAGCAACTTCAACACTGAACCACACGAGCCTGTTGCGCGGAGATATGCAGACATCACCGGAGCCCTGACACGTGTTGCATGCAGACACGTGGAGAGTGGAGTGTGCAAGGAGCAACTTCAACACTGAACGACACGAGCCTGTTGCGCGGAGAAATGCAGACATCACCAGAGCCCTGACACGTGTTGCATGCAGACACGTGGAGAGTGGAGTGTGCAAGGAGCAACTCAACACTGAACCACACGAGCCTGTTGCGCGGAGAAATGCAGACATCACCGGAGCCCTGACACGTGTTGCATGCAGACACGTGGAGAGTGGAGTGTGCAAGGAGCAACTTCAACACTGAACCACAGGAGCCTGTTGCGCGGAGAAATGCAGACATCACCGGAGCCCTGACACGTGTTGCATGCAGACACGTGGAGAGTGGAGTGTGCAAGGAGCAACTTCAACACTGAACGACACGAGCCTGTTGCGCGGAGAAATGCAGACATCACAAGAACCCTGACACGTGTTGCATGCAGACACGTGGAGAGTGGAGTGTGCAAGGAGCAACTTCAACACTGAACGACACGAGCCTGTTGCGCGGAGAAATGCAGACATCACCGGAGCCCTGACACGTGTTGCATGCAGACACGTGGAGAGTGGAGTGTGCAA
>OW203766.1:3748772-3820851 GCA_934045905.1 Leuctra nigra | reverse complement strand
ATTACCTACTTATGAATGAAAGATATTTAAGTAAGTACAAGTTGTGAATGTAGGTTTCTGTGGAAAACTTCCATGGAGTCAGGATGATATGAAGGGATGTGCATCCGACCAAGCGGGGCTCGAACCCGGGACCACTGCACTATGAAAACGGAGTCAAGTACGCGCTGATTGCATCTTGTCGAGTCTCATCGTCACAGCAACAGCCAGCGAGATCAACAGGTCTCCTCCCATCGCTGTCGAGCTGCTTGGGATCTGAGCCGAGTCCATGCAGTAGCTTCACAGCGTCGACCAAACCATTCTTGCTCGCGATGTGCAGAGGAGAAAACCCGTAGTCATTCCTCACCGACAGCTCGACGCCTTGTTCGCCCAAGTATCTGATGACGTCTAGTTTACCATACTGACTCGCACAGTGAATAGGCGTCCACCCGTCGCATGTCTTCTCTGAGAGGTCAGCGCCTTGTTGGTGCAAGTACTTCACGACGTCCTGTTTCCCTGACACACAAGCGAGATGTAGTGGCGCGAACCCGTACTTGGTCTTCGCTGAGAGGTCGACACCTTGTTGGTGCAAGTACTTCACGACCTCGAGTTGACCACAGTCACTTGCGATGTGCAGAGGCGTCGTCCCGTCTTCTCTCTTCACTTGAAGATCAACACCATGATGATGAAAGTATTTTATGACATCTATTTGACCATACTGACTTGCGGTGTGTATTGGGAGGAACCCGCAACTGTTTCTAACAGAGATGTCTACGCCACTGAGATGTATGTATTCCAGTACGTCTACATGGCCGTGTCTGGAAGCGATGTGTACTGACATTGCCGAGGAATATGTTTCAGTTTCTACGCCTTGTTGATGTATGTATTTGATGACGTCTAGATGGCCGCGCTCACATGCGAGTTGCATTAGTCTCTCACGTTCTTTGTCATCGAGTTTCAGCTCAGCGCCTCGCTGCATGATGTATGTTGTGATTTCTCTCGAACCACTTCGTACTCCCAAGTAGAGAAGGTTCTCGCCGTGTTTGTCCCTCGCTGACCTTGGTCAGTTCAGTTCAATATATTCTTTATTAATAACAAAATAAAATTACAATTTTCTACAAACTATAAGCCCCGTAGCCATAACGGCTAGTCTGGGGCAACATTTTAACATAAAACATAATTTTTCTTATGGAATACAAACATACATATTAAATTATACTACTGGAAAAAATAATCGTTCATTGCAATTGAAATAACACATTGAAATTGACATACAAACATTGAAATAATACATTCAAATTGACATTGAAATATTTATACTATCAATAATGAAAAATTGATCAACATCATTGAAAGAAATGCAAAAACAAATAGGGAAAAAACAATGAAACTCTTATATGACCAACAGTATCAACCATATTTCCTACGCATATTGATGTAATAACCACTGCTTAATTTCATATTTTATCTTTTTGTAGGTCTCTAAATTCTTCAAATTTGCCGGAATTTCATTAAATATAGTAGGTACACTGTATTGAAGTTGTCTTTTCCCATGCTTATTTTTCACTTTAGGTATTTTCAATCTTCCTTCAATCTTCGCCCTTGTTTCAACTCCATGGCCATATTGTAACTTAAATGCATCATCATAATAATAAGTAGACCGCGTTGTTCTACCAAGTACTTCAGATCTTCCACACGGCCTTCTAGAGCTGCCAAGAACATGACTCTGTTGTGGGATTCTCTGTTCAGTTCTTCATCCATGTTTTCATTCTTCAATTCCGTTTTATGCTGAAATAGGAGAATATGACAATTATTAAAATTGATAAACTACTAAGGCTGCGTTTCACCAAGATTCCAAACCCGGGTTAGAGGCGGTAAACCTGGTTTAGGAGCCTCTAAACCAGGTTTACCGCCTCTAACCCGGGTTTGGAATCTTGGTGAAATGCAGCCTTATTTATCTTGATTGCCTGTTGAATATGTACAGTAGGAAAAATATTTCAATAATATTACACGGATTTGAAGGAGATCTCAAATTATTTGTATCAATATGTTTTTCATATGTTTTCAACGTCGTACTGTTCTGCAACTTATAGGCTAAATGGCGCTGGAAGAATCATTGAAATTATTATTGGGGAGGATAGACGGTGGGAAGGAGGCAGTCGTGGCCTATAAGTAGGGAATACACCAATGTTGGTAAATTAGTGGTTGCTTTTCTCACAAACTATTAATCATTCTAAAAACGTCAAGTCAGGGTTAGTAGGTTTATCACGGCTCAACACACGTGTAAAATGTTATCAAAATAAAGTTTGACAATCTCATCTGCATGAAGGTGTTCATTAGTAGATATGTAGTTAGCAACCTGCACTTTTTTAAACTTTTAATTTCTATTATTTTCGAAAATATTATTTGAAACTGAAGATTAAGCTTGTTGTTTTTTTATCACGCATTTTACTATCTTGCTTGCTGTGCCTTCTGCACCATTTTTTTGTAATGGTGTATGGTTCATGTGGTTTACAACGAGCACATTTTCAGCTTGCTATAAGACCGACTTGACAAAACTTTGTTATTTGATGAGATACAACTAATGTTTTGCGCGGCTCCAAGCTGCCTGCTGCTCTCACGTGGTCAGAAATGACGTCAAAGCGGATACCATTTGAATGCTGGATTCCGATTAAAGGGCAACCTTATCAACCACTTTTATAATGACCTTGGAATACACCTGCTTCTCTATATTGTTTGTGATAAACTTTACATTGTATTGATAATTACAAACACGTCATGTTTACTGGAAATATACACTCGGCCAAACATAAAACGGTATGAAGGAAAAGAAGGAAAAAAGAAAATAGTCCCAAAAGAGATACCAAAATATAAACGCCCCATATGGCCCGTGTTATCTTTATTGCATTTTTCCACTTCAACAGCAGGTAAAAAATGTGCAAATGATTTTAAGGCAACAAAAATATTTCGTTGGCCGTTTTATATATTTCAATTTATATTTCTACCTGCTTTTCTTGATATAATTAATAATGTTGTTTTGATCGCCTAGATCACTATATAGCTATCATACACTATTATGTTAGAATTAGAATTATGTCTATCTTTATTTTTCAAAGTATATCGTTATAAAAAATATCATGTAATACCTTGACTACTTATATTAGTGTAGTTGTTTATTTTATTTTATATGGTATTTTTGCTATAATCAATGCATTTGTAATGTTTACTATTTATCTTTTAGGCTAGAGGTTATATGGAAGAACTGACTCATGTATCTGAATATCGCCATTATTTGTAATGGTTTCTTCATGCAAAAATAAATACATAATAATAATAAAGTTGAATGATATTTAGTAATGTTCCTTGACATTCAACCCATATTCTCATGAATAAAATGAGGCTTCAACTCTACTTCAGGACGTACGATCAAATCATTTGCAGACATCTGATTCCCTAATTAAAACCAGTTTTATTTTTTTTTAGTTACAATAGTGATAATTTACATTTAGTTGCCTCCTACCTTCTATTTCCACATTATGAGTTGTAACAAGTTGAAAGAGCAGATTGTAGAAGCTGGTCTCGATCTCCTTGTTTATCTGAAGTTGCTTCTACTCAGTCTATATGCAACACGCAAACACTCACTATCTTCACATACAGAGATAAGATAGGCAATGATATTGATAATGCTATCTTATGTTATTTTTTATTTGTATTATATTATTTTCCGAATACACACATAACAATAGGGAAGTGAAGTGAAGTTTAGATTTAAGAATAATACATAATTTATGAAAGTTGAGATAATGTTGAAGACAGATGTGGTATTTTGGAGGTAACCTGCGAAATAAAAACGCGCACCCCGACTGGGAATCGAACCCAGATCCTTCGGGTTTCCGGCCCTATGCTTTAACCATTAAGCTATCGGGACGCATTCTTAATCAGCAGGTTGGGTTGCCATACAACTCTTGCGAGTCCGAGTATCTGACCTATACACGATGTGGTATTATTTTTGTTGTGTGATGAATAGTTTTCAAGGAACGAGTTTGCAAAGTTTGGTAGATTGTATAAAATACCAGCCAATTCTCTTCAACTATAAAAAAAATAAGAAATTTAAAAATTCAGCACTGAAAAGTATTGATATCAAAAAATAGGCCAAGTCACAACTTAACTTTAAATACCAAAATATACGAACAGCACAGTATCAGAAAGGGTTCAACTACCAGACGGCAAATTCCTTCAAAAGCCTGCAAATATAACTCATTTCTGGGTGTGAACGACTTCAAAGCGTTGCTGCGTAGCTTCTACACAACTAAAACGTACTTGATTTTACCTTGCTTAAATTAATGTATTGTTTTCTTAATTTTAATGATTGTTTGATTTATTCTTTGTATATTGTGTAGGTACTTTTACCTACACAACTTTTACCTTTTACCTTGTTTACCAATAAACAGCTGCTAGACACTGTTTATTGTGTTATACCGGAGCGTGCCCTAATCCCACTACCAGCAAAACATTATACAAGAGCAGTTGTTTGTAAATTAATTTATAAAGCCCCATTTACACGGTGCAATTTCTTGAACAACTTCTGTGTCACATTCCCATTTTTCATACAATTTTGTATTTACACGACGCAACTTTCTGTCACAGAACTTAAAACATGTTCTAATTTCCAATCAAGAAGTGTGACACAGAAGTGTGGTACAGAAGTTGTTCAAGAAATTGCACCGTGTAAATGGGGCTTAAGAAACAACGTATACTAAATTATTTTAAGTTATATTTTAAATATAATTCGCGATATAATAATATAATTTATTATTATGTAATTAAATATAATCCCCTTAAAAAAAAACTTCGTGTAAAAATAACAGCCAAGTCTCTTCAACTAAAAAAAAATATGAAATCTAAAAATTCTGCACTGAAAAGTAGTGATATCAAAAAATGAGCCAAGTCAAAACTTTATTTGAAAATCAAAAAATACTTGGCGCATCGTGTATATAAAAAGCTTGGAAGTATAGGCCAATTATAAAATATACATAAAATATCCATATACATAGTACACCTATAATGCCCTAAAAAAAACGATGCGCCAAGTATTTTTTGATTTTCAAATAAAGTTTTGACTTGGCTCATTTTTTGATATCACTACTTTTCAGTGCAGAATTTTTAGATTTCATATTTTTTTTTAGTTGAAGAGACTTGGCTGTTATTTTTACACGAAGTGTTTTTTAATGGGATATCACTACTTTTTTTAGTTTATTCTTACAACTTGTGACAATCGAATGAACAATTACTATATCCTTAAAAAAATCACCCTTTACAATTTGGTTATTTTCATGAAGAATAGCAAAGGTTTCATTCCAATCGGTCAACCAAGTTCCGAGATATGGCAACATATCCGTTGTCAAAATGGCTGCTGAACTTTCTGCACTGCCACATAGAATTTATAACTATAAATGATGTGTATCATTTTAAGCTTTCTGAATATGTATTTATTGTATAGGAGGGGATTATAATAATTTATAAATTTGAATGACGTCATTTCCGGTCTCATAAATAGGAACATTCTAGTTTGACTGTTCCTATTCCATAGAGATGGCCTTCCGAATCGTTTCGCGCTAGTTTCATACCGATCTGTCAACCAGTTTTCGAGATATGGCGTTTCTTCCGGTTTCAAAATGGCTGCTGAAATCACTGACTCCTTGAATTATAATTTAAACATGATTACATTTTATTATAAGCTGTCTGAAATAGTATATTTATTGCATCAACATGTAAATTTGTGAGATTCTTAAAAAGTGTGACGTCATTTCCAGTTTTGGTATGGAAAACTGCAAATATTATTGATGATAATACATAAAGTTGACCGTCTAAATTGTTTAGCGCTGGTTTCGTTCAAATCTATTTAGCCGTTATTGATATATGATGTCACTTACGGTTTCAAAATGGCGGCTTCCGGTTGGTTTTATAACAAGTCAAATGAGATATCAAAAGTACATACGTTACATAAATATCAAAATAATCGGATCAAATTTGTTGCCGAAATGCCAATCGATGTATTTCAAATTTCATGACGTCATTTCCGGTTTCGTTAACATAAATTTTAGTTTGTTGCTATTTATAATCCATATAGTTGACCGTCCGAATCGTTTGGCGCTATTTTCGTTCCAATCAGCTCAGCCGTTGTCGAGATATGATGTCACTTCCGGTTTCAAAATGGCGGCACAAAAAAAGTCAAGGGGGGGAGGGCAAATCAGACGCCAAAAGTGCACACGTGGTAAAAATGTGAGATCAATCGGTTCAGCCGCTTAGGCTGTGGCCTGTTTACCGTATTTAAATTCCAGGAGACTTCTACTACTCAGTGGCGGCTTGACCATATTCAATCCGGGCCGTGGCCCCGGTAGAAAAGGGTGGTGGGTGGGTGGGTGGTCGGAAGGAGGTGGGTGGTTGAGTGGGTGGGTGGGATGAAGGTATGAATGTATTAAACATCAAGTGAATTATTATAAAATAAAAGCTGTAAATATGTATTAATTGAATAGTAATAGAGTTCTTTGTACATTCTAATCTTTGTACATGTTCCAGACGATTGAGTGGGTTCAAATGAAAATTTTTCAGAATACGCGCAGTAGGTAGATTGAACTTGCCGCCTTTATAAAGCCTGTTTCCTGTTGGTGGAAATAGTATAGCATAGTGATCTTTATTTGTTGTGATAATGTTGTCGATTTCACGTAAGCCAGAAAGGAAAGTAAGTTTAAGATTATAAAATGCAGTTGTAGAATCAGGGCCCGGTATGGCCGACATGGCCACAGCCATACCTAATGCATGTTTTTTTGAAAAAAAAATAACAAATGGGTATCCACATGCCACTATGGTCAACCCGTAGGTGGAACCCTCGTAAGGACCACATTATCAATTGCGCTTGTGCAAAGACTAAAATTGGTCTCTGCACATGTGCAGAAGATTTGTGAGAAATACACTTGGTTCCAGCCACGAGTTGAGCCCAGTGTTGAGCTCCTTTTTGGGAAGAAATTCCTTTAAACCCGCCACTTGGTGTGAGATCAGGTAAAAATTGGTTGAAAAGGATTTTGAAAATATTATTTTTACTTTGAGCACACTCTACTTCCCTTACCCCACTTGGACCCATGTAAATAAAACCCCCCATTTTAAGCCCGTCCTAAGGTATAGCCAAAAAACTAAAAATTCTCTGCGCGACATTTTTATGTACACTTTTTATTAATTATCGACTCTTTTTTGTTTTCTTTCAAAAATAGTAGGTACATGTAAAATCATTTTACATCCGCTCTAATGTAGCCAAAAACAAAAATTTTGCTGCGCGGCTATTTTAGGCGTGATTTAATTGCTAATTGAGCGAGCGAAGCGAGCGTCTTCTTTTGGCTCTTTTGGCACGGACCTGAGTTTCCTGAGTGTCAGGTCAGAGTTTTTCTTCGATCGAGCTGAAATTTTGCACACATGTACGTAACATTTCTGATTGTTGCAGACCCTAATTTTTTTGAAATCCATTGATTGGTACAAATTTAAAAAAAAATAACTTTCGACTGGTTGTTTCGATCAAATTGAAATTTTGACAAGTCATTACCCCCAACATTGTACCCAATCAAACAAAGTTTCAGCAAAATCCTCCCATTGGTTAAAATTTAAAACCATCTTTCCTGTGTTTTTAGACATTTAAACTAGAACTGATTGAACGATCAACTTATAACTTCGCATGATGGTTGGGACCAACATTATCTGTATTTTTGACAATTTTCATACTAATCTGTGTTTAAATCCGAAAGTTATTGATATTTTACGGACTTTTTGCGTGTTGGCTGTCAAATTCACGGCGACTTCGACTCTTCAGTTCAAGGCAAGGTAGTTAGAGCAGAAACTTTCAAACGCAAATGAAACTGATAATGACCGTTTAACAGTCGATCTGATATTGTGTAGACACACTTATATCATATGAGTGGTCTGAGGTATATTTTTTGAAGGAGATCCTGTGATTTTTGAAAATTAACACGGAACCGTTCAATCATAAAGGTTCAATCGATCAACTTAAAGCTTTGCATGGTTATTTGGACCAATATTTTAGGAATTTTTTGAGATTTTTATACCAATCTGTGGCGAAATTTTAGAATTATTTCCTTTTAATTACATTTTCGATAGACCGGTTCGAGATGTTGCGCGTATCCGTGCTCGCTCATCAACGCGTTACTCAGAGCGTTTTCCTAGTGTAAAATCCTGTTAAACCCGTCCTATAAGGTATAAAAAAAATCGCTGTGCAGTATTTTTATGCGTAATTACTTTTTATTAATTATTGACTTTTATTTTTTCTTTCAAAAATATAGTACTACCTGTAAAATCATTTTAAACCCGCTCTAATGTAGCCAAAACACAAAATTTCGCTGCGTTGCTTTTTTATGCATAGTTTTATCATTTGAACACAGAGTAATGTAAAATCATTTTAAGCCAATCCTAAGGTAGCCAAAAACCAAAAACTTCGCTGCGCGGCATTTTTATGTGTGTTTTTTCTATTCATTAATGCCTTTTTTTTCATAAATCTAGTACCTGTAAAATGATTTTGAGCCCGTTCTAATGAAGCCAAAAACAAAAACTTTTCTGTTTTCCTTCAAAATTATAGTACCTGTTCCAATGCAGTCGAAAACCAAATGATCGATGCGCGGCATTTAAATGTGTCATTTTATTATTAATACAAATTAATTATTAATGACTTTCTGTTTTCCGTCAAAAATATAGCATTGTAAAATTATTTTAAACTCGTCCACAAGAAGCCAAAAACCAAAATATTCGCTGCGCGCCATTTTTATATGTGATTTTTATACCTGAATGACTTTCCTGCTTCCTTTCAAATTAAACTCGTTCTGATGTAGACAAATCAAAAAAATTCGCTTCGCGGCATTTGTTTAAATTTTATTTCTAATATAAATTACTGACTGCTCTGTTTTCCTTCAATAATATCGTACCTGCCTGTAAATTCATTGTAATTCCGTCTAGAACAAAATAAAAAATTCGCTGCGTGGCATTGTGAGGGAACAATTTCTTAAATAATTAAATTAATAACTTTCCAGTTTTTCTACCTTCAATTAATGTGTAATCAATTTAAATCAGTTTTAAAGAAGCTAAAACTAAAATAATTCACAATAATTCACCTTTTGCTGTGCTTTTATTACAGCAAAAAACGTTAAATGAAATCGTTAAAATGCACCAAAACGAATGACCTTGAGAAAAATTTTCTTGAGAGCTACGCCCCCAAACCCCCTTTGGAAATGGGTGGTGGGTATATGAGAAAAAGATTGGCCCCGCATGTTTTTATGGGTTCAAGCCGCCACTGCTACTACTACTGAGATTATTATTATTATTATTATTATTATTATGAAAACCGCCCTAAAACACTGTTTTCACGGCCCTCTAGCGTGCAAAGGGCGTAACCTATTGTTCCCAAATTTGGTATATGTTGTAGGGTGGGCCATAGCTCGAAATTAAGATATATCGCAACAATGTGAGATTTCCCAATTTTAAGATCCAGTAGGCCGAAAATGCCACTTTGATGCTTACAGTAAAAGTGGGTTTGCTCCAGCCTTTATATGAGAGTGTGCGCGCCGTACGACTTGGCTGGCGTGGAGCGACCGCTCCACTAGATTTAAAGTTATAGTATAATAATTATTGAGCGAGCGTAGCGAGCGTCACCACGGTACTCTTATGGCACTTTCTCTGTGTGTTTTTTTGTTGTTTTTTTGTCCGCACAGCCCAGGTTAAACAGCACATTCAATCGATCTGAAACTTTGCACATATGGGTCATTATCCCACTATAGGGGAGACTGGGGTCAATTGTAACAATTTTCACTCTACAATTTTTATTTCAGAGATTTTTCGTAGAAAGTAATTCAAACATTTATTGTATCATCATGCATGTTTCAGCTACGTATAGTAATTTTTTCATACTCATACTATTTGTAGTATGTCACTTAAAAAATAAAGTGTGGAGAGCCGACCACTGTTACAATTGACCCCAAGCCAGGGTCAGTTGTAACACATGTCGGGTCAGTTGTAACATCATTAACCCTTTGAGGTACAACAACGGCTCAGACTCGTGATGACTTCTGTGTGCCATAAAGTACAATAACGGCTGCCACTCGTTACGAGATATGCATTCATATAACCCGCCATAACTTTTGAATCATTTGCCTCAGCTAGTTTCCAATTATACCGCTAGATAGAGTAAGCTGCATGGAATAGTATGAATATTGCCAACTTCTTTATCGACTGAAACAATGTATCAAAATATCGATCTTAAGAATCGACCCTTCCGATTTTGTTGACAGTGTGAATAAGATGGCGGTCATGTGGTAGAAGTTGAATGCCAATAACATGACTAATATTCTTTTAGACTAGGATTTCGGTAATTTTGAGGATGTATATTATGTTATTAGTTCCAATATATTGTCTAGTTCAAGTGATGATGAAGAAAGTGACGATGAATCAATAGATTTGGGCCAGTGAACCAAAATCTTAGTGGTGGCCATGCCGGCGAAAAGGCAATTTGATACTGACATGAACTGGAATTAATCCAGTAATCCCAATGATGTAATTATTTTTTCTGTTACATGTGAGAGGTATGTTGTTATATTGTTAGTATTTCCCGAAAATTTTAAATGATTTCCTTGAAAACTGTTGAAGATATAGCCTAACGGGAAATTTTCAGAAAGTGGCATATGAAATGGGTATAATAATAATCTTTAATCCTTTTTTTTCCAAATTACAGTGGGTTAAGGAGGTAAATACAAGGGCCTAATTAATGAAACCGGCTGGCCGGGCCTGACGTTTCTTCTGTATTCTCTTCATCTTCATCATCTTCTTCTCCATCTTCAACTTCTTCTCCTCCTTCCTCCTCAACTTTTTCTACAAGTCTTCTCCATATGTCCACGTCTTCCCACCACTTTTCATCTCTGATCTTCATCCACGACTCCCCTCTCTCTTCCACAGCCGCCACCACTCCATTCATCCACTTTGTTCTTGGTCTTCCTCTCTTTCTTTTCCCATCAATTGCTGCTCGCTCTGCCTCCCTCCTTGGATTTCTTTCCGGTGCCATTCCTTTCCATCGTCTATACCACCTCAACCTCTCTTTTCCCAATTTGAAACCTAGAGCCTCCACTCCCAGATCTTTCCTTATCTTTGTACTTCTTACCTTGTCAAGTTTTGTCAATCCTGCTAAACTTCTTAAAAACTTCATCTCTGCCCCTTGTAATTTCACTTCTTCCTTCCCTCTCATTGGCCAGGTTACTGCTGCATACGTTAAGATCGGTACAAAGTACATCTTGTACAGTAGTACCTTACACCTACGTGGCATGTCTTCGTTCCACAACAGTTTCCTCACACTCTGATAAAACCCTTCAGCCATACACACCCTCCTCTCAATCTCCTTGTCCACCTTTCCATCCCTTGTCAGTACACTTCCTAAGTACTTAAACTCATCTCTCTCTTCAAGCACATCTCCTTTCAATTTTATACAGCACTTTGTCTTCTGTTTTCTCTCCATTACCATAGTTTCACTCTTCTCTCTGCTAATCTCCAATCCATACCTTTCAGTAGCCATGTCCCATCTGGTGACCTTTTCCTGCAACTCTTCTTCTGTTTCACCCCAAACCATAACATCATCTGCATATATGAATGTTCTTGTATCCCCTTTCTCATCAGGTTCTACCTTCCGTAACAACTCGTCCATAACCACGTTAAACAACATAGGTGACAATACACTTCCCTGTTTCAGCCCTTCTTTCACAACAAACCATTCCGATCTTCCAACTCCTGTTTCCACACAGCTAGTATTCATTTCATACATACTCTTTATTCTCTTTACCAACCCCAAATCTACACCCCTATTTTCCAATCCTCTCCACACCTCTGATCTTGGCATTCTATCGTATGCCTTAACCAAATCAAGGAAAGCCATTCTCATAGGTTCATCCTTCTCCCATCTACTCTCCATTATCTGCCTCATAGCAAATATCAAATCCGTTGTTGACCGACCTCTTCTGAACCCATACTGTTCCTCCCTTAACTCTATCTTTTCTGCCAATCTTCTCTCGATAATCTTCTCATACAGTTTGGCTGTGTGACACATTAGAGTTATACCGCGGTAATTGCAGCATAGTTTCTTATCCCCTTTCTTAAATATTGGGATTATTAAACCTTTACCCCAGTCTACAGGGACTTTATACTGTGACCAAGCTGCTGTAATCACTCGACACAGCCACTCTATGCCCTTCTTCCCGGCTGCTTTCATCATCTAAACATTCACTTCATCTATTCCTGGAGCCTTTCCGTTCTTCATCTTCTTCAACATAACTTCCACTTCCACACGTCCTGGTCCTTCTTCCTCTTCTTCATCTTCCTCTGTCACTCTCATTTCCACCTCCCGGCACCTCTCACTTATATCCCCTTTACCTGTCCCCCCTTGCAACAACCCTTCAAAATAATTCTTCCAGAGTACTTTTATTTCCAATGAGTTATTTGTAATGTCACCATTCTGATTTTTCATCAATGTCTGAATTTCGCCTGTCTGACGTTTTGACTTTATTAGATTGTACAACAATCTTTTATTTCCATCAAAATCCATTTCAAGCTTATCAGCAAATTCCTCCATTGATAATTTCTTCTCCTCTTCTACTATAGCCTTTACCAATCTTTTGCACTCTCGATATTCCATGAGGCTTTCTTCAGAACGAGTATTTTCATTCTTTTTCCATGCAAGTTTTTTCCTTCTCACAGCCTCTTTCACCCTTGCATTCCACCACGGAGTCTCTTTCTTTTTCTTCTTTCTCGTAGCTCTACCACAAAGCTCTTCAGCTATCTCTACTAGCCCCATTTTGAATGAACACCATTCTTCTTCCACTCCACCAATTGGTCCATCTGGTACTCTTTCTGATATCCTTCTTATAAACTCTTCACGTGTAGATGCCTGCTGTAGTTTCCAAGTCTTTATCCTGGTTGCTCTAGTCTCTATAGTCTTCTTATGACCTTCTACTCTTATTTTCGCGACTAGCAATCGATGATCGCTATCTAACGCAACTGATGGTAGAACTTCCACATATTCCAGGAGCTTCACCATTTCTCCGCCGACACACACGTAATCAATTACCGATTCCCATCTGTGATCTTTATCACCGTAACCATACCTTGTTATCTTTTGTGCTTTCCGTTTCTCAAACCATGTATTTGCTATTCGCACAGATGATCTAGCACACCATTCTAGCATCTTTGACCCTTCAACGTTCCTTCTCCCCCATCCATGTGGCCCAACAATCTGCTCAAAACCATTCCTATCTGCACCCACCATGGCATTAAAGTCACCCATCACCCACACATCTCTTGAATGAATGGCCTCTTCCAGCTCTTCCCAGAAGAAGTCCTTCTCTTCCCTGGGTCTACCTGATTGAGGAGCATACACCTGAACACATTCCATCATTCTTCTTCCCATTACGAATCTGAGTCTAATTAATCTGTCACTGTGAGCCTCTATCTCCAAGATGTTGTCAACATATCGAGGACTCACAACAAAACCAACACCATTCTTCCCCTCTTCTCCACCAGACCATATCAACTTATCCACTTTGTCTCACTCAGCCCTAACAGATCCAATTTTCGTTCTATCATCATATCTACTATTTCTTCAAGTTTATCAGTAAGTGTTACTATATTTAGTGTTCCCACTTTCATTATTGGTCCTTTTTTCACATTCCAACTTCTTCTTTGTCTTCGTACTTTCCATTTCACTTCATTCTTTCTACCATCCAATGGCCCATTTTCCAACATATTACATGACAAACCAACTCCTTCCCTCACAGCGTTCTTCTCCGGACCACCCGACTCCGAAAAACCTGCTCTGTGTTCTTATTATTATGTACTGAATAGCGCACTCCTTCACAATCACCCAGACTTACTCTCTTTCCTTCTTTCATTGCAAACCTCAATCGCATTCCGTTCTTCTTCTGCCATGCAGCTCTATCCCGTTTATATCCTGGGATATATCCAATATCCATAAAGTGTCCATCATTCTCTTCAATCTTGCATCGTACCTCGTCATTCATTAACCTGCCCTCAATCGTTTGCAATCCAATGATAACCACTCTCAGTTTCGATCCAAACTTTTTCTTTGTGGCCACTACTAACTCTACAAGTTGTTGAGTCAATGAATCCTTATTTATCCCGCCACTTACTTCCCTATTTCCAACCTTAATGACAACTGTTTCAACATCTTGCATACAATCATCATAGAAGTTGTTCTCAATTCTCCAAGTTAGCTCTGCTATTCTTATTCCGGAATCAGGTCTAGCTCTGTTGTACTTTCCTCTTGTAAACTCACTTGCTTCTCTCCCTCCCACATCCCCTATCAACATTGTATAGGAATGTTTTTCCTGGGGTACATTTAATTTGTCTCCGCTAGCCTCTTGAGGACTATCTGCACCAGTAGATATTATTTCTACTTGCACGTCATTGTATGCAGTTTGGACTTGATCAATCATTGGCTTTGGAGAGATTCGTAAAAACAGATCAGATAATACTTCTGCCAAACTATCAATTCGGTGGCTAACAACCACCGACTCTCTTTCATACTCTAACACTGTATTCTCATAATTCATTATCTGACTCTGTAATGTCAATAACTGATACGGAATATCAGAGTACTGATCTCGCAACATCAAATGAATATTGGCAACTTCAGACACTTTTGACTCCATTAGATTTTTCATGTCCCTGTATACCTCGTCCAGAACACTTGATTGCCTCATCACATCTTGTTGAAGTCCATGACTGGTTCCTGAAGCTAATTCATCCATTCCTCCCTTCGTTCCTCTTTTCAATTCACACAAAATCATTGTTATTTGTGAATTAATACTCTCCTCCCATTTTGTTCTTCGAACGCTCTCTATTTTCCAATCTTCCTCATATTTTTTCCAACTAGCTTTCAACTCATCTGTTGATACAGCCTCTATCACCAGTTCCTTTCCATTTGTCTTGTCTCTTGTCCTTAACTTCCTCTGACTCATGTTTCCATATAAGGACCTTGACAAGTCACGAAAATCAAAACCCAATACTCCGTGTCTAGTGAAATTCAATTTTGTTTATCACAAGAACCTTGGTAGGCCTAAATAGAAAATTACTAATTGTGTTCAGGATCCTCTCAAACACATTTAATAGGCAAAGTTTTATACCTCAAAATGTTCCTCTTCTTTCTCCGTAGAACTACAATCAAAATTTCAGCGAAAAATATACCAGGTATCGGCACAAAATCAAATTAATTCACCAGCAATTCTTCCTGCAGCTGTATCCATTCACGGCCTTCGTGTTTTCCCCCAGATATTGGGGGAAAATCTGGCTGAAATATTTTGTACCTCAAAGGGTTAATATATTGGTAATTATTATAGATTATGAACTTTCAAAGTATAATATTTAAAAAGAAATGGCATATCATTGAAAATAATGATTAATACCAATGTTTGCATGAATGACCACAATTTGTTTCCGTAGCTGAAGCACACGCTAAGAACGCGCAGCCTTGAATTCCTGGATGATCATTGTAGATCAATAATTAATTGATAACAACAGTTGAAAATTATATTTTCTACAATGTACTTAGGACCGTAACTTCAAATTATCAATGCAAAAAAACTTTGTTGAAATTAGAAATAGTGTGTGTTACACAATTGCCCCTTTGTTACAATTGACCCCAATGGGTAATTTTTGACAATTGTGCTTTTAATGATATTTTTTAGTTAATTAATCCATTTGAATGTTTGTTGAGCTTCTTCAGTATGAAATTCTCTATCTATATAATATATTATGTTTATTATGACACTTATTTTACTGCATTATAATCGAAAATGAAATTGGTTTTTGAAAGTTACTCACCTTGTAGAAAAACAAACAAACGGTGATAACTTTTGTTGCTAACTTCACACTGCAGTGAAAATTTAGTCAAATGTGCTTCTCACAATTATACAGACTTTACATATATTGTCAAGGAATTTCAAACGTTGTTGTGATGTACAGGGCCTCTGTTACAACTGTCCCGTGTTACAATTGACCCCAGTCTCCCCTATTAGTTTCGCTGTCCGAGTTGAATTGCTAAAAGCAATTGAAAGAAAATGAAGGGAAATATTTTTTTTAATTTGTATTACGTACCCCTCTACATGTTGCAATCACTATTTTTGTGTTCATGTACAATAATATTTGCAATTTTGCTACTTTTATTGGTGAAAAGTAACCTCCGTCCCGTGTCCTACTTCGAAAAGTCGATGTTTGAGCGCACGGCATTTAATGTTGAGGCAGTAAATATAACAGGATGATTTTTTTTAGTGAAAAGTCCACGCAAAGTTTACATTTACACAGAGTAAACATCAGTTAGTCCTCACAATTAATTGTAGCTATTTGTTTGTCAACTTGTTTCCTTGAATTTGCTGCTTGCTTCATGGCGATATGGCGAAACGTCAAAAAAAGAGAAATTATTATTCATCAAAAAAGGTGGGAGTACCCTTTCTCCCGTAACTCCTGTCCACCCATGTATAATTAAAACGTGTCAAGTTACATACTAGCATTAATTTTTATTTAATTGTACGATGTTGCCACGGAATATTTCTAGAGTTTTAAGTTTCTGGCACCTACCCCTAAATTACAGTAATCATTTTTCTTCTTAAAAGTAACTCCTGTCCCGCGTAACTCCTGTCCCAAAACAGCAATTTCAATGGGGCCGGGAACAACGAAAATTTTAGAATTTTCATTTGTGCATGATCTGATGCTTTAAAAGTTACCATTATATGTACAATAGTATGTTAGAATAGAAAAAACTCTTGCATTAAGTGCTATACATATGATTTTATTGGACTCAAGTAACTACCGACCTTCCGAAATAACCACTGTCCCACCCTTAAAACTGTCGACAAAATTAAAATACTGTTGATAGCATCTGTTTATATTTTTTTCCTCATAATATATACAACAGTTTACTCAGTTTAATTTAGTTTGTATCATTTGCACTGTGATTTGCATGTGCAAAACTAAATTTAATGTGGAATTTTGATAAATTCCGTCAAAATAGTAAGTACTTATGGCACACATTTTAAGTTATTTGTATTTCTAAGTCACGGTAATTTTTTTTTTAATAAGTCATATCATAAGCTTACGAATAAATACCATAAGCAAGTAATCAGAGTTACATATTTTATATTGTAGGATTAAATATGTGTAGGACGGAGGATACTAAAATGAACGTTTCATCATGCAAAATCCTAAATAATTTCGAAACACCCGAGGATCGATCGAAGCTACTTTCCAGATGGCTTCCCAAATATATAAGTAATATTAAAAAATTAATGCAACATGAAACAAGTAAAAAAAAATTGATGAAATTTTTTTTTCTGAAACTATAATATAGTGGGATAATGGCCCATATGCTAACGTAATCTATGCGGTCCCTGGGATCGTTTTTGAACGGGCTCCTGTGATTGGTTCTAGTTTAAAAAAATTATCTTTCGATTGGTTGCTCCGATCAATTTGAAATTTAGCAAAGTCATTGCAACCAACATTGTACCCAATCATACAAAGTTTCAGCCAAATCCTCCCATTGGTTAAAATTTAAAAAAATCTTTCATATGATTTTTGAAATTTAAACTAGAACCGATTGAGCGATCAACTTAAAACTTCGCGTGGTCATTGGTACCAACATTATCTGTATTTTTTGACAATTTTCAGACTTATCTGTGTTTAAATCCAAACGTTTTTGACATTTTACGGACATTTTTGCGTGTTGCTGTCAAATAACTCAAAAATGTTGATCACGGCTACTTCGACTCTTTATAGTTCCAAGGTAGTTAGAGCAACTTTCAAACGTATGAAACTGATATGACCGTTCAACAGATCGTCTAATATTGTGTAAGTACACACACTTTTATCATATGAGTGGTCCCAGGTATATTTTTTTTAAATAGATCCTATGATTTTTGAATATTAACAAGGAGCGTTTTAATCAAAAAGGTTCAATCGATCAACTTAAACCTTTGCATGGTTATTGGGACTAATACTTCAGGAATATTTGGAGATTTTTATACCTACAAGTCTGACGAATTTCAAGAATTATTGGCTTTTAATGATATTTTCGATAGACATAATTTCGGTTCGAGGTGTTGCGCGTGTCCGTGCTCGCTCATCAACGCGTTACACAGAGCGTTTTCCTAGTTATAATATATTAGTATAAAAATAATAATATAATCATTAGCAGCAACAACAGTCGCAACTCAACACCACGCGCAGGCGCAAAGGACACGGCAACAGCAGAGTCTAAATCATAACCAAGCAGAACAATATCAGCGGGGACATTTTGGTTCTTGCCCCAACAGCAAAAACATCGACAGGAAACAGGGTGCTTCGAGGCAAGATAGCTAAAAGACAGGGCGGAGAATCAAGGTCGCATCCCAAAACAAAAAAGACATATATTAAATAAAGTAAATGTAGGAATCATGTTTTGGAATTGCTAAGGGTATAAGTATAATTGGATCAAGAGTGTCAGTTAGATAGATGGTTGAGAAAGTGTGAGGCATTGATTTCAAACAGACTACATACATCTAGGAGTTGCGCGACTTCGACTTGGTTTTGGACTCACAAAACAAACATGACAAGAGGAATCTAGGTTATACCGTGCATGAAGTATAATAGAATACAACCTGATGAGCTGAAAGATTTTAATATTACTATGGGAATATTAAAAAGTGAGTTAAAATGTAGCTACTATATAAACAACTTTGAGGGCACCAATTTTCATGATTTGGATCACTCTAAAAAAATAAGTGTCAAATTACTAGAAAATAATTAGTATTGTTACAAACCTAACTTTAGTTACTAAAAATATTTTTGTAATTGTTCCATGTTGTAAATTTTTAGTATTGGTTACAAAATATTTGTTTGTATTGAAAAGTGTTGCGCGCGCACTCCTTGTTGAATTAGCGGGCGGAACGGAACGCCGACCGAACCGGACTGGACTGTGCGAACTGCGAGTGAAGTGAAGTTTCGTTTTGTTTTACGATTTTGTACGTTTTCAAGTATTGTGTAATCCAAGGTATGTATATATTATGAGTTTATTTATTATTTCAATGATAGTCAACAAATCTTTTCTGGCTATAGTTAGTATACTGCTTTAGAAATAGAACAATGAGTCTGAGTCTGTATTGTTATCTGTTCATAAAAATTTGTCAATTGCTAATCAATATCTACAGGAGGACTTTACGCGGGTATTGCAATGGAGTCATGATCACGATTTAATCATTAATTCAAGTAAAACAAAAATAATGCACTTGTGTTCACCTTTCAACTCTAGTATTGATTCTCCTGTACAGGTTAAATTCCATACATCTTCTTGTCTACATTTAATGAGTTGCGGATCAAGATGTTGTCAATGTGAGGATGAAATTGACATTGTGAGCACTTATGTTTACTTAGGTGTGTTACTTGACCGCCATTTCAGCTGGAAGCCACACATTGACATTCTCTGTAATCTTTTGCGAATATGCTCTTTTCATTTATACAAACTTAAATTTATATTACCATTTGAAATTATCAGATCTGTGTATTGTGCTCTTGCTGAATCTTTATTACTGTATGGAATCTTGGCGTGGGGAAATGCTACTGCTGGCCATGTTAAACGTATAGAATCCCTTCAAAATAAGATGATAAGAACAATTGCTCCACCCCATATTAAATTGCACGAGGCTTCAATTGATCAATTATATAAGTTTGCTAATCTGTTGCCTTTTTTACAGCTTTTCAAGTACAGATTGATTTTAAAACATTATTATTGTCCTGAATTTAGGAATTTATTTGTACACTCAAAAAATACTAGAGCTCAAACTCATATAACTTACACAGTCCCCAACTATACCAACAAATATGGTAAGAGGCAGTTAGCTGTTAACATTCCGAATATTTTAAATTTAATCCCTGATAACTTAAAGAATTTAGAAAAATATGCTGAAATTAAACGCGAGTTAAAAAATTGGTTTCTTTTCAATTGTTAATTTTATTTTTGCTGATCTTCTATAAAAGCTGTGACAGATTGCTCGTTGGTAATAATTCATTGTATAATAATATTGTCTAGATTTATTTTGTTGTTCACTACGGCATTGGTGCGTATTATTGTTTTGGGAGTTTTTTTTTGATCTTGTATTTTTCTTGTGTTGTCACACCGCATTATTTGTATTGTTAATTTTTCTTTTATGATATACACCTGCAGATAAGCCTGCATGGCTTTGCAGGATTTTGTTTGATGTATTTTTTGTAATAATGTACTGTGTGTATCTGTGTGACTAATAAAAAAAAAAAAAAAAAAACTAGTAGCAAGATGGCCCGGGCGGGCCAAGTTCCTCGTTGTGAGATATTACAAGGACGAGTATCGTCTGTGTTTCTACTGATAGATTGTTTGGTTGCAGTGTATCATAATTGGTGTCGCAAACTATGATTTTTGGAAGGTATATGTATTATTTAAAATGCTAGATAACTTAATCGCAAAAAATTTGGATTTATAACATAAGAAATCTCACAAAATGGCCGCTTGACCATAATACCTACATATTAGGTACATACCTACCTTCTAGAAAATAACTAAATTTTACTATAAGTTGATCTTAGATATTCAAGCTATAGTTAGGTGAGTACCAGGGCCGTATTATCCATAGGGAACATAGGCAGTCTGGCTAGGGCCTACGAAGCTTTTGGGGCCTACGAAAGTGCCAGAAAATTGATTTCAAAGTGTCAAAAACCAAAAAATGCCCTGCGTGGCAGTTTTGAACATGTCTCCCACCACCCCCAAAGTACCTAATTTAAAAAAATATTGAATATTTCAACAAAATACACCTCATAATGTCTCAAAATTGATTTTAAAGTGTCCAAAAACCAAAAAACGCCCTGCGGGGCAGGTTGGGTAGCACTCCCCCCACACCCCCTTGGCCCGCAAAATATTTTTTTCCTTGCCTTGCCCACACCTGGCTGAAAACCTGCGGACGCCCATGCCCATTGTTTTCTTCAGCAAAACACTAAAGATCATTGATCGTCTCCCCGCTTATTATTTTACAAATTAACCATTGGAAAATTAAAATATTTCAGACAGGTGGGGGGGCATACGAAAAAAGTACTGCCTAGGGCCTACGAAGGTCTTAATACGGCCCTGGTGAGTACAGTACAGTAACAGATAATATGTTTGTTCAGACTAATAATTGTCTATGTGTAGAAACCGATAGATGCGGAACCAACTGTTCTTCCAGGGTGGGATCTAATAATTCAGATTATGTATTTGCTTGCAGTTTGATTTGGACCCTGACTAAGTATCCAGGCGACTGTCCGTATACATGTCTATGGACTGTCTTTGCATCCAGGCGACTCTGTCTTTGCATCAAGGCAACTCAATCTGTGGCACCGTGACATCAAATGAGGTACCTATAAGTATGCTATACAATATTATTTGAGTTTACGAGATGGCTAGTTTGAAGTAGTTTTGCAGTATGTCTTGAAGTAGATTTGCAGTAGCTTTGCAAGCTTTGCAAATGTTTGCAGTTATCTATTGTAGTTTTACAGAAGGTAGCTTTGCACGCTTTGCAGTTTGCAGTCATTTCTATTGTATAGTTTTGCAGTAGCTTTGCTAGCTTTTCAATTGTTTGCAGATATTTCTATTGTAGTTTTACAGAAGGTAGCTTTGCACGCTTTGCAGTTGCAGTCATTTCTATTGTATAGTTTTGCAGTAGCTTTGCTAGCTTTTCAATTGTTTGCAGATATTTCTATTGTAGTTTTACAGAAGGTAGCTTTGCACGCTTTGCAGTTTGCAGTCATTTCTATTGTATAGTTTTGCAGTAGCTTTGCTAGCTTTTCAATTGTTTGCAGATATTTCTATTGTAGTTTTGCATTAGGCAGCTTTGAAAGCTTTGCAGTTATTTGCAGATCTATTGTAGTTTTGCAGTAGGCAACTTTGAAAGCTTTGCAATTGTTTGCAGTTATATCCACTGTAGTTTTGCAGTGGCTATGACAGCTTTCTATTTATTTGCACTTATTTTTATTGTAGTTTTGCAGTGGCTGTTGCAGCTTTATCATTGTTTTCAGATATTTCTATTATAGTTTTGCAGTAGATAGCTTTGCAAGCTTTGCAATTGTTTGCAGTCATTTCAATTGTAGTTTTGCAGTAGCTTTGCTAGCATTGCAATAGTTTGCAGTTATATCTATTGTAGTTTTGCAGTGGCTATGCCAGCTTGATAATTGTTTACAGTTATTTCTATTGTAGATTTTCAGTGGCTTTGCATGAATTGCAATTGTTTACAGTTAATTCAACTGTAGTTTTGCAGTGGCTTTGCTAGCTATACAATTGTTTGCAGTTATTTCTACCCATAAAAAACACTTCGTGTAAAAATACCAGCCAAGTCTCTTCAACTAAAAAAAAAAATGAAATCTAAAAATTCTGCACTGAAAAGTAGTGATATCAAAAAATTAGCCAAGTCAAAACTTTATTTGAAAATCAAAAAATACTTGGCGCATCGTGTACTTAAATAGCTTGGAAGTATAAGCCAATTATAAATTATACATGAAATATACATATACATAGTATACCTATAATGCCCTAAAAAAAACGATGCGCCAAGTATTTTTTGATTTTCAAATAAAGTTTTGACTTGGCTAATTTTTTGATATCACTACTTTTCAGTGCAGAATTTTTAGATTTCATATTTTTTTTTAGTTGAAGAGACTTAGCTGGTATTTTTACACGAAGTGTTTTTTATGGGGATATCACTCCTTTTTTTAGTTTATTCTAACAACTTGTGACACATATGAAATGAACAATTACTAAATTCTTTTAAAAAATCATCACCCTTTACAATTTCGTTACCACTAATGAATAGCAGCGTATGGTCCTAAATAATTGCTTTAAATGATCTTTCACGAAGAATAGCAAAGGTTTCATTCCAATCAGTCAACCCAGTTCCGAGATATGGAAACACTTCGGTTTTCAAAATGGCTGCTGAACTTTCTGCAATGCCACATAGAATTTATTTCTATAAATGATGTGTATCATTTTAAGCTTTCTGAATATGTATTTATTGTATAGGAGGGAATTATAATAATTTATACATTTGAATGACGTCATTTCCGGTCTCATAAATAGGAAAATTCTATTTGTACTGTTCATATTCCATAGAGATGGCCATCCGAATCGTTTGGCGCTAGTTTCATACCGATTTGTCTACCAGTTTTTGAGATATGACGTTACTTCCGGTTTAAAAATGGCGGCTGAAATCTCTGACCCCTTGAAGTATATTTGAAACATGATTATAATTTTATAAGCTGTCTCAAATAGTATATTTATTGCATCAAAATAAAAATTTGTGAGATTATTAAAATGTGTGACGTCATTTCCGGTTTAGGTATGAGAAACTGCAAATATTATTGATGATAATACATAAAGTTGACCGTCTTAATTGTTTTGCTCTGGTTTCGTTGAAATCTATTTAGCCGTTATTGAGATATGATGTCACTTCCGGTTTCAAAATGGCGGCTTCCGGTTGGTTTTATAACAAGTCACATGAGACGTCAAAAGTACATACGTTACATAAATATCAAAATAATCGGATCAATCTTTGTTGCCAAAAAGCCAATCGATGTATTTCAAATTTCATTACGTCATTTCCGGTTTCTTTAACATAATGTTTAGTCTTTTGCTACTTATCATGCATATAGAAGACCGTCTGGATCGTTTGGCGCAATTTTCGTTCCAATCGGTCCAGCCGTTGACGAGATATGACGTCACTTCCGGTTTCAAAATGGCGGCATAAAACCAGTTATAGCAAAAGGCACCTCAGACGCCAAAAGTGCATATGTGGTAAAAATTTTAAATCAATCGGTTCAGCCGTTTATGCTGTGGCCTGTTTACCATATTTTAGCTCCACCCTACAGGTGGATTCACACGGCCGTTCCAACCTTCGAGTTTGGAACTCAAGTTTGCCAAAGTTTCGAATCGCCGTTCCAAAAACTCCCGTGTGAACTATGAAAGTTTGAAACTCAATCCTCACAGTTCGAATCTTTTCATAGTTCACACGAAGGTTTTTGGAACGGTGATTCGGAACTTCGGCAAACTTGAGTTTCAAACTCGAAGTTTGGAACGGCCGTGTGAATCCACCTTACTACTACTACTGAGATTATTATGAAAACCGCCCTAAAACACTGTTTTCACGGCCCTCTAGCGCGCAAAGGGCGTAACCTATTGTTCCCAAATTTGGTATATGTTGTAGGGTGGGCCATAGATCGAAATTAAGATATATCGCAACAATGTGAGATTTTCCAATTTTAAGATCCAGTAGGCCGAAAATGCCACTTTGATGCTTACAGTAAAAGTGGGTTTGCTCCAGCCTTTTTAAATGAGTGTGTGCGCGCGCCGTACGACTTGGCTGGCGTGGAGCGACCGCTCCACTAGATTTTAGTTTTGCAGTCGATATGCCAGCTTGATAATTGTTTGCAGTTATGTCTACTGTAGTTTTCAGTGGCTTTGCATGAAATGCAATTGTTTGCAGTTATTTCTATTGTAGTTTTGCAGAGGCTTTGGAATGTTTACAATTGTTTGTAGTTGTTTCTAGTATTGTAGTTTTGCAATAGGTAGCTCTGCAAGCTTTGCAGTTTGTCCTATGGTAGCTTTGCTAGCTACTATACTGATCTGGTAGACCGTTATCCACTGAACAAATACAATTTGCCTGGGTCGTTAGAGAAGTAAAGAGTTTCATTACACCATGCAATGTGTCGTTGTCTGATATCATGGTGTGTAACAGCCAAGAGTTCAGTTCATATATTGCAAATTTGTTCTAAGTGTACTATTTCTGTTTTTTATGATTCCAGATAGCAATGAAGATACTCATTGAATTGAACTCGTCGGCTAAGCGAGTAGAGTTTGAATGTGAAATTATTTAGCACTCACGCTAAATAAGTATAATTTGGTTCCTCCACAAAAACAAAACATTTTTAGTAATCTCACTACTAAATGTTGTGTTTAGGCCGGGTAGGACCAACTCTGGATTAAGTTAACTCTCGAGGGTTAACCAATGAAACATGTTGGCGCGAATTCCATAGCCAATAAGATTCACTAATTTCCACTAATCATCGAGAGTTAACTTAATCCAGAGTTGGTCCTACCCGGCCTTAGTGTACGAAAATATGTTTGGTATTCTTACTAATAAATTAAGTGTTAAGTGTACTAAAATTTGTTTTGTAACTTTACAATAAATATTTACGGTTTGTATACAAGTATTAATTGTGTAACCTTACTAACAAAAGTTTTGTATTTAATACCCAAACATTCCTAGGCAACAGAGTCTCCAAAATTTTTTTTAGTAACCTTACACATTTTTTTTTAGAGTGATTGGAAGATGATTGCACTTTGTTTCGTGATAGTTTCTATTCTGTTTATTATTTATTTCCAATTAACTTTTTATTAGGTTCATGTATAGTTGGTAGTTTTAGTATTATATATCCCCATAAAAAAACACTCCGGACATAAATTTCTCTATATTACGGAACAGGTTGGGTGAGTGGTTAACGCTCTGAACTTGTATTCCGGAGGCCCGGGTTCGATTCCCGCGGCCGTCCTTCCTGACTGGGGTTTTTTCGTGGTTTTCCCTCAGTCGACAGGCAAATGCTGGGAAGGTACCCTATACTAATAGGCCACGACCGCCTCCTTCCCACCTTCCATCATTACCTACTCTGCACCATCATCTCCCAATCATCATCATAATCATTCATCCGTCGCCATTAGCCTCGCTGCAGAACAGTGCGACGTTAAGCCCCAGACAAAAAAATCTCTATATCTTTATTATCAACCCCCGATTTCTCAAAATGACAAATTTCACATACATCTTCAACATAAACAAGGGTATTGTGCTCGAGGGATACTCTTTGTTTTGTTTACAAGATAATAGATATGGGCATGTTCTGTGAGGGCCTTACATGATAATAACAAATTGATGAATTATCAATTTTCTTGAAAATCGCATAAAAACCGGCAACAACTTTAAAAAAACGTTTCTAGGTGACATAGGATCAAAAGCACAATACATAACACGGATATATATCTCATGATGATAAGTTGGATGAATACACCCCTTATACCATCCATGTTGACAAGGTACCACTAAAATGTTTATTAAAACGTAATTAATAAATAAAAAATATGTGTATAAGTTTGTAATTATTACATGTTATCTTTGTAATCGTTGTAGCCAACGGCTGGTGTGTTGGATGTAGCCAACGGCTTGTGTGTTGGATACCTCTGTTCTCGTTTGATCACCGAGGTTAAGCAACATTGAGCGCGGTCAGCGATTGGATGGGTGACCATTCAACTCTGCCTTGCCAGGTTGCTGCCGTTGGGCCAGAGAGACTGGGGTGTTTGGGGGTCAGTGTGACGACCTCCCTGCACCTGTTATCAGTCTCTCGACGGCGCGGGTTGTGGAGGCTCGTGATGTGAATGTTACACCGTCCTTCGGAAGGGAAGTTAAGCCTTTGGTCCCCTTGGTATCTTTCGTCAGGAGTAGGCTAAATGCCGGTACCGGGTTTCCTCTCCTCCCTTCTCTATATTACATTCTCACTAGCGCAGCCTGGCTCTGTTGAGAATATAGACTTAATAATAATAATGAATTAAATCGAAAATTTTAATATTTTTTTCAATGGTACATATATACTATTGCACAATTATAGTTTAAATGAATTTAACGTAAGTATTTTTTCTCTGCGAACGTATTATTGCATTATTTTGTACATCCCTCAGAAAGGTGGAGTGGGGATAAGGTGTCACGCGAAATCCAGGTAGCTGTCAGCCGAATATAATGGAATGAATTCTCAAAACGAGGGGTTTGACTAATTTTGACTGTTGGGAGAGAAAAATACCATAGATTGGACGTGAGTATAGTATTTTCTAAAATTCAAAATAAAATAAATCCCTCCCTCTAGCCCCGCAGGTCAATTATTTCGAATTTAAACAATTTATATTGTTATTTAATTTGTAATGGGAGCAAAGGGAGATAGTGAAGAAAGAGGAAAGTGGTTAAATAGAGACTTGTGGTATGGGCATTGGTAGATAGAGAATGAGTGGATGAAAATGAAAAGAATGCAGAAGTTGAAGGAACAGGCCCGGCCAGCCGGTTTTAATAATTAATCAAATAGGCTCTTGTATTTTTTTATAATCCTACCTCTTTTACCTATTGTATTTTGGAAAAGGAATACAGATTATTATTACTAGGAAAACGCTCTGAGTAACGCGTTGATGAGCGAGCACGGATACGCGCAACACCTCGAACCGAAATCTTGCATGAAAATCTTAAAAAATTCCAAAAATATTGGTCCCAATACCCATACAAAGTTTTAAGTTGATCGATTGAACCTGATGATTGAATGGTTCCTTGTTAATTGAGCGAGCGAAGCGAGCGTCTCCTTTTGACTCTTTTAGCACGGACCTCTGTTTTTTTTTGTTTTTGTTTTTGTTTTTGGCTGCTAATAGCCGATACACAGGTCGCACCGTTTCACCGATCGATCTGAAATTTTGCACACATGTAAAACCAACCTTCTCTGTTTGCAGACCCTAATTTTTTTGAAATCCATTCATTGGTTGAAATTTAAATAAACATCTCCTGATAGGCTGAAAAATGAAAATGGACTTCGACAAATGTGATCGACCTTATATTTTGCATGGTCATTAACACCAACATTGCCTCTTATTTTACAAATTTTCAGCCAAATCCTCCCATTGGTTAAAATTTAAAAAAATATTTCATGTGCTTTTGGAAATTTAAACCAGAACCGTTTGACCGATCAACTTAGAATTTTGCATGGTCATCGGGTCCAACATTATCTGTATTTTTGACAATTTTCAGACTAAACTGTGTTTAAATTCAAAAGTTATTGAAAGTTTACGGATATTTTGCGTGTTGGCTTCATATTTCTCGAATTTCATATTTCACAGTATCTTCGAATCTTCACTTCAAGGTTGTTAGAGCAGAAACTTTCAAACGTATATTATGAAACTGATATGACCGTTTAAAATTTGTTTGAACGATATCCTGTGATTTTTGGAAATTAACAATGAATTGTTCAATCACAAAGGTTCAATGTGGTTTTTGGGTTGGGACCAATATTTTAGGAATTGTTGGAGATTTTCATACAAGTCTGTGACGAAATTCAAGAATTGGCTTTTAAGGACATTTTCGATAAACATAATTTCGGTTCGAGGTGTTGCGCGTATCCGTGCTCGCTCATCAACGCGTTACTCAGAGCGTTTTTCTAGTTTTTAAAAATCACAGGATCTTGTTTTAATAATATACCTGGGACCACTCATATGATATAAGTGTGTTTACACAATATCAGATCAATCTGTTGATTATAAGTGTCATAATAAACGAGCGGGTCCAGGCCACCCCGAATCATTGCTTTCACATTGCGCGCGCACAAGTTTACTGGGCAGATGAAGGAAAAAAACTCTCTATGGGCAGACAAATTTCAACGAGCAAAAATTAAAGCTGGGCAGCTTAAAAAAATAACTCTATGGTGAGGCAAAATTTAAACTTGTGAAAATTTCAAAATAAAAAAGTAGTACCCGTGATCGGATTTGAACCGGCGCCCCCTTGCACCGCAGCCAAACGCCTTACCGCCTGATGCTGCTGATGACGGTATGAGTTGAAAACTTACTACATAAAAATACACACAGGCGTAATGGAGGGGGCGTGGTGATTCGGGGTGGCGTAGACCCGCTTCTCATAATTATGCGTTTGCAAGTTTTTGTTCTAACTACCTTGGAACATTGGAACTGAGGCGTCAATGTTGCCGTGATCCATAGCAAAAAGCAAAATGTCCGTAAAATGTCAATAACTTTTGGATTTAAACACAGATGTGTCTGAAAATTGTCAAAAACACAGATAATGTTGGTCCCAATCACCATGCAAAGTTTTAAGTTGATCGGTCAAACGGTTCTAGTTTAAATTTCAAAAATCACAGTAAAGATGGTTTTAAATGTTAACCAATGGGTGGATTTGGCTGAAACTTTGTATGATTGGGTAAAATGTTGGTCGTAATGACTTGTCAAAATTTCAAATTGATCGAACCAACCAATCGAAAGATATTTTTTTTAAATTTTGAACCAATCAGTGGATGTAAAAAAATAGGGCCTGCAACGCCCAGAAATGGTCCGTACATGTGTGCAAAATTTCAGCTCGATCGAAGAAAAACTGTGACCTGTACAGCCTCACCTAACAGAAAAAAAAAAAAAAAAACAGAGGCCCGTGCCAAATGAGCCAAAAGGAGACGCTCGCTTCGCTCGCTCAATTACTTAATTTGTGGTGGAAACAATTTTCCCATTCCCCCTTCCTACGCGCCTAAGAAAGACCTAAAACATGCATTCTATGTTTCAGTAAAACTATCATTCACTGTTTCTTTATTTCAATTTGGAAGGGGTGAATTGCCAGCTTGTGTCCGAGCGTGTTAATTTACTCGTTTACAGCTACAAGTAAGCTCAAAAGGAGGGCAATAGAGTTGCACCATCGAAATGATTTGTTAATAGACGGATCATTACGGAGCCATGTCCATTTTGTGTAAAACTAAATTTACAATTTCTACAATTCCAAAGAATTCAGACAAATTATTATTTTTTAATTGAGAGTTGGTAAGGTCATAGACTAAATAACAGTTAGGTATTTAGTCTATGGTAAGATGCATTGACCTAAGGTGATCGAATTCAAACCACAATATATATGCATATGTATTGTAGAGAAAAATTCAAAATTAAAAAAATGCAATTAAATTCTTCTATCAATAATTCATATTTATTTGTATAGGTACCCTCCTACTTATATTAATCACCATAAATGAGATTCTTATATAATGAAAGGACCAATCAGGTTTATTAAAGCTCAGATAAAATAATTTCGATGTATTTATTTATTCACATTTAAGAATTCAACAGAGTAGGTACATTTCTCCACAAGTGAATATCAAGAATAAAATAATTTAATAGAATAATTCCACTGCAATCGACACGGAACAAGAAAACTGCATCCTCGCAACCCCTGAAAATAATGCCCAAAGATAATAAGAAACACGTCTATTTCTTTTCATTTGCAAATATTGCATTGAAATATCGACTGCCATTTAGGCAGGATAAAAAGGAAGGAATGTGATTATAGTTTCTTTTTGTAATTTTGTAAAATAATCTTTGTTTAAATTATTAATTTAGCATTCAGCGGACTTAGTGGTTGATGAATAATGTCTACAGATTTCTCAATCTTACTTGTTTCAGTAATAGGCCTCTTGTGGTACAGTGGTCACCAACTTCGGATTATTTTAGGGCTGTGCAAGTCTAACAAAATTCAAGTCTAGATCAAGGTTAAATTCAATTTTTATCTCAATCGTTTGATCAAATTTCCATGTCAAATTGTGAAGTCTGGTCCTGGACCATATCGACTAAGCAATTGAGCAATCTATTTTACAGGACTACAACACCTAGCTTTCTTTATATTCACACAATGCAGTTTTTCAATAAATACCTATGATTTGTATAGTTTTATAAACAAATGAGACAACCCTGCAGACAAACCAAATGTTATTTTTTGTGTGGCTGAACTATAGTTACATTGTTTTCTTTGTCCCTACAAAAATCTTTACAAAAAAGGTGTGATCTCGCTTAAATATTTTCGATCTCGAGGGAAAAATATCTCGTTTGATCTTGCTCACTTCTTTAAATAATCTGAATCTCGCGCGACATGTAAAATTTCAATCTCGCACATCATACATCATTTTTATTTAGGTAGTAATTTTTTATTTATTGCAAAATGTCAGTACTAACTGTATAATTTGTGTAATTGAAATGACAGTGAATTGGCTTGGGTGAAAATAAATCACTCAAAACATTAAAACTCTTAACACATGAACATTACAGTGAGGATCACAGCCGTCTGTACACTCGTCGTTCGTTCCTCTTCCTCCTGCCTGTTATCTGAGTAAAAATTATAGTTCCTCGTCTGCCGTCCCAGGAAGGGGCCGCCACCCTGGCGTATTCGAATAGCCAAGGCGACGGTGGCGGCCTCCTCCAAGGACGGCAGATTAGGAACTACAATTTTTACTCAGATAACAGGCAGGAGGAAGAGGAACGAACGACGAGTGTACAGACGGCTGTGATGAGGATTCATAGCTAATATAAACCATACTTTTGATCTCTAATGTACGTTCCAATTGCACCTTCTCCAGCGCAGGGAAGTGACGCTTTAGCAAACGACTTGATGAAACAGAGCCGAGTTAACGCTTCGAACTATCCAAGTCGCTCGAACTCCATCAGACTCTGAAGAGTCGACCTGCAAGAAGAGTTCAAAGTGAAAGGCCTTTCAAGGTCAAAATTTCTCAGATTGCCATTTAAGGGACACATTCCCGGCAGCTGTCTATTATTAAATATTATGAGGTTCAGGGCTGCCACTCTATACAACCCTCAAAAACAGTTGCTTTAGTTGCCTATAGAGTATAAAAAAGTTGCTTTGTAGTTGCTAAAATGTATAAAAAAGTTGCACAATTAGTTGCTTACCGAGACAATTTTGTATGTGGGGGGGGAGGGGCAAGGCAAGGAAAACAATTTTCCTCGGTATAAGGGGAGGGGGGGGGGGGGGGCATCCCCTCACCGAGCCCCGCAGGGCGTTTTTCGTTTTTTTGAAACTTTGAAATCAATTTTAAGAAGTTATGAGGCGTATTTTGTTAAAATACTCAATATATTATATAATTTGTCACTTTGGCATGGCACAACCTTGCCCCGCAGGGCATTTTTTGGTTTTTTGACTCTGTGAAATCAATTTTGAGACGTTATGAGGCGTATTTTGTTAAAATACTCAATATATTATATAATTTGTCACTTTGGCATGGCACAACCTTGCCCCGCAGGGCATTTTTTGTTTTTTTGACTCTGTGAAATCAATTTTGAGACGTTATGAGGCGTATTTTGTTAAAATATTCAATATATTTTATAATTTGACACTTTGGGATGGTGGAGGGCATGGAACCACATTGCCCCGCAGGGCTTTTTTTGGTGTTTTGACACTTCAAAACTAAATTTTTTGAGTTTTTTGCTTACGAAATAAAACTAGAGACGTAAAACACCCCAACATTTTATGTATTCCTGACATCTTCACACTTCAGCAAAACTATTTTTTTAGGTATACGGCGTATACCCCATCTAAGTTTTTGGGTATACTTTCCAGTAAAAATACCTTTTTAGGTATAAATCGTATACCCGCCTATACCCTCGACTATACCACTGATTGTTACCCGGTACTAACCAAACCCAATGGGTATTATAATTAAACATTCATCAAATAATTATATGACAGAAAAATTTATTTCTTTAAGTCCCCAAAGAAGTGTTATCATCACACGACAAAGAATGACAGACACAAATATGTTTTGGCGGCAAAATCTAGTGGAGCGGTCGCTCCACCCAGCCAAGTCGTACTATACACTCACACTCACTCAACATACCGTAAATGCCTAATAAACTGAGGAGCAGACCAAACACTTTTACTGTAAGCAACAACATGGCATTTTCGGCCTACTGGATCTCAAAATTGGGAAATCTCACATTGTTGCGAAATAACTTAATTTCGAGCTATGGCCCACCTGACAACATATACCAAATTTGGGAACAATACGTAATGCCGTTTGGGTGCTAGAGGGCCGTGAAAACAGTGAAATTACACCCCTTTTAAAAGCTATCTGATGATGATGATGATGATGATGATTCAGATTCAGATTCAGATTCAGATATCAGGAAACGTTGCTATCACCGCCACAGCCTAAACGGCTGAACCGATCGATATGAAAATTTTACCACATGTGCACTTTTGGCGTCTGATAATACCTTTGTTCTTATAAATTTTTTGTGCCGCCATTTTTAAACCGGAAGTGACGTCATATATCAAAAACGGATGGACCGATTAGAACGAAATTAGCGCCATTCGATTAAGAAGGTCATCTATAAGGAATACCAATAGTGAAAGAAGAAATGTTCTATAACCTAAACAGGAAATGACGTCATAAAAATGACAAATCTGACTAAAATCATCTCTTATATCAATAACTACATATTCAGAAGGCTTATAATGTTACATGACATTTATAGCCGCTTGTCCGCTAGGCGGAGATCGAGTGGACCTTGCATTTATAGATACAAATTTTAGGTGGCAGTGATGTCAACCGCCATTTTGAAAACCGGAAGTGATGCCGTAACTCGAGAACGGCTGGACCGATTGGAACGAAACTTTTGCTTTACTTTGTAACATATTATTTATAGCATTAACACAGTAACAAGCACAACTTTTCTTAGCAACCAAATCACAAATTCTTATTTTTTAAAAGAATTATAATCTTTGGTGCCACAATATGTTACAAGTTGTAATAATAAACTGAAAAAAGGAGTGATATCCCCTTAAAAACACTCCGTGTAAAAATACCAGCCAAGTCTCTTCAATTAAAAAAAATAGAAGAAATCTAAAAATTCAGCACTGAAAAGTAGTGATATCAAAAAATTGGCCAAGTCAAAACTTTTCAAAAAATACTTGGCGCATCGTTTTTTTTAGGACATGTGTAGATGAGTACATTTCATTTCCTGCCTACTTCTATACTATTTATATGCACGATGCGCCAAGTATTTTTTGAAAAGTTTTGACTTGGCCAATTTTTTGATATCACTACTTTTCAGTGCTGAATTTTTAGATTTCTTCTATTTTTTTTTTATTTGAAGAGACTTGGCTGGTATTTTTACACGGAGTGTTTTATGGGGTACATGGTTACTAACAAAAAAAGAGTAAAGGTATGACAAATATAGCCAACTTCAGATCACTAGAATTGAAGCGGAATTTTCAAAATTCACTGCAAACTAGGAATCATGGATCAGATATTGTCTGTGAAGGACCTGGGTCGGACAACCATGACAACAAATGAAGTCTAGTTTCTTGTAGAAGCATTTCATAACGGTTAAGATTAAAATTGTAGTCTATTAAGTATGACGTAGTACTCCAGTCACTTTATGATTTGACCCTAAACTAATTATTTCTAAAAATGTTTTTTAACAATATTATTGAGGTCAACCCACATAACTCATAAACGAAAGTTTACCAAATTTTGGTCCGCCATTTTGTTTTTATCAAGTGTTTTGACAAAATCCCCATTTAATTTTTCACTTGAAAATGTAAAGCAAATTTTTACTTTCAATATTTTTTTATTTTTTTTGCAATGTTTTGTGCAACTCCAAAAAAATAATCAGCTTAATCGCATTCATTGTTATCCAATCATATTCATTTAAATACAAAAACATCAAAATATTAAAACTGCTCTAGTCAAGCCGTCATTTAAGTTATCGACTTCATTTTTGCACTTAAATATTCCTCACTTGATAAACTATGACATATAAAAAGTTTACCGAAATCGGCTATTTATAGCCATTTTTTCTCACGACATTTTCTACTTAAATTGACAAAAATTTTGATTCCACATTCATTTTGAGATTTAAAGCCCATGCTAATTGAAAATAAAAATAAAAAATTACTGTTTTGATCCGTTAAATATAGTTAACAAATAAAAAAATTATAGAAATTTTTGAGCAGCCATTTTGTTTTTACAGATAATTTTGTAGAAATCACGTATTAATTTTTATTCTAATAATGTTTGAATTTCCGGTTAATTTACTACGTGATTAATTATTGTTGGAAATATAGAGAATCGAGAAAAAATAATTGTCGCCATTGCTTTTGTTATTTGGCAGGTTATTTCCTTTTTGCAAATAACCTTAAATAAATCAAAACGGCTCTAAAACGACAGCCATTTGAGCTATTGGCACAAAATTTTCGGAAATTGTACATCACGTGGTACATTATGACATATTAAAAATTTACTTAAATCTAACGATTGTGAAATATACTATTAACTCAAGAAGGTCGTTTAAAAATTTGATAATTATGTGACAAAAAATCTGTAAAATCGAAATGGCTGCCTAAAAATGGGTAAACTTTGGTTCATAAAGTTGCTTAGGTGGACCATAATAAAATGTCATTTATTGAAAGCGTCGCAGTTATATCGGTGTTAAAAATTTGCAGTAAAATTTGAAAAACAATAATAATTATCATATTTTTTAAACGACCTTCTTTAGTCAATAGTTTATTTCACAATCGTTAGATTTCAGTAAATTTTTAATATGTTGTCATATTAATTATTAACAGGTTGGGTGAGTGGTTAACGCTCTCAGCTTGTATTCCGGAGGCCCGGGTTCGATTCCCGCGGCCGTCCTTCCTGACTGGGGTTTTTTCGTGGTTTTCCCTCAGTCGACAGGCAAATGCTGGGAAGGTACCCTACTAATAGGCCACGACCGCCTCCTTCCCACCATCCATCCTTACCTACTCTTCAGCATCATCATAATCATTCATCCGTCGCCATTAGCCTCGCTGCAGAACAGTGCGACGTTAAACCCCAGACAAAATAATGTACCACGTGATGTACAATTTCTGAAAATTTTGTGCCAATAGCTCAAATGGCTGTCGTTTTAGAGCCGTTTTGATTTATTTGAGGTTATTTGCAAAAAGGAAATTACCTGCCAAATAACAAAAGCGATGGCGACAATTATTTTTTCTCGATTCTCTATATTTCCAACAATAATTAATCACGTAATAATTTAACCGGAAATTCAAACATTATTAGAATAAAAATTAATACGTGATTTCTACAAAATTATCTGTAAAAACAAAATGGCTGCTCAAAAATTTCTATAATTTTTTTTATTTGTTAACTATATTTAACGGATCAAAACAGTAATTTTTTATTTTTATTTTCAATTAGCATGGGATTTAAATCTCAAAATGAATGTGGAATCAAAATTTTTGTTAATGTAAGTAGAAAATGTCGTGAGAAAAAATGGCTATAAATAGTTGATTTCGGTAAACTTTTTATATGTCATAGTGTATCATGTGAGGAATAATTAAGTGCAAAAATGAAGTCGATAACTTAAATGACGACTTGACTAGAGCAGTTTTAATAAAATTGATGTTTTTGTATTTAAATAAATATGATTGGATAACAACGAATGCGATCAAGCTGATTATTTTTTTGGAGTTGCACAAAACATTGCAAAAAATAAATAAATATTGAAATTAAAAATTTGCTTCACATTTTTAAGTGAAAAATTAAATGGTGATTTTGACAAAACACTTGATAAAAACAAAATGGCGGACCAAAATTTGGTAAAATTTCGTTTATGAGTTATGTGGGTAGACCTCAATAATATTGTCAAAAAACATTTTTAGAAACAATTAGTTTGGAGTTGGACCCTTTTTTTCAGTAAAATGACTGGAGTATAGTTTAAAGTGTTCGCTACTTAAAAACTTATGTACCGTGAAGTGGGGATACTTTGCCAGTTTTTTGCACATTTTGCCAAATATAACAGTGATGGGGTTAGAAATTTTAGTTTTTGAGCTTGCAGTGGTATTAGTATATCCTTTGGAAACATTTTTCCAAATTTATATGTTTCATAAAAAAATGACTAGCTTTTTTTTTTTTTTGGATTAAATAAGTAGCAAAGTTGCCCCCTCATGGGGTTACTTTGCCAACAGTGTAAAATTGATGGTAATAGGCAAATATACCCCCCACATGTTAACTTTGCCAGTCTAGATGACATGATAGATGTTCTACAGTTGAAAAAAATACATTTTCATATTATTTTATTACTTTATTATTACATACGGGCAAATATACTACCTACTATCAGTAAATTATGCTTTCTACAGTCATTGAATAGATTATAATGTTAAAAAGAGCATCATCATATTTGTCCTTTCTTTTATTAATACCAATAAAGATTACCATACATAAAAAAAAAATAAAATCGGCCAGGACACCCCCCGACAAAGTTAACCCAGAATTTAAAAAAAAACTGCGGGGCAACATTGCCTCGCAAGATTGCTCCCGTCATTTTTAAGTTAGGAGCGTGCAACAAGTTTTAAACTGTTTACTAAACCCAAAGCTATAATTCCTTGAAGTTTAAAGTCAATATTCACATAACTTTTTGAAATACACACCAAATATTTATATTGTGCAAATTTGATGAAATATTTTCAACTATTTAAAAGTAGAATAAAAAACTTCCCTGTAGCATCACACATGAACTTTGCAGTCAGTATTACAGACACAACATCAGAAAATACACCAGAACAACCGGGAACATTCTAATGTGTATACTTTTCAAGATATGACATTTTTTAACAAAACTTAAAAATTTTGGCAAAGTTACCCGCAATGGCAAAGTATCCCCACTTCACGGTACCTATAATTTCTTAGTACCTATGTTTCGGATATAGTCTGGGTTACAAATAATACCTATCTACCCAATATCATATTATATATCTATCTATACCTACCTATGTTATAATACCTACATATAATATATTATGTTTTAAATTTAGTTTGTGAAAGATCTGGGCATGACTTGAGTAGTACCAATCCAAAACCAAATTATATTTTTATTGTCATATAAAATTTATTATGTTTACTGTGTAGAACTATCAAGATCACAGATGGTATCTCTTAGTACTTAGACTACAGTAAATTATCATTATGTTTAACTTTTAGATGCAAGTTAACAAATAATATTATAATATATCAATTCTGTATTGCAACCACCGGAAATGTAAACTTATAGGTTCTGCCATTGACTGTGTGTATTACCAAAGTTACATGTAATTCTTAAGTTGTAAATAAATCACTATTATATTCTATTCTATTCTAATATTTAAAATACAAATTTATTTCTGGTACAATTTAGTAAAAATACCAAAAAGGAACAAAAAAGTTGCCAAATAGTTGCTTTTTGACGTATTTCTGAAAAAAAGTTGCCAAATAGTTGCTTCCCTTAAGAAAAAGTTGCTTTTCAGTTGCTTTAAGTTGCCAGTGGCAGCCCTGGAGGTTCTGATTTGAAAATTAGATCAATGATTATTTGAGTGTGAACGTAACACCAAAACATTACCCTATACATTGTATATTTACAAAATGTCTGAATCAGCTACAATGACATGGAAGAAGAGAGGCCAACTGAGCACTTCAGGGACTATTTCACGGAAGCGCTAGTCCGTCTTGTAATTTGTTGTTTTATACAGTGCAGGGGCGGATCCAAGGAGGGGCGGAAGGGGCGATCGCCCCCCCCATGATTCCTCCTCCACCTTCTATTAGATCAGCAGGTTGATTTTTCATTTCGTCAAATTTACAAAAATATCGTAATCATGGCTTGTTTATTGGCAAGGATTAATCTTTGCTCTAAAAGTGCTTTAAAACTAAATGTTTTCTTCAATATTTTGAAAAAAATGTTGCCAGAAAAGATAGGCCTTTAGCGGCTGAGAGCATGGGCGTCCACAGGGGTGACTGGGGGGCAAGGATGTCAGGATAGCATAATAATTTGGTGGTGTTTTTGGTGGTCAAACCAAAAAATACCCTGCGGGGCAAGGTGGGAGCACTCCTAACGTCTCAAAATTTAATTTCAAAGTGTCCAAAAACCAAAAACCGCCCTGCGGGCCAGTGTGGGGGGCTCGCCCCCCACACCCCCCTTAGCCCGTGGGACAATTGTTTTCCTTGCATTACTCCCACCCCCTGGTAAAAATTCTGCGGACGCCCGTGGCTGGGGATAGGTACCCCTAGAACCCCTCCATATTTTCCAAAATCCAAAATCGCCCCCTCCATGACGAGAGGCTAGATCCGCCCCTGATACAGTGGTAAGGTATAATAATTAATAATTAAGAATAAGCAAGGCATAAAATGTGTAGTAAACATGACACGAATGTGTGACACACATGACACAAGTTTACAAATAGTAAACAAACATGACATAAATTTGCCATGTAAAAAACTCATGAAGACCGATACTTACACGAGCTTTTACTAGTCAATCTCAAATGCTCACTGAAGAAATCCTTCCACATGTACTCTTGTAGAAGAAAAGTATATTTTATTCCACAAATTCAAGGTGTGAAGTTCAACTTGTGGCATTTCAACTCAAAAGAATTGAAAAGATTGTGAATTAAGTAGCTAATAACATGAACAAACCTGCTGTTGTGGTTATGTGCCAACTAGGAATCATCGCTTCCTCATAAGTTCAGGAAGAAATCCTCTGGCAACGTTGCCGAGCAACCACTCATTCACTTGCGGGATAGGTAAGGTGACCATACGTACCGTTTTTAATGCTCTTGTCCCGGTGTCCCGAGAACCTTTGCGAAACGGATCATTTGTCCCGGTTTTGAAATTGCCGCTTAAAATGTCCCGCCCGGTAGTTCACTCTAACGCCGCTAGATGTAACTTTTGTCTACAGCAGTCACATCTAAAATGCGTAAAAGAAGATGCGCACGGATTTCGATTTCGTTGAAAGTTAAGATGGCGTGCGTTTAGTTGGTTTAGCCGGTTTGTGTTCCTGTCGTTCATCTGTCTGTGATATTATTGTTACTTGTTAGAACTTTTACTTATGGCTTCTCAGAGGAAGTGCAAATTTAACGAAGACTTAAAGAAAGAGTTTGTGTTTATGAAAAAGGTAAAAACTGATAATGACCACGAAATAAAGTGCATGGTCTGCGAGACAATACTGTCAATAGCTCACGGCGGTAGGTCGGACATCAATGACCACATAAAAACTCCATCATCCAACCACAAGATCAAGATTTTTTCACGTTAGTTTACCTACTTTCCTGAAAATAACTATACTTTTAAAGTGATTTTAAGCCATAATTGAGTGATGCATTTCAAAAAATTCGCTGCGCGGTATTTTTCTGGGGCAAGCCCCCCAGACCCCCCTTTGTATCACTCAAAAACTTTGTCCCGGTTTGACTCCTCTCGAATATGGTCACCTTAGGGATAGGTATTTCTAGATGCTTTTGCAGAATCCGTCCAACAGCTAAAGAAACTTCATTAGGATCTGTAGAAGAAAAATCACATATATTTAGGAATATTCTTAACAATAGTTCCAACAAATATATTCGCCCAGTCCATTCAATATCGGTGGGTGACAAATTCATTGAAGCATTATTTTGTTCGGTGGGTAGGTACTTGGACATAACAAATTATGTCAAGTCAAGTTTCAAGATGGTTAAAGATATTATTCTGGACTAAACAATCTATGTTCATATTTTAAATTGTTTATATTGAGTACTATAGGTAGGTACACCTACGTGCACTACCTAGGTTAACGATTCTTACCTGAAGCTCATTTGTATAGGTACAAGAAAGAAATTGGATCAGCTGATTAGTTTTAGTCTAATATCGGAGAATAAAATTAATGTACCTACCATCAAAATCATAACAGCAAAGCAAGTTCAAATCCACAGTTCAAATCAAAGCGAAGCAAATCTGATCTGACAGTTCTGTTCTGTTTGTTGACAGTTGAGTGAGGCAAGGCAAACAGACTGTTTTACCGGCTGAACTTTTCAGAACGTAGCCCTGACGTCATACACAGCAAAACTGCACGACTATTGGTCGAAATTGTGTACTTGACGTCATAGCCTTAAGCGTTCTTGGCTAAAAATCGCGCGAACATTCAACAATGAAATTTATAACAATAGAAATCTGTGAAACTGAATAATTGAAGCTAAGTTTGCAAGGTTGTTCTACTTTCCAACTGAAGCAGATATTTGAACTGCAATTCTGAATATAAGCTACATCTGTACACATTACTATAAAAGTAAGTATTTTAGAAATGAGTACGCCATATCGTAGTGAGCAAATGGGCCTTTACCAGCTAGTAATGCGCCACGAGTCAGCTTTCGAATGTGTCTCAACACTCGGCGAGATGGCAATTGTCCAGTTCGAAGACATAAACTCCGCTCCGAATGCACAATCTCGACGATTCATCAGCGAGGTACGTCGTTGCTGGGAAGTGGAGCGTAAACTTCGCTATGTTGAGGCAGAAACAAAAATAGAAAAAATCAGAATTCCGAAACGCAGCATACCGAATACTCCAAACCTAAAAGAATTCAGCAGAATCGAATTGGCCTTGGAGAAGGTCGAAACAGACTTACGTGAAGAGACGGAGAGCCTCGAAAAGATGAAGAAGAATCTGGCTAACCTGGTAGACATGAAACTTATCCTGCAGAGTGCCGTCGTATTCTTCAATCAGGTTGATCCCGATCACTTTCTCGGACACTCGACTAGCGAGAACGACACCGATGCTCTACTGGAGAGTGGAATGCAGCGGAGACGTCAGATTGACAATATGGATTTCAAGGTCAGCTTTGTGATGGGAATCATGCCGACTGAAAAGGTACACAAGTTCCAGTTGATGCTGTGGCGAATATCTCGTGGCAACGTTCTGCTCAGACTCTACCCGATGCAAGGCTTTGCTGCTCACAAGACAGTCATTGCAATACTGTTTCAGGTACCTCAGCCATAATACATTTAAGTACCTATTTCAATAGTTTATTAGTACCTACCTTAAATCAAATAAGCTACCTACTTATAAATATAGAAATAGGTAGGTAGTAAGAACTTTAATGCTTTCAACAAAATTTAAAAAATTATTATATTATTTTCCTAACCTTTGTTTTTCAATAGTCGTATCCAGACAGCGTAAATTAGGCTCCATTAGGCAATATCTGGATTTTTCTAAAAAAAGTTGCACTTTTCGCTGCGAGAATTTAACTTTTTCAAAACTTTATTTTGAAAAGAATATTTGTTTTAATTGTTATCATTCCTGTACCCTATATATTCTGATTACTAATTACTATTTTTTCTTATTTTAAGCAGCCAGATACTCCTTTTGGATTATTTGGTACGGACGTCTGTCTTTTTTTGTTTTTCTTGTTTTTTTCCCACTAAAATTTGGCAAACATGTAAAGACCACCTTTTCTGTTTGCAGACCCTAATCTTTTGAAATTCGTTCATTGATTACAAAATAAATATCTCCTGATAGGCTGAAAATCTGGTAAATTAACCATTTTAAAGTCAATTCACCAAGGTACCTACTCATTTTAAATTTTAAAATTGCATAACTAGAAATTGTTATACCTACATTAGTTTTTAATGATAATTCTTGTGCTATTGACTTTATTATTTATGACATTTGGAACTACAAACCTTTTTTATTTTATGTGTTTTTTGAAAGTAGACTCATTCCTACCCTATTTTAAATTTTAGGTTGGGGATATCAACCAGAGCGGTTACCTACCTATTAGTTGGTTAACCTAATTTATCCTATTTTCTATAATTCTTCTAATTTTCTATTTCGTAAATTATTTTATTTTTCTACCTTATACCCCTGAACTTACACAAAAGAAAATTTCTCAAACCCCTCTTAACTGAAAGTGATAACTAATTTATTTTACAATACATTTTACAACAATTTCGAAACGTTTTTTGAGCAAGCGAAGCGGGCGTCTCCTTTTGGCTCTTTTGGCACGGACATTTTTTTTATTTATTTTTTTTTTTTATTTTTTTTGGCTGTTATCTGGAGCAGTAGAAGTCGCACCGTTTCACCGATCGATCTGAAATTTTGCACACATGTAGCGACAACCTTTTCTGTTTGCAGGCCCCATTATTTTTTGAAATCCATTTATTGGTTAAAATTGAAATAAACATCTCCTGATAGGTTGAAAAATGAAAATGGTCTTCCATAAATGTGATCAAACTCTTATTTAGCATGGACATTAGGACCAACATTGTCTCTTATTTTACAAATTTTCATCCCAATCCATTAAGAATGTATGAACTTATTGACATTTTTAAAAGCTGTCAGAAATGAAGTATTGAAAATGATTTTTTTTCCAATGCAACTGAATCTGATTTGCTTTAGGTACCAGAGTGTTTAGATGATATTTTAAATTTTCAGTGAAAATGAGATACTTTCATGTTGATTGAGTGGATTATATTTTAATAATTCAATGTGGAACTTATTTCCAAACAAATCATGTCGATTTTTCGCAAAACTAAGGACCTTGATTGACTTTTGGTAATTCGTAGTTCTGATGGCCGTGCTTCCTGTGTGATTCATCGAGTGGCGTTTGTTCTCTTCTTGTGATCACACGTCATTTCAAATCTCTCCAGCATTTTGCTGGAGCAAATTGGTGTTCTTGTGGAGGTTTTAGTACAGTATAGGCACCGAGAGTTCGCCACGAGTGAGAGAAATATGCAACACTTGTGGGAATGATCGTCAACTGTTTTATTTCTCATTGGCCGTGACCTAGCAACCGATCAGATGTCAACAAATGTACTCAAAATATTTCGGAATCAGAACTAAGTCGCGCAAATTAATATTGTGATTAGATTCAGTGAGATTGTGAACACTTTATTATTAATATTTTGTAGGCGAATAAACATTAGATAAACTTGTGTAAATTTTAAGAATTGATAATGCGTAATATGTGCAGCAACATAACATATAACTGCAGCGACTTGGACGCCTTGCCAAAAGGTAAGCTTCCTTCCCACAGATTAGGTGGCTCTGTCTGTACTTTTGCAGTGCCATCTGTTGTCTAAACACGCTGCCTATCCCCGCTTTTATTGCAGGTGAACATTATTTATCGAGAGTTTTTGTCGGAAAATTGATATTTCATCATTGTCTTTTTCTATCTCTTACTTGTGGAAACGTTGGATTCATTCCGTTTCTGAGCTTCTGTCTAGCCTGACACTTCCTTGAAGGTTGCAAATTTTTTGAAAGGTTTGATTCATTCAATTCATAACGTTTCATTGTCTTCTAAACTAGGTAGGTACTGTAACGTTTAATCTAGGTTTAATAACGTTAAAACGTTTAATAATGTTTTCTATGTGTTAACGCATCTTCGGTTCTATGTTTGCGCACGTGTCCGGTGCTCGCTCATCAACGCGTTACACGGAGCGTTTTCCTAGTATATTTACGTTTCGTAACGTAGGTACGTACCTACCAATCTTCTTAAAAACGTATAGGTAAATGAAAATTTTTAAACTCAGACGGCTGACGTCATTTACAAAACAACCATAGTCCAGACAAGTGATTTCGAGATAATCAATAATAGGTACAAACTGTCTATATTGTAATGAATAAATTAAAATATAACTAGGAAAACGCTCTGTGTAACGCGTTGATGAGCGAGCACCGACACGCGCAACATCGCCAATCGAGCACGATCCTTTCAATCAAAGATAATAACTATCTACATCGTTACTGATTTTCATCGCAACTTTCCATAAACGTTCTGGAAACATTTAATAACAGGTCAATTGTACCATGAATTTGATAGGTACTTCTCCATCAATCTCTGTGAACAGATATTCAAAACACTTAGAAATAAGTATGTAAATTTTTTACCGATTGGGTTGGAATAATGTGTAAAATATGAGATTTTACATGTACTGTCTAGTCAAAACGTAGCTTCTAACATAACAGTGAAACACGATCTATATTTTAAAAAAAATATGAAGGCATAAATATACATCCCTTATGAATTGTATTATATTCCACACAGTCAACAAGAATTATGTTTTTCATTGAAACTCAGAATAGCTATCTAAACACTTTGGTACCTAAATAAAAGAACCCAGAAAGCGGTGGAATTTCCCGATACATACCATCAATTCTGACAGTTGCAAACATTGCAAAATGTCAATAAGTGCATAAGTTATCTAATGATTGGGCTGAAAACTTGTAAAATAATAGAAAATGGTAGTCTTAATGTCCATGCAAAATATGAACTTAATCGGAACATTTTGATTTTCGACCAATCGGGAGATATTTTTATTTTTGAACCAATCAAATGACATCTCTCAAAAACTATACACGATTAAGTTAGAATGATATTAGTATGTGTGCAAAATTTCAGCTCGATCGAAAGAAAATTGTGGCCTGTGCCGTCGGGCCAAACACAAAAACAAACAAACAAAAAAAAACAGAGAAAGTGTCCAAAAGTGCTGAATGGAGACGCCCACTACGCTCGCTCAATAAATTGACAGGTGCTTATAGGAACTTCTTTCATCATGGGGGGGATCGCAACATGGGGAGGGTCTGGGTGTGAAGACCCCCAGTTATAGCCCGCAGAGCGTTTTTTATCATTTAAACCATTTAAAGGTGATTCCGGGGCTCCAAAATGCACACACTGAAGCAAAAACCGTCCCATTGCTGCCCCGCAGGAAATTTTTTCGAATGTAATTTTTTTAATTACATTCTGGGTGCACACATTACAACAAACAACTCTATAGTTTTGCCCCGCATGCCGTTTTTCTAGAATTTAAACGATTGTGACGAATGTGAGGAGTCAGCCTGCTCGAATGGGGGGGGGGGGGGGGGGCGCATGATTATTTAAATATAATCATTACTCTAATAACGAGTTTTAAGTTGATCGGTCAAACGGTTGTAGTTTAAATTTCAAAAATCACATAATAAATGTATTTTAATTTTAACCAATCAACGGATTTCCATGAAATGTGTAATCCATAAACTATAAGATTAAGACGGCCTCAAAATCTGTACAAAAAGTTGAATTGATGTGTCAAGTGGTGTGAACTACAGGCCATTTTCATTTATCAACAATCACAGGATCATGTACAAAAACAATCCCAGATATATCATAAAGATATTTCTCAAAGTATTGGGATATTTCCCAAGTATTCTCAAAATACTTGGCGCATCGATTTTTAGGGCATTATAGGTATACTATATGTATGTATTATATTTTATATCTGGCCTATACTTCTAAGCTATTAATATACACGATGCGCCAAGTATTTTTTGATTTTCAAATAAAGTTTTGACTTGGCTATTTTTTTGATATCATTACTTTTCAGTGCAGAATTTTTAGATTTCATATATTTTTTTTAGTAGAAGAGACTTGGCTGGTATTTTTACACGAAGTGTTTTTTTTATGGGGATATATTTTACCCAAGTAATTGCTAATAAAATAATGCTTTGTACTAGCAAAGACCTTGTACTAGTCTTCACAGTTCAATGAAAATAATTTCATATCTTGGAATACTTTTTTTTATTTTGTCCTACAGACATTTAGTGCCTGAAAATTATTAAAAAAAAATATGGTACTACACGTCTACATAATTATTTTCACTGAACTCTTCTGTAAGACAAGTACAAAGCCATATTTTATTTAGAATTACATTGGTAAAGGATATTGATAAAAATCGATTACACTCTTCAAGTAAGGGATTTGCGTTGTGAAAAATATCCGACCGAACCGGGGCTTGAACCCGGGACCTCTCACTTGCCGGGCGAGAGCTCTGCCAACTGAGCTACCCGGTCGGACGGACGGACATTAGACACAACCCACTGAAGGGGGTAAGAGATCTCCGAGGAGAATGTAATGAGATAGAGAATGCTCACTACGAACTGTCATACCACCGGTGACGATGCTGACGCCATGTCTCTTTGCACTTGCATGCGCACAATTGCTTTCCAGCTCGAATTATGGGATGAAGGTTTCTGTGGAAAACTTCCATGGAGTCAGGACGATAGGAAGGGATATGCGTTGCGAAACAACAACGCACATCCCTTCCTATCATGCTCGATGGAACCATGACTCCTTGGAAATTTTCCACAGAAACCTTCATTCTCGACGATCGCTAACTACTCCTCCGTCTTTTCCAGGGCGAAACGTTCCGGATGAAGGTAGAGCGCATCTGCGAGGGTTTCCACGCCGTGCTCCGCACATGTCCTGAGCTGGCCGAGGACCGACAGCAGCTGAGCGAGGACACCGACGTCGCCATCCGCGACCTCCAGGAGGTGATCGCCAAGGCCGAGATGCAGCGCTACCGCATCCTGGTGTCCGCCGCCGGCAGTCTGTCCAGGTGGTGGATGATGACGCGCAAGATGCTCGGCGTCTACCACATGATGAACCAGTGCGACGCGGACATGGCGCGCAGCGGCCTGGTCGCCAAGGTAACAGAGCGAGTGCGTCGCAATCCAAAACTTATCGCACGCAAATCTTCATGTATTTTGCCTACGGGTCAGATGATCATGTTTACAAAGTCCGATGATCTATCAATTCGTCTTCTTTATCATCGTCGTCTACGTGTTATCGAACCCTCCATCTATCCCTGTCATCAGTGGTGATTTCAGGCACATCTCGACTTTTCGTCTGGGATGGGGGTAAGACCCCCTCCCCCCCCCCCCCCCCCCCCCGCGCCACTAATGAATAGGCAAGCTCTTCCTTGCACATCTTGATGTTGGCTTCAATTTGTCTTACATGTCTTGAATATTATAACCCTTTTCTCTTGACTATTTCATGGGGAGTGATGGCAGACTGCTAGTCAAGATAGTTCAGGACTCATTTGTGATCAACATTATAACCATCGTGATTTGTTTGTGCTTCACTTGAATCCCAAGTTGCTAACAATGCTCTAAGAACCCCCCCTCCCCGCCGCGATCGCACTGCCTGACAACCCATGTCTCCGTCTCAGATCTGTTTCCACGACTCTCCTCTTCCTCACTCCGACGTCCTCACTAGCGCTCTGCTACTCGTTCTCAGCTCTTTTATGTTTCATCTCTCTCCCATTGTTTCCCTACCCGCCTATTTTGGTAATCTCTCTTGTCCCATCCCTTTCGATCGCCCGTTTCATCTCAACATCTCCTTTCCTAGTTTTAAACTTGGCGCCCCACACTCTTAGAACGCTCCTGATATTTGCACTCGTTGTGTCAGGAGTGGGCATCGTGCGCCGTGAGGAACGACGTGCCTGGCATACGTAAGGCGCTGACCGACGCCGTGCTCCGCGCCTACGCCACAGTGCCAGTGCTGTGGACAAGGCTGGGGACCACCGCTGACATGGTTGTTGTTGTGTCAGGTGTGGGCGCCCAGCAACGACGTGCCTGGCATACGCAAGGCGCTGAACGACGCCGTGCTCCGCGCCTACGCCACAGTGCCAGTGCTGTGGACAAGGCTGGGGACCACCGCTGACATGGTTGTTGTTGTGTCAGGTGTGGGCGCCCAGCAACGACGTGCCTGGCATACGCAAGGCGCTGAACGACGCCGTGCTCCGCGCCTACGCCACGGTGCCAGTGCTGTGGACAAGGCTGGGGACCACCGCTGACATGGTTGTTGTTGTGTCAGGTGTGGGCGCCCAGCAACAACGTGCCTGGCATACGCAAGGCGCTGAACGACGCGCCTACGCCACAGTGCCAGTGCTGTGGACAAGGCTGGGGACCACCGCTGACATGGCTGTTGTTGTGTCAGGTGTGGGCGCCCAGCAACGACGTGCCTGGCATACGCAAGGCGCTGAACGACGCCGTGCTCCGCGCCTACGCCACAGTGCCAGTGCTGTGGACAAGGCTGGGGACCACCGCTGACATGGCTGTTGTTGTGTCAGGTGTGGGCGCCCAGCAACGACGTGCCTGGCATACGCAAGGCGCTGAACGACGCCGTGCTCCGCGCCTACGCCACAGTGCCAGTGCTGTGGACAAGGCTGGGGACCACCGCTGACATGGTTGTTGTTGTGTCAGGTGTGGGCGCCCAGCAACGACGTGCCTGGCATACGCAAGGCGCTGAACGACGCGCCTACGCCACGGTGCCAGTGCTGTGGACAAGGCTGGGGACCAACGCTGACATGGTTGTTGTTGTGTCAGGTGTGGGCGCCCAGCAACGACGTGCCTGGCATACGCAAGGCGCTGAACGACGCCGTGCTCCGCGCCTACGCCACGGTGCCAGTGCTGTGGACAAGGCTGGGGACCAACGCTGACATGGTTGTTGTTGTGTCAGGTGTGGGCGCCCAGCAACGACGTGCCTGGCATACGCAAGGCGCTGAACGACGCCGTGCTCCGCGCCTACGCCACGGTGCCAGTGCTGTGGACAAGGCTGGGGACCAACGCTGACATGGTTGTTGTTGTGTCAGGTGTGGGCGCCCAGCAACGACGTGCCTGGCATACGCAAGGCGCTGAACGACGCCGTGCTCCGCGCCTACGCCACGGTGCCAGTGCTGTGGACAAGGCTGGGGACCAACGCTGACATGGTTGTTGTTGTGTCAGGTGTGGGCGCCCAGCAACGACGTGCCTGGCATACGCAAGGCGCTGAACGACGCCGTGCTCCGCGCCTACGCCACGGTGCCAGTGCTGTGGACAAGGCTGGGGACCACCGCTGACATGGTTGTTGTTGTGTCAGGTGTGGGCGCCCAGCAACGACGTGTCTGGCATACGCAAGGCGCTGAACGACGCCGTGCTCCGCGCCTACGCCACAGTGCCAGTGCTGTGGACAAGGCTGGGGACCACCGCTGACATGGTTGTTGTTGTGTCCGGTGTGGGCGCCAGCAACGACGTGCCTGGCATACGCAAGGCGCTGAACGACGCCGTGCTCCGCGCCTACGCCACAGTGCCAGTGCTGTGGACAAGGCTGGGGACCACCGCTGACATGGCTGTTGTTGTGTCAGGTGTGGGCGCCCAGCAACGACGTGCCTGGCATACGCAAGGCGCTGAACGACGCCGTGCTCCGCGCCTACGCCACAGTGCCAGTGCTGTGGACAAGACTGGGGACCACCGCTGACATGGCTGTTGCTGTGTCAGGTGTGGGCGCCCAGCAACAACGTGCCTGGCATACGCAAGGCGCTGAACGACGCGCCTACGCCACGGTGCCAGTGCTGTGGACAATGCTGGGGACCACCGCTGACATGGCCGTTCTTTTGTCAGGTGTGGGCGCCCAGCAACGACGTGCCTGGCATACGCAAGGCGCTGAACGACGCCGTGCTCCGCGCCTACGCCACAGTGCCAGTGCTGTGGACAAGGCTGGGGACCACCGCTGACATGGCTGTTGTTGTGTCAGGTGTGGGCGCCCAGCAACAACGTGCCTGGCATACGCAAGGCGCTGAACGACGCGCCTACGCCACGGTGCCAGTGCTGTGGACAATGCTGGGGACCACCGCTGACATGGCTGTTGTTGTGTCAGGTGTGGGCGCCCAGCAACGACGTGCCTGGCATACGCAAGGCGCTGAACGACGCCGTGCTCCGCGCCTACGCCACAGTGCCAGTGCTGTGGACAAGGCTGGGGACCACCGCTGACATGGCCGTTGTTTTGTCAGGTGTGGGCGCCCAGCAACGACGTGCCTGGCATACGCAAGGCGCTGAACGACGCCGTGCTCCGCGCCTACGCCACAGTGCCAGTGCTGTGGACAAGGCTGGGGACCACCGCTGACATGGCTGTTGTTGTGTCAGGTGTGGGCGCCCAGCAACGACGTGCCTGGCATACGCAAGGCGCTGAACGACGCCGTGCTCCGCGCCTACGCCACGGTGCCAGTGCTGTGGACAAGGCTGGGGACCACCGCTGACATGGTTGTTGTTATGTCAGGTGTGGGCGCCCAGCAACGACGTGCCTGGCATACGCAAGGCGCTGAACGACGCCGTGCTCCGCGCCTACGCCACAGTGCCAGTGCTGTGGACAAGGCTGGGGACCACCGCTGACATGGCTGTTGTTGTGTCAGGTGTGGGCGCCCAGCAACGACGTGCCTGGCATACGCAAGGCGCTGAACGACGCGCCTACGCCACAGTGCCAGTGCTGTGGACAAGGCTGGGGACCACCGCTGACATGGTTGTTGTTGTGTCAGGTGTGGGCGCCCAGCAACGACGTGCCTGGCATACGCAAGGCGCTGACCGACGCCGTGCTCCGCGCCTACGCCACGGTGCCAGTGCTGTGGACAAGGCTGGGGACCACCGCTGACATGGTTGTTGTTGTGTCCGGTGTGGGCGCCAGCAACGACGTGCCTGGCATACGCAAGGCGCTGAACGACGCCGTGCTCCGCCCCTACGCCACGGTGCCAGTGCTGTGGACAAGGCTGGGGACCACCGCTGACATGGCTGTTGTTGTGTCAGGTGTGGGCGCCCAGCAACAACGTGCCTGGCATACGCAAGGCGCTGAACGACGCCGTGCTCCGCGCCTACGCCACAGTGCCAGTGCTGTGGACAAGGCTGGGGACCACCGCTGACATGGTTGTTGTTGTGTCAGGTGTGGGCGCCCAGCAACGACGTGCCTGGCATACGCAAGGCGCTGACCGACGCCGTGCTCCGCGCCTACGCCACGGTGCCAGTGCTGTGGACAAGGCTGGGGACCACCGCTGACATGGTTGTTGTTGTGTCCGGTGTGGGCGCCAGCAACGACGTGCCTGGCATACGCAAGGCGCTGAACGACGCCGTGCTCCGCCCCTACGCCACGGTGCCAGTGCTGTGGACAAGGCTGGGGACCACCGCTGACATGGCTGTTGTTGTGTCAGGTGTGGGCGCCCAGCAACAACGTGCCTGGCATACGCAAGGCGCTGAACGACGCCGTGCTCCGCGCCTACGCCACAGTGCCAGTGCTGTGGACAAGGCTGGGGACCACCGCTGACATGGTTGTTGTTGTGTCAGGTGTGGGCGCCCAGCAACGACGTGCCTGGCATACGCAAGGCGCTGAACGACGCGCCTACGCCACAGTGCCAGTGCTGTGGACAAGGCTGGGGACCACCGCTGACATGGTTGTTGTTGTGTCAGGTGTGGGCGCCCAGCAACGACGTGCCTGGCATACGCAAGGCGCTGAACGACGCCGTGCTCCGCGCCTACACCACAGTGCCAGTGCTGTGGACAAGGCTGGGGACCAACGCTGACATGGTTGTTGTTGTGTCAGGTGTGGGCGCCCAGCAACGACGTGCCTGGCATACGTAAGGCGCTGAACGACGCCGTGCTCCGCGCCTACGCCACAGTGCCAGTGCTGTGGACAAGGCTGGGGACCACCGCTGACATGGTTGTTGTTGTGTCCGGTGTGGGCGCCAGCAACGACGTGCCTGGCATACGCAAGGCGCTGAACGACGCCGTGCTCCGCGCCTACGCCACAGTGCCAGTGCTGTGGACAAGGCTGGGGACCACCGCTGACATGGTTGTTGTTGTGTCAGGTGTGGGCGCCCAGCAACGACGTGCCTGGCATACGCAAGGCGCTGAACGACGCCGTGCTCCGCGCCTACGCCACAGTGCCAGTGCTGTGTACAAGGCTGGGGACCACCGCTGACATGGTTGTTGTTGTGTCCGGTGTGGGCGCCAGCAACGACGTTCCTGGCATACGCAAGGCGCTGAACGACGCCGTGCTCCGCGCCTACACCACAGTGCCAGTGCTGTGTACAAGGCTGGGGACCACCGCTGACATGGTTGTTGTTGTGTCAGGTGTGGGCGCCCAGCAACGACGTGCCTGGCATACGCAAGGCGCTGAACGACGCCGTGCTCCGCGCATACGCCACGGTGCCAGTGCTGTGGACAAGGCTGGGGACCACCGCTGACATGGTTGTTGTTGTGTCAGGTGTGGGCGCCCAGCAACGACGTGCCTGGCATACGCAAGGCGCTGAACGACGCCGTGCTCCGCGCCTACGCCACAGTGCCAGTGCTGTGGACAAGGCTGGGGACCACCGCTGACATGGCTGTTGTTGTGTCAGGTGTGGGCGCCCAGCAACGACGTGCCTGGCATACGCAAGGCGCTGAACGACGCCGTGCTCCGCGCCTACGCCACAGTGCCAGTGCTGTGGACAAGGCTGGGGACCACCGCTGACATGGTTGTTGTTATGTCAGGTGTGGGCGCCCAGCAACGACGTGCCTGGCATACGCAAGGCGCTGAACGACGCCGTGCTCCGCGCATACGCCACGGTGCCAGTGCTGTGGACAAGGCTGGGGACCACCGCTGACCCGCCTACTTACAACAAGACTAACAAGTTCACCAACGGCTTCCAGGTAGGATGGGGTTTACACATTATCTTACGCCCCAGGTGCCGTACTCTCCATGTTTGTATTTGTTACTGCTGCTCCTATTTTATAATGGAAGTCGTATAGGTAGTTCTGACATATTGCCCCTCAATTTACTTATAGGGGAAGTAGGGGCATATCGGGGACAGGGGCACAATGGGACATCGCGATATCTGATGCAGCAAGTGTTGCCATCTGTCGGCGTTGGTGAAAAAGTGTTTATCCTGCCTCATTGCTCAGTAGGCAAAAACAAAATCCTGGATTAATTGTTTTAAATTTGAGTTTTAAGAGATTTGCTGAAAATTACATTCCTGCTAAAAGTTTGACAGATGTAATTTGGGTCACAATAGCGGATTGGCGGGGATTTTTATTGCTCAGACTTGCTGGTAATTATGTATTATATTATGTAGTATGATATTAAAAGATTTTTGTTGCAAATATTTTTATATAATGTCTTAAAACATAAAAAGTAGAAGTATTGGTCCTGGGGGCAAAACGGTGGGGGCATAATGGGTAATGGGATAATGGGTATGTAATGATGATCATAACCACGAACGACGAGACATGATATAAGACGATGATATATGATATATATGATGATATATTATGATAAGACGATGATATGATGATATGTCAGGAAGTTAGGTAATCCTATGATAAATATGCTGTTATTCCTATATACCCCGTTATGCCCCGGGTAGGGGCATAACGGGAATTTTTAAAGAATTTCAGAATTTTTCAGAATTTTTTTTTTTTCAGAATTTTTAAATTTCCAAGAAAACTTGCACCATAAAAAAATTGAAAAAAATTGTAAGTAATAAACACTAATTGAAGTACAATTTGAGATTTTTGTGGAGTTTTTTTTATAGTGAACCCATATGTGTACACCCTTTCAAAGCTTAACGTCCCCGTTATGCCCCTACTTCCCCTACCTACCTATTAGTAGGACATTTGTCATTCTTTACTTTGAAACCAGAATCGTGAGCTCTTCATATATATTTATGAATATAGAGTTGGTTGCTCTCAGCTAGCTTCGTCATTGCATAAAATCCTTTCATTCCTAAAATTCATTCTTTCCGGATTCCTGATAAACAAGATTATATAACAATGAGCCCAAGACGCTCCCCTGTGAGACTCCAGGCGTTTTCGTCATTTCGTCGGAGTGGGACTCTCCGCCCCACTGCACGTATATCTTAGAAACTCCACTACACGTACCAGATTCCTATCTCATTTTAATCCTGTACATCTCCACATTTTCTCTTTTGTCCAAGTACTTTAATTCTTAACAATGGTCGATGGAAATGTTGTATGCTTCGAACGTTTCTTCTATAAGTAGAGATATCTGAGATATTCTGAGATATCCTACACTAATGATGATAGTTGTGATTCCCCTTTCTAAAGGCATGTTTGCCATCATTAAATATTAATACCCGCTAATTTGCAATATGTCATATGCTGAGAACTTATCAGCTTCCCAAATATTTTTCAGTTAGGAGTCTCACCCTCAGACCATTGTCAGACACTACATTGTAATATCTGGCTATAGCTACTGGGTAAGATGAGTTTGTTCTAAACCAAGTGCTCTAGATCAGATGTCAACATTCCTCCTGACTTTGTGACATTGGCAGGTCCTGATTGACTCCTACGGCGTGGCGAGCTACCGGGAGACGAACCCCGCCCTCTTCACCGTCATCACCTTCCTGTCCAGGTCCTGATCGACTCCTACGGCGTGGCGAGCTACCGGGAGACAAACCCCGCCCTCTTCACCGTCATCACCTTCCTGTCCAGGTCCTGATCGACTCCTACGGCGTGGCGAGCTACCGGGAGACAAACCCCGCCCTCTTCACCATCATCACCTTCCTGTCCAGGTCCTGATCGACTCCTACGGCGTGGCGAGCTACCGGGAGACGAACCCCGCCCTCTTCACCATCATCACCTTCCTGTCCAGGTCCTAATCGACTCCTACGGCGTGGCGAGCTACCGGGAGACGAACCCCGCCCTCTTCACCGTCATCACCTTCCTGTCCAGGTCCTAATCGACTTCCACGGCGTGGCGAGCTACCGGGAGACGAACCCCGCCCTCTTCACCGTCATCACCTTCCTGTCCAGGTCCTAATCGACTCCTACGGCGTGGCGAGCTACCAGGAGACGAACCCCGCCCTCTTAACCATCATCACCTTCCTGTTCAGGTCCTAATCGACTCCTACGGCGTGGCGAGCTACCGGGAGACGAACCCCGCCCTCTTCACCATCATCACCTTCCTGTCCAGGTCCTAATCGACTCCTACGGCGTGGCGAGCTACCGGGAGACAAACCCCGCCCTCTTCACCATCATCACCTTCCTGTCCAGGTCCTGATCGACTCCTACGGCGTGGCGAGCTACCGGGAGACGAACCCCGCCCTCTTCACCATCATCACCTTCCTGTCCAGGTCCTGATCGACTCCTACGGCGTGGCGAGCTACCGGGAGACGAACCCCGCCCTCTTCACCATCATCACCTTCCTCTCCAGGTCCTGATCGACTCCTACGGCGTGGCGAGCTACCGGGAGACGAACCCCGCCCTCTTCACCGTCATCACCTTCCTGTCCAGGTCCTGATCGACTCCTACGGCGTGGCGAGCTACCGGGAGACGAACCCCGCCCTCTTCACCGTCATCACCTTCCTGTCCAGGTCCTGATCGACTCCTACGGCGTGGCGAGCTACCGGGAGACGAACCCCGCCCTCTTCACCGTCATCACCTTCCTGTCCAGGTCCTGATCGACTCCTACGGCGTGGCGAGCTACCGGGAGACGAACCTCGCCCTCTTCACCATCATCACCTTCCTGTCCAGGTCCTAATCGACTCCTACGGCGTGGCGAGCTACCGGGAGACAAACCCCGCCCTCTTCACCATCATCACCTTCCTGTCCAGGTCCTAATCGACTCCTACGGCGTGGCGAGCTACCGGGAGACGAACCCTGCCCTCTTCACCATCATCACCTTCCTGTCCAGGTCCTAATCGACTCCTACGGCGTGGCGAGCTACCGGGAGACGAACCCCGCCCTCTTCACCGTCATCACCTTCCTGTCCAGGTCCTAATCGACTCCTACGGGGTGGCGAGCTACCGGGAGACGAACCCCGCCCTCTTCACCGTCATCACCTTCCTGTCCAAGTCCTAATCGACTCCTACGGCGTGGCGAGCTACCGGGAGACGAACCCCGCCCTCTTCACCATCATCACCTTCCTGTCCAGGTCCTAATCGACTCCTACGGCGTGGCGAGCTACCGGGAGACGAACCCCGCCCTCTTCACCATCATCACCTTCCTGTCCAGGTCCTAATCGACTCCTACGGCGTGGCGAGCTACCGGGAGACGAACCCCGCCCTCTTCACCATCATCACCTTCCTGTCCACGTCCTGATCGACTCCTACGGCGTGGCGAGCTACCGGGAGACGAACCCCGCCCTCTTCACCATCATCACCTTTCTGTCCAGGTCCTGATCGACTCCTACGGCGTGGCGAGCTACCGGGAGACGAACCCCGCCATCTTCACCATCATCACCTTCCTGTCCAGGTCCTGATCGACTCCTACGGCGTGGCGAGCTACCGGGAGACGAACCCCGCCCTCTTTACCGTCATCACCTTCCTGTCCAGGTCCTGATCGACTCCTACGGCGTGGCGAGCTACCGGGAGACGAACCCCGCCCTTTTCACCATCATCACCTTCCTGTCCAGGTCCTGATCGACTCCTACGGCGTGGCGAGCTACCGGGAGACGAACCCCGCCCTCTTCACCGTCTAAACCTTCCTGTCCAGGTCCTGATCGACTCCAGCGGCGTGGCGAGCTACCGGGAGACGAACCCCGCCCTCTTCACCATCATCACCTTCCTGTCCAGGTCCTAATCGACTCCTACGGCGTGGCGAGCTACCGGGAGACGAACCCCGCCCTCTTCACCATCATCACCTTCCCCTTCCTGTTCGCGGTGATGTTCGGCGACATCGGCCACGGCTCTGTGATCGCAATGTTTGGCGGCGTGATGGTCTTGAAGGAGAAGACGTTTATGCGGGGCCGGGAGGGCAGCGAGATCTGGAAGATCTTCTTCGGAGGTCGCTACATCATCCTGCTCATGGGTCTGTTCTCGCTCTACGTCGGCTTCATCTACAACGACGTCTTCTCCAAGTCGATGAACGCGTTCGGTTCGTCGTGGCGGGCGAACGATTTGAACACGACGGATATTCAGGGTAAGACGGAGATATTAGAAATATCGTTAACGATATATTGATTGATATCAAAAAATATCGAAATATCGATACCTGAATATATTGCATATAGATAAATCGAAATATTAAAATATTAAAATATCAATATATCAAAATCGATATATTTATATTTCCATATTATGTAAATACCCATTTTCACGCCACATTTACGGTTGATACATAATAACGTATTTATTTCGATGTTTCGAACAGAATTTCGTGCTCTACTTCACGCCCAGTACACAGCCACTGTGCAAAATACTTCTATCATACCACACCAAATACAATTTGTTGTGTGTGGTGTTATAGATGTTTTGTGCACAATGGTTTGTATCTGATGAACAGTGTCTACAGCTTTTCACTAAGAAAATATTGACATATAATATTTTAATATTTCGATATATCAATACCTATATCGATATTTCAATATATCGATAATCGATAGATAATGATATCGATAGTCGACATCACCCCCAGGTAAGACGATGATCGAGCTGGACCCTGACTCCGACGACTACATCGGCCACGCCTACGCGATGGGGCTGGACCCGGCGTGGCAGCTGGCGGAGAACAAGATCTCCGTGGTCAACAGCTACAAGATGAAGCTCGCCATCATCCTGGGCTTCGTGCAGATGGTGTGCGGAGTTATCGTCAGTCTAGGCAACTACGTCTTCTTCCGGAAGTACGTCAACATCTTCTGCGACTTCATTCCGCAGGCGAGTCAGAGGCACGAGATATACGTACACTCCCCCAAATAATAAACGGTACTTGGTACAAAACGTATTGGCTGCTGGGCCGGTTCCTTGACAATCAATCCTTGTTATTATCAATGTAATTAGAGCTCACCTAAAAGAGTTAGATAATGCATTAGCACTGACTTCATGGGATGATGCCATCAAACCTTAATCAGTCAATTCATTTTCTTTCGAGTACCGTTTATTATTTGGGGGAGTGTACCTACTTCTTAGCAAGGAAAGTGTATGTTATTCCTTTCAAAAAACCAGGTGTAATACAAATCCAGATCTAATCACCCAACAAGAAAAAATTACTATTGAACAACGTAGTAGTATCAAAAAAGGAAGAAACAATCTAAGTTTAATTTTTTTTATTCCAAGAACTACTTGGATGCAAGTAGTTAAGGAACATTCAATCACTTCCAACACTTATTATTTATTTATTAATAGATACACAGCTTAGGAAACAACGTGTTCCGGTGGCCGGATAATGTAATTCAATTCTAAAAACTAACATTTGTGTGTATTACATTCCGTGAGACACAAGACACAAAGTACAAAGTAAACAAGTCAATCGTCATCCAGAGCAGTGTCAAGGTCGCGAATAGAGCCGAGGTCGATGATCTCTTCTTCCTTCAGCGCATTCCATGAGCGGGTAGCCCGGCCCAGGAATGAGTGAAGACCGATGTTCGTGGAGTACCTGGGCAGCGGTGGTCGTTTCTGCCAAGGAAGGTAGCGGGAGAGATGAGACGACGAGTGTCGTGCCACGCTGGGTGCTTCGAGAGGGCTTTGAAGAGACAGCGTAGTGACGCTCGGTTTCTTCTGTTGGTCAGTGCCTCCCACCCAAGCTCGTCCACAAGCTTGCTTACGCTAACGTAGGGTCGTTTAGTGACTTTATTCCAGCGACGGTGGATGTTCGTGGTGTAGCGAGCGGCTTTACGTTGGACTCTGTCTATCTGTTTGATGTGGGAATCGTAATGAGGATCCCACACACTGCAGCAGTACTCAAGAAGGGGGCGGAATAGGCAGGTGTACGCATGTGACTTGCTTCTTCTACTCGCTCCCTTCAGGTTTCGTAAGACGAAGTGTAGATTAATTAATTCAGTTCTTAGGTTTGGCTATTGATTAATAAATAACACCAGTCGTTGGACTGTCACAAACCTTAAAAGCTTTTTATTAGCAATATTTCGTTTATAATTCAATAAACTTCATCAGGCTGTCAAATGACATGTCAAGAAAAAACAAATTTGAAAAACAACTTTTTCTCATTTGTTTCAAACTTTTTCGAAATTTTTTTTTTTTTGACATGTCATTTGTCAGCCTGGAGGCCAAGTCTTGAAACTTACGCTTTCAGGACGCAAACGCTTTCGGACGTCATAAAGTCCCATTTACTGTAAGAGTGATCGACATTGAAATATTAAGTCAAGCCACTTATTTGATTGTCATCCAGCAATCTATTGGAAACAATTTATTAACATTATAATAATTATTACAGATATTATACAGTCATAAAACCTTATTCAAAATTAAGCTAAACAGTTAAAGGTAGATTTCAAGGTCGTCATTCTTACAGTAAATGGGACTTTATGACGTCCGAAAGCGTTTGCGTCCTGAAAGCGTAAGTTTCAAGACTTGGCCTCCTGATGAAGTTTATTGAATTATAAACGAAATATTGCTAACTAGGAAAACGCTCAGTGTAACGCGTTGATGAGCGAGCACGGATACGCGCAAATTCTCGAACCGGAAATGCGTACACAACGCACAGAAAACATATACATCCATATCGAATTGATTATGATATCAACTTAAAAGTGTATGCTTTTCATCGAAACTTTAAAATAGCATCTAAGCACCTGGTTCATAAAGCAAATCAGAATCAATTTTCAATTGGCACTGGAAAATATTCATTTCGATACTTCATTACTGACAGATATTAAAAATTTCAATAACTTCATACGTTCTTAACTGATTGGGATGAGATTTTGTAAAATAAGAGACAATATTGGTCTTAATGATCATGCAAAATATGAGTTTGATCAGAATATTCGAAGACCGTTTTCATTTTTTAGCCTATCAGGAGTTATTTATTTAAATTGTAACCAATGAATGGATTTCAAAATAAATTATGGTATGCAAACAGAGAAGGTTGATTTTACATGTGTACAACATTTCAGCTCGATCAAAGAAAAACACTGACCTGTATAGCCAAAATATGAGTTTGATCAGATTTATCGAAGACCAGTTTCATTTTTCAACCTACCATCAGGAGATGTTTATTTAAATTTTAACCAATCAATTTTTTTCAAAAAAATTAGGGGTCAGCAAACAGAAAAGGTTGTCTCCACATGTGTGCAAAATTTCAGCTCGATCGAAGAAAAACTCTGACCTGTATAGCGTCAGTAGACGGGAAAAAAAAAAAAAAAAAAAAACAGAGGTCCGTGCCAAAAGAGCCAAAAGGAGACGCTCGCTTCGCTCGCTCAATAAAAAGCTTTTAAGGTTTGTGACAGTCCAACGACTGGTGTTATTTATTAAGAAGGGTAGATTTCTCATTGCTTTGCTGACTGTGAGAGTGATGTGATGGTTCCAGTTCAGGTTTGAGGACAGATTGACTCCAAGGTATTTACAAAGTGTTATGTCTTTCAAGAGGTACGTTATTTAAGGAGTAGGACGTATCAAACTTCTGGCGTCGTGCGAAGCTGACGAGGGTCGTTTTATTTACATTTAACTTCATCCCGTTCTGAGACACCCACCATTGAATTCGGTCTAGGTCTTCCTGAAGAGCCTCTTGGTCCGATGGAGTTGCGATTACTCGATAGACAATATAGTCCAGAGTCTAAAGCCAAAAAAGGGCCTAACCCCCCACTAATTGCAACATTTGAGTTTTATATGTCGTTGGATTCAGAAAAAAAACTGTACAACATACTAAAAGTCTACCAAAATCAAAACAGGGTGGCTGTGTCTGATTGGCCAATTAGTGAAAAACAAATGAATTCCATTGTTAAATTAAAGGTTAACGTAAACATATCGAATGTGGTGTCTAATGAAAGCTTCATTCATGTAGAGTTCAGAAAAAAATACAAAAAAATTCCAAAAAAAATCCAAGGTCAAATATTCATTAAAATAGCCAGAATGGCCGCCATTGAGGTATGTGACTTGAAATGCCTGCTGTGTCCGCATCCGAAAAGCTACAGAAATGCTTTTGATGTAATTTGATTAATAATACATTATTGGATTACATACAAAAAGTCTACCAACATCGAAGATGCATAGATGATATTAATTTGCTAAATATTAAAAATCGAAATTGTAAAATTTGTAAAAAAAAACTGTTCGAGCTAAACACATCTAGAGTGGATTCGAATTAATTTATTTAATACTATTGCAATGAGTTATTGCAAATATTGCAAAATCATCATAATTTGTCCATGGTCAAATATGTGTTTCTTATATTAACGCTCGCTCATCATTTATAGCGATGATAGGCATTGACAGATGTTATATCTTATTTGAGAAATAGAAACACATGTAAATATTTCGGAAATATTTAATACATCACAAATAACTAGATAACTAATTAATGCCATAAACGTTATACTTAATTATATTTATTTTGTGAACTCTTCAAGGCGCATCACAATCATCGTTGTCGCTGTGCTCTTCCATATCTGGTTGGGTTGTGTTGGTACAACTTATCCCTCGGCAATGACCACACGCGGTTGAGCAGACCATTCCTTGCTTCAAGCATGAGCATTTCAATGTATGGCAATCAGATTTGCAATTACACCTTATGATCTTGAGAAGGTGTTGCGGTGCTGGAGGTTTGTCAGTAGTTATCGGATAAAGTTTTCCCATCTTCAACTTCCATCCCCACAATTGAGCATCTAGATGGATGTCTCTCCACTCACTTACTTGATGGTACACTCTGTACGAATGGTATTTTGCAGCTGATGTCGTCGGAGGTAGTTGTTCTGGCCGGACATGACTGTTACTGCTATGTGACTTTTCGCAGAAGATTCTGTATCTGAGAGTATCCAGATTCTCACCGTCCTTAGCGCCATATAAGATGAGCAAAGCTTTTTCTCCAGCTTCCTGAATTTGTTTGTGGGACACTTCGTTCTGACTGAAGACTTCAGCCTCGTTCTGAAATGCGTCATTACATCTGAGTTTTGTGATTGCAGTCCCTTTACCAAAACCATGCAATCGCGATGTAGTATCACATCCCAAAATCGCATGTGCAAAGAGAATATGTTTCGTTACTAACGGTCCCAAACATCTAATCGTTGTGGCGATGTCCCATGTTCTTGGAGGTCTAGTTGAGTTTTCCTTCGGCTCAGTTCTATATGTGATACGTGCCTGCTCGTTTGCATGGTGACATAACAGTACGAGAAGGTCAGTGTCTTCTCCTATAAGTACTGTGTTGTGGTTCTGCGCTGATAGAATAGATGTCTGTACTATTAATAGATCTGCATCTTGAATGGCATGAATTACAGTACATCCACTTGCTGATAATTTTGAACTAAGCAACTTGATGAATTGTTGTTTATTTGAAGAATTTGCCAAAAATTGTAATTTTGACAGAGGAAGAGTCATGTCCTCATCAAATTGTATTTTCGCACTAAGTGAACATTTCGAAGAGCGCCTTAAATGTGTAACATCCTTTGTGGAAGGTACATCTGCATATCCATCAAACACTACAGTGGCACTGCCATAATGATTCCTGACATATGACACATATGTCATGGCAATGTCATGATATGTAGTTTGAGGCTTCCAAGGTAGTCGTTGAAGCAATGAACCGCCGTCTAGAACGAATACTTCATCTGTAGGATTGGATTGAGATGATCTGATGTGATCAACGAGTTTCCACATAGCTTCTGCTATGTTTGGCTTATTTGCTTCTAAAGGAAGGCCTGATTGATCGAACATGGCAGCAGGATGACTTCATAGTTCAAACTCAAATGCTGTGTCTAAATTGTCTTCTGTTGATTTTGCCGCAATGACGAATCGCTGGAACAATAGTTGAGGATCAATGTTTACTCGTTCGCCATCGATTTTGATGTGAGTTTTACTACTGAGATTAACACACTGGGCTTTCTTTTTGAACGTGTATTCTAAAGAGTTCTGGTTTGTCATTGATCGTAATATGTTCAATCCAATGTCCTTTGCTTGTTCAACATTAACTCCCTCGTGTGCAACAACTCCAGATGATATACTTCTTAGAGCGTGATCACCTGTAAAGGGATTGAAGTGACTTAAGAACGCCAATATTTTCTCTGTGTCCTTTGCGTCTCTGTCTTTTCGGGCTTCAGATGACTCTTTGTGCTGGCCCGATGTTGTGTACATTAGCCCAGTGATGTTTTGCATTGAGCTATTAATATCAGCACAGCTTGGCATGGCAGCGACCCATATATCCCGTTGGATCGCTGTCATGCCTCGTCCTCTGGTCAAGCCTCCTGACGACTTCATGTTCTTCATTACTGTTTGCTCAATTACAAGATCGGACGATAATCCACCCCAGTATCTGTCAGTCCGTCTAATTACATTACGTCTAATTACCCTTCTTGAAACTGTTTGTAAACATCAGGATGCTCAACTTCTAATTGGGTCATTTTCTGAAGATAGATTCTTGCACTCTTTGTGTACATATTACGTCCTAAAGACGCGAAGTATGGCAACATTTCTTGTACAGCTTTTAAGTGAAGGTACCAATTCCCAGTTCGCTCAGCTTTGACGAATCTCTTCAATATATCAATCATGTTCATGTACTGAATCCACAGAAGAGCTGTTCGCTGGTGTGACATATTTATCCAGTCGCTCGCTGACTCGTTGAAGTGTTTCTGTTGAGCTTGCCTCTACATCAGAAACTTCTCCTCGCATGAGATTTTCGAACAGAATTGTGATGTCGTTGAAATCGTCGTCATTAATATCGATTGAATCGGTTGCTGCTTCTCCGTCTGAAGCGTCCTCGATATGAAACATTGATCTAAGCAATAATGTATTCAATGCTGAGTCAACAAGGAAATGTCCTCGAATTGCTCTTGCATACGCGTCGCCATTGAGAATGTGGATAACAGAGTTTTTTGCGTACACAGTTTCAAGAAGCTCTTGCAAGCCAGAGCTCGACATTGCTTGACCTATGGCACCCAAGAAACTCATTTCCATATGAAATCCTCCCAATTTCAACACAATTGACTTGATTATACTCCTTCTGGATCATTTCTGATGATGCAGGTTGCCTTCCACCATAAAGGTTGGTCAAACGTTAGAACTGGAGTAGCATTATATCGACTAGCTTGTCGACATACAAAGAGTAATGTTGAATATATGCATGACTTGTCACTAGAATTCATGTCAACCATTGGGAACATAACCAATGACGATTTTCCCGGATGCGTCCCTTTGTGGACCATTTGCATTGTCCCTTGCCATCCTGGTCTAGGACTTTTCATCAGCCAAGAAGTTTTCCATAGAATATCGAGGTAGTATGTCGAATCATAAGCTTGTATGGCGGGAATGTCGTCATATATGAGAGTCAATGGAGGCAAAGAGTGGTAAAATTGGATGTCTATTTTTGAAATCAAAATTTGATCGTTGGTGGTTTTTCTTCGGGGAACCAACCTCTCAAGTTTCACTGCGGGTGTGATGGCTACTTCTATGGCCATGCCATGGAATGTTCCATTGCCATCCAGGGTTTGAATGTTGTGGTCTGCATTATCTGCGATAAATTGCATAGCGCTTTCTGGGTCTACATTCAGATCAACACTCTGTGCAACAGCAGCACTGCGCTGAAAATTCTGGACCTCCTTGTATCCGGAACAGAATCCGTGCCTATTTAGAGTTTCAATCAAAAATCTGGATCCAAACAGGTGATGCAGGTGAACCGCAAGACCTAGTTGCAATGGGGCTTGCAGTCTAGGTCTAGTAGCCTGCATTATTGTTTGTCCCAAAGACGCTGTACGAAAGTCGTCATTCTTACCAGAGAGAATGCAATTAAGGAAAAGTCTCATGGAGGAAGGTACAAAATCGAGGTTTCTTTGCAATGATTGAAGGTCCTCGGATGTGACGTAATTGGAGTTTACTGATATCTTAATAGACGTGATGTCGTGATGGAGCAATTCCGCAGCTGTTTGTATTATTCGATTTTTCTCCGATTCGAAATTTTCATTTCTTGCGGATTTGTAGAAATTGTCTAAAATTACGGATGTGTCTTTAGCAAAAGTGACAAATTTTGCCTTGCCATTTATATCGGTAATAAATACCTGGTTCCCAAAATGTTCTAAGATCTTCTGTTTCATATGTGTGAATCCATACGCTTCACCGTTAGGCAAATTTTCTTCCATTTTATTTATCAGCTCTTGTAATGTAACTTGTTCTGTATGGTGTTCGGAAAGATAAGCCATGGTTTTTAAGAATGCCTCCTGTCTTGAAAAGTCAGCTGGCCTACCTCGGATGCATTCCTGATTTCCAGAACTAGCCATGGAAAATAAAGATGGTACCTACATTCTTCCCAGTTCTGAAGTTAACATTGCAAACCTGATGGTAAACAGCTTCAGCAGCATACAAGTCATTCATATAACTAATTCGTCCGAGCACTTGATGAGACCAATCATCTCCACGCGAATTACACATTTTCTTCAGGCTGGTGGTGAATTTGTCACAACGAACTTTATGAACATCAATGTTGGTATTTTCAGTGTCTTTCAACTCCTTTGATGCACCACAAAACAAACAATTATCTTTGTAATCAAATTGTCCACTACTTGATCGTGTCAACGGAATGTTACTTGTGTTCAACTCACACTCAGATTTAAATCTTTTTAAAGGTTCTGATTTCCAGTTGACAAACCGTTTACGACATGCCACATGCACTGGTTGTCCAACCACAACTTGGAAATCACAATTCCTAGATTCACTAATGATATTAATATTATCTGCACCCTTTCACGTAAAAAAAAACTGTGTCGGGGACATTGTCCAATAAACTAGATTTGCAAAAAACACATACAACGTCCATTGTTTCGCTCTTTCAGATTCTTCAAAAATATACACATCCAGCCCTACAGTGTTGTAAACAAAACCAGAATCACATTGTTTGTTGAACATTGTTTTCACACCTATAAAGGAAGCTCTGAAAAGTTTAGAATCGACTTGTCAAGTACCAACAACAGATTGTGTTACTTGTCTCTGCCTACGTATATACCCGAAATATTAAACTAATTCTAGTTCATGCTATTTTGGGGAAACATTATTAATTTAGATCAAAACTGCAACATTTAAACTTTATTATTTGTTTCTTCTAACCACAGTTTCAATATTTGTAAAAACGAGGTTTCTTGAACTAATAATGGTCATTATGAGACACGTCAATGCCTATCATCGCTATAAAAGATGAGCGAGCGTTAATATAATATACACATATTTGACCATGGACACATTATGATGATTTTGCAATATTTGCAATAACTCATTGCAATATTATTTAATAAATTAATTCGAATCCACTCTAGATGTGTTTAGCTCGAACCGTTTTTTTACAAATTTTACAATTTCGATTTTTAATATTTAGCAAATTTATATCATCTATGCATCTTCGATGTTGGTAGACTTTTTGTATTAATCCAATAATGTATTCTTAATCAAATTACATCAAAAGCATTTCTGTAGCTTCTCGGATGCGGACACAGCAGGCATTTTAAGTCACATACCTCAATGGCGGCCATTCTGGCTATTTTAATAAATATTTGACCTAGGATTTTTTTTGGAATTTTTTTGTATTTTTTTCTGAACTCTACATGAATAAAGCTTTCATTGGACACCACATTCGATATGTTTACGTAAACCTGTAATTTAACAATGGAATTCATTTGTTTTTCACTAATTGACCAATCAGACACAGCCACCCTGTTTTGATTTTGGTAGACTTTTAGTATGTTGTACAGTTTTTTTTTCTGAATCCAACGACATATAAAACTCAAATGTTGCAATTAGTGGGGGGTCAAACCGTTTAGACTCTGGACTAATACAGTCATCAGCAAATAATCGAGTGGATGACCTGATTCCTTCAGTGATGTCATTAATGAAGCATATGAATAAGGCAGGACCGAGAACTGAGCCTTGGGGTACGCCTGATTTAACGCCGAGCTTTGGTGAAATTGCATTACCGACCTGTATACAGACTGCGTACGATCAGACAGGAATTCTTGGATCCAGCTGACCACTCTTCCATCAAGGCCCATGTTGTCGAACTTGTCGATGAGGAGACTGTGTGGTACAATATCGAAAGCCTTCGAGAAGTCAATGAGGACAGCGTCAACTTGGCTGCCGTTGTCCAGGTGGTTTGAGAGCTCCTGCGTCAGACTTACGAGGGATGATTCGCAGGAGTAGCCGGTGCGGAATCCGTGTTGCCTGTCGGTGAGCCAGTCGCTGACTTCCCACGTGTAGTGGATGTATTTTGTCAGAAGTCTCTCCATTACTTTACACACAGTTGATGTTTTACTGATAGGTCGGTAATTGAGAGGGTTGCTGCGACAAACACTTTAATAAATGGGAGTAACTATGGCTGATTTCCAATCTTCTGGTATTTGGCAGTTGTTCAGAGATATGTTGAATAGCGTGATAAGGTAAGGGGTTATTCCGGAGATGGATAGTTTAAGTAACTGGACGGTGATGTTATCTGGACCTGGAGCAGTGTTTGGTTTCAGACTTTTCAGTACTTTTTTGATGCGTTCTTTGGAAATTTCAAATGATGAATGTCCAGCTGGTGTGGATGTCATTGGGATCTTGTTTGCCCTATTCTTTAGGTTAAACTAAACTTATAGTAAATGTTTTTTAGTTAACTGTTTTACTAGTTTATTGGAATGCCGTAGGTCACATTATTTACCTGATTATCTATCAGTTTGCTGTTTGTTGATATGTCAAACAGCCGGCAAGCGACAGCAGTTTCATGATTAATTTATGTACTTTTGTCGAATGTGCCGAATTATCGCCAGGCACTACTTCCATGTTCCTGTTGTGTCATGTCCATCCTGTAGATCGTGTTCCTGTCGTGCCTGTTCGGCTACTTGTGCTGGATGATGGTGGTCAAGTGGTTCTGGTACGGCCCGTGGAATCCCACTGCAACAGGCAACCACTGCTTCCATGTTATAGTGTCATGTCCATCCTGTAGATCGTGTTCCTGTCGTGCCTGTTCGGCTACTTGTGCTGGATGATGGTGGTCAAGTGGTTCTGGTACGGCCCGTGGAATCCCACTGCAACAGGCAACCACTGCTTCCATGTTATAGTGTCATGTCCATCCTGTAGATCGTGTTCCTGTCGTGCCTGTTCGGCTACTTGTGCTGGATGATGGTGGTCAAGTGGTTCTGGTACGGCCCGTGGAATCCCACTGCAACAGGCAACCACTGCTTCCATGTTATAGTGTCATATCCATCCTGTAGATCGTGTTCCTGTCGTGCCTGTTCGGCTACTTGTGCTGGATGATGGTGGTCAAGTGGTTCTGGTACGGCCCGTGGAATCCCACTGCAACAGGCAACCACTGCTTCCATGTTATAGTGTCATGTCCATCCTGTAGATCGTGTTCCTGTCGTGCCTGTTCGGCTACTTGTGCTGGATGATGGTGGTCAAGTAGTTCTGGTACGGCCCGTGGAATCCCACTGCAACAGGCAACCACTGCTTCCATGTTATAGTGTCATGTCCATCCTGTAGATCGTGTTCCTGTCGTGCCTGTTCGGCTACTTGTGCTGGATGATGGTGGTCAAGTGGTTCTGGTACGGCCCGTGGAATCCCACTGCAACAGGCAACCACTGCTTCCATGTTATAGTGTTATGTCCATCCTGTAGATCGTGTTCCTGTCGTGCCTGTTCGGCTACTTGTGCTGGATGATGGTGGTCAAGTGGTTCTGGTACGGCCCGGGGAATCCCACTGCAACAGGCAACCACTGCTTCCATGTTATAGTGTCATGTCCATCCTGTAGATCGTGTTCCTGTCGTGCCTGTTCGGCTACTTGTGCTGGATGATGGTGGTCAAGTGGTTCTGGTACGGCCCGGGGAATCCCACTGCAACAGGCATCCACTGCGCGCCTCAAATCCTCATCACCTTTATCAACATGGTCCTCTTCAATAAGAAGGGCAAAGACGAAGCGCCATGTGTGTCATACATGTTCTCATGGCAGGTAGGATTATTACCCTTGTCTCATTTGTTTCAAAATCTAGTGGAGCGGTCGCTCCACACAGCCAAGTCGTACCGTACACTCACAGTCACTCAACATACCGTAAATGCCTATATAAACCGAGGAGCTTTTACTGTAAGCAACAACATGGCATTTTCGGCCTACTGGATCTCAACAATGGGAAATCTCACATTATTGTGAAATGTCTTAATTTTGAGCTATGGCCCACCTGACAACATCTAGTGGAGCGGTCGCTCCACGCCAGCCAAGTCGTACGGCGCGCGCACACTCTCATATAAAGGCTGGAGCAAACCCACTTTTACTGTAAGCATCAAAGTGGCATTTTCGGCCTACTGGATCTTAAAATTGAGAAATCTCACATTGTTGCGAAATATCTTAATTTCGAGCTATGGCCCACCCTACAACATATACCAAATTTGGGAACAATAGTTTACGCCCTTTGCGCGCTAGAGGGCCGTGAAAACAGTGTTTTAGGGCGGTTTTCATAATAATAATCTTAGTAGTAGTAGTAGTAGTAGGCTGGAGCTAAAATCCGGTAAACAGGCCACAGCCTAAACGGCTGAACCGATTGATCTCACATTTTTACCACGTGTGCACTTTTGGCGTCTGATTTAACCTTGTCCCCATGAATTTTTTGTGCCGCCATTTTGAAACCGGAAGTGACGTCATATCTCGTCAACGGTTGGACCGATCGGAACGAAATTTGCGCCAATCGTTTCAGACGGTCATCTATATGGATTATCAATATCAAAAGACTGAACATTATTTTAAATAAACCGGAAATGACGTCATGAAATTTGAAATACATCGATTTGCATTTCAGCAACAACTGTTGATCCGATTGTCTTGATATTTATGTAACGTTTGTACTTTTGATATTTCATTTGACTTGTTATAAAACCAACCGGAAGCCGCCATTTTGAAACCGGAAGTGACATCATGTCTCAAAAACGGCTAAACAGATTAGAACAAAACCAGCGCTAAACGATTTAGACGGTCAACTTTATGTAATCAGTAATATTTGATGATTCAAATATCGAAACCGGAAATGACGTCACACATTTTATGACCTATACCGGAAATGACGTCATAAATATGCTAAATGACGCTAAATTCACCACTTTATACTTTAAAACAGATATAAGTAAACGTACTTTGTAAATAATTATAAATTCAAGGTTGCAGTGTTCTCGGCGGCCATTTTTAAAACCGGAAGTGACGTCATATATCGTAAACGGTTGTACCGATTGCAACCTAAGTTTGGAAATGTGTTGGACTAATAATTATGAATTCAAGACGACATTATTTTCGGCCGCCATTGTTAAAACCGGAAGTGACGTCAAATATCGAAAATGGCTGTACCGATTGCAATCAAATTTTGGAAATGTGTTGTACTAATAATTATGAATTCAAGACGACATTATTTTCGGCCGCCATTGTTAAAACCGGAAGTGACGTCATATATCGAAAATGGCTGTACCGATTGCAACCAAATTTTGGAAATGTGTTGTACTAATAATTATGAATTCAAGACGACATTATTTTCGGCCGCCATTGTTAAAACCGGAAGTGACGTCATATATCAAAAACGGCTGTACCGATTGCAACCAAATTTTGGAAATGTGTAGGAGTAATAATTATGAATTCAAGACGACATTATTTTCGGCCGCCATTGCTAAAACCGGAAGTGACGTCATATATCGAAAACGGCTAGACCGATTGTAACGAAACCTAAAGCTATTCTTCTTGGATAATTATTTTAATCTTATATACCAAACGCAACTTTTCTAAGTATCCAAATCGGCATAGGCGTATTTTTTTAAAGAAATAAGTTCTTGCACGGACACAAGCTGTGCTACAAGCTGTATGAATAAACTAACAAAAGAAGTGATATCCCAGAAAAAAACACTCCGTGTAAAAAAGGCAGCCAAGTCTCTTTACTTTAAAAAAATTCAACACCGAAAAGGAGTGATATCAAAAAAGGAGCCAAGTCAATGACATTTCCAAATATTTAATCGTATCTTTGAAATAAAAGTATAAACACCGAGAAATACTTTACAAAAGGACTTGGCGCATCGTTTTTTTAAAGACATTTTTCTATTCATAAGCATGTGCCATTTATATACAACCGTCATTTTGAATGTTTAGAATAATAGGGAAACATCTTTCAATTAGGTACATATTATACATACCTTCTGTAAAATATTTTCTATATGAATATATACGCTATGAAACTTGTTGTCTATGCTTTCTATAAATATACACAATAGTTATCTTCGTAATATTGTTTCGTGGTGAATATAATTAAGTCTCATCATGCGTTATACCTTCACATCATGTAACAATTTCTATTAATACACATTTTATAAAAATACATTTCACAAAGAAGACAGTCATATTGAATTTCTATTAAAAAATTTAACTTTATACACTTGACACTTCAAAAATATATAATTGTGTTCCATTAGTTAGTAATTATTTGACAACGTTTCATGATTTCCTTCAGTCAAGATCAAATTATGAAAAGATACCAGTCTAATATCGCCATATTAACAGTACTGCAAGAATATGTATGAGCCCACTTCCAATTGATATGAAGGGATGTGTGTTGTGAAAAATATCCGACCGAACCGGGGCACGAACTTGGGACCTCTCACTTGCCGGGCGAGAGCTCTACCAACTGAGCTACCCGATCGGACGGGCGGACATTAGACACAACACACTGATGAGGATCCTGACTCCTGACTCCATGGAAGTTTTCCAAAGAAACCTACATTCTCACCACTTCCAATTGTTATGTAATTCTTTCACCCTTATATTACTTATATATTACAGCATAAAATCATGCTTCTATCGCCATTGACAAAACTATAAAATAGTCATTACTAAAAGTAGCTTGATTCATAGATTCTGGCTCTAATAGAAAGAGGAAAATGTACCTACTTGTAAATTTCTTTCCACTTTTAGGATAGAATGATGTCTTTAAAAAAACGATGCGCCAAGTCCTTTTGTAAAGTATTTCTCGGTGTTTATACTTTTATTTCAAAGATACGATTAAATATTTGGAAATGTCATTGACTTGGCTCCTTTTTTGATATCACTCCTTTTCGGTGTTGAATTTTTTTAAAGTAAAGAGACTTGGCTGCCTTTTTTACACGGAGTGTTTTTTTCTGGTATACATTAC
>OW203766.1:3232732-3748572 GCA_934045905.1 Leuctra nigra | reverse complement strand
AAATTTTGGATATATGTAGGACTAATAATTATGAATTAAAGACGACATTATTTTCGGCCGCCATTGTTAGAACCGGAAGTGACGTCATATATCGAAAACGGCTGTACCGATTGCAACCAAATTTTGGAAATATGTAGGATTAATAATTATGAATTAAAGACGACATTATTTTCGGTCGCTATTGTTAAAACCGGAAGTGACGTCATATATCGAAAACGGCTGTACCGATTGTAACCAAATTTTGGAAATATGTAGGACTAATAATGAATCAAAGACGACATTATTTTCGGCCGCCATTGTTAAAACCGGAAGTGACGTCATGTATCGAAAACGGCTGTACCGATTGCAACCAAATTTGGAAATATGTAGTACTAATAATTTTGAATTAAAGACGACATTAATTTCGGCCGCCATTGTTAAAACCGGAAGTGACGTCATTTATCGAAAACGGCTGTACCGATTGCAACTAAATTTTGGAAATATGTAGGACTAATAATTATGAATTAAAGACGACATTATTTTCGGCCGCCATTGTTAAAACATGGACATGTGCTGCAAGCAATATGAATAAACTAACAAAAGAAGTGATATCCGCCATTGTTAAAACCTTTAAGTGACGTCATATATCAAAAACGTCTGTACCGATTGCAACCAAATTATGCAATTTTGTAGGACTTATAATTATGATTCAAGACGACATTATTTTCGGCCGCTATTTCAAAACCGGAAGTGACGTCATATATCGAAAACGGCTGGATCGATTGTTCTTCTTGGATAATCATTTTCATCATATACCAAACGCAAATTTTCTTAGTAACCAAATCGGCTGAGGCGTATTTTTTTAAAGAAATTAGTCCCTGCCCGGACATGTGCTGCAAGCAATATGAATAAACTAACAAAAGAAGTGATATCCGCCATTGTTAAAACCTTTAAGTGACGTCATATATCGAAAACGTCTGTACCGATTGCAACCAAATTATGCAATTTTGTAGGACTTATAATTATGAATTCAAGACGACATTATTTTCGGCCGCTATTTCAAAACCGGAAGTGACGTCATATATCGAAAACGGCTGGATCGATTGTAACGAAACTTAAGCTATTCTTCTTGGATAATCATTTTCATCATATACCAAACGCAAATTTTCTTAGTAACCAAATCGGCTGAGGCGTATTTTTTTAAAGAAATTAGTCCCTGCCCGGACATGTGCTGCAAGCAATATGAATAAACTAACAAAAGAAGTGATATCCCAGAAAAAAACACTCCGTGTAAAAAAGGCAGCCAAGTCTGTTTACTTTAAAAAAATTCAACACCGAAAAGGAGTGATATCAAAAAAGGAGCCAAGTCAAGGACATTTCCAAATATTAAATCGTATTTTTGAAATAAAAGAATAAACACCGAGAAATACTTTACAAAAGGACTTGGCGCATCGTTTTTTTAAAGACATTTTCTATTCATAAGCATATGCCATTTATATACAACCGTCATTAAGAATTTTTAGAATAATAGGGAAACATCTTTCAATTACTTATTACACATATTTACTGTAAAATATTTTCTATTTGAATATATACGCGATAAAACTTGTTGCCTATGTTTTCTATAAATACAAAATAGTTATCTTCGTAATATTGTTTCGTGATCAACATAATAATTAAGTCTCATGCGTTATACCTTCTCATCATGAAATACATTTCAATTAATCCACATTTTATAACAATACATTTCACAAAGTACACAGTCACATTGTATTTCTATTAAAAAATTTAACTTTATACACTTGACACTTCAAAATATATAATAGTGTTCCATACATAATTATTTGACAACGTTTTATGATTTCCTTCAGTCAAGATCAAATTATGATATGATCCTTCTAATATCACCATAATAACAGTGCTATAAGAATATGTATGTGCCAACTTCCTTGTTATTTAATTCTTCGCCCTTATATTACTTATCTATTACAGCATGAAATCTTTCTACTATCGCCATTGACAAAACTATAATATAGCCATTTACTCAAGACAGACTTGGCTGCCTTTTTTACACGGAGTGTTTTTTTCTGGGATCTTGTTTACAGCCTCATACTTAAAAGGATTGCCAGATTCAGCAACGCAACATCACAGAGTCTACTGGATTCCGTCCAGAAAATTATTAGTTACGGTCTTGTGGTGTTGGGGACTGACATCCGCAAATATATAAGGACGCAACTTCTTTTGAGCATGAGGCTGAGTGGTTCTTTACGAACCAAACTCTTGACGTAGCTTCACTAACGTGCAACAATATTAAGCTATAGAGCTCCTCAGTCTAAACCTAAACCCCAAATAAACTTACAGCAGTAATAGCCTAACCGAAATAGACTTACCCTTTAAGCTGAAGATTCCACTGACATTTTGCAGTCATTCAATAATCAAAATTAAGTTTAATCTTTCGTTCTAAATTACCGAGTCTTTGAACCTTCCGCACAGGTTTTAAAAAGAGAATGCAGGCGTTTATCAAGACTTCATTAGTGGCCGACATCAATCTTCGTAGTAATGAATAGACCAGCGTAAAGGTATTCGGGAGTTTCAACTGCCCAAAAGTTCAGATACTTAACCAAGGATTGGAAAGTCTCAATGGGAAATATAGTACAAGTAAAATAGTACTGCAAAGAGACTTCAGACGAACGAGTAACGTTTTTTATGTTTACGATGGTCTCTTCTGGAACTAAGTGCGGCCCATGTTTGTCTTTCCCATCGTTAAAATGCTGCTGAGACTGATGGTGAGTGTCATTTGGTAGGATAAACACGGAACTATTTCTGACCGGGTTAAAACATTTTAAACGCAAAACGCCTAACTCAAAATCGCGCTTAAATATAAACGGCCCATAAGACGTTGCGAGTACAGAAAAGAGGAGGATCTTTCACGGAAGACAATTCCTCTGGGGAATGAGTTTTGATTTGAACTTGAATCAAGTTCGGCTCAACCCTCCTATTTACATTAAATTTGTTTATTTTGTCCAATTAAAACTCCTTTGATTCAACTGAACGTTCTATTATTCCTCATATCTCCTCGTACTGTTCGTCTCGTATGTTAACGCATTGTCTGCTCCAACAGAGAGAGCTTCAGTACGTTCTCCTGGTGACGTCACTCTCCACCATCCCGGTGATGTTGTTCGCCAAGCCCATCATCGAGATGGTGCGCCTGCGCAGGAAGAAGACGCAAGCGGTGTCGAGCCAGTCGAGCATGCGCTCGCAGCAGTACGCGTCGCGCAACGTCAGCGAGACGACGCTCAGCGAGCCCGACGACTACACGACCACCGTGCAGTACGATCAGACGCCGGCCATCGTCGAGGACGACCTCACTGTGATCGCCCCCGTCACGGAGCAGTCGACCAACACATCGGCCGGGGCGGTCGGGACTCCGACCACGTCTGGAGGCCTGAAGTCGGTGATGAAGGCGCCCGCCAGCTCGGGAGGGGCGGTGGTCGACGTGGAGCCGCTGGTCGACGAGGACGAGCTCACCGTGATCGCCCCCCTCACCGAGCAGACCACCAACACATCGGCCGGGGCGGTCGGGACTTCGACCACGTCTGGAGGCCTGAAGTCGGTGATGAAGGCGCCCGCCAGCTCGGGAGGGGCGGTGGTCGACGTGGACGAGGAGCAGCTAGTCGACGAGCTCGCCGAGATCGCCGCCGCCACCGCGCTGAGCAAGCCCTACTCCTCGGCAGGGGCGGTAGAGACGCCGCACACGTCAAGTGGACACAAGTCAGGTAGGAGCATGACGAGGTTGAACCGGACGCGAGAATGTGTCTGGCAAAGACTTCTTAGAAAACTCTCTTGTCCCCTTCCACTGCTGCAGGACATCATTAATTGAGCGAGCGAAGCTAGCGTCTCCTTTTGGCTCTTTTGGCACGGACCTCTGTTTTTTTTTGTGTGTCTTTTCTGTTACCTGAGGCTATACAGGTCAGAGTTTTTCTTCGATCGAGCTGAAATTTTGCACACAAGTAAAACCAACCTTCTCCGTTAGCAGACCACAATTTTTTTGAAATCCATTTATTAGCTAAAATTTAAATAAATATCTCCTGATAGGCTGAAAAATGAAAACGGTCTTCGATAATTCTGATCAAACTCACATTTTTCATGATCATTAAGACCAACATTGTCTCTAATTTTACAAAATTTCATCCTAATCAGTTAAGAACGTATGAACTAATTGAAATTTTTAATATCTGTCAGTAGGTAATGAAGTATCAAAATGAATGTTTTCCAGTGCCAATTGTATTGAATCTGATTTTCTATATTTACAAGGGTTCTTAGATGCTATTTTCAAGTTTCGATGAAAAGCATACTTTCATGTTAATGGACCACTAGTCATTATCTTGCTATGTGACATCACGAATAAAACAGATGACAGAAGGATGTGGGCTGTTACCGTCAAGAAGGCTGTGACAGCACAGTAATCAATAGTAATCAAATAGCAAAGAAATTCAACTGTCTTTCCCACACACATTTGATTGGCTGTTTCTCACATTTGAGTTGGCTGATTGGCCAACTGTAATATTACTTATAAATACCTACATATTTTAAATTTTAATACTCTACTTTAAGAATACTTTCCTAAATACCCTAACATATGGGGGCCTCATTATTGAGTCTCTCAAGGGTCAATACATTGTAATATGTACTATTGTAATGTGAAAAGGAAATAAAACTATGAAACTATGAAACTATATGGACAGTGCTGCTCTAGTGTGAGTAAAGTGAACTATTATTCCTCATTGACTCCTCCCATCACCATTGGTCCATTGAGTGATCATATTTCAATTCAATATGGATGTATATGTTTTCTGTGCGTTGTGTACGCATTTTCGGTTCGAGAATTTACACGTACCCGTGCTCGCTCATCAACGCGTTACACTGAGCGTTTTCCTAGTGTACACCTTGAAGAGTGCGGGCGACATACAACATCCTTGTCGCATTCCCTTTCATTGAGCGAGCGAAGCGAGCGTCTCCTTTTGGCATTTTTGGCACGGACCTCTGTTTTTTTTTTGTCTTTTCTGTTACCTGAGGCTATACAGGTCAGAGTTTTTCTTCGATCGAGCTGAAATTTTGCACACTTGTAGAGACAACCTTTTCTGTTTGTAGACACACATTTTTTAGAAATTCATTCATTGGCTAAATTTAAATAAACATCTCCTGATAGGTTGAAAAATGAAAATGGTCTTCCATAAATCTGATCAAACTCATATTTTGCGTGGTCAGTAAGACCAATATTGCCTCTTATTTTACAAATATTCATTACAATCAGTTAAGAACGTATGAACTTATTGACATTTTTAATAGCTGTCAGAATGAAGTATTGAAATGAATGTTTTCCAGTGCCAATTGAATTCAGTCTGATTTGCTATATGTACCAGGGTGCTTAGATGCTATACTCAAGTTTCGATGAAAAGCATATACTTTTATGTTGACTGAGTGGCTCATATTTCACTTTAATATGGATGTATATGTTTTATGTGCATTGTGTACGCATTTTCTGTTGGAGAATTTGCACGTGGCCGTGCTCGCTCATCAACGCGTTACACTGAGCGTTTTCCTAGTTTTTAAAATAACCTTGATAGCTCCTTGCCACTTATTACCGGCTACTTCCTTTTAATGGTGTCAATATACTTGGCACTAATACCAGTGTTCTCCTCTCCAAGACACGAACGAGATTCTTAAGGTGGCTGTATATCACGTGTCTTTATTTCTCTACATCCGATCAAAAGAAATAGTTACCTATGAGTACATACTTTACATCGTTCATGTTGAGTAATCCAAGGTGATTTATGACGGAAATTCACTACATACTGGATCTTATCAATATTTGCAGTCAATAATATTTATTTTTGCAGTGGTTTAATAATTAAAAAAATAAAAAATCTTGTGTATCCGTACGCGTTTGAAAGCTGTCAAAACCAAGTGCTGTTCGTTTAAAATAGTGGATATAATTAATATCTCAACATTTCACTGGAAAGACGAAGAATGAGCGCATGTTATTCATTCTGACATTGCGTCAGGTTTGGGATGCATATATGCCTTTTTATTAGAGTAATGTTTGCTGTTCTTGGCAACTCGTAGAATTTCCTTCAACTTCAGGTCTTGATTTGAGAATATTTAGGTGCAAGGAAGTAAAATCATCTAATATGTTATTTTCGCAGTTCTTTTCTGCGTAGATTAGTTCCAACTGATGTGTCCTAACTTATCTGATGAGTGAGAAGTATTTGCTGAACTGAACCCTTCCAACTGAAAATGTGTAGCTTTTTGGTTGAAAAGTCACGTGATATACAGCCACCTCAAGGGCATTGTATCGTAAGCTTTTTCGAGATCTGTAAATGTAAGCTGGGTGTCCGTGCTTCTTGCTGGCTGTTTCGCAATAACTTGCAGAGGAAATATAGTGGTCTGGGTATCGAGGTGAATGGGGGCCTTCTTCACACTCGTTTGCAGACGAGCCGATGAGTACGACAAGGAAGGTCGTGGGTTCGAGTCCCACTCAAGGAAAATCTTTTCTTCTTGCAGTTTGTATTTAATCACAACCACCTACCCTAGGTCATAAGGGAAAGCCATATTTCATACATATGCGCACTCATCTGCCTTTGAGTAAAATCCATGTCGAGTGAAGTTAGTCAGTTGTCAAGCGTGGAAATAATTCCACGGTCTTCTGACCCTATCTTCAATCTCGGACTGCTAACGCGGTTTATATTGGAACACAGCGGCTGCAATTTGAACTGCCTTGGTAGCTCAGCTGGTAGAGCATCTGACTCGATATCGGAAGGTCGTGGGTTCGAGTCCCACTAAAGGAAAATCTTTTCTTCTTGCAGTTTGTATTTAATCACAACCACCTACCCTAGGTCATAAGGGAAAGCCATTTTTCTGTCATTGAGTATGTTGAGTAATTTCAATGACGCGTATGAAGAGGTGGGGTTGAAGATAAATGTCGGAAAAAACAAAGTACCTGGTTGTTGGTGAAGGAGATAGCCAAGATCTTGATTTGAATGGGAAGATAATTGAAAGGGTGGCCAGCACAAGGATTTGGTAGGAAGGTTGTACGAATGAGATAAACAGCAGGATTGTGCACACTAAGGCAGGCACCACATCGGTTGAATTCACTTCTTTGATCGGAAGGGATGTGGAAAAAGACAAAAATTATATCTTGGAGACAAAGTTCATGGGCGGACACTTGGAAGTTATTCAAGTTGATACGTGAGGCTGTAGATATGCATTGCTTGAGAAGGAGCTGCCGGATATCTAGGATTGAACACTTCAGGAAAGAAGAGCTCAGAAGACGAATGAGGGTTGAAACAAAAGTTACTGATACCTTGAACGAAAGGAGACTTGGTTGGTATGGTCGTGGAGGAGAGAGAGGAGAGATAGCCGAAAAAGATAAACAAGTGGACGCCTCCAGGTAGAAGAAGGAGAGGACGATCTATAGAGAGGAGTGGAAGCGGAAGGTCAGGTCGGACATGGAGGCAAAAGGGTTGGAAGTTGAGGATTGTGTGGATAGAAGGAGGTGGAATTGGGAAGCGGCCATAGTTGCACTTAAAAAACTCTTATAACTTACTTAGGCCCGGAATAACCAAAGTTAAATTGTGCTGGATTAACTAACTTTTGGATTAAACTCAATTGTTTCACTCATTTTGAGGTACCTGATTGGCTGTGCCGCCAATTTAGTCCAATATTTAGTTAATCCGGCTCAGATTAACTTTGGTTATACCGGCCCTTATTTCAACAGTTGAAGGATTCATAAATCCTGAAGGATTCGTAAATGCCTACACAATTTTGAATTAAATAATCGAACATGCATTTATATCTCCACTTCCTTCACAGGGCTAACGTGAAAGAGATTTGATAACTTGTATTTGTATTTTTATTAGATCCTTTGACAAGTACATGATACGAGTATGGATGTCGTCAGAAATTAATAAAAGCTAGCGTACAATCTAAAATAATAATAATAATATTATGATCAAACAATGTAAATAAATATTATAAATATAAATATTATTATAACAGTTAATTAATAACTAACAAGGTCAATACAGTAAAAATGAATTCACATTAATGAAAACACATTAGACTCATAGAAATTCGTCAATGTTGTATAAAGGGTTCTCGACCAGGAAGGATTTGAGACTGGAGCGGAATAAGGTGTACGTAGGACTGTCGGTGATGTAGGATGGAGTTTGTTATAAATTGTGGTACAGAGATAGAAAGGGCTATTCTTATAAAAGGTATGGTTATGAGCAGTTGTGCGGATATCTGCGTTATCCTAAATCTGCGTTGAGCAGATTTGGTTCCATCAACCATAAATTTCACTCCAAAATATTATAAAACTGGAATCTTTGCCAGAAAAGTATTCTCGAACGCCTTTAACCTCCTAGAACACCGGCATGACGTCATACCAAGTCTTGTTCCAGACGTGAAGTTCCGCCGTACGAGCGGCGCCTCGTTCTTCGCCTCCTCCGAGTTCGACAATCTGTCCACGGTGACGGAGTTCGAGGAGCTCGTCGAGGAGGACGAGAAGGAGGCGGAGGGTCAAGGGGAGATGATGATCCACCAGGGGATTCACACCGTGGAGTTCGTCCTCGGCTCCGTGTCACACACGGCCTCCTATCTGCGTCTCTGGGCGCTCTCGCTCGCGCATCAGCAGCTGTCCGAGGTGCTCTGGACCATGGTGCTCAGGAAGGTGATTACAATACGCATGAGTTGATGACCTGCCTTTTATTGTGCCATTGCTGAAGGAAATTCACAGTAGCCTTTGACTGTGCCATTGCTGAAGGAAATTCACAGATGCCTTTTACTGTGCCATTGCTAAAGGAAATTCACAGATGCCTTTTACTGTGCCGCCATTGCTGAAGGAAATTAACAGATGCCTTTTACTGTGCCATTGCTGAAGGAAATTCACAGATGCCTTTTACTGTGCCATTGCTGAAGGAAATTCACAGATGCCTTTTACTGTGCCGCCATTGCTGAAGGAAATTAACAGATGCCTTTTACTGTGCCATTGCTGAAGGAAATTCACAGATGCCTTTTACTGTGCGCCATTACTGAAGGAAATTCACATGTGCCTTTTACTGTGCCGCCATTGCTGAAGGAAATTCACAGATGCCTTTTACTGTGCCATTGCTGAAGGAAATTCACAGATGCCTTTTACTGTGCCGCCATTGCGAAAGGAAATTCACAGATGCCTTTTACTGTGCGCCATTGCTAAGGGAATTTCACAGATGTCTTTTACCCATTGCTGAAGGAAATTCACAGATGCCTTTTACTGTGCCGCCATTGCTGAAGGAAATTCACAGATGCCTTTTACTGTGCGCCATTGCTGAAGGAAATTCAAAGATGCCTTTTACTGTGCCGCCATTGCTGAAGGAAATTCACAGATGCCTTTTACTGTGCCATTGCTGAAGGAAATTCACAGATGCCTTTTACTTCGCTCTTGCTGAAGGAAATTCACATAAGCCTTTTCCTCCACTTTTTTGAAGGAAATTAACTGTCTTTACTTTGCATTTGTTGAGGGAAAAACACTTCTAGACCGCCTTTACTTTGCATTTGTTGAAGGCTGATCACGACCTCTTGTACAGGTCACGATGCTGATCACGACCTCCTGTACTGGTTATGACGCTGAACACGACCTCCTGTACAGGTCACGATGCTGATCACGACCTCCTGTACAGGTCATGATCACGACCTCCTGTACAGGTGACGATGCTGATCACGACCTCCTGTACAAGTCACGATGCTGATCACGACCTCCTGTACAGGTCATGATGCTGATCACAACCTCCTGTACAGGTCATGATCACGACCTCCTGTACCGGTCACGATGCAGGTCACGATGCTGATCACGACCTCCTGTTCAGGTCACGATGCTTATCACGATCTTCTGTACAGGTCACGATGCTGATCACGACCTCCTGTACAGGTCATGATCACGACCTCCTGTTCAGGTCACGATGCTGATCACGACCTCCTGTACAAGTCACGATGCTGATCACGACCTCCTGTACAGGTCATGATCACGACCTCCTGTACAGGTCACGATGCTTATCACGACCTCTTGTACAGGTCACGATGCTGATCACGACCTCCTGTACTGGTTATGACGCTGATCACGACCTCCTGTACAGGTCACGATGCTGATCACGACCTACTGTACAGGTCATGATCACGACCTCCTGTACAGGTCACGATGCTGATCACGACCTCCTGTACAAGTCACGATGCTGATCACGACCTCCTGTACAGGTCATGATGCTGATCACGACCTCCTGTACAGGTCATGATCACGACCTCCTGTACCGGTCACGATGCAGGTCACGATGCTGATCACGACCTCCTGTTCAGGTCACGATGCTTATCACGAACTTCTGTACAGGTCACGATGCTGATCACGACCTCCTGTACAGGTCATGATCACGACCTCCTGTTCAGGTCACGATGCTGATCACGACCTCCTGTACAAAACACGATGCTGATCACGACCTCCTGTACAGGTCATGATCACGACCTCCTGTACAGGTCACGATGCTTATCACGACCTCCTGTACAGGTCACGATGCTGATCACGACCTCCTGTACAGGTCAAGATGCTGATCACGACCTCCTGTACAAGTCACGATGCTGATCACGACCTCCTGTACAGGTCACGATGATAATCACGACCTCCTGTACCGGTCACGATGCTGATCACGACCTCCTGTACAGGTCATGATCACGTCCTCCTGTACAGGTCACGATGCTGATCACGACCTCCTGTACAGGTCACGATGCTGATCACGACCTCCTGTTCAGGTCACGATGCTTATCACGAACTTCTGTACAAGTCACGATGCTGATCACGACCTCCTGTACAGGTCATGATCACGACCTCCTGTACAAGTCACGATGCTTATCACGACCTCCTGTACAGGTCACGATGCTGATCACGACCTCCTGTACAAGTCACGATGCTGATCACGACCTCCTGTACAGGTCACGATGATAATCACGACCTCCTGTACCGGTCACGATGCTGATCACGACCTCCTGTACAGGTCACGATGCTGATCACGACCTCCTGTACAGGTCATGATCACGACCTTCTGTACCGGTCACGATGCAGGTCACGATGCTGATCACGACCTCCTGTACAGGTCACGATGATAATCACGACCTCCTGTACCGGTCACGATGCTGATCACGACCTCCTGTACAGGTCATGATCACGACCTCCTGTACAGGTCACGATGCTGATCACGACCTCCTGTACAGATCACGATGATGATCACGACCTCCTGTACCGGTCACGATGCTGATCACGACCTCCTGTACAGGTCATGATCACGACCTCCTGTACAGGTCACGATGCTGATCACGACCTCCTGTACAGGTCACGATGCTGATCACGACCTCCTGTACAGGTCATGATCACGACCTCCTGTACCGGTCACGATGCTGATCACGACCTCCTGTACAGGTCATGATCACGACCTCCTGTACCGGTCACGATGCAGGTCACGTTGCTGATCACTACCTCCTGTACAGGTCACGATGCTGATCACTACCTCCTGTACAGGTCACGATGCTGATCACGACCTCCTGTACAGGTAATGACAACGCTGAGCGGCGGCGACGACATCTCGATATTCAGCTGTGCGATGGGCGGCTTCGCCTTGTTCTTCCTCTTCGCGATGTGGGCGACGCTGACGGTGTGCGTGCTCGTGCTCATGGAGGGGTTGTCGGCATTCCTCCACACCCTCCGTCTACACTGGGTCGAGTTCCAGAGCAAGTTCTACGCAGGACTCGGCTACAGGTTCGCGCCCTTCTCCTTCAAGGACATTCTGGAGGCGCTGGAAGAGGAGCGCAGGACTCCCGGATGAATGGGATGAATAAAGAAGATATTGTTTTCACATTTTCAATTAAAATAGTATTTTCAATTTGTTTATGATGTGTTGAAGTTGCGAAAATAAAAATGTTACTGGTTGGTTTCCCTGCACGTTTTACTGGCCTCTTCAAAGTTTTTGAAGCTTTTATCTAGCTTTTTAATACCAGAACAGGTAAAACACTACTGAAATAATTAGTCATATATTTAGAGTTGATGAATAACATTGAAATAGGAATAACACATCATACTGTTGTGTTATTCCGGTTTCAAAATGGCGACTACCGGATGGTTTTATAAAAAGGCACCTCAGACGCCAAAAGTGCACATGTGGTAAAAATTTCAGATCGATCGGCTAAGCCGTTTAGGCTGTGGCGGTTTTTATTTATTTAGCTTATGGCAGTACATCAAAGTTAAAAGAAAGTTTAAACAGTAAAAGTTAATAGTCCAACATAACGAAGATGGTTGTCAAGATATAAAATATGAACATAAACTAAAATAAAGCTCATAACCTAATTATATATTAATTCTATAATTGTATATCAAGATTTTGTAGCCACTGAAACACATCTTCTGATGGTTGAATAAAATCTTCTTGACTCCCACCATAAGCTCTTAAAGGACACTCGCTTCTGATGTGGAGCATGGTTTGTGGTGATAGCTGTGGCGGTGATAGCGGTGTTTCCTGATATCATCATCAGATAGGTTTTAAAAGGGGTGTAATTTCACTGTTTTCACGGCCCTCTAGCACGCAAATGGCATAACCTATTGTTCCCAAATTTAGTATATGGAGTGGGGTGGGCCATAGCTCGAAATTAAGATATTTCACAACAATGTGAGATTTTCCAATTTTATGATCCAGTAGGCCGATTGTTGCTTACAGTAAAAGTGGTTGGTCTGCTCCTCAGTTTATTAGGCATTTACGGTATGTTGAGTGACTGTGAGTGTATAGTACGACTTGGCTGGGTGGAGCGACCGCTCCACTAGATATGAAAGCTTATGTCTAGTACAATTATTAAAAATATTTATCACCATTATAAAGTTGATACAGAGGGGTCAAAATCTAATTTTTGAAGTATTCCAGGACAAGTGCGATATCTTCATCCTTAATAAAGATAATAATATACTTTTTATATTAATCGATCAGCAATAAATCTTAAATAACATATCAAAAGTTCTCAAAAATTCTTTAAACATGAGTTGGCCAATGAATCTGTCAAAAAGTTAATGGGGGCGATTTTTGTTTTTGAGTGCAAAGTCTATGATTAATCCAATTTCCTAAGTCACCACTCTTTATAACAAAATGTTTTTTGATGTGAAGCGATGCAGAACAATGCCCCCTAAATCTTATCGAAAGTTCTCCAAATTATGATTAGGGTGGTTGGGCCAAATTTCAAAATTATGAAATATTTCAGTGTTGTCATTATCAAATAATTATTAAATAATATCAACCTAGTCGAGTAGCATATCAAATAAAAGATTATGATTAGAACAACAAATTATAATAAATAACCATTTGAGGTCATGAAAGGCCAAAAAGTGGTAAAATTTCCCATTATCAAGGGTCCAAAGACAATTGCCAACGTTAATAAAAGTCAATAATATACTTTTTGACACCAAACGATCCAAACTTAAATAGTTTTTAAGAGGGCGGAGTAGTGAACGTGGCCTTGAAGAGTTTTTCATCGATTTTTATCAATATCTTTTACCAATGTAATTGTTAACAAAATAGGGCTTTGTACGTGTATTCAGAACAGTTCAATGAAAATAATTTCATAGTTTAGAAAATGGAATAAGTTATTAGTTTCATTTTGTCCAACAGATGTTTAGTGTCATAATTTTACTAATTTTCGGGCACTAAATATCTGTAGCGCGACAAAGTAAATCTAATAAACCATTCCAAGCTATGACATTATTTTGATTGAACAGTTCTAAAGACGCGTACAAAGCCTTATTTTGTTAACAATTACATTGGTAAAAGATACCCATAAAAAACACTCCGTGTAAAAATACCAGCCAAGTCTCTTCAACTATAAAAAAATAAAAGTAATCTAAAAAGTCAGCACTGAAAAGTAGTGATATCAAAATATGAGCCAAGTCAAAACTTAATTTTAAAAACCAAAATATACTTGGCGCATCGTTTTTAGGGCATTATAGGTATTATATAATATATTTAGGTATACCTACAATTTATTTTTAATTAATGTATTTTTACACGGAGTGTTTTTTTACGGGGATAATTAGTACTGCATCCGATTTGATATGCGCTAGTTTTACTGTAAATTGTAGACCGCTTGGCTGCTCTACAGGCCTTGGAGCAGAAGGCAGGGATGAAAACGTAGTTTACATTTTACAAATATTTCAAGATTATGGAATAAAAATGTGCCTTAAATGACAAAAACTTTTAAAAAAAACGACAGATTAGACTGAAAATTGGCAAAAATACCTTAAATGTTAGTACCAATGAGCATGCAAAGTTTTAAGGATGAACCTTCATTAGGGCATCTCCGACAGATTTCTTTGAAAATCTTTTTATTTGTTCCTTATAGTATTGTCTACGATGAGAGACCTTAATATTAGTACCTCACCGGCTTAAATTTTAAATTAAATGTGTTTGAAGTTAGGGATTTTAACATGGGCTCAGATGGGAGACGCGGAAAAACTTACACATTTTGATCATTTTTTTTTCTGCCCGACAGATTTTTTTAGAAAACTGATTATATGTTCTTTGAATGGTAATCAAGCAATTGAAAACGTAGAAAACATATGTCACCGACTTTATTACTGAGATATTAAGATAATAGAAGGTATTTTTTCAAAAAATAAGGAGATATTTGACCATGATTCACGCCACTTCTTCAACCTGGCAACATTGACATTATGAATAATCAATCTACCAACTTCGTGTAAATTCAGTATTTACTCGAAAACTCATGGAGATATTCATGCTTTGCACGTGCGTCTTTTGTTTTACATCAACAATGTAAAAAAGTATATTTTCGGCCATATTGGTGATAGCTGTCAATTCGATTTAAACTAATTATTATCGGTTATAGTCAAAGATAGTTTGTAAATAAGTGGTTTTATACCTATAAGAACTTCTTCTGCAGCTTACAATTACACAGGTAAACCATAAATAATATCAAAAAGTACTGAACAACAGATTGACAGCCGTTCTGACATGTATCCCCAAAATGGCCGCGCAACAATGAGATGACGTCACGTGCAAAGCATGAATTGTTAATTTACCTCTTCAACTGTTACAGATATCTGAATAAAGTTTCCTATAGTAGCTAAATATAATAATTTTTCCGAAAAAACAAAAATCAAGACATTTAGCAAGGCGTAAATATATTTTCTTAGATATAATATCATGAGACTATGACTGAGAAATCTAAGGGGCTACTTTTAGTGCTTTGTTTAATTTTGATCTGTCAGCTGCAATGTCATAAGAGCTTCTGCAATAAATATACACAAGGATGTAAAAGTGGACGCTTGATAAATGATTTGATTTATGCTTAGTTACCCAGCAAACACAGAGTGTCAGATTTGTACCGGGCCGATGCCTACCAACGGCGCCGGTCCGGTGTCGCACGTTGGCACTGGCCCGGCAAAATTGTGTCCGCCGGGCCGCCTCCTATTTGTTATCGGAGAGCGGACACCAAGAAGTCACATATCCGCGTCCATTCCGTCACGAATATGACACTCACTAAAAGACTAGATGAGCGTACTACACTGGACCGGCATCAAAACGATACGTTTCGAACACTATTCTGACACATTGCGGACAGAATTCTGATATCTTTCGGACGCCATTCTGATACATATCGGACGCCATTCTGTTAAATTTTGGACACCATTCCGTTACATATCGGATACAATGCGGATACCATTCCTGAATCCTGCATTGAATCCCGCCCCTTCCCCCACCCCCTTCCTACTAAATATTCATAATTTGATTATTTATTGGTAATTAATTAATTGATTAATTTTTTTAATTATTATTTCAGGGAAACGAAGGGAGGAAATAATTAATTTTGATTTAAACGAATTATTTATTTATTGGGTTTAGAATTGATTGACACAAATATAAAAAAATTACGAACGTAAATTCAAGTCTGATGCGTTTCGCAGCCAAGGCACCAGCCGTAGACATCATCTTTCTTCATACAGTTGTGTAGGATCTTATTTCGCAGAGCAGCAACTAAAACACAAACAATTTTCATACAATAAATAAAAATTGAAAACTTGTCTTGATGATGAACGAACACTTTAACTACCAACAATCAAGATAATCACAACTTAAAATACTTTCTTTCCTCCAATGCCCCCCGTGTTGATAGTTTTTAAATTAATCATCGTACATAAAACATTCATTCATTGTTCATAAAAATAAGTGAACGTAAGTGTGACATTTTACTTCTAATTTAACTAGGTAATAGTTAATCGATTTTCAAAAATAAAAAACGAATACATTAATTGTCCTTAAATCTAGTTGATCGTGCACATCAATTTCTCAATTATTGATAATTTTGATACATCGTTTTTTAAGCGCAGGTACTCTATCCCTTTCTATTGTCAATGGTCAAAGCAACCTTGGAGGGAAGCAAACAACTCCCCCTACCCTTCCCCCGCTCCCATCCTCTATAGACAAGCAAGGACACGAGGACGGGGGGGGGGGGGGGGGGGGGCTGAAATATGCTTGTAATATATGTTGAAATATGTTAATACTTACTAATACTTTATTTTTAAGAGACGTAGAATAATTGTCCGGTTTTTAATTTTGAAGATGTTACATAATTTGAATGGTATTAAATTAAAATGGTATTAAAATTGGGTAGGACAAAATTGAATTAACATATTAATACCTTTAAATATGGAGATTGTATTGTATTGTATTATTTATTTGTAGGAAGCAATTACAATTGCATTACAAAGTCAGAACTAAAATAATAACTATAATATGACATTTGAGCATTGAAACATATTGAGTAACAAAGACAAATTGTAAAAATACATTCGAATGTTAACACATATTACAAGTTAAAATAGTGAAAGTATTGCGCTAAAAGCGAAGCGAACATATAAATATACATATAAATCAGCATTCAAGAAATTCATTTACACTGTAAAAGGAATGCTTCATAAGGAACATCTTTAAAATATACTTGAAACCGCTCCTGGACTCAATGTTCCTGATTTCTTGCGGCACATGGTTGTACAGTCTGCGGCCAGACTGCATGACACCCTGAGACGTGGTATTTAAGCGGCAGTATTCATGTTTTAAATTGGAGGCACCTCTAGTTCCATACATGTGGTGGCTGTTGTCATTGAACAAATGCAGGTTGTCCCGTGTAAACAAACACACTGCCAAAATGTAGATACATGGGAGAGGTAGTATTGCTACCTCCCGGAACTTATCTCTGCATGACGCACTATATCCAAGAGAGAGTATGATCCGGATGACTTTCTTCTGAGCGCGAAAAGCCCTATTGCTGTCTAGCGTACCGCCCCAAAAGATGATACCATACTGGAGTATTGAGTGAACGTACGCAAAGTAGGCTGATCGTAAAGCAAATAAGTTGCAATTCAGGGCTAATGTACGCATTACAAAGCGCGCTGAAGAAAGTTTTTTAACTAGATGATCGATATGCGGAACCCAGGATAGGTTTCTATCAATAGTTATACCAAGATACTTCACGCTGGAGCACGAGCTGATAGACAGCATATTATCAGAGTGTTTGCCGCGAGGTTCGAAGGTTATAATCTCGGTCTTGGTACGATTCAATAGAAGTTTGTTAGGGGTGAACCAGTTAACAAAATGATCCATGGCTAAATGGACTTCAGCCGCTAGTTGGTTGGCGGTTAGAGCTTCAATTGTGGCACTGGAATCATCAGCATACTGGATTACACTTCTTCCTGAATGGTTGGTACAGATGTTTGGGGCAAGATCGTTCACCATGATAGAGAAGAGAAGGGGCCCCAAGATGGAGCCCTGGGGCACACCTTTGGTGACGGGTTCCCAAGAGGAGAAGTGTACATTAAGCTGCACTCTCTGAGTCCTACCACACAGGTAGGAATCGAACCATGCCCCACAAACACCAGTAATCCCATATACCGTGAGTTTGTTCATCAGCAGTTGGTGGTCCATTGAATCGAAGGCCTTAGACAAATCACATAGTATAACTCCAACCTTGTTCTTCCTCTCCAAGGCCTCCTCAATCCCAGTAATCATACCAAAGGCAGCAGTAGTGGTAGAATGGTCAGAACGAAACCCATGCTGCGTAGGGGACCACAGGGTGTTGTTGTTGAAGTGGGTAGTGAGCTGTTGGTGCATAAATTTCTCAATGATTTTAGAGAATGAAGATAAAAGTGAGATAGGCCTAAAGTTGGAGCAATCAGTCTTCGTTCCCTTCTTGTGTATAGGCACTACCAACGCTGGTTTTAGACCTGCAGGGAATACTCCAGAACTTAATGAGTGTGTGAATATGTGAGCGAGTGGCCCTGCGATCCATGGGCCACACTTCTTGAGTAGAGACATCGGGACTTCATCCCAACCAGCTGATGGTTTCGACTCAAATTGGTTGATTAAGTCCAGCACAGTGTCTGCAGACATGTCCGGAAGAGATATTTCCGGAGCGATTGATGGATGCGCCACCTTGAGAAGCTTCATGCACTCACTAGCTGTGTCGGAGGCTGGGTCTGTGATGTTGGTGCATACAGATAGGAAATGTGTGTTGAATATACTTGCAATTTCCAGTGGGTCAGTGGCTTTTGAGGAGTCGCTGTTCTCTATCCAGGCTGGAAAAGCCTCATCTGTACAACTAAAATTATTTGTATGTTTCCGTAATGTAATTTTACTACCCTCTTGTACAGAATCTGCTGCAAACAACTTAAATTATTTGGAAAGAGAGAGAATTGCGAGTCGAGGGACGCGTAATGCGGGACGTTTTTACATGCTGTTAGTTCATTTAGAGACACAGTTACATTATTGCACTACATGTTAAGAAATTGGTACTTACCCTGCAATTAACAATTGTCTTCTGGTGGGTAGCAGTTGATTAGCAGTGGTATCTTTGCTTCTTGTAGTGTAGCATCAAAAATCAAACTTGTAGTCAAGATAAAAACCGTTGGACTGCTTGAATGACCTCCCTCACCCTCAGTCCTCACTCACCCCATCACGAAGCCGAGCTCCCGAAGGCCAAACCGAAAAGACACGAACGAGTTTTCGCCCCTATCATTCGTTTTATTTTGAAATAACTAACACAAAACAATTAATTTAAATTTCATTGTGCGATTTTCTAAAATAACTGTTGATGTTTAATAAACTATATGAAATAATCTTTATATTTATATAGCTTCACCTTGATAATTGATGTGCTGAATAGTGCAATTAAAAGATAATTGATTCTTGATGTCCTTTTTGTGTCGGTTTTGCACTGGGCCAGCATCGTGCGGATACAACAAATTTTAAACTGATTTAAAACAAATATGAATGGGTAAAACTTCAATCAAAAGTTATAAAATGTATTAGAATTACAAAATCTACTCTATTTTGCAAAATCAGACTGTTTCGTTGCAATATGAGGCATATTTCTTGATTTTTGTTTCACTATTAAACTCTTCTAAATACTGCATGAAAATGCTATAGGCCGCCATGGCTTGTGTTGGCAAATTGAGAGTGTCATATTTGTGTCCAACGAGTGTCGGGGCCGGCATCAGTACGACAGAGATGCGACGGCACGTGGAAAACATGTTCGAAACGCGCGCGCTCCCGTCGACATCGGTCCGGCACAATGTGGACACCGTGCCGACGTATCCGCAGAGTGTCCGCCAGTAGACACCGGCCCGACACGACATGGTGACACCTCGCGGACATATCTCAGATCCTATCAGATCCTTCGGGTTTCCGGCCCTATGCTTTAACCATTAAGCTATCGGGACGCATTCTTAATCAGCAGGTTGGGTTGCCATACAACTCTTGCGAGTCCGGAAACCCGAAGGATCTGGGTTCGATTCCCAGTCGGGGTGCGCGTTTTTATTTCGCAGGTTACCTCCAAAACACCATCCCTAAGTGAGAGATTCACTAAATTTTCCATCATTATCAAACAATCCACTCGTAGCTCAGAAGTTTGAGCATAGCCATTCGAGAGAGATGTATTCACGTTGTCAAATGAAGTCGAAGTGCTTCAGTCTTCGTGTATAGGTCAGATACTCGGACTCGCAAGAGTTGTATGGCAACCCAACCTGCTGATTAAGAATGCGTCCCGATAGCTTAATGGTTAAAGCATAGGGCCGGAAACCCGAAGGATCTGGGTTCGATTCCCAGTCGGGGTGCGCGTTTTTATTTCGCAGGTTACCTCCAAAACACCATCCCTAAGTGAGAGATTCACTAAATTTTCCATCATTATCACACGCGGATATATCTGAATAGTGTCAGCCAGTGCGGCACTGGCCCGATAGCAGAACACTGTCCGAGTGCTGATATATCCGCTTGTCAGTAGTGGGCCGGCATCAAATCGGTATCTACATGCGACGCACCATCGCCGTTGCCGACACTCCGTCATCGGTATGATACAGGTCCGGCATAAAACTGACAGTCGTGTGTTTGCTGGGTAACATTGTGAATTGGGATTCAATCCTGTTAATACCGTTGATGCACGTCTCTACGTTCAGGTATGAAATGGGTGCAGCTCGGAAGGGCTTAAACGCGGAAGGGCGCAGACGCTGGAGGGCGTAAATATCTACGCCCTTCCGCGCTGGCTCCGCTGAAGGGCGCGCCCTTCAGCGTCCTATCTAAACATGTCTTTCTTAAATGCGCCCTTCGACGTCCAAACTGTTTATAGTTTATACGCCTTTCAGCATCCAAGATATTATTTTCAAAGTTCTACGGACTGGACTTAACAGCGCTGAAGGTCGTAAGCGCTGAAGGGCGTAAGGCTGAAGGGCGCATTTAATTGTAGCGCTGAAGGGCGTAACGCTGAAGGGCGCATTCAATATGTGAGCCTAGAAGAGACCGAGTCGGAAGGTCGTAGTAGTTAGTCACGCCTACACTAGGGGTGTCTTCGAATAACTGAGCCAATCAACGTTCCAATTGTGGTAGTTTGTGATATATTTCATTAATATTTGATAATAGTTCTATATGTATAAACGGCTGGACCAATTGAAACCAAACGCACTGCAATTGATTCAGACACATTACATAATTTAATACGTCATTATAATGGACAAAATGTTCACATCTTTCAAGGTAGGCATTCTTTATAAAGTTAATCCTTACAGTTAGGCAACCCAACTTGCACTAAAGTAGTGCGGGTAGGAAGTCGTTTTAATGTGATAGTAAACCACCTACTGCAAATTAATGTCTTGTGCTACAGACAAGTTAAAAACCTTCGTAACTTGTATTTGCTTACAACTATAAAAAATGTGGCAATAATAATTACTGAAGCGAGCATTGATAATGCATACAGTTATTGTAAGCTTGTAGGTTTGCTCACGTCAGGAGTGTAATACGCTGTAATTTGGTAAAAACTAAAATAATAACTAAACTAACTCCGTGTACCAATGAAAATGACAGGAAATAGATTTCCGTTGACGTCTCTATGCACTGTTTGGCCTTTGTACATTGTATAGTGAAAGAAAATTGTAGCAATGGAAATGTGATGCTTTCAAGTTAAGAACTGAATTGATTAACTTAAATTGAAAAGAAGGAAAACAATGAGGGACTAGGTTGATGAAAACATTGGATTATCTGGAATATACCTAAACATATCAACATAATAAAATAATAAATAAAACCCTATAAAAACAGTATGAACTTCGCAATATGCAACGTGAAGAACACAGGGAACAAACACCTCTTTTATATTCCCGATTGTCGTGAGAATGCATATACATTTTCGTGCACGGTGCGTGTTAGGAAAACAGGCTTTGTTCAATGCGTGAGAAGTGACATTGACTATTAATAGTGACATATAATAGTTCACTCCGTGATTTCAGAAAAAGTATTAGAGCGGGCTTGTTACTTGTTTGAAAGCACTGAAAAATTATATTGCACTCGTTGGGTTTAGAGTAATAAAAAATTATAATATTGTAACTTGAACATGAACATGAACATGAGGAATTATAGGTTCAACAATAAGTAACAACAACAACAACAAACACTGTTAGATGTAAAATCGGGGCATTTATTGAATCAAAGATCAAAAATCCTAGAAATTAATGGTTAAAATATATGTCATATATGATAGCTCAGAATAATGATTTAAATGTTGTTATATATACTTTTTTTAATTTCATTATGACTCCATATAGTGGAGCGGTCGCTCCACCCAGCCAAGTCGTACTATACACTCACACTCACTCAACATACCGTAAATGCCTAATAAACTGAGGAGCAGACGAAACACTTTTACTGTAAGCAACAACATGGCATTTTCGGCCTACTGGATCTCAAAATTGGGAAATCTCACATTGTTGCGAAATAACTTAATTTCGAGCTATGGCCCACCTGACAACATATACCAAATTTGGGAACAATACGTTATGCCGTTTGGGTGCTAGAGGGCCGTGAAAACAGTGAAATTACACCCCTTTTAAAAGCTATCTGATGATGATGATTCAGATATCAGGAAACGTTGCTATCACCGCCACAGCCTAAACGGCTGAACCAATCAACCTGAAATTTTTACCACATATGCACTTTTGGCGTCTGATGATACCTTGCCTCTTGTGATTTTTTGTGCCGCCATTTTTAAACCGGAAGTGACGTCATATCTCAAAAACGTCTGGACCGATTAGAACGAAATTATCGCCATTCGATTTAGACGGTCATCTATATGAAGTATTAATAAAAAAATTATTATTTTCTTATTTTCTGAACCGGAAGTGACGTCATAAATACGCAATATTTAACTTATTTCAACAAATTATACTTAAAATACATACATAAGTAACTTACATTGTAACATAGACAATACAAATTATAAATTCAAGGAGGCAGTGTTCTCGGCCGCCATTCCTGAAACCGGAAGTGACGTAATATATCTAAAACGCCTGTACCGTTTGCAACTGAACTAGCTCCTGCGTATTCATTCTGCAACTTTTTTTGAAACTCAATTGTGAAAAATGAATAAACAAATTAACGGTACCGGAAATGGCGGCAGGAACCACTAAATGAAACCGGTAGTGACGTCATATATTACATACGGCAAGACCGATTTTACGGATATATAGGGATTATGAATTCAGATGGTCGTTCATAAAGTATCAACTAGATTGTTTTCCTATTACCTATACCGGAAATTACGTCATAAATATGCTAAATGACGTCATAAATATGATAATTGACACAAAATTCACCACTTTATACTTTTAAATAGATATTTAGTAAACCTACTTTGTAAATAATTATAAATTCAAGGTTGCAGTGTTCTCGGCCGCCATTTTTAAAACCGGAAGTGACGTCATATATTGAAAACAGCTGTACCGATTGCAACCAAATTTTGGAAATGTGTAGGACTAATAATTATGAATTGAAGACGACATTATTTTCGGCCGCCATTGTTAAAACCGGAAGTGACGTCATATATCGAAAACGGCTGTACCGATTGCAACCAAATTTTGGAAATATGTAGGAATTATAATTATGGATTAAAGGCGACATTATTTTTGGCCGCCATTGTTAAAACCGGAAGTAACGTCATATATCAAAAACGGCTGTACCGATAGCAACCAAATTTTGGAAATGTGTAGGACTTATAATTATGAATTAAAGACGACATTATTTTCGGCCGCCATTGTTAAAACCGGAAGTGACGTCATATGTCGAAATCGTCTGTACCGATTGCAACCAAATTTTGGAAATATGGAGGACTAAAAATTATGAATTAAAGACGACATTATTTTCGGCCGTCATTGTTAAAACCGGAAGGGACGTCATATATCGAAAACGTCTGTACCGATTGCAACCAAATTTTGGAAATATGTAGGACTTATAATTATGGATAAAAAGACGACATTATTTTCGGCCGCCATTGGTTAAACCGGAAGTGACGTCATATATCGAAATCGTCTGTACCGATTGCAACCAAATTGTGCAATTATGTAGGACTTATAATTATGAATTCAAGACGACATTATTTTCGGCCGCTATTTCAAAACCGGAAGTGACGTCATATATCGAAAACGGCTGGATCGATTATAACGAAACTTAAGCTATTCTTCTTGGATAATCATTTTCATCTTATACCAAACGCAACTTTTCTTAGTAAGCAAATCGGTTGAGGCGTATTTTTTTAAAGAAATTAGTCCCTGCTCGGACATGTGCTACGAGCTGTATGAATAAACTAACAAAAGAAGTGATATCCCAGAAAAAAACACTCCGTGTAAAAAAGGCAGCCAAGTCTCTTTACTTTAAAAAAATTCAACACCGAAAAGGAGTGATATCAAAAAAGGAGCCAAGTCAATGACATTTCCAAATATTTAATCGTATTTTTGAAATAAAAGAATAAACACCGAGAAATACTTTACAAAAGGACTTGGCGCATCGTTTTTTAAATTCATTTTTTGATTCATAAGCATATGCCATTGATATACAACCGTAATTTAGAATTTTTAGAATAATAGGGAAACATCTTTCAATTACATATTATACATATACCTACTGTAAAATATTATCTATTAGAATATGTACGTACGCGATAAAACTTGTTGCCTATGTTTTCTATAAATACACAATAGTTAGTTATCTTCGTAATATTGTTTCGTGGTCAACATAATTAAGTCTCATGCGTTAAACCTTCTCATCATGAAATACATTTCTATTAATCCACATTTTATAACAAAACATTTCACAAAGTACATAGTCACATTGAATTTCTATTAAAAATTTTAACTTTATACACTTGACACTTCAAAAATATATAATAGTGTTCCAAAGACAGTTCGTAATTATTTGACAACGTTTCATGATTTCCTTCAGTCAAGATCAAAGTATGAAAAGATACCCTTCTAATATCACCATATTAACAGTGCTATAAGAATATGTATGAGCCCACTTCCAATTGTTATTTAATTCTTCCACCCTTATATTACTTATCTATTACAGCATGAAATCTTTCTACTATCGCCATTGACAAAACTATAAAATAGCCATTACTAAAAGTAGCTTGATTCATAGTTTCTGGCTCTAATAGAAAGAGGAAAATGTACCTACTTTAAATTTCTTTCCACTTTTAGTATTGAATGAGGTCTTTAAAAAAACGATGCGCCAAGTCCTTTTGTCAGAAGAGGTCAGAAGAGACTTTATCGATATTTAATTTCCATTTAATTTTAGATCTGATTTTCTTTATGGATCAGAGTGTATACAGGCTGTTCAATTTACTCTTACAACGCCACTAGGGTGTAACTAAGCAGCAGTGTTGGGTAAGTTCCTTTTGAAAAGGAACTAGTTCCAGTTCCAAGTTTCTCGCCGAAAAAAGGAACTAGTTCCAGTGACATGGCAGTGGTGACGGTTTGTTCCATTTGAGGTGCTGGTGGCCCTGATAAGGGCCGTTCGCGACGTTTCGAAGGATGTACTTCCTTCATCTTCTGGCGGTGACTGCTCCAGTTCCAGTTCCTTCAATAATGAAAGGAACTATTCCGTTCCTAGTTCCTTTATAAAAGGAACTTATAAAGGAACTTATAAAGGAACTTTTTTCCTTTATAAAAGGAACTTAGTTCCTTTTAGTTCCTTTTTAAAGAAAGGTGTAATTTTAATTGGAACATTAAAAATTGCAATCTGCAAATTAAAAATTGAAAATTACTAGGAAAACGCTCCGTGAAACGCGTTGATGAGCGAGCACCGGAAACGTGCGCAAACATAGAACCGAAGATGAGTTAACACATACCTAGAAAACATAATAAACGTTTTAACGTTATTAAACCTAGATTAAACGATAAACAGTTCTACCTAGTTTAGAAACGGAATGAATCCAACGTTCTACAATTATAATAAGACAATGTAATGTTTTGAACTAAATGAATCAAACCTTTAAAAAAATTATTAACCTTCAAGGAAATGTCAGGCTAGACAGAAGCTCAGAAAGGGAATGAGTCCAACGTTTCCACAAGTACCTAGGTAGAAGAAGATTATTATGAAATCAATGTTCTGACAAAAACTCTCGATAAATAATGTTCACCTGCTATAAAAGCGGAGAAACTTTACTAAAACCTTCACAAAGAACACCAAATTGCCAAACATTTTCAACGAAAATAAGCAAAATGCTGGAGAGATTTGAAATGACGACGTGTGATCACAAGAAGAGAACAAACGCCACTCTATGAAACACACAGGAAGCACGGCCATCAGAACTATACGAATTTACGAAAAGTCAATCAAGGTCCTTAGTTTTGCGAATACTCAAAATGATTTGTTTGGAAATACGTTCCATATTGAATTATTAAAATATGATCCATTTATTCAACATAAAAGTATCTGCTTTTCACTGAAAATTGAAAATAGCATCTAAACACACTTGTACCTAAATCAAATCAGATTCAGTTGAAGTGGAAAAACATTAATTTTCAATGTTTCATTTCTGATAGTTATTAAAAATTTCAATAAGTTCATACATTCTTAACTGATTAAGATGAAAATTTGTAAAATAAGAGACAATGTTGGTCCCAATGACCATTGCAAAATATTAGTTTGACCAGATTTATCGAAGACCATTTTCATTTTTCAGTCTATCAGGAGATATTTATTTTACCAATGAACCAATGAATGGATTTCAAAAATATTAGGGTCTGCAAACAGAGAAGGTTGGTTTTACATGTGTGCAAAATTTCAGATCGATCGGTGAAACGGTGCAACCTGTGTATCGGCTATTAACAGCCAAAAAAAAAAAAAAAAAAAAAAAAAAAACAGAGGTCCGTGCCAAAAGAGCCAGAAGGAGACACTCGCTTCGCTCGCTCAAAAAATCGAATCACTGTATCACAACAGATTTGAAAAGATTATAAGAGATGTAAGAAGATCGTAAAAACTAAATATTCAGTGGCGATGTGATGAGTCCTACACAGTGATCGGAAAGGAAATGTGAGGAAGGAAACAAAGTAAAAGCTAAAAAGACGACGATCTGAAATCTGAAATCTGTGTGCCTGCGCACTGTCATTGCTAGGAATGAAGTTTGGTCTGAAGGGTTGGCCATACGACTACACGTAGATAGATGTCCATTGATTGTGTTAGGGTAGGTGACGACTGGTTTGAATTATTTTTAGATGCCAAATTATAATAGCTGACTTCTGACTGAATTAAACAAAATATCTGGCTTCTAGAGGAGTGCAGTTTTTCGGAGTAAAAGTACAGTCAAGTTTAAAAAAGGAACTTAGCAAAAATCGTTACAGTTCCTCAAAAAAAGGAACTAAACCATTCCATAGTTCCTCCCTAGAAAAAAGGAACTAAGACGTTCCATAGTTCCTAGGAACGGAACTATTTCGTTCCGTTCCTACCCAACACTGCTAAGCAGCACCATCCAGACCTTCCGTCTGAATTCACAATTGCAAACCTTAACTTTCCAAAGTGAATCCGCTAACTTGAATGTGCCACCTAAGTTCTAGCTGATTTTCATTTTTTGTGTTGGTGCTAGCGTAGTACATCATTTTCGTTGCCATCTTCGCTACCATAGTCATTGTAAAGAAGATTTGAACAAACTGTAGATGACTATTCTCATTTCTCAGTTTCAATGAAGTCAGGTAATTTTATTTTGATCAAGTGGATCGTATTTCAATTCACTATGGATGTATAATCATTAGAGCCAGTTTTAAATGGTGATTTTATTTCTTAAAATTCGTTTTTAAAATCATCAATTTCGTTTTTTGTGTTTTTTCTGGAAGAGGGATTTCGCGATTTTGTGGTGATATTAAATTGTTTATAAAACACATTGTAATAGCCCCCAGAAACCATAATTTGATGAAAAACATGTATGCCACTTCTACTAACAACGCCAGCTATAGTTCCTCAATCGGGCGACAGGAACCGGGTAATAGTGCTTCGTTTGGCCGACAGCTGGCACCGTCGCACAGCAGTGATCTCAGTAAATCATCAAATAGTGAGTCGCTTGGTCGCCAGACGGCACCATCGAGCAGAGATTTCCGCGGGGCTACTAACAACGCCAGCTATAGTTCCTCAATCGGGCGACAGGAAGCGGGAAATAGTGCTTCGTTTGGCCGACAGCTGGCACCGTCGCGCAGCAGTGATCTCAGTAAATCATCCAATAGTGAGTCGCTTGGTCGCCAGACGGCACCATCGAGCAGAGATTTCCGCGGGGCTACTAACAACGCCAGCTATAGTTCCTCAATCGGGCGACAGGAACCGGGTAATAGTGCTTCGTTTGGCCGACAGCTGGCACCGTCGCGCAGCAGTGATCTCAGTAAATCATCCAATAGTGAGTCGCTTGGTCGTCAGACGGCACCATCGAGCAGAGATTTCCGCGGGGCTACTAACAACGCCAGCTATAGTTCCTCAATCGGGCGACAGGAAGCGGGAAATAGTGCTTCGTTTGGCCGACAGCTGGCACCGTCGCGCAGCAGTGATCTCAGTAAATCATCCAATAGTGAGTCGCTTGGTCGTCAGACGGCACCACCGAGCAGAGATTTCCGCGGGACTACTAACAACGCCGGCTATAGTTCCTCAATCGGACGACAGGAAGCAGGTAATAGTGCTTGGGTTGGTCATCATACGGCACCACAGCGCAGCGATTTCCGTCTGGCTACCAACTTTGCCGGCTATAACTCCTCACTTGGAGAACAGAAAACACCACCTCACAGTGCGGCCACCTATGGACACGGGAAAATGGTTGACCAACAGACTGCATCCTCGCGAAGTGTAACAACCAATGCTACCAACTGCCACATTCCACATAAAGCAAACACAGTAACGGAAGTCCAAGGGAATCTCTTTGATGTTCACCAATCCATTCCCCTTGCACATTGTATTTCGGCCGACCTTGCAATGAAAAAAGGAATAGCGCTTGATTTTAGACACAAATTTGGCGGTACGGAGGCTTTAAGACGACAAAATCCAGCGGTTGGAAAAGCCCTTATCCAGCATAGCAACGGACGAGTGATCTTTCATCTTGTTACGAAGATGAACCGCTATGACAAGCCCACTCCCAGAGCCATAGCCGATTCCCTGAGGCATCTTGTGTTCCACTGCAGGATGCTGGGAATCCATCACATAGCTATGCCACAAATAGCGTGTGGAAAGGACAGACAGCTCTGGTCTCTCGTAAAAACTATTGTGCAGGATGTCTTCAGAAACTCTGGGGTGCACATAACAGTATTCTCCCTCCCTCAAAAGCCCAGAGACATCAACACTCTTGATTTTACCCTCCAAACCAATCCCATGAAGCCGGACAAGCCAGAATCAACAGACAATACGCTCCTATCAGCACCAGCGACAACATCTGCACCTGCGCATGCGTCAGCGGCAACATCTGCACCAACGCAAACGTCAAACCCCGCTATGCAAACTGATTCTGCCGAAGCATTCGCTGTGCAATTGCTAGAGTGGCAACTGCCCACACAGACTGCAAATGACAACGTGAAGTCACCATTTCCAGACACAAGAGTGACGTCACCTGCGCAAGGACCTTCTGGCATACCGGCAGCAGGTGCAATCTCAAGCAACAACATACCACCAGTCAGCCCGCCACTCAAACCACCAGGCGCCGCACCAGAGAGCCCTCCAGTGAGCCAAAGCGAGAAGCAGACAACACCGCGAGCAGAGAAGCCTGAGGCGAGGAAAACTTCAGCTGCATCTACCACAACCTCTGCAATACGAGTCTCCGCGGGAAAGACACTTCAAGCCCCAGCAGTGAACGAAGCTAGTGAAAAAGCCAAGATTGCCAAAATCAAACAAACAGCCCAAGGGCAAGGGGCAATAAAAAAGGCAACTGTATCCCCAATTATACGAATGAGTCAGCGTCCGTCAAAACCAAAAACATTAACTTCGTACTGACCCAAATACCCTGTCATAATCAATCACAATACATTGAAACCCAAAATACATACAGAAAACAACAGAAAAAACAACACACAAAACGCACGATCACAACATAAAACACAACACAAACAAAATACACAGTCCATAAACACAGAATTAATTTCAAAGCAAAATAAAATTAAGAAAAATGAAACAAATTTGAAAACAATTAACATAATGCATCAAAACATTCAAGCCTTAAAAACCTCAAAAACGGGACTAGAAACTTTTTTAGATGACAGGGATGACCAGGGGAAACAAGTAGATGTTATCTGCCTCACAGAGCATTGGTTAAACAGCGAAAACTTAAAAGCGACTGAAATATGCAACTATAAACTTATAAATGATTTCAGTAGATCAATTCTTAAACATGGAGGGACAGCTATATTTTTAAACACAAAATTAATTAAATATGCGAAGGCAAGAAATGACATAACCAAACTAAGCAAAGAACAAGACATTGAATTAGCTGCAATAGAAATAAACTGCGAAGTGAACAATAGACACTTAATAATTATATCTGTTTATAGATCCCCCCTGGGAAACATAAATAATTTTATGGGCATACTTGAACAACTCCTACAAAAAGTCACCTCTGAAAAGAAAAGTGTAATATTAACGGGAGACCTAAATATAGATACAGCCCACAAATCAAACGATTGCGACAACCTAAAGAATTTAATAACGGCATACGGAATGAAATTAACAATTAGAGAATCAACCAGAATTGATTTAAGATTCCATACAGAAAAAACCATCGATAACATTGCGACAAATCTCCCTAAAAACCTTTACAGCACGGAAGTGACAGAAAACAATCTATCTGATCACAAAGCGCAATTCATTTCAATAAAAGTAAATACAAAAATCTATCCCCCAAACAAAAGAATTAAAACCAGAAAATTAAATGAAGAAAACACAACAATTTTTATCGACATGCTAGACAAAATATCCTGGAACGAAATTTATAGTACGGTTGATCCAAATGAAAAATATAATAAGTTCGAAGCAATGTTAACAAGTACTTTTGACCAATGTTTTCCAATAAAAGATGTAAAAATAAATCATAAATTTATTAAACAAGAATGGATAACATCGGGAATCAGAACATCGGCAAAAAATTTAAAATGCTTATATGACTTACTCATTCACTACAAATCGGAAACGATAAAAAAACAATACAAATCTTACAAAAAAATATACAAAAAAACAGTTAGGGCTGCAAAAAGGAAAACAATAAATAAAAAGATTACTGAGAGAACAGGAAGTGACAGAACGAAGGTGATATGGGAAATAGTTAAAAAACATACAAATAATACAAAAATTAAAGGAACAAAAAACTTGATTCTGAAAAAAGACAACCTGACTGTAACGGATCCAGAGAAAGTAGCTAATATTATAAATGAAGATTTTGCAACCATTGGCCAAAAAATTGCCTCGTCAATGACCCCGAGGTCAAATGAATTCTATACTCACTTAGTAAAAGCAAAGAAACCAATTAACTCCTTTTTTATGGACAGCACGTCAGAAACAGAGATAATATATATTGCTGGAAAGCTTAAAAACAAAAAATCGGCTGGAATAGACAATATACCCACTTGCATCCTTAAAAAAGTTATCATAAAGCTGGCCAAAACATTAGCACATATTTTCAACGAATGCATCAATCAAGGAACTTTCCCAGAGCGATTAAAAATTGCCAAAATTATACCAATATTTAAAAAGGGAGACAAGAAGCTTACAGAAAACTATAGACCCATATCACTCCTACCTTCAGTGTCAAAAATATTTGAAAAAATTATTCACATAAGAATGACATCATACTTTGAAAGAGAACAGCTTCTTTCGGACAGCCAAAATGGATTCAGAAAAAACCGGTCAACAAACACTACAATCGACCAATTCATTCAAAACACTGTACAGGGACTAGAGCGAAAGGACCAAACACTTGGAGTCTTTTGTGATCTATCGAAGGCTTTCGATAGTGTCAATCATTCAATAATGTTAGCCAAACTAGAGTACTATGGAATTAGAGGATCTGCATTACAGCTACTAAAATCATACACTGAAAATAGAGTACAAAAAGTCGAATTAACATATATAAATGAAAATAATATTGAATTAAAACTTCTGTCAAATGCACAATCTATAACTAGTGGAGTTCCACAGGGATCCATACTTGGACCACTACTATTTATCATATATATAAACGACTTTCCACAAACAGTGAGCCCTTCTGAAATATATGCTGATGACACAAATATCACAATAACGGGAAAAACAAAACAAACCCTTGAACAAAATGCACAAAATACACTAGCAAAGGCAACAACATGGTTTGGAGACAATTACTTGCAAATTCAAGAGGAAAAAACAAATTTCATTCATTTCAAACTAAAAAATAATATTAACTCCAGCCCACTAAAAATAAATATGCCAAAAAATAACTATGTAAGCGAATTAAAAGAAGTAGAAGAAACAAAATTCCTGGGGATAATCATTGATAAAAATCTTAACTGGAAGAGTCATTGTAAACAACTTCAAAAGAAACTCCACTCGTCTTACTTCTCCTTAAAAACTATAATCGATCTGACTAACACCAACGTAGCCAAATTAGTATATTATGCAAATATAGAATCCCATCTAAGATACGGCATACAGTTTTGGGGAAACTCCACTGAGGCGCACAAAATATTTACGTTGCAGAGAAAAGCTATTCGAGTTCTTTTTGGTTTAAAATACAAAAATAATTCTTTTATCAAACCAGATTGTAAAAAACATTTCATCAAACATCAAATATTAACCTTGCCTTGCTTATTTATTTGGGAATCAATAATATCAATAATGTTTATAAAAAATAAAGATGAACTAGTACAAAACAGAGACTTACACAACCACAACACTAGACAATGCAACAACATACACGTAGAGTCACTCAGAACAAATTGTACTCAAAACAATTCCATGTACATAAAAACTAAATTATTTAATGCCTTGCCCAAGGAAATAAGAGAAATTAGTAAATACGAACTATTTAAGAATAAACTAAGACAATTATTAATAGAAAAAGCATATTACTCAATAGACGAATTCTTGAATGATTAATGTATAGTAAACTAGGAAATCGATATTTTTATTTTTTATTTTAAGAATGTTTTAAATTCCCAATATTAGAATCTAAGTACATGTATAATAAAAAAATGTACTTAGAAATAGACTTTCCTTAATACCCTTATAAAGAGAGAATTAACTCTCAAGGGTCATGTTTTAAACAGACAAATGTATCTACCTACATATTGTATTGTAAAAACAAATTGGAAATAAACTGAAACTAGAAACTATTAGCACTGAAATAGGCTTGTCTAGAATGGCGTCTTTAATGCTCTGTACTGTCTTTTCCCCAACCCACATTTTCTCTGTACTAGTATAGATGATACATAATATTTAAAATTTCATGACGCAAAATGTATAGTTTGACAAGATATTTTCTTTCCCAATCCAACAATTTTCAGTGCAGTAATTGTTCCAAAATATCCTTCTGTGTAAGTAGACTATTGATGAATAGTTGCGACTGGTTGAGGGTGGAAGGGGGGGTTGGGAAAACCGGTCGACCTTGAACAGATGGGGGCGCAAAACAAAGCAGCCTGGAGGCATCATCAACTGGTTAGACTGGTCTGGTTCACTTTGAGGGTGGGTAGCAAAGTGTCTGGCGAGGGGGAGGGGGTTGAGTGAGTAGCACATGGAAAGAAACTGGTTTCGTTTGTTGTTGTGTGACCTGTTAGGGGAATAAAAGCAGTAATTTTAATAGAAAACCTTTATTTCGTGGTCATTTCGCGGAAAATGTTGAATATCGCGATCAGGGTTGGATTTCGTTTTTTTTCGCGATGTAAAAATGGTAGATTTGGGATCTATACACAATGAAATGGATTTTAGTAGAAGAAAATAGTGCAATCAGAACAATTCGCGAATTCGCGCATCACCATTTAAAACTGGCTCTAATAATCATTTCTGTGCGTTACGATGTTCCGGTTGGAGCTGTTGCGCGAGTCGGTGCTCGCTCAACAACGCGTTACACAGAGCGTTTTCCTAGTAAGTAATAGACATGAGAAGTGTTCTCCTTTTCTAGGGATTGTGTATGGCATGATTAAGAATAAGTACACACAACATTATACCAATAAAGATCTGTAGAGCCACTTAAGGACACTGGAGGAAGGTTTACCAAATGAAGACAAGTAAGTCACATGTAGTAATTCATTGAGGAGCATTTTAATGCCATATTACTTTTGGTCACAGTGATATTAATAACATTATTATCTGAAATACATATTATTATGTTATGACTAGCAAACATTTCTTTTGGTAAACTGTAACAAATATGAAATCAAGAATCAGAGAGTAAAGAACAATGTCATGATGTTAATTGTTGTAACAAAACGCATCCGATGAAACAAGATCGGTTGCGTTATGACAGCTCACGCGAAAGACAAGCCACTTACAATGCTCATACTTTATATATCTTTCACGTTAGAAGATTTCCCAATTCCGTATCATGAAAAGAAAAGTACCTACCTAATATAAAACTGTAGAAAATATCTCAAAGAATAACAGGCTTAAAATCTAAGTACAAACTATCTATATCTATTATATTATTAATGGTGGAGGATCACCGATGAACTCTGCAATGTTTGGGATTGTGACTGTCTCATCGATGTTAGACAATATTGACGCAGTAAAGCTGTAGAGAATAGAGATATGCATGCAGTTTTACACGAGAACCAATATAAATTATTTCAAAACACCAAGACATATAAACACACTATTTTCAATCCCAATAGTCATAATTTTGATTCTTAAATATGACATTTTAATTTAGAGCGCATTTAAGCAGGAAAAAAGCATGCACGACATGTGATGTGTTTTGTGTTTTATTGTAGAAATGTCAACAGCATTTTTTGTTGATAAAAATGACAAAGCATACCGCTGATTTCCTACAAAGGTACCTACTGTTTTCCTGCCAAAATATCTATGGAGCTTCAAATTAATATTATGAATGATTTAATTTTGATACTTGGAGTTGAAAACCATGTATTTTACACGAATGAGTTGATATTTTAAAAATATACACTAATAAATAAAAGTAACTTCAGAATAGTGTATCACTAATCAAATTTTTTATAGTTTAATCTTCTAGCAGTTATATTTCACATAAAAGTCAAAATTTGGAAACAACTCAATTTAATGATAAAATTTTAAAAAGAACACTCATTTAAATGAGCAACTTATTCTCTACAACTTTGTCCTCAACAAGTCTATCTTCAACGAGCCGGCCACAATACCAAAAATAGTGGAATACAGCCTACAGGGTAAAATCCTACCTCTTAAAATAAAGTGATGTATAATATTAATAACCGATTTTCAAAACGTCAACGCTGGATTGAAAGCATAATAACAAGTGCCCAGTATGTTTTGTACTTTGAACAATATTAAGATTATCTAACATGTTTGATCTGTTCTAGTAGAATTATTAAATCCTGGCAACATTAGCGGATGAATTAGTCGAGTGTTGTTTTCTTGCCAACAACGTACGTACGTTAGCCGGCAGCAACTACTGACAATAATCAAACTCTGTGAAGTTGCTTATACTTTGGTTACGCCTTCCACACACCGTTTCGTTCTGTCAAGACATGACGGCCTCCAGCTAGGGTCGTGCGAAACGTTTCAGTTCGGTACAAAAACCGAAAACATTCATCGAACACTTTACCAACCTCTTTTATCAAATTTTGTGCCAATTATGAGATTGTTTACTGTTCATTAACTACTCGTAGGTACTGTAATCAACTAAGATGACTAATTTTGATTCGTATTTTTGATTACATAACATCACATGAAGACAGTGAGAACGTATTGTTAGCAAATTTAACAGGTGTTCTGTCAATGAATACTCAACAGAAATTCCAATATTCTGTGGCTTTCTGTTAAATTCATGTAGCCACCTTGAATAGAAATCTACAGTTTTCAAAGGTTTGTTCGGACCGGAAAAGGTTTCATAAATCAAAAGGTTCGGTTCGGGTTCAGTTCATTGGTTCGCACAACCCTAGAACTTGGGCTACGCCTCGGACACACTGTTTCGTTCTCGTAATACGTGACGGCCTCTGGCACGTCTCTAAAATATCAATTCCATCAACAGATACAGGAGAGATTCAACGTCATTCACACGTCATTAATAGAAAACTCAATTCAGCCCACCGAGAAACATTCAGGAACATAAGCGCTTACGAATTATTTTCACAGTTATAATAAAAGAGCATATCAAGTTATGGATACACATTTCGTGCAGAAGAACATCTGCAAAATTACAAGGTTTATTCGAAAAGGAACTCAATGAGAAATTACTTGAAAAAAGAAGAATGAACTAAATTATTACCTATATTATTATTCACTGTTCATGAGGATTGTATGAACTTTGGAACACACAACAATGGGAAGCACATTTATGAGAAAATTGAACCACTTTTGCATGTCAATTAAATACAAAGGGACAGTTGGGAAAACATTTATCTTGATTTAAAAAGTATCATTTTAACGTCAGGTTTCTGAGAGCGGAAAACGAGTTTTTAAAATTATAGTGCTTTATGTTGAAAGAAACAATCACGGTCAGGTCAGGAAAAGCAAATTGGGCTCCTGAATGGAAACTGAACACTGACTCTTACAATGGAAATATCATCAAATTGCTACGCCAATCCTCAATCCTCGGTGCCAGCCTCGCTGACATAGCTTCAAACTTTATACTTGTGCCACACTTTCTAACAGCTAGGGATGGGATGATTCCAGTTTATTGCGATTCCGATTCAGACACCGAAAGGAAACGTTTCAATTCACTTTTTTAAACGTTTGCATATAAAATACAAAATCTAGAAATAAAGTATAAAACACTTAATTTCACACTGAATTCTTCTGTACTCATTTGTTTCACAATACCTAATTAACAAATTCCAACAAATAGGCTTCTTTTACATTACATCACAATCTTAAGGCGCATTCACAATGCACCGCTAACTTTAACTTGAAACGTTAACTTTAACTTAAGAATGTTTGTTTTACGGGATCACTGGGTAGCACTCACAACCGCAGAACGCTAACTTAACGACGTTAACGTTAACTTGAAAGTTTACAAACTCCAAACATTCAAGTTTAAGTTAGCGGTCGACCTTGAGTCAACCAATAGAAATAATACGAAGATACCCGAGGGGAAGGCGACGCATCCCGAGGTATTCTATTTGAAGAGTTTTGATTAGCTCGGGATTCTTCGGGATTCTACATTGCCGTTGTCATTGTGAATAGTGTCAAGTTAAGTTACAAGTTAACGTTAAAAGTTTAGTTAAAGTTTAAGTTAGCGGTGCATTGTGAATGCGCCTTTAACTGAATGACAGATCTTTCCCGGCTAAATTATACGAAAATCCCTTTTCAGTTTTCTCAGATGAGTATTTAACTGTAAAATGTGTGTGGATAAATATTGCATATTGTAATCATCTTATACCTACTAACCTACTTAAGAATCGTTCTTGTATCATAATCACTGGAAATAAGTGACAATGCTGTAATGCTTCCGTCATTTGTTTATTCCGTTGTACGTTTCAATGGGTTGCTATAGCAATAATGGGTATTGTAAGAAGCCTATAAATGTAGTAACAAAATGGCACGAAATATTATAGGATTAGAATTGTTCAAACTTGCGTCAGAATCGGTGGAATCGGAATCATCCCGTTCCTACAAACACATTCTATTACATCTACGATATGAGTCATCTGATATATCATAACTTGGTAAATACTTTAGCTTAGTTAGGCTGGTACGAGAACTATCATGTGCGGTACAAATCCTAGCTTACGTTGATATATCGTTTGGTTCTTCTTCCGTCATCATGGCCGCCCCTACCGGACATATTGCATCGAGTTCTCTAGCCGCTCAAGGACTGAAGACTCGGAGACTTCTGAGCAGCGTTGCCAGACTGCTGGCGAGGTTGTCGGCTCGCTGGTGCAGCGACTCGTTGGGCGCAATCAGCGACGACGTCAAGGTGGCGCGGAAAACGGCGACGACGTCGCGAACTTTCAGCACCAGGTTCCGAGTCTGAAGAAATGTAGGATGATGCATTACGATGGATTCTTAGACTAAGCAAAGATAAACAATTTCAAATTAAATTTGTCTTGATTGGGATATTTCATCTTATAGGAAGTTTTATTTAATAGGTAATGTCAACAGTTTCAAGTTAGTTTTGTCCTGAAGAAGATTCAAATATGTGAATGAAACTGTCAGTCAACATTACCTTTTAAAACTAGGTACCTACAGATGAAATATCCCAATCAAGACAAATTGAATTACAGCAACCCTGATACTTTCGAAACTCTTTCTAGATACTGGGTAGAATTTTCTATTTATTGTGCAATCATTAAAATATGCAAACTGTGGTTCTGATTATTGCATTTTCCATCCACAGACCAACAGATTGACAACTCAATGCAATAAGTGCAATGAGTACTATCAAGTGATTATTTACAATTCTTCTCACATTTTTATTAGAGATTGGGGTTGACTTTTAAATTATAGTTTAGTTTTTTTATTTTTAGATTACCTACCTACCTATTGGATGTTCAAATATGGTTTATGGTAAAAGAATATACGGGATAATAATTTAACAATATACCGCCAATAAAAAATACCGCTTACAAAAATTATGAGTTTTGCTATTACAATCTTATAGTAGTAGTAGTAAATTCTTTATTTAGCTATTTGTTCTATTACATCATCATTTCAATACAAAAATAGGTAATACATTTATGATTTAACACAGTAGGTAATAGGTAAGTGCTAATGCAGTAGGTACATTAACACATTACAATACAAATTACTACATTTAAAATTATCACTTCCGCAATCTACCTATCATAACCAGAATCCTACATTTTCATGTGGTAGTGGAGTTAACAGTTTACTTTTTATTATTCTACAGCACTCTCTTCTAAACATCTTGGGTGTTTTGCTTTCTCTAATATCTACCCCATAAAAAACACTCCGTGTAAAAAAACAGCCAAGTCTTTTCAACTAAAAAAAAATTATGAAATCTAAAAATTTCTACACTGAAACGTAGTGATATCAAAAAATGAGCCAAGTCAAAACTTTATTTGAAAATTAAAAAATACTTGGCGCATCGTGTATATAAATAGCTTAGAAGTATAGGCTAGATATAAATACATATACTTATAGTATACTTATAGTAATGCCCTAAAAAAACGATGCGCCAAGTATTTTACTTGGCTCATTTTTTGATATCACTACGTTTCAGTGCAGAATTTTTAGATTTCATAATTTTTTTTTAGTTGAAAAGACTTGGCTGTTTTTTTACACGGAGTGTTTTTTATGGGGATATCACTTTTTTTTAAGTTTATTTACACAACTTGTAAAACTTATTGGGGCAACAATGACTAATTCCTTTAAAAAAATACGCCATTTCCGAATTAGTTACTAAGAAAAATATTGTTTGGAGCTAAATATAAACTTAAAGTGATATGCCATGAAGAATTGCGAAAGCATCGTTCCAATAGGTCCAGCCGTTTTCGAGATATGGCATCACTTCCGGTTTTTAAAATGGCGGCTGAAAGCTCTTACACATTGTATTAATATGTATATAAATACTAATATTTCATTATAAACCTTCTGAATATGTAGTTGGTTTTTATATAAAGGGGAAGTGAATTTAGGTAGATTTCGCTAAACTATGACGTCATTTCCGGTTTCAGTAATTAGAAAACTTTAATTTCACTATTGTTATTTCGTATAGAGGACCGTCTGAATCGATTGGCGCAAATTTCGTTCAGATCGGTTTAGTCGTTTTTGAGATATGACGTCACTTCCGGTTTCAAAATGGCGGCACAAAAAATTCATAAGGGCAAGGTATCTACAGGCAGACGAGCTGTATATGTGGTGAAAATTTCGGGTCAATCAACCCAGCCGTTTAGGCTGTGGCGGAGACCGCGGAATTTATTGGAAGATGAATCATTATTATAATCATCTGAAGAAAGCCGTACAATTTCACGGTTTTCAGGTTCCTCCACCTCGCAAACGGCATAACGTATTGTTCCCAAATTTGGTATATGTGGTGGGGTGGGCCATAGCTCGAAATTAAGATATTTCACAACAATGTGAGATTTTCCAATTTTGAGATCCAGTAGGCCGAAAATGCCACTTTGATGCTTACAGTAAAAGTGGGTTGCTCCAGCCTTTAGGTTTTAACGGTATGTTGTGTGAGAGTGTGCGCGCCGTACGACTTGGCTGGCGTGGAGCGACCGCTCCACTAGATAGGAATTCTATTGTAATTTAAAATACCTTTATGAAATAGTGAATTTTCTGTAAATTTTGAAAATGTTCGGACAATGCTTATATTTTTCTTTATTCTAGTGTTATGATTATGTGCATCCACATTCATAGTCAAGATATTGCTTAAATAATTTGGGGTGAATCCTTTAGTCATTTTATAGATTAGAGTCATTGAGTTCAATAAAATTCTATCTTTTATGTTGAGCCAATAAAGTGTATCGAGCATTTTGCTAATATTTGTGTATTTATTAACCCGTAATATTGCTCTCATAGCTTTGTTTTGAAGCTTTTGTATTATGTCAATTTCATTTTTATTTAGTAAGAATAAAACAGAACTACAGTAGTCAATATGAGGTAGAATAATTGATTGATATATAAGTATTTGGATTCTAATGGTAAACATCCACTAATTATTCTAAATAATCCTGTCTTTTGAGCAATTTTTCTAATAACATGATGCATGAGGTTTAAAATCAAGATCATGATCTATTATAATCCCAAGGTATTTGAATTCCTTCACGATTTCGATTTTTTCTGATTCCATATTAATATCAATTTGACTATCAGTCTCAATATATTTATGTCTCAACTTTTTAGAACAAATAATCATAGCCTTCGATTTACTAACATTAATTTTCATTTTATTGTCTCGAAGCCATGTTTCAACCTTACTTTAATCTTCGTTAAGTCTAGGGAGTATATTATTTATGTCTGTGCCGCAGCATGTAATTAAGGCATCATCTGCATATAGTTGGATTTTGCAGTGTTCTAACACACTGCTTATATCATTAATATATAAAATGAAGAGAAGCGGCCCTAACACTGCCCCTTGAGGTACCCCAATGTTATCTATATACAGGGCCAGTTGTTTATGGTTTCCACGATAAACGCGAAATGTTTAGAAACATGAATTTTCTTTCATATCTTTACGTTTCATACACTCCTGATTCCAAATATATGTATCTTTTTCTCGCGAATTTTCGCGAAATTTGTGTTTTGACGCGATATTGACGAATTCTCGCGATTTCACGCGATTTTGTCCCAAACCTACGTGTTTTGCAACATTTTCCGATTCCGAGTATATATTTTACGAAAATTTCCTCGATCTGTGTCTAAAGTACCACGAAATAGAAAGAATCACACTGTTTTCTTCGTAAGCCAGCTGTCAGTGCCAGCCAAAGAGTGTATGGGGGTGCCAGCTGGTTGGCTGCTGAGCATGGAATGACGCATCTACATGACCTTGAACAGGGGTGCGCATGCGCACGCGCCGAGTCTCGCTAGTGAGAGGGGGGTTGGTAGTATTGCGGCTCGCTCGCGCGTCATATTTCACACTTTTTCTTACAAAAATCATTTTTTCCCATTTCACCACCAATCGCGAAAATTAACATAATTATCACCACCAATTCACCACTTTCAGAATGTTGAAAACGAATTTTGGCTTTTTTTATCACCACAAACAACTGGCTCTGTCTATATATATAAAGTAGAATGTCTGTATGTATGTCTGTCTGTCTGTCTGTCTGTCTGTATGTATGTTCTTTATACATTTCCACACCCTTTGACCGATCTTAACCAAATTTGGTATGAAGATTCTAACCTATCCTGCGCACATCGTAGGGTACTTACCCCCTCCACCAAACCACCCCTAATTGAAAAAACCACCCCAATTGAAAAAATGTAAATCACACTTTCGGCCATATACGCCTACACCATTGACATACCACAATAAATTTTTGAACAGGTGTACTTCATCAACCTGCCTTCATTTCAAGCCACTCACCCTCTCCCCCAAACCACCCGTAATTTTAAAAATTAAGAATATAAAATATATATTTTTTCTATGCGCGCGAGCATGACCATAATAATAGGTACACATTCTACGGGAAGCAGGTAAAAAAATAAGGCCGTACTCACCCCCTCCCCCAAACCACCCCTAATTGAAAAAACCAGTCCAATTGAAAAAAATTCATTCACACTTTCGGCCATATACGCCTACACCATTAAAATACCTCAATAAATTTTTGCACTTGTGGACTTCGTCAACCTGCCTTCATTTTATGCCACTCAACCTCTCCCCCAAACCACCCCTAATTTTAAAAATTCCAAACTTAAAATATACACTTCTTCTAAGCGCGCTAGCATGACCAAATATAAGGCACACATTCTACGGGAAGCAGCCCACATAAAATGGCCGTACTCACCCCCTCCTCCAAACCACCCCTAATTTGAAAAATTCTAAACTTTAAATATACACTTTTTTACGCGCATGAGCATGACCATTGCAGACATTCTACGGGAAGCAACCCATATTATAGAGTATTACTCACCTCCTCCCCCAAACCACCCCTACGTCGTAAATATTTGATGACCTTGACTTATACGGGACAAGAAACATGACTTCAGCATAAGAGTTACTTATTGGAAACCTGGACTGGACCCATACCTAATATCGCGAAATGGTAGGACGGTGCTAGTTATCACGGTGCTACCTATCTTAATAACCCGTAGTAGCACCGACCATGAACTCAGCACCATCGTAGCACCAACATTTCGCGATATTAGGTATGGGTCCAGGTTTCCAATAAGTAACTCTAAGTAAGGGTTACAATAAGTAAGGGTCCTGGCGCCTATATGACGCATCCTCATTACTCAGTCATCTAATCCAGCGGCAGAACATTTTGATGTCGTTGACGAATTCTGAATAGTACACGAGTGTTTTTATTGTTTTCGGTTCTACACGAGCCCAGAACATTCTAGAAACATTTAGTAACAAATATAACACAGTACTGAGACTTTAACTGAGTCAGTGTCAAGGACGTGTCAGTTTGAATTGCGAGAGCGCTGTCAGCATATTGTCAAGTGTGAAACTATCTCTTGGGTTTTCTGTTTTTCTGTGGGTACCACTCCCCACCAGCACGAGCAACGCCGGGCAGGTCAGCTAGTTTTCTATATTTTCTGATTTACTTTTTCCATATATTACTCTCTGACTACGCATATTTAGATACGATTCCAACCACTTGATAACATTTCCTTTGAATCCATATTTGACTAGTTTTGCAATTAATATTTGCCGATCAATCGTTTCGAAAGCAAGTTTCAAGTCAATAAACACGGCTATCGTTATTAAGTTATCTCTAAGATTTGTCTTCCATTGATTTATTACAAATTGAATACTATATGCAGTCACTTGAAATGGACATCGGGCCTGCTACCTCTGAAGTAAAGTCATGGTATACCTATTTGCCTCGGTAAATGCACCTTTCATCCCCCACCACTTTCAAACAACTTTGCCAGTGTTACGGGTCGAGGGGGAGGAGCCTAAACTACCTAACGTAAATGCATGGAAAGGGAGAAAGAGCGTTTACCGAATATTCTTCCATCTACTCGAAATGTTTTGTGCATCGAAGCAGCAAGTATTCTACGACAAGGTGTTATTTCTCACCTGTACGGGCGCAGTCGTGTGCACAGCCACGTCTGCCGCCAGCTCCGTCAACTGGCTGATGTGGCGCACACAGCTGGACACATTCTGCGCCAAGTTAGCGCCGTCGGTGGCGCTTTTCACCAGCAGTTTAGACGACGTCACCAGATATCTGCAACAGGAAGTACACCGTTCACGATCCAGACGAGCATTGAATCTAGGTTTGGGAATCAACTTAATTGGCTAAATCAAAGTAAACAGTAAAATTAGTAGTAAACGTAATAATTTTGATGTTAAAATTATTTACTCTCTTTGCTCTTTAATAACTTCGATTAAAGGGAAGAATTGCCGTATAAGTACTCCCTCATTTTTAAGATTGTGACAAAAAAGTTACAAAGTAGAAGTGTAACTATTTAACATTTCTTACTTTTTATTAAATTATGATTAGGTAAATGATGAATGGATATAATTTGCATCAAAGTCAATTCAGAAAATTTACAAATTGCAGATGACATTTTAGGAAATGACACTGTAAAATTCTCTACAACTTTTGTCGTTTCAAGTTCAACCAATTATCCATTTATAAAAATTCGGTCACAATCGTAAAAGTGGTGGTTTATTTATTTATCTACTTATAAGGCTCTACTTATTGGTTGAGATGAAACCCAGGTTATGAACCGTAAACTGATAATCAAGATCTTGTATATCGTAAGTACAGTGCGGTGCTAATGACCTTGCCACGTTGGTGAGTTGCTCCTTGGCCATCTGGAAGCTGGCCTCGTCCATCTGCTGTCCCCCGCCGGCGGCCTGCGCGCGCAGACATTGCGCGACTACGTTGTCCAGCCGGTCCAGGTAGTTGGCCAGCAGCTTGTCCGACTTGGCCAGGATCGCGTCGCGGCTGTCGGCCAGCGTGGAGGTCATGATGTGGCCGTTGCTTCGAGGTAAGCTGTCGTACGTCGACGTGCGCAGAGAGTTCTTCCGGAGGACCTCCTGAGGAAATTGTTGTTTGTTAGACACCTCGTATTTGGGGCTCGTCAAGCTCCATATCAAAACAGTTTTGTTATCAGAAAAAACCAGGGGGTGTTTGAAACAACAAACAAAAAGTGATATAAAGTGAAAAATTGTTAAAGTTATACACAAATATAGACCAAAGTGGTAGTTATCTTCTACGAAGAATTCGTATCTTCTACGAATTTAGTGAAAACTCAATATTTTTTAAATGTATGAAACTGTACAATAGAATCCCTATTGCCATCAGAAACTGCGCTGATCCACAATCATTCCAATACAACTGTACAATAGAATCCCTATTGCCATCAGAAACTGCGCTGATCCACAATCATTCCAATACAACTGTACAATAGAATCCCTATTGCCATCAGAAACTGCGCTGATCCACAATCATTCCAATACAACTGTACAATAGAATCCCTATTGCCATCAGAAACTGCGCTGATCCACAATCATTCCGATACAACTGTACAATAGAATCCCTATTGCCATCAGAAACTGCGCTGATCCACAATCATTCCAATACAACTGTACAATAGAATCCCTATTGCCATCAGAAACTGCGCTGATCCACAATCATTCCAATACAACTGTACAATAGAATCCCTATTGCCATCAGAAACTGCGCTGATCCACAATCATTCCAATACAACTGTACAATAGAATCCCTATTGCCATCAGAAACTGCGCTGATCCACAATCATTCCAATACAACTGTACAATAGAATCCCTATTGCCATCAGAAACTGCGCTGATCCACAATCATTCCAATACAACTGTACAATAGAATCCCTATTGCCATCAGAAACTGCGCTGATCCACAATCATTCCAATACAACTGTACAATAGAATCCCTATTGCCATCAGAAACTGCGCTGATCCACAATCATTCCAATACAACTGTACAATAGAATCCCTATTGCCATCAGAAACTGCGCTGATCCACAATCATTCCAATACAACTGTACAATAGAATCCCTATTGCCATCAGAAACTGCGCTGATCCACAATCATTCCAATACAACTGTACAATAGAATCCCTATTGCCATCAGAAACTGCGCTGATCCACAATCATTCCAATACAACTGTACAATAGAATCCCTATTGCCATCAGAAACTGCGCTGATCCACAATCATTCCAATACAACTGTACAATAGAATCCCTATTGCCATCAGAAACTGCCCTGATCCACAATCATTCCAATACAACTGTACAATAGAATCCCTATTGCCATCAGAAACTGCCCTGATCCACAATCATTCCAATACAACTGTACAATAGAATCCCGATTGCCATCAGAAACTGCGCTGATCCACAATCATTCCAATACAACTGTACAATAGAATCCCTATTGCCATCAGAAACTGCGCTGATCCACAATCATTCCAATACAACTGTACAATAGAATCCCTATTGCCATCAGAAACTGCGCTGATCCACAATCATTCCAATACAACTGTACAATAGAATCCCTATTGCCATCAGAAACTGCGCTGATCCACAATCATTCCAATACAACTGTACAATAGAATCCTTATTGACATCAGAAACTGCGCTGATCCACAATCATTCCAATACAACTGTACAATAGAATCCCTATTGCCATCAGAAACTGCGCTGATCCACAATCATTCCAATACAACTGTACAATAGAATCCCTATTGCCATCAGAAACTGCGCTGATCCACAATCATTCCAATACAACTGTACAATAGAATCCCTATTGCCATCAGAAACTGCCCTGATCCACAATCATTCCAATACAACTGTACAATAGAATCCCTATTGCCATCAGAAACTGCCCTGATCCACAATCATTCCAATACAACTGTACAATAGAATCCCTATTGCCATCAGAAACTGCGCTGATCCACAATCATTCCAATACAACTGTACAATAGAATCCCTATTGCCATCAGAAACTGCGCTGATCCACAATCATTCCAATACAACTGTACAATAGAATCCCTATTGCCATCAGAAACTGCCCTGATCCACAATCATTCCAATACAACTGTACAATAGAATCCCTATTGCCATCAGAAACTGCCCTGATCCACAATCATTCCAATACAACTGTACAATAGAATCCCTATTGCCATCAGAAACTGCGCTGATCCACAATCATTCCAATACAACTGTACAATAGAATCCCTATTGCCATCAGAAACTGCGCTGATCCACAATCATTCCAATACAACTGTACAATAGAATCCCTATTGCCATCAGAAACTGCGCTGATCCACAATCATTCCAATACAACTGTACAATAGAATCCCTATTGCCATCAGAAACTGCGCTGATCCACAATCATTCCAATACAACTGTACAATAGAATCCCTATTGCCATCAGAAACTGCGCTGATCCACAATCATTCCAATACAACTGTACAATAGAATCGCTATTGCCATCAGAAACTGCGCTGATCCACAATCATTCCAATACAACTGTACAATAGAATCCCTATTGCCATCAGAAACTGCCCTGATCCACAATCATTCCAATACAACTGTACAATAGAATCCCTATTGCCATCAGAAACTGCGCTGATCCACAATCATTCCAATACAACTGTACAATAGAATCCCTATTGCCATCAGAAACTGCCCTGATCCACAATCATTCCAATACAACTGTACAATAGAATCCCTATTGCCATCAGAAACTGCCCTGATCCACAATCATTACAATACAACTGTACAATAGAATCCCTATTGCCATCAGAAACTGCCCTGATCCACAATCATTACAATACAACTGTACAATAGAATCCCTATTGCCATCAGAAACTGCCCTGATCCACAATCATTCCAATACAACTGTACAATAGAATCCCGATTGCCATCAGAAACTGCGCTGATCCACAATCATTCCAATACAACTGTACAATAGAATCCCTATTGCCATCAGAAACTGCGCTGATCCACAATCATTCCAATACAACTGTACAATAGAATCCCTATTGCCATCAGAAACTGCGCTGATCCACAATCATTCCAATACAACTGTACAATAGAATCCCTATTGCCATCAGAAACTGCGCTGATCCACAATCATTCCAATACAACTGTACAATTGAATCCCTATTGCCATCAGAAACTGCCCTGATCCACAATCATTCCAATACAACTGTACAATAGAATCCCTATTGCCATCAGAAACTGCCCTGATCCACAATCATTCCAATACAACTGTACAATAGAATCCCTATTGCCATCAGAAACTGCGCTGATCCACAATCATTCCAATACAACTGTACAATAGAATCCCTATTGCCATCAGAAACTGCGCTGATCCACAATCATTCCAATACAACTGTACAATAGAATCCCTATTGCCATCAGAAACTGCGCTGATCCACAATCATTACAATACAACTGTACAATAGAATCCCTATTGCCATCAGAAACTGCCCTGATCCACAATCATTCCAATACAACTGTACAATAGAATCCCGATTGCCATCAGAAACTGCGCTGATCCACAATCATTCCAATACAACTGTACAATAGAATCCCTATTGCCATCAGAAACTGCGCTGATCCACAATCATTCCAATACAACTGTGCAATAGAATCCCTATTGCCATCAGAAACTGCGCTGATCCACAATCATTCCAATACAACTGTACAATAGAATCCCTATTGCCATCAGAAACTGCGCTGATCCACAATCATTCCAATACAACTGTACAATAGAATCCCTATTGCCATCAGAAACTGCGCTGATCCACAATCATTCCAATACAACTGTACAATAGAATCCCTATTGCCATCAGAAACTGCGCTGATCCACAATCATTCCAATACAACTGTGCAATAGAATCCCTATTGCCATCAGAAACTGCGCTGATCCACAATCATTCCAATACAACTGTGCAATAGAATCCCTATTGCCATCAGAAACTGCGCTGATCCACAATCATTCCAATACAACTGTACAATAGAATCCCTATTGCCATCAGAAACTGCGCTGATCCACAATCATTCCAATACAACTGTGCAATAGAATCCCTATTGCCATCAGAAACTGCGCTGATCCACAATCATTCCAATACAACTGTGCAATAGAATCCCTATTGCCATCAGAAACTGCGCTGATCCACAATCATTCCAATACAACTGTACAATAGAATCCCTATTGCCATCAGAAACTGCGCTGATCCACAATCATTCCAATACAACTGTGCAATAGAATCCCTATTGCCATCAGAAACTGCGCTGATCCACAATCATTCCAATACAACTGTGCAATAGAATCCCTATTGCCATCAGAAACTGCGCTGATCCACAATCATTCCAATACAACTGTACAATAGAATCCCTATTGCCATCAGAAACTGCGCTGATCCACAATCATTCCAATACAACTGTACAATAGAATCCCTATTGCCATCAGAAACTGCGCTGATCCACAATCATTCCAATACAACTGTACAATAGAATCCCTATTGCCATCAGAAACTGCGCTGATCCACAATCATTCCAATACAACTGTGCAATAGAATCCCTATTGCCATCAGAAACTGCGCTGATCCACAATCATTCCAATACAACTGTGCAATAGAATCCCTATTGCCATCAGAAACTGCGCTGATCCACAATCATTCCAATACAACTGTACAATAGAATCCCTATTGCCATCAGAAACTGCGCTGATCCACAATCATTCCAATACAACTGTGCAATAGAATCCCTATTGCCATCAGAAACTGCGCTGATCCACAATCATTCCAATACAACTGTGCAATAGAATCCCTATTGCCATCAGAAACTGCGCTGATCCACAATCATTCCAATACAACTGTACAATAGAATCCCTATTGCCATCAGAAACTGCGCTGATCCACAATCATTCCAATACAACTGTACAATAGAATCCCTATTGCCATCAGAAACTGCGCTGATCCACAATCATTCCAATACAACTGTGCAATAGAATCCCTATTGCCATCAGAAACTGCGCTGATCCACAATCATTCCAATACAACTGTGCAATAGAATCCCTATTGCCATCAGAAACTGCGCTGATCCACAATCATTCCAATACAACTGTGCAATAGAATCCCTATTGCCATCAGAAACTGCGCTGATCCACAATCATTCCAATACAACTGTACAATAGAATCCCTATTGCCATCAGAAACTGCGCTGATCCACAATCATTCCAATACAACTGTGCAATAGAATCCCTATTGCCATCAGAAACTGCGCTGATCCACAATCATTCCAATACAACTGTGCAATAGAATCCCTATTGCCATCAGAAACTGCGCTGATCCACAATCATTCCAATACAACTGTACAATAGAATCCCTATTGCCATCAGAAACTGCGCTGATCCACAATCATTCCAATACAACTGTGCAATAGAATCCCTATTGCCATCAGAAACTGCGCTGATCCACAATCATTCCAATACAACTGTGCAATAGAATCCCTATTGCCATCAGAAACTGCGCTGATCCACAATCATTCCAATACAACTGTACAATAGAATCCCTATTGCCATCAGAAACTGCGCTGATCCACAATCATTCCAATACAACTGTGCAATAGAATCCCTATTGCCATCAGAAACTGCGCTGATCCACAATCATTCCAATACAACTGTGCAATAGAATCCCTATTGCCATCAGAAACTGCGCTGATCCACAATCATTCCAATACAACTGTACAATAGAATCCCTATTGCCATCAGAAACTGCGCTGATCCACAATCATTCCGCAACAAGTGTTGTAGATTAATTAAGGAGGGGAAACTCATGAGTGAGTATTGTTCTGGGACCAATTGTGAAGGGAGGTATAAGTGTTGTGAAGTACTGTGTTAAGTACTGTAATTGTGTTTTAGGAACCATGTAAAGTAGCAAAAAATGCTAATAAACACACTACTACTACTGGCTCATTCCATTCTACTTCACCCAAAGTCGTTGCGCCTAGAATTTAGATTTTTTTTATATTTTGCACAGTTGTTCCTACATATAAGCTGATATCAAATCTCTAGTTTCAGTTCGATTCAAGTCGGCGTACTCAAATTACGTGTAATTAAAGATGGCGCGGACGGGAAAATCGGTGTTTTTAAGCTTCCAGGAGAAATGCTGCCATTTCTATACTATTCAAGTTAACAGAACGATCTTTACGGCGTTTTGTTCATAAAAGATCGGTCTATAATTATGTTCCTTACAATTTTGCTGTATATAGAACCCTTCATAATGTAATTTGCCCTCAAAATTTGACTAAAATTCTTAAATTTTTCCAATATTTGAGGCATGATTATGAATAGAAGGGAGTGATGGTTCAAACACCCAATTTTATTTTAGTTTCACCTTATATGTAAGAATAGATTTTCACACTTCATTGTTAGTTTTTATTAATTGTTTTTTACCAAAAAAAAGTCAAAACCCTAAAAAGTACCATTTTTGGTCCCATTTTCCTCAGGCGGGGGACCAGATAAAAATTTGCGCTCAACGGCAAAATAACCAGCATTACTTGATGTATAATTGCTGCAAGTTTGGACTTGTTTTTTTAACGGGTGTGGAAATGCATTTTCACGTGCATTTCCAGGTGCGAAAATGCATTTCCACACCCGTTAAAAAAACAAGTCCAAACTTGCAGCAATTATACATCAAGTAATGCTGGTTTTTTTGCCGTTGAGCGCAAATTTTTATCTGGTCCCCCGCCTGAGGAAAATGGGACCAAAATGGTACTTTTTAGGGTTTTGACTTTTTTTTGGTAATAAACAATTAATAAAAACTAACAATGAAGTGTGAAAATCTATTCTTACATATAAGGTGAAACTAAAATAAAATTGGGTGTTTGAACCATCACTCCCTTCTATTCATAATCATGCCTCAAATATTGGAAAAATTTAAGAATTTTAGTCAAAGTTTGAGGGCAAATTACATTATGAAGGAATCCATATACAGCAAAATTGTAAGAAACATAATTATAGACCGATGTTTTATGAACAAAACGCCGCAAAGATCGTTCTGTTAACTTGAATAGTATAGAAATGGCAGCATGTCTCCTGGAAGCTTAAAAACACCGATTTTCCCGTCCGCGCCATCTTTAATTACACGTAATTTGAGTACGCCGACTTGAATCGAACTGAAACTAGAGATTTGATATCAGCTTATATGTAGGAACAACTGTGCAAAATAAAAAAAAATCTAAATTCTAGGCGCAACGACTTTGGGTGAAGTAGAATGGAATGAGCCTACTACTACTAGTTTGTTTTGGAATGCAGAGGAAAGGCAGGTGCATGCCTCTTAGAGCAAGCAACAGCTGCTGGGAAGAGACTCCCCTCCCCCCTTTCTCAGAAGCAGGAAATTACTGTTTGTTTAAAACAAGTTGGCAGTGATTTTCATTCAAATAGCTCAGTTAGCTGGAAAACCAACATTTAGATGGATATCATCATGTATACAAACACACAATGTTTTTCATCATTTTACTGCGTCTTATACACGCATGCTAAGTGTTTTCTTAAAATAGACTTCTCAAAACAAGGGTGCGTCTTATACACGAGTGCGTCTTATACACGAGTTAATACGGTAATCCCACTTTTGGTGACAAACTAGAATATCTAGCAGAATATCTTGTGTATGTACTATGTAGTAACTAGTGGAAATAAAACTGCATATGAATTATTTCAGAAACCAGAGCCACTCAGATACTTTATGGAATTGTCTATTGATACGAGACGACAATGAGATTTAGAATCACCCTCCTGAGAGTAGGTATTTCCAGTCAGTTAGAAAAGTCAATACCCTAAAAGGCACAGGTGTTCACTGTAAACTGTAACCCAATAAAGCAATAAAGAAATTATTGTAAAATAAAATAAAAATATTTTTTGGAAATTTAAAATTATATTTATAGTTGAAAACTAATAAATATGCAAACAATAAAGGCGCATTCACAATGCACCGCTAACTTAAACTTTAACTTGAACTTATAACGTTAACTTGTAACTTAACTTGACACTATTCACAATGACAACGGCAACGTAGAATCTAGAAGAATCCCGAGCCAATCAAAACTCTTCAAATAGAATACCTCGGGATGCTTTGCCTTCCCCTCGAGTATCTTCGTACTATTGCCCGATTTCTATTGGTTGACTCAAGGTCGACCGCTAGCTTAAACGTGAATGTTTGGAGTTTGTAAACTTTCAAGTTAACGTTAACGTCGTTAAGTTAGCGTTCTGTGGTTGTGAATGCTACCCAGTGACAGGGACGGCGCTAGGATTTTTGTTCAGGGGGGGCGGCGGTGGGGCAAGAACTGTGTTAGGTGGGGCGAAACATTTTTACGATTTTACATTCATTATTCTTACGTACGCATGTAAAATATACTCCAAATCAACTATCGTCCTGTATGATAGAGATATGTACCTATTTATTGACGTGTATTCGACATATAAATAAAGAATGCACATTCGTTTTATGATTGATATGGCGGATCAAGTGATTCCTACCTTTAATGAAGAATTATCCTTGCGTTGTTATGTGCAGCATCAAATCTTCTCACAACTTCTTGCAGATCAATTTTTAGTGCAAGTGATTTTTCAATTGATAGCATTGCTAAGTCACATAACCGATTATTGAGCGAGCGTCTCCATTCGGCTCTTTTGGACACTTTCTCTGTTTTTTTTGTGTGTGTGTGTGTGTATGTGTGTGTGTGTGTTTCCCGACGATGCTGGCCACATTTTATTTTCGATCGAGCTGAAATTTTGCACACATACTAATATCATTGTAACTCAGTCTGGGATTGTTTTTGAGATCTGCATTCTGATTGGTTCAATTAAAAACATATCTTCTGATTGGCCAAAAATCAAAATGGTCAGATCGAGCTCAAATTTTGCATGACCATTGAGAGTACCATTTTCAATTATTTTACAACTTTTCAGCCCAATCAGTATAGAACTTATGCACTTATTGGCAATTTTAAAGTTTTGAATCTGTCAGAAATGACATTTCAAAACAGAAATTCCACTGCAATCTGGGTTGCTCTATGTAGGCTATAGCAAAGCAAAGTTTATAGATGGCTAAACAGATATAGAAAAACAGATGAAAAACAGATTCCTTTATGTTGATCGAGTGATCATATTGCAATACATAATGTTTGTTTGCAATATGTATAGTATGTAATATACATTGGTATTAGGTTGGTATTATCTGTATCTAAAATACTTGTTTTCTGGATATGGATCATGTTTCACTTAAAAAACAACGTTTCAACTAGATACATATAATATTTTACATATTCCAGCCCAATCGGTCAAGAATTTACAGACGTATTGCTATTTTAAGTGTTTTGAATATCTGTCCAAAGAGATTGATGGAAAAGTATCAAATTTATGGTATTGGTCTGTTTAATTGTTCCAGAGTGTTTATGGAAAGTTGTAAGGAAATTTGGTAATAATGTAGTAAGTTTTCTTTGATTAAATGGATCTGGCTCGATTGGCGATGTCGTGCGAATCGGTGCTCGCTCACCAATGCGTTACACGGAGCGTTTTCCTAGTTATTTATTACCCATTCTATTGCGCAGGTATGTTTTTGTTCGTCTGAGACAAGAAAATGTTCGCTCACACGCCGCACTGGAGGCAGGAATTGTCAAAGCAATTACTCCCAATTTATAGAGTTCACTAAATGCTAACTTGTAAGTTGTACTTCTCCAGGAACTGTACCAACTCCAGCAAACTGGTTATTTCCGTATTCGTTTCTTCGGTGTGACGCTTCAGTGTCTTTGAAATTAATTTTGCTTCCGATTCCAAACTGTCAGTGTCACATTTATAGTGATGTGCAAACGGCAATAATTTAGAGAAGTCCATAAAAAAGTCACTTTGTGGATTGAGGCAACTGATGCCCTTCAGAATTGCGTCATTGTTGCAAAATCTTTTATTTAACTCTGACAGAATTTGATCCAAAATCGGAATAAATACGTGGCATCTAATTTCATTTTTAGAATTAGTTTGTTTCAGTTCTGAAGTTCCCATTTCTTCGGTAATAACATATTGCTGCAATTTCTTAGGTAAACGTTTAATGCGGGAGCCTACCAAAGAATCAGATGCATCGGTTGTCGTCGTGATATTGTTTTCTTCAGCAATTTCCAGTGCTTCTTTCCACATGCTCTTGAACGTTGTCACCGAGTTGTTTCGATAATTCTGGAACTCATCAATAACAGAACCTACAATGTTCAGAGCACGAGTCAGGTCGCATTGAACTCCTTGAAGGTAATTTGAAGCCACTTTCAAATCTCTTAAAATGCTATGAAACATGCACAGTAGGACGATGAACTGAAAATCTATTTGATGAAGTAGACCTTTGGCTCGGGTAGACCTGTCATCCTTGTCAATTGACAGTTGAGTCAGAGTTACCAGTATTGCTGGAATTGTTGACTTGACGGCATGGCAGGCGGAAACTTAGCAAGCCCAGCGAGTTTCACAAATTCTTTTTAAGACGATTACTTTCTTGTTTGGTTGAACAAGTTTCTGTATATCGATGAATTTTGCGCGAGTCGCAGAACCAGATAAGAACACGTATAAGTCCTCAATGAATGTAAAAAACTCGTATGCAGATTTATTGTTTTTGCAAACATCGACAATGACAAGATTCAATCTATGATTAAAGCAGTGAACGTAAATTGCCTGTGGAACGTCTCGTTTCAGCAAAGCTTGAACACCGTTCAGACGGCCACTCATGACACTCGCGCCATCATACGTCTGACCAACGCAATTGTTTATGTCAATTCCACAATCACTCAACATTGTCTTGATATATGTCAATAGATGATTAGCGTCAAGGAAGGACGCGCTGTGATAGCCGATGAACCTCTCGTAGATATTGCCGTCGAAGTAGTATCGAACTACAGTAGATAGCTGCTCAATTTTAGATATATCTTTGCTCTCATCTGACATTATTGCGAAATAAGAGGCATACTTTACCTCATCACGAATTGTTTCAAGTACCATTCTGGCCATCACGTGAATTAACTCGTTTTGAATTGAATGGTGCAAATATCTCGCGTTTCTTGGGCCGGTCTCAAGCTTCTAACGTACAATTTCACAATATTTTGATACAAAATTAATAAGTTCCAGAAAGTTTCCCTTGTTTAAACTGTCGGTGCTTTCGTCATTTCCTCGCTGAGCAATACCTTGAAGAGCTGTGTAGAGGAGCGCATCAGCTATAACAGAAATGTATTCACAGTTTTCTTTAACAAGTGCCTCATGACCGGTATTAATCTGTGAAGCCACTGACTTGATACCCCGCGCCTCATTGTCTTGATACGACGCCCACGCAATGTGACTACTCTTATGCACCTGACTGCTGTGGTGTTGCTTCAGCCCCTTTTCTTTGTCCATCGCATTCTTCCAATTTGAAAAACCAGTCGTTGTGAACGCGGTTGCTGTATTAGCGGAAATAGACGAATTCGAAATTGTGGAAAAAAACCGACAAGGAAAGCAAAATGCAGCATTTTTTAAAACACTGTATTCTAACCACGGATAGTGAGCGTACCACGCCGATTTGAAACTTCGGCTATCTTTACCAGCTGCACCATACACTGTTAATGGATACGATTTTAGAATGGGTTGACACGGTTTGTCGGAAGACAATTGTGATAAGTCACTTGGCCCGGGAACAGATCTTGCCGTGTTGCATCGCCATCAACCTTCTCTGTATCTGCTCTTTCGGCCTTGCGCCTAGATAACCAATTTTCATATTCTTCATCTGATTCTGACGCATCATCATCGGTTTGATCATGAAAATCAATTTCATCCTCACTTGACACTCCGACACTCTCACACGCAAGGTTAGGTATACTTGGTGCAGGACTCACGTCTTCATTTCCACCACCAACATTAACGTTAATAACATTTTCACTGACGGTTTTTTGTTTCTTAGACTTTTCTATAGAAAAGTAGTCCGCAATAATTCGCTTTGACATTATACTTTATGAAGAGTTTAAATAACGTAATAACGTAGCTCGATAACGTATCGAGCTTTCGAAAAACTCGATGTGGAGTCCAGCTTGTCTGGAATGCAACTGATTCAATTATGAGCCTGACAGATTATCATAAGGTGTTGACGTGACAGAAAATCTGCCGTGTCAAACGGTTTCAGAATGAATCACACGATGCCAATGTGGGAATCGGCATTCCCAGACTCAACTCGGCTGGAAATGAAAGTAAACCCGAAACCCGAAACCGTTTAGATATTATTTATGTCTGAGAAAAATACAAAGTAAACAGTATGGACGACGGAACCATAACACGAAATGAAACATTTAGTGCTAGACATCATTAGAAAGACACAGAGTTATGGGCAGGAATATAGAGTGAGTATCTTTTCAAGATCATTTTTTCATGCTCTGGGGGGGGCGGCCGGGGGGGCAAAAAGAATCTCGGGGGGGCGGTCGCCCCCCCTCGCCCCCCCTTACCCTTATGAAAATGAACTATCATCATTTTATAGTTTTTTCAACATACTATGAATTTACTCTCAATATCAGAGAGTTTTTTGAATTTACTCTCAATATCTCATAGTTATTTGTGTTAACTCTCAAGTTAGTCAGAGTTATTCTGGTTCACTATCAATCATTGATAGTTTTGTCATTAACTCTGAACATCTTGTGATAGTTTTTGAATATTGGCTGGTTATCTCTCGCCCTTTGATAGTTTTTCTATTTTACTCTGAACATCATGTGATAGTTTTTGAGTAATGTCTGGTTAACTCTCGACCGTTGATAGTTTTTGAATAATATCTGGTTAACTCTTGGCCATTGATAGTTTTTGTATTTAACTCCGAACATTATGTGATAGTTTTTTAATCAACTCAGTTTAGCTCTCGGGTATTGATAGTTTTTCTATTTTCCCTGAGCATCATGTGAAAAACCCATGGTTAAAATTCCAGTAAGAGCAAGACAGAAACAGCTAGAAATGGATGTTTCCTGGTGTTTGCTATAGCACTGAAAGCGAAGCTGGGATAAGCAAACTTAGTAACTTATTAACTGTCTATAACTTGCAAAGTTTTGGAAAGACTCTACTTCGTTAAAATCTTTGATTTGTTTACAGTTTCTATTCTATTGAATAACAATCGATTTGTTGGAAAAATATTCGATTATTAGACAGCTTCAATTCAAACAACTTTTGTTTCAAGGGGAAAAACTTTGATTATTGATAGTTTCGATCGAAAACACGTCGGTCTTTGTGCAATTCTTCGTTTTGTATGGATTAAAGTTCGATTATGGGATTGAATCTATGCTAACATCCTTGATTATTAACCAGTTCCTATTGAATAGCAATCGATTTTTTGGAAAATATTTGAGAAAACACCGATTATTTGGAAAAAATCTTCACTACACTTTAGACAGTTTGTGTGAAATATCGCAAATTGTGGAGCAAGGGAAAAAGATTTTGCAGTGCCGTCTTTGAATTCTAAAACTACACGAAAAACTAAGTATTATTCCAGAAATCCAGGCCTCAAATCCAAAAATTGTACGAGTGTGCTACATTTTGATTTCTATGTGAATTCCGCAGCGCCCCCAGTACTCAGTAGATCCACTTGATCTTAGATGTACCTATGTAAATTTGAAAAACTCGCCCCAATCTCTCAATTTGGCTTAATTACGTCGCAAATGGAAGATTTATATCAATAATGGCGTGGACAACACCTTTTTCTCTTCGTAACATGCCAAAAATTTAAGTTTTAACGTAATTTTCGTAGCTATTTAAAAAACGACTTTTTGAGGTGAGAAATATTTATATTTTTGATCCCATCCCTTAACACAAGGCACCTGTCATATTCTCCACATTATTTTGCATCTTTTGAGTTCCCACTCGAAAATTTTGGATTGTTTTTTAACTCAATTTTCTAATAAAATCGTCGAAAAACCTGGAAAAGTCAATTTTTCCCCCATTTTCACGACTACATATTGCTTATTATCAATTATTACCCATTAATCAGGCTTTAAAAGGCATGATTTTGCTCACTTTGCCGTCTATGCGATGGGTTTTGAAATATCGCGTTTGAAATATCCCGCGACTTTCCCACCTATCAGGAGGGGACAACCTCGCCCTGACAATGCAGAGTCAATCAGGCGAACTAATTCAGTGCTAACGGATGTCTTTCGGAATCCCCCCTTCTCCTGCCCATTCATTTCCTGAGAAAATAGATTTGGTTACAGGATATGAACAACAATACTGGTTGAAGTCTAACACCCCCCTCAAGTACAAATAATGTTCATTTAAGTAATATTTGCCAAAACAAAGAAAAATTATTCAAGCTTGCAGCACAGTGATTTTTCTCCAGTTTGGTCAAATTAAAAAAAAAAAAAAAAATTCAAACTGGACTTGTATTTGATTTAAATTTCGTGAAATAATACGACAATAATTAAATCATGACGACAAAAACACATTATAAGTATAGGATTCTTAATATTTTTGCCTTCCTGGCTGCCAGGAATGGAATGTTGATGCAGAATAAAGGTCACTGTGTTGAGAGGGGGCCGCTACTACCTGCTCAGTCCATCCTTGTCTCTCTATTGTTCTTCTCCCTCACCGAGGGAGGTTTGGGTAGAGGGGTCTTGAATGTCTGCACTGCAACCCTACCCTCTCTTTCACTCGACATTCAGCTTGGTCAGAAGCAACAACTCACAGAATTCATAGCCGTTGCAATGTATTAGTAAAGATAATTGGATTGTTAATAATAAGTTAACACTTATTTTAATTGTCTTTTTAAAGAAAATTTATACAATGTTTAATCCAGTGATAAGTTAATAACATTTAATTCATTATTATAAACTGTGTCCTCTATCGCAACGTGTCCGTCTTCTAATGTGATTGCTGTTTGTCTTTACAGAAGAAGTTAAACTGTGTCCTCTATCACAACATGTCCGTCTTCTATGTGATTGTGCTTGTCTTTACAGAAGGAGTTAAATGGTGTCCTCTATCACAACATGTCCGTCTTCTATGTGATTGTGCTTGTCTTTACAGAAGGAGTTAAACGGTGTCCTCTATTGCAACGTGTCCGTCTTCTATGTGATTGTGCTTGTCTTTACAGAAGGAGTTAAACGGTGTCCTCTATCGCAACGTGTCCGTCTTCTATGTGATTGTGTGTCCGTCTAGTTAACTCATTACTGTGAATTCATTCATGACTGTTTTTTGTAATTAATTCATTTGAGTAAATTTGACATCCAATAGGTAGTTGGGATAGATACTGGCTTTGTCAGAATATTTTTTAAGTGAATGCCACAGATTAGGATTTCTGAAATACTCTCAAGCCAACTGTGAGTAATTTAATTATTGTACAGAGTAAATGGTCATAGTTAATCACCCAGAGTAAATAGTCATAGTAATTAATCCATAGTAAAAGTCTCAAATAACTCTCACTTATGTTTAAGAGATTTTACAGAGTTAACCCAGAGTAAAATGGTCATAGTTAATCACCCAGAGTAAAATGGTCATAGTTAATCGCCCAGAGTAAAATGGTCATAGTTAATCATCCAGAGTAAATAGTCATAGTAATTCATCCATAGTAAAAGTCTCAAAAAACTCTCAGTCTTACTGAGAGTTTTTTTTTTTTGATAGTTTTTTGATAGGTTTTTTTCATAAGGGTAGCGCCGTCCCTGCCCAGTGATCCCGTAAAACAAACATTCTTAAGTTAAAGTTAACGGTTCAAGTTAAAGTTAGCGGTGCATTGTGAATATGCGCCTTAACACCACACTTTTCATAATTTAAAAACGAAGTTTGACATATAACATCTAAACCCATCATCTCTGAGCATATTGAACTATGATGCTTTCTCACATGCACAATGTATGAACGCATCTACTAATCAATCTCTTGCCCCGACTAAGAAGTCAGAGAAGTAGGAGTGTTACCTGTGAGGGGGCAGGGGGGAGCGGGGGTTTGGGGGGCGGCGTCCAGATGTTTCTAGGAGGCAGTGAAGGGGGCTTGCTCTGTCCGCAGCACGAGAACCCGTTCTTGCGGTCAACAGTCGGGTATTCGATCACGAACCTGCACACAGATTAGTCGTAAATGTTGAGCAATATCACTATCAACCATCGGGGGGACTGCTGACAATACATTGTTACAAATGACATTTGCTTAAGCGTAAATACGACTTTACTGTTTAGTTTTTGAACAAAATTCACCGATTGGTTGAAAAGTGAAAAGTTTCGATCAAGTTGAATGTTATAAATAAAGTCATCAAGACAATTATTTTTTAAAGAGATAACAGAGACTTCAGTATTTACCTCTTAGCTCCGGTCTTTCAATACTCTGCTAAAGTCTCAATTAGCTCTTAACAGTTAGTTCGTGGTCATTCTAGGAATGTCATTGGTTGTTGCCATGGCAATATAGTCCTATAATTGACTGTTTAAAAGTTAGCAAGGCTTTGAAAGACCGGCCCTTAGAAGGCCGGAAGTTCAATTTCTTGAATTTGCATTGCACACTTTTGGAATGATGTAATTAAGCTCTATCAATTGGCATTTGACTGATGTCAACAAAACAGTTTAATGAAGTATTCTTTTACACAAAGACTCATGTCACCATTACAAATATGATGGGATGGGGTAGAAGTAACTTGTTCTATGACGAGAGAGCGAGCATCTGGTGTTGCTTACGGTGGTGTGTGGTTTGCGCTAGGTGCCGGTGAGGGTGGCGGAGGGATGATGTACGACAGGATCTCCTCTGGCGTCAGCTCCACGGTCGCCGAGGCCTCTTGTGTCGGCGGCGCCACGGCAACCGTTGCCAGGAACGCCTCCAGATCCAGGTTCAAGTCTGTCAACACACGGCGCTCGTCAATATCAACACGAGAGATCCGTAATCTACTGCACCTCCTTGCAATAGTTCATGAATATGTTCAAGATTAAAAACATTTAATGAAACTTATAACACTCGGCACAACAAAAATTGATCGGTGAACAAATTTGAATGAATGCTGGTCATGTTCCATACCAATCAAAGTTTGTTATTATCATTGAAATGAGAGCTCACCTACTAGAGTGAGACAAGGAGATTGCTTGGACTTACTTCTGATGGTGCGATCTAATATTTTTCAGTCAATCAAATTTATTGAACGATCAATTTTAGTTGTGCCAAGTGTACCTACTATTTATTTACCAAACATCCAGTGTATAATGGATACCTTGGTTTTCATCAGATCACTGAGGTAAAGCAACATTGAGCGCACTCAGTAGTTGGGATGGGAGATAGTTCAAGTCTGTATCACTTGTTGCTGCCATTGTGCCGGAGAGACGGGGGTTTAGTGTGATGACCTTGACGGAGTTACATTGTTTTTGGGATGGGACATTCAGCCAGCACAGCGCAGGGAGCTAACAACATACTAGCTTGACTTCCTGACAGTTACAAATCCTCAACGAACGTCACTTCCTGATGCAGAGTTATCAATTGAGTTAGGATGTTGAGGCTGCAGGCAGTGGTAGTGCAAGTCCTGTAAAGCCATTCAAATAAAAACACAAATGCAATGAACTGAAAATTAGTTCAATGTTGAAAAATTTATACCAGCTGAGTTAATTATAATAAATAAATGAGGATTATCTGAAGATCTGTAGTGAAGAGTAGAAGATTCAGAGTGAATCAACATGTGGTTGCATTTGTCAACAATGTATCATGATAACAGGTGTTTGTGTACAGTAATACTTTACCATATTCAACAAGTGTTTAGTTTAATAATGCAATAACTACTGAGAACCCATTATTGTATCAGATCATTGTCCTTGTTTCCATGATTGACAACAAAGTGTTTAAAAAGTTAAATTAATTTCAGATGTGAAAAACAAATTTCAGTGAATAATTTTGTAATATTACAAACAACTTCTAAAGTACCAGTTTACTTGAAGAATAAGCTCAAAATATCAGAGTTAGAGTATCAGATAACTAACTTGAAATATTTTTACAGAAGTGAACACGGCAAGGAATCAATTTAATTCATCTCTTATATTTCTGACATTGCAGGAGCAGTCTAGAAGTCAACGAAGTCCTCTTCTAGAAGACTACAGTGAAGAAAGAGTTGACAAACACATTCATTGAGGAAGATGCTGTGAAGCCCCAAAACAAGAACAGAAGCTACTGACTTACAACATCACTTTGTCATCGAAGAAGACGTTACAATTACTCATTACATGTAGACTTTAACAAGTACACCTCACAACAGACACCTTATTGTCTTAATCATATGTCATATGTCTTATCGTACTTCTCAAGGATATAGAATTATTTGTTTCTTTGTTTCTAGTATTGCCCAGCGCTTATGACGTAGCAGATCTGTCAGGACTGTTATTAACAGTGTTTCTTCATGGCTTGTTTCTTTCTTGCAGAGTCAGTTGGTCTGAGAGAACACTTACGCTCGTTTAATGATGACCTGCTCTCTTTAAGACCGTACGATAACATCTTTCCCACACACTCAAGAAAAGAATGCCCATCCCAAACCATCGCCATCAATAAAGAACCATACATCTAGGATCAAGCGGAGATACATTAGGTACTCTAAGTGCATGAACATTTCATTTTATATGAAGTATCTTAATGTATATACATCATCGGTACCTATATCTAATAATTACTGTGGGCAACAGCGTCAATACTAATAGCCAACAAACTAAGTACGTTTCTAAATGCCTTATTTATAGGGAAGAAGCTGACAACACTCGTACGTAGGTAAGGTTAGTGGCACAACATAAAGTTAGACGTCCACCATTCCACACGTCAGGACTCAGGAGCATGGCCATAGCCACGTAACAAACTTCCATCAGATGATTCTTCATGGCTTATTGTTACACGAACATGCAACAGAATACTTCCAGTTGCTTCTTTTCTCCGTCACCGATGTTCCAGAAATAACAACCTTCCTTGAATAGCTATCAATTTCTTCAGAGCAGCTCATTCTGCTCTGGAGATAAATATCGATAATATTGATATTGATAATGATGAGAAACTACTGTAGGTACCTTAGTGGTTCATAACAAAAGTTCATCTGTGCACAATTGAAAGCAACCTTTTAGTTTAAGACAACTTAATCATAGCTAAAGTATATATACATAGACGTAATGCTGCTTGTGCTTATTTCCCAATGTCATGGACATTACAATGAATCGAGGTAACTAGCTCATCTCACTGACCCACTGGTTAACGGCTCATTCACAATGCAACGCTGACTTTAACTTGAAACAATAACGTTAACTAGAGAATGTTTGTTTTACAGGATCACTGGGTAGCATTCACAACGGCAGAACGCTAACTTGACAACGTAAATGTGAAAGTTACCAATCTCTAAGCATTCACGTTATCGTCAACCATATACCTTGAGATCAACCAATATAAATCGTCCAACAATGCGAAGATACCTGAGGTGAGAGACAAAGAATCCCGAGGTATTCTATTTGAAGTGTTGTGATTGGCTGAAAGTTTATGTTGCCGTTGTCGTTGTGACTAGGTTAAAGTTAAAGTTAATGTTATCTTTATTGTTTCATGTTAAAGCTAGAGGAGAATTGGGAATGAGCTTTAAGGCTTTGAGATCACGCTGTCTGCTCCTTCAAGATCCAGTACGTGGAGTCCCTGCAGAGTGACTCAATACTTGACATTGTTGGTAGGTACCCTGACCAACAATGTTCAGGCCACTCGAGATCGGGTAACCGATACCGGTGGAGAGTGGGTCAGGGCAGGGGGCCCGTTCTATAACGAAAGCAAAATCATACCGGCCTGGAATCATTTCAGATCCTTATGGCCGTGAAATAATTCTAGGCCGGAATGATTTCGTTTTCCTAATAGAACGGCCCCCATGGCTGTTTTGAATATGTTCAAATTCTACTTTTTAGGAAAGCAAGACTTCAGTTAATTTCATAGAACTGGCTAGTTCCATACTAGTTTAACATTGTATTTGTTAAATACATGATGATATTTAACTTTTTATAAAATAATAATCAATACCTACCTACCTACTTATCTAAATAAAAATATGTGTCTTTAGATTGATTTAAAACAAATGTTAAATCCTTTCCGGGCAAGCTAATGTTCTGCTTTGAGTTCAAGGGCTCTATGTCAACAATTTTGATGTCTGGAGCACAGCAGAATAGGAAACAAGCTTCAAGATGAGATGAATCTTCAATATTAAATGAACATGCACAATATCCTTGTCCGTCGTCTTCGAATAAGCAACGGAAGACCGTACGTCACTGATGGCCTTGAACAACCAGACTTCGATAATCTCTTCCGAACAACGAGAAAACATCAGTTTCTTGCATGTAAGTTAAACTTAATTTTTTCTTCAAGAAATAGTTCGTCTAAAACGCTGGGCAATACTACTTTTGAAACTAGAACTAGGTAGTAAATAATTAATTGTGTTTTTGTGGATGTTGAATTGTTTAATTATTGTCTTTACCACCTATGTTTTATGTATTGTACTTGTGACTTTGTTCAATAAATAATACATTTGCTGTTCCACCCTGTTATCTCTACAACATATCCAAAAGTTATTTAACAAAATAAAAATTTAATGTAGGTAGGATTTCTCTTAAAGGCAATAGTAGGGGAGCAAATGTAATTCCGCTCGATTGGAGTGCCCAAATTGATTTTTTCATAATCATCGATTGTTTACATAATTCTTAATATTACCTGACGTGCCTTCAATTTTTTTGGTGGCCATCTTGGAAAATATGGCGGAAAACGAGCGAAAAACGTAAATTTTACAAATTATTTAATTGTTGGTAGAGCAAAGATAGAAAAATTATGAAATAATTCACTAAAACTAACTCAAATATAGTGACTTGAAAAAATAAAAACGCCGTAAACAAAAAATCAATTTTAATATTTTTTTTTTTTTTAACAATTTTTTTAAAAATGCATATTGTTCAAAATGAAATTATCTAAAAATTTTAATTCTATATATTTTAGTCTAAGTCCACGCGTTTCATAATAAATTGAGAGCAAAAAAACACAGAACCGTGATTGGTCAATTCCAACAATGAAAAAATAAAATTCGTTCACGGCGTATTTTTTTAAGTCCCCATATTTGAGTTAGTTTTAGTGAATTATTTCATAATTTTTCAACCCTTCCTCTACCAACAATTAAATAATCGGAGTGACTATTTTCACCAGGTGGTGAAAATAGTACAAATACTACTTCCACCAGGTGGTGAAAATAGCATAAATACTATTTTCACCACGTTTTTTTAACATGTGCAAGAGTAAAATATACCAGCTTTAATTGAAATGAAATTGAATTCATTTGAAATACAAGTAGTTATTAATACGATTTGATTATTAAAATGATTAATCAATATATTATTATAGAGGGTCCCGTCATGTATAACATGACCAATGCGCACCAGTGAGGTATGCATAAATATTAAATATAAAAAGACAGCAATATTTGTCAGCAGATTGTGCGTCGTTAATACACACGTTACGTAATTAACAGACCAAATGCCCAACAAAATACGTAAATGAGGTACGAAGGAAGGCAATTTAATTTAATCATACCTATTATGGTAAATCAATTACATAAGTCTTCAAATGTAAACCATGACCATGAGTATTAGTAAGAAAATTAAGAAAATGTGTAGTGTCATAATGCGCCGTTAAAATATAGGTGAAGTTGATATCGTGACCCGATACACACGACACATTCTTTATTTGTGATACCAATTCATAGTTTGCACGTGACATCATCTCATTGTTGAGAGGCCATATTGGTGTAACGTGTCAGAACGGCTGTCAATCTGTGTTTCGGTATTGTGGTGATATAATGGTTACCTGTGCAATAAACTGCAGAAGAAATTCTTAAAGGGTATAAAACCACCTCATATACCAAATATCTTTGATTAACCGCTTATAATTAGCATTAATCGACTTGACATCTGTAAAATGGTTGAAATTTACTTTTTTACATTGTTGATGAAAAACAAATGAAGCTCGTGCAAACTATGAATGCATGGTGAGCTTCATTATATCCGTTTCTCTGAGGTCAGAGGTAGGTATAAAAGCGGAAGGTCATATGTTTTGGATTTCTCAGTGCACACTTTTGGAATGGTAATCAAGCTCTATAAGTACCTACCATTGGACTGATGTTAACAAATACAGTTATATTGAAGTATAGGTACCCTTACAGAAGGCCCATGTCACCATTACAAATATGATTGGATGAAGAATTCAGCTCAGAATTACTGGTTATTGAGATCACTTTAAGAATCATTAAAATTGACTTCCGCCCATCTGCCTCTAAGGTACCTATCAGTATGCAATGTAAAAATTTAAGCATTGATGTTTAAAACATTACCAACAGTAACTTGACGTCGTTTACATGACTCAATACACACCACTCTTAGTAAATAAGAAACGAACCTACTAACAACTTAAATCTGTAAACACGCATAATTAAATATTGCATGAAATGGAGCCCTTTTGTGTGGATTCTATTAAGCAATACGTACTCATTAAATTTGTTTTTTTAATAAACGAATCCGTGTGTTTATTTTCATATCCCCTACATTGCCACTCCTATTATTAATCGAGATGCACGCAAGTGGTTGACTGACCTGGTGGAGCTTCGTTCTGCTCCAGCATTTGGCTCCAGCGGTTGAGAGTGTTCCGTCGACTCGGGTCGCTGTCGGCAAACGGAGTCGGAGGCAGACTCAGAGCGCACGATCCGTCCTGGAACATCACGTTGATTCACATTCAAGGACAAAGAATAGATGTCATTTACTATCAAGACAGCAAATAATTATATTGAACATTATGCAACAGGTTTTCTGTACTCCAAATTCTTTTTTAGTTTTGTCTTCACACTTAAAATAAGTTAACATTTTAACACTGATCACTGGCACACAATTCAAGCTAACTAAACTAAATAATGTTACAGAGCAGAGTACATTATGACATCTCAAAATGTAACGTACAGTTGTTGAGTGATTATTACCGTAATTTTAATGATTTGAGGACATATCAGACGTCGTATCATACTCCAGTGTGTGTCTTTATTTAGTTTAGTAAGAGTGAAGATTGTGCAAGTACTCAATTTTTTGAGCGAGCGAAGCGAGCGTCTCCTTTTGACTCTTTTGACACAGACCTCTGTTTTTTTTTTTTTTTTTTTTTTTTTTGTTTTTGTCTGCTAAATGGAGCAATAGAAATCGCACCGTTTCACCGATCGACGACCTGAAATTTTGCACACATGTAGAGACACCCTTCTCTGTTTGCTGACCCCAATTTTTTTTGAAATTCATTGATTGGTAAAATTTAAATAAACATCTCCTGATAGGCTGAAAAATGAAAATGGTCTTCGACAAATGTGATCAACCTTATTTTTTGCATGGTCATTAAGACCAACATTGTCTCTTATTTTACAAATTTTCAGCCAAATCATCCCATTGGTTAAAATTTAAAAAAATATTTCATGTGCTTTTTGAAATTTAAACCAGAACCGTTTGACCGATCAACTTAAAAATTTGCATGGTCATCGGGTCCAACATTATCTGTATTTTTGACAATTTTCAGACTAAACTGTGTTTAAATTCAACAGTTATTGACAGTTTACGGATATTTTGCGTGTTGGCTGTCATATTTCTCGAATTTCACATTTCACGGCATCTTCGGATCTTCACTTCAAGGTTGTTAGAGCAGAAACTTTCAAACGTATATTAATATGAAACTGATATAACCGTTTAAATATTTTTTGAACGAGATCCTGTGATTTTGGTAAATTAACAAGGAATCGTTCAATCATAAAGGTACAATCGATCAACTTAAAACTTTGCGTGGTTATTGGGACCAATATTTTAGGAATTGTTGGAGATTTTCATACAAGTCTGTGACGAAATTCAAGAATTATTGGCTTTTAAGGACATTTTCGATAAACAGAATTTCGGTTCGAAGTATTGCGCGTATCCGTGCTCGCTCATCAACGCGTTACTCAGAGCGTTTTCCTAGTTAAACATAATTAATGTGTTCGCAAGATTCCAAACCGGCTATTCCAATAAAAAATCATTTTTGAGTTAGACATGCCCTAAATGCATAAAATTACACAAAATTGCACTAAATTGAATGCAACTAAATTGATTGTCTTTAGGTATCTCGTAAGTTGTAAATACCTACAACATAAAGTGAAAGAAAAAATGTATGTTTTTTTCAAAATGGTGTTTAATTCTACAAAGGTTAACCAGTTGATATTCCTTTATTGAATAGTAAAGTCTATTAAATAGTAGAATGCCAACTGGTTTTTCCTGTACATCTCAGAACAACGCGACAAGGTGTCCAGTCTTGAATCTGGGCAGTTTAAATATTGTCTTGAAAGACAAAACTCCTAACAGCTGTGAGAACCGCGTGGGGTCCGCTAGCCTTCCCCGTGCGAATGAAAGGATCGTCTCACCACACTGAGGTCGTCCGGAGTGACTGGCGGAGGAATCATCGTGAGGTCGATGATGTCCGGGTCCAGATACAGCGTCCCCTCGGCGAAGTTGTATGGCAGACAGTTGTCTTCCTGCAGCCGCTTCAACAGCTCCTGCAACAGCCACGCTCAGATCAAGCTGACGTACGGCAAACACACAGTGCTATTCTAGAGATCACAGCTGAGGCATATTAAAGAGTAAATGTCCACCATGTGGAATGGCCACTGTACATTGGATTCAGATAACTGACATTGAAAAAGCAAGGGAATTTACTTGATGTCACCATGGAGATTGATCTCCTCCAAAATTTCACAACGTCAAACATATCCGTTGACTGGCCTTGAAGAGATTTAGGTTGATTTTTATCATCTATGTCCGTTGTTTAAGAAATAAACCACTAACTGGAACAACCACTTCAAATATTTATTATAATTCTCCTTGAAAAATCGTTACTTAACATAACAAATTACAATTAAGAAGATCTTGAAGGTTAATTTTCAACATTTGTGAAATATATTTATAAAAACCGCTTTAAAACCTCTTCCAAATACATACTCCCTATCCAACCACATTCATGTTTTAACTGCCGGAAGCCAATTCTTGAATTACTTGTTTTGAAACTATACCTTTAATTTGTATTTCTTGAAAACATGAAAGTGAAGGGCTTTTTCATTGCTTTTGAGATCAAAATGTCTTGGATTAGCATGATGTGTCAAGACCTGACCGCTGCTAGTCACAAAGCTTGATGTTGAGCAATGATATTGAGTCATGTTTCACTCTAACTTCCGAACTGAACGAGTGAAGATGTACCTGCATGTTGACTTCGGAAGGTCGGTAGCCGTTGGGCAGGAGGTTGTCGGGACTGTGAAGCCCGAAACTTGAGTCACTCGGCGTCATTCCGTTGCTGTAGCCTGCAACATCACACAGTAGTTGACTCAATGCAAGATAATAATTACTAATGAGAGTTGGAACATCTTGCGATCCTTTTCTTCATTGCGTGTGTTTTTTAAATACATGTTAGGAATGTTCATTACTGCAATTTGGAGGACTGTAACTGAGTGTCTGCCTCAGAATAAAAGTGAAGAAAACAGCAGAATTATCTTAATTTTTAAAAGTAATAGTGTCGTCCAACCGACACTATTATTTTATGACCTTTTAATCATTAAATCCTACAATAAATGTATGACTAAAGTCAATTAAATAGTGTAACTGTGACCATAGCTATGGTATGACAGAATAATTGTAGAAAATATGAAAAAGAGGAGGAAAAAAAGTATTTTTCGTAAAATTAACATCTCCGCAGATGGTTACCTTGCTTGTGCGAGGGTGAGCTACGTGTCTCACCTTGCTTGTGCGAGGGTGAGCTAGTGTCTCACCTTGCTTGTGCGAGGGTGAGCTAAGTGTCTCACCTTGCTTGTGCGAGGGTGAGCTAAGGGTCTCACCTTGCTTGTGCGAGGGTGACCTAAGTGTCTCACCTTGCTTGTGCGAGGGTGAGCTAAGGGTCTCACCTTGCTTGTGCGAGGGTGAGCTAGTGTCTCACCTTGCTTGTGCAAGGGTGAGCTAAGTGTCTCACCTTGCTTGTGCGAGGGTGAGCTAGAGCCCCTCCTTGCTTTTGCGAGGGTGAGCTAAGGGTCTCACCTTGCTTGTGCGAGGGTGAGCTAAGTGTCTCACCCAGCTTGTGCGAGGGTGAGCTAAGGGTCTCACCTTGCTTGTGTTAGGGTGAGCTAAGGGTCTCACCTTGCTTGTGCAAGGGTGAGCTAAGTGTCTCACCTTGCTTGTGCGAGGGTGAGCTACGTGTCTCACCTTGCTTGTGCGAGGGTGAGCTAAGTGTCTCACCTTGCTTGTGCGAGGGTTAGCTAAGTGTCTCACCCAGCTTGTGCGAGGGTGAGCTAAGGGTCTCACCTTGCTTGTGTTAGGGTGAGCTACGAGTCTCACCTTGCTCGTGCGAGGGTGAGCTAAGTGTCTCACCTTGCTTGTGCGAGGGTGAGGTAAGTGTCTCACCTTGCTCGTGCGAGGGTGAGCTAAGTGTCTCACCCAGCTCGTGCGAGGGTGAGCTAGTGTCTCACCTTGCTTGTGCGAGGGTGAGCTAAGTATCTCACCCAGCTTGTGCGAGGGTGAGCTAAGGGTCTCACCTTGCTTGTGTTAGGGTGAGCTACGAGTCTCACCTTGCTCGTGCGAGGGTGAGCTAAGTGTCTCACCTTGCTTGTGCGAGGGTGAGGTAAGTGTCTCACCTTGCTCGTGCGAGGGTGAGCTAAGTGTCTCACCCAGCTCGTGCGAGGGTGAGCTAAGTGTCTCACCCAGTTTGTGCGAGGGTGAGCTAAGGGTCTCACCTTGCTTGTGTTAGGGTGAGCTAGTGTCTCACCTTGCTTGTGCGAGGGTGAGCTAGTGTCTCACCTTGCTTGTGCGAGGGTGATCTAGTGTCTCACCTTGCTTGTGCGAGGGTGAGCTGGTGGGCGTGCTCATGGAGTCCGTGTCACTCTCCGACGGCTCCGTGATGTCCAGCTCCCTCACGGCCTCCTGGACCGCGTCTGTCAGCAGCTTCTGTCCCTGCGTGATCAGCAGGAGAGAGTCGCTGTGTTTGAGCTCGCCCGGCGCCGGCGTGTCGGACTCGAGCGAAGACACCAGCGAGCTCTCTGAGTCGCTCTCGTCGCGACGCTGCTCGGACAGAAGGTACTGCTCCGAGTTCGACACCAGTTCGTGCATCTCTTGCACGCGACGCAGAGCCTGGGCAGACAGAAGTGGGTCAGTTGTTGTGCAGGAACAAAACACTTTCTAGGAGAAATCAAGGATTGAATTGACCATTCAGTAATGTCAGTGCCTGGTCAAAAGAATTCTTGGGTAAAAAATTACATGATCTTATAAGTTCAAGGAAGTACATACAGATTTATAGAATGAAAATAACATAATATATGGTTCATTTGTGACCAATTGCACAGTAAATCCAGATACATTGGTCTCCTAAAAGTTTGAGCAGGTAAATCAAAATATGAAAATAGATTAAATTCAGCGATGTGAATGAATGCTAAATGAAGAACAATCAATTTGATTTAGAAGTTGGAACAATTTTTTGAATAAAAATATAACTTTAAAACAGCTATAACTTGTAGAACAAAATGGAAAAAAATGATAAAGGATCCTTTCTGGGCGGCTGCTTACTGGGAGTCAACCCCCTTTCCTCCTCCGACTAACCTTTCGAGTGCAGCTATACCTTTAGTTTGCATAATAATTTTGGGCTTAAATGTCTGAATTCAACACTATGCGAGTCGGAATGAACGCTCGCTAAGCTTGTGAAATTATAATAGGTGGATGATTATTATAAAAGAAATACTATGTTTATTAACACACACTGCAATTCGATAATGGTTTTTGCCATGAGGTCACAGTAGAGCAGAAATTTAAAAAAAAATCGTCAGAACCACAAGTACGTCATATATTTTTTAAATTGGACAGAATTTTGTGAAATATGCACTCTTGACAAGTCAAAGTTACAAGAAAGCATAATATATATTATAGCAGAAATTATTAGATAATTATTAGATCACCAAGAACTACCTGTTGATACCAATTTAATAATAAATAAAAACCATAACAATAAATCAACAACAGTGTGTTTATCCCAATTATTACACGTCTTAGTATCCAAGCCAACCACATTGCATTAAAATCCATTAGTTCACTTCAGTTTTCTTTCCTCTCCAGATCATTGATTTAAGTACCTAGATATTTTATTTTGAATGTCCAGCAAAATGTTAAGACATCTAAAGAAACATTACAATAACAGTTGTTCAATGTGAATTTGATTCCAATATGAAATAACTGTTTCTGAAATGTTACAAGATGAAAACACATAGTGTTGTTCCATGCAAAATGAAAATACATATATTGGTGAGTAGTGACATCTTTGAGTGTGATTTGAACACAAGAACGTCCTAAGATAAAGACTGAAGATGAAAGAAGCTGCGAGATCTTTCACTGACATATCCGTTACAGTTCCTTCAGAACCAAGTGTAGGATATGTTAGGTAGTTTCTAAAACAAGATCCAGACCAACGAGCAGCAAACAGCAGCAATACAAGTACCTCATCATTTACTATTCACACACTAGTCTGTAAGCACTTGGCCGTTCGAGCTCAGGATCTCAGGGATTGGAGCTCAGGGCTCTTACCTAATATGGCACATTTTGATAGCACGATGCGACTTAGAACCGGCACCGACCTTGAACTCAGCACCATCGTAGCACTAACATTTGGCGGTTTTAGGTAAGGGTCCAGTATGTTAGCATTGACAATCAAAACTGGGGGATAAGCAAATCGTTTACTTTTCACGGCACTACGGTTGTAGTCAAACGAAAATGCCGCACGCGAATCACAGCACGTCTAGAGAAGGAGGGGGCGGGACTTCCGTAGCAACTTGTTCTAGAGATGCGAATGAATTACACCAAACTACTTTTACCTAAATACCTTAATCTCACAAAACATGTGAGCAATACCTTCATAGATGATTGAAAAGTGTACTAGACATGGTCTACTGAGTTTTCATAACGGAAATAAGTTTGTATGCTGTGTCAAATCTGACGGTTGCACAAGGCTGGACGCCCGGGAGGCGGGATCAGAGTATCACGCAATGGTTCAAATGAGGGCCGTGCGTTATAGTGGTATTGGCATGGCAGTTTCATATCCCGGTATAGAGGTGTTAGTCAATGATGTTAGTGTCTCGCTGATGAAATGTTCACTAGATCAGTCCAATTGAATTTTATAGCGCTCGGCCGTGGGAGCAAATTGAGAGAGATAAAATATTTCACAAGTTGTACGCAGTATGTCCGCTGATACGTGGCAGTGAAATCTTCAAGCAAAACAACTTATTTGAGTATTCCCATATATTGAGTAACTTATAAAGCACTGTACCCACTTCCAATGTAATCGAACAACAAATCAACATGCAAGCAATATGGAATGGACTTTATTTGTAATGTAAGTAAAACAATGTCAGTCAATTGTCAAATCGTCAAAGCACTGTAGCACAGTTTTACTATGTCAATGTTCAATCAAGCTCACATTGTTGGCTTGCAACCCAGCAACAGTACTGTACGAGTATTTAACAGTTAACACCAATCTGTTTTTGCCTGCACTGCCCAATTCACAGCAATTAACCGTGGAACTTATAAGCACGCACACCACTAGCCACACAAGTAGTTAGGTGTACGTTTTCAGCTTTGGAGAAAGATCATTCGATTGATTCAAATTTTCCATTTTCATTGGGAACATTTTATGAGATTTTACACATTTTCTGACAAGTCAGCCAAGAGCTAAAAATGTTAGTATAATCTACGCTTCCTTTGGAACAATTATAACCGAAGGTTATATAATAATGTAGGTACTAGCTATTATTTAATTTTTACTATTGAGAAAGAGTTATGTACACCCAACAAAAGATGAAACGGTATTCGAAAGAAACGGATTGGCTGAAAAAGGTTTGATGGCATCATCCAATGAAGTTTATGCTAACACGTCATCTCTCTAGCAGGTGAGCTCTGAATTTATTTTCAAGGATTGATTGTGACGGAACATGACCAGCAGCCAATCCGTTTCCCTCAAATACCGTTTTATGATTTGTTGAGTGTACCTACCACCTTGATGAACCTGACAGAAATTTTACAACTGTTTTCCAAGGTTAATAGCAGCAACTGTCACACATCACACTAATTCATACTCAATAGAAAGGCTCGCTTATCAACGCGTTACACAGAGCAGTTTCCAGCTCCTATATTTACAATTGTCATTTTTACTGACATTAATTCTATTATCTTGTGGAAAGTGTCAATAAGTTTGCGCAAAGATTTGTACGAAGACGAACAGAAACCCAGTTGAATGCCGGTAAGTAGTACACAAATATATACGATTAAATCTTAATAAAATTCCATTCCTGAGTTTAGAATTGATATTTTAAATATCAAAATGTATTGAACTCAAAAATCCTCTTCACTAGATTTAAGCTTTCTGGTTCCAGTTTTGCGAGTCTGTTTTAAATTCATGGTTTTTCACAGAATGTCATTGGTTGTTGTTATGGTATAATTTTTTCCTATAATCAACTGTGTAAAATGTATCAAAGCATTGATAAAGTCAAATATAAAGTCCCTATAGTCAAAAATCAAAATAGTTGTGTCCGACACTAATTTGGCAGTGGAAAATATCAACAAAATATAGTTTTGACTATATCCAGATGTCGTAACTCGTACAACACTTAAAACTGTCCTTCTTATCCAAGTCGAACAAAAAATTGACACAAAAGCAATATTGGAAATATAATTTTAAATGTTAGGGAAGTAAAATAATCTCTTTCTGCTGCCACGTTAGGGTGCGACGGACTATAGTTCTTAAATTCATTGGCAAGTGAGTCAATTGGAAATAGAATGTACTATGATTATAATAATAACAATTAATATGACACCGTACAGAATCTGATATGAAGTGTCGCTTTATAATTACAGGTCCCCAGCGAGGCTCCAGTCTACAGTCCATGGAACTTGAAGAACAGAATCCTGATCCATCAAAACAATGCTGCCTTCATCATACTGTCCACAGACATTCAAATTATATTTACCTATTGCCTAGAAATATGAATAATGATAAGTGAATGCCCAGATTGAGTTAGATATTTGTAGTTGTCATCACATCAAATTGTCTCTCATTCAGTACAAAGTGTTGGTTACACAGTTAAGTGACAGATAGCTATCAGCTGGATTACACACATGATTGACCAATGATCTGCACACAAAGAAAGTCAACTGCCACTTTGTACACGATGATCGAAATAATCTGTACAAAATACTGCATTGTTGTTCAAATCAAGATACTTCCATACTTTATAGTTCACTATAATTCAAATTAGCCATAAATAATACTAATTTAGACGACCTTCAATGATATATAAACTGTACGTCAGAGGTATAAATGCGGAATGTCCTTTCTTGTATGGCTTTCTGTGTCGAGAACTGTGAATATTAGGAAGTATCTACATTTGATCAGCCAATCTCTCTCTGCAGTGAGAATGAGATGATTTTAACGGCAATGTTTCTGTTGTCCACAGAGTTAAAACACAACTCCGAGATAGAAGCGACAAATGATGCAATCCAAGTCTCGGACAATATAAACACAATTCACACAAGTACAAGACAGAAGCACTGAGGAACCCTCCCTAAACCAAAGTAGGTCTAAACTTAATTTTCTCAGAAAATATGAACTTCCCTAATGGATTAAGTAGGGTAGCATTTCGACATGAAATTGAAGTAACATGACCTTATAGCCGAACTCGTCAGTTGAATGAACAACAATACACAAGTACAAGACAGAAGCACTGAGGAACCCTCCCTAAACCAAGTAAACATTCTAGTAGGTCACTGAAATACTGTAATTTTCCTCGTATTTGAAAAGAAATTCATGACATTGAAAGACTTGCGAATTATGGAAATACATCAGGTCACAGATATTTCCAGTGAAAATAAATAATTTCATTCAACAGGTAAACAAATGCTGAACGCTTCTTCCGACATAAAACTAGAGCTGGAGTTTCACCAGTGAAAAAACTGACAGTAAGTATTAAAAATGGATCTTCCAGTTTTTCCGTTTAGTTTTATTTAAACACACACTTTCCGCTGGGGTTATCTTTTGTCAGCGAAGATAATTTACAAACCCCTATAGCTGGACTTCAAGACTAAAGCAAAGAAAAACTAACACTTGGAGCTTCAAGAAACGGGCAGTAGGTATTATAAATGGTAAGATGGTTCTTCCGTTTAGTTTCATTTAAACACACACTTCCCACTGGGACTATTTCTTTTAGCAAAGGTAACACAAGCCTACAGCTGGAACTTCAAGAGTGAAGCAAAGAAAAAAGAAGAGTTGGGGCTTGAAGAAACTGGCAGTAGGTATTATAAATGGTAAGATGGTGCTTCCGTTTAGTTTCATTTAAACACACACTTCCCACTGGGACTATTTCTTTTAGCAAAGGTAACACAACCCTACAGCTGGAACTTCAAGAGTGAAGCAAAGAAAAAAGAAGAGTTGGGGCTTGAAGAAACTGGCAGTAGGTATTATAAATGGTAAGATGGTTCTTACGTTTAGTTTCATTTAAACACACACTTCCCACTGGGACTATTTCTTTTAGCAAAGGTAACACAACCCTACAGCTGGAACTTCAAGAGTGAAGCAAAGAAAAACGAAGAGTTGGGGCTTGAAGAAACTGGCAGTAGGTAGGTATTATAAATGGTAAGACGGTTTTTCCGTTTAGTTTCATTTAAACCCACACTATCCGTTATGGGGCTATCTTTTGTCAGCAAAGATAGCAGAACCCTAAAGCTGGATTTCAAGAGTGAAGAAAAAAGGACTAGCTGGGACTTGATCTACCAGTGAAGACAATTTCTTCACGTTGGCGTCAAAACCTGTCTTCATTCCGAGCTAAACTTTTGAAATTACCCATTATTAATACTGTAATATAAACTACATTCCATCCACAGCAAATGAATGCAAACAGTTGATCGCATAAATGTGAAAACTAATAATCACCACATCACGATGGATGAATGGAACATGTCAAGACGCAGCAAGAGAGATGATGATGTAGAACTTCCGGAGGATGACATCTCATCTGTGCTTCTATCTCAGGTAAGCAATGATCATCATGAATGTGGCTTGTTGGCTGAATGGTTGAGCTAGTTGAGATATTTCATCAAGGTTATAATGAGTCAATAGCGTGATACCTTTTTCTCAGTAAGAAAAATGGACACGATTATATTTTAGAATAGTAACCTTTAATTATGCCAATCACTCAGTCAATTCACGTAGTCCTGAATACTATATGCTACCTATCTGAAAATGTATCACATTTACATAGCTTATAAAATAGGTAGCTAGTTTCTGGGCATTCACTTATTTTGTAGATGTCTTGGTTTTTTTACGTTGTGATTTGTGTGTTTTTCCAACAGATTTAACTTGACTTTCGTGTCTACGTTACAATCTAATTAAAATATCCATGGAAAGATTTCCAGAACTTGTTACCTAATTATTAATAATGTTGTTTTGATTTATGAATTACACAGTTCCAAGCTGGAACTGTGAACTGTGACTGGATTCATCCAAGCTGTTGAAGACATCTTGGTTATCTATAGAATGAATAACAATGGGGTTGTTAACGCAAAACTATTGTAGATGGCGCTGCTTTTCTAATCGTCCAGGAGAGAGCCAATCAAAATGCATCTAGCGGAAGGTTTTTAAAACTTGGCGGGAGTTTGATTCATAGATCTTGGATTCAGAGACCAACCAATCAGAGAGAGATACCTCCATTGCCGCTAGCGCTGCGAGTGAGAGCAAATGGCAGTGAACAACACCATTTGAAGACAATTTCTTTATATTCGAGCACCAATAATTAAAAATCTAGGTACCTATCTAACTTTTACAAGAAAGGCTTTATAGAATAAATATTCCATGATAAAAGTTTCATGGCTAAATAAAATATGACTAGAATTTTAAACAGGGCTACTATACCTATAGTATGCACAAATAGCAATTGAAATGCCTACTATAAAACTAAACACTAGGAAAACGCTCTGAGTAACGCGTTGATGAGCCACCTCGAACCGAAATTCGGTCTTTCGAAAATATCATTAAAAGCCAATCATTCTTGAATTTCGTCAGACTTGAATTAAAATCTATAAATATTCCTCAAATGTTAGTATCAACCTTTATGATTGAACTGTTCCTTGTTAACATTCAAAAATCACAGGATCTCTTTAAAAAAAATATACTGGGACCACTCAAATCATATGATATTAGTGTGTACACAATATACATATTCTCGAGCTTATTCTCGAAAAAGTTATCACGTCATAAGTTATGAATCATAAAAAAGTCATAATATTAACATGGTGAGAGATAGGACAAACCTCCTTATGAATCATAACTTGGGAGTTATGACGTGATAACTTTTTCGAGAATAAGCCCCGAGGGGGTTTCAATCTGTTGAACAGTCATTATTAGTTTCATTTCGTTTGAAACTTTCTGCTCTAACTACCTTGCCTTGAACTGAAGATTCGAAGTCGCCGTGAATTTGACAGCCAACACGCAAAATGTCCCTAAAATTACAAAAACTTTTGAAAGTAACGACAGATTTGACTAAAAATTGGCAAAAATACCTTAAATGATGGTACCAATGACCATGCAAAGTTTTTAGTTGGTCGGTCAATCGGTTCTAGTTTAAATTTCAAAAATCACAGGAAAAATGGTTTCAAATTTGAACCAATGGGAGGATTTGGCTGAAATTTATTATGATTGGGTACAATGTTGGTTGCAATGACTTTGCTAAATTTCAAATTGATCAAACCAACCAATCGAAAGATAATTTTTTTTAAATTTGAACCAATCAGGGGATTTCAAAAAAATTAGGGTCTGCAACGCCTGGAAATGGTCAGTACATGTGTGCAAATTTTCAGCTTGATCGAAGAAAAACTGTGACTTGTATATCGTCAGTAACAGAAAAAAAATAAAAAATAAACACAAAAAAAAACAGAGGTCCGTGCCAAAAGAGCCAAAAGGAGACGCTTGCTTCGCTCGCTCAATAATGTCTATCTTCAATGAGCCGTTAACAATCTTATAAATGGCACAGGCCATGGTCTTCCCTCGCCATAAACATCAGCTAAATAAAAGTCCACCTGAACCACATGTTGCTTCAGCGTGAGCGTATGAAACCTGTTGCATTGTCACTCACCTCCTGACTCCGGACCTCCTTGTACGGCCGATCACTCTCGAGGATCTCCATGGATACGACGCTCTGCATGTCGAAGCCTCCGTTGCCTTCGCTCTTCATCCTGCAATCAACACAAATACTAGTTACTACGCTTCAGCAACAGGTACCAACAACATGGGAGCATTACTCTACTAACTGACACTACGTTTATCATCACGGACATCGGTTACTATTACTTTTATTTATTTTTGCTGTCGGAAAATTCCCCATGTGGAAATAATTCGCTATCCATTACTGAATGCAAAGTATGAGTAACAGTATGAAGTAAAGTATAGTATGAATTTTTAGATTTATCGACTAAAGTGCCCAGAGTCTACTGGCTTCCGTTCATAAAATAATTAGCTCACGGTCTTGTAGTGTTGAGGACTGACATCTGCAAATATCTACTTGCATACGCAACTTCTGCAGAGCATGAGGCTGTAGTTAGGGGTCACCTGAGTTCAATGTTTGTATACAAAATCTAATGAATATCCTCAATCCTCATCATAACTATGAATTATAATGATTATAATGATAATGATAATGATAATGATAATGATAATGATAATGATAATGATATAATTTTTATAATGATTCATGATTTCATAATTATGAATTATGAAATCATGAAAAACATGAAAAACATTTTTTTATGGACCTAGGTATTTATTTTTAAATACTAAGAACAGCTATTTCTATAGTTGACTTAAATTCAATGTCCAAACTTTACTCAATTTGGGATATTTTACCGATGCATTGCTTTTATAATTTTGTGTTCTTATTCTTAGGGCGTCCCTTGAAAGCTACACAAACAATTTTACAATTTTTTATCAGTTTAATTGTCAAAAGATATGACAACATGTATGAATATGTATCTGTGGGTGTTGCCAACTGTTCAATATGAAGAACAACGTACCTTGTGTTGTTCATGTTGTTGTCTAGATGTGACGGCGGGGCTGGCAGCCCTGGCTGGTACGCCGGAGGGACGGAGAAGTTGGCGTAGTGTTGGTTGTCCTGCGTGGCGTAGCTCCAGCGGTTTGGCATCACTGCGTGGGGAGAGTGGTAGTTCGGAGCTGCAAGACACATGGAGGTAACGACAGTCAGGTACAGGTCAAGTATATTGAGTGTCATTCATATCTCTGGTTACATTGATTTAATGTGTGCAATGTTTTGAAGGGTTAATAACTTCAAATAAAATAACAGAGTAGGTAGGTATGCTACATTCTTTTCCTGTTTTAAACATTTACAAAAAAAAAAATATCATTTGTATAAGGTAGTACATTGTTTGTAAGACTATACCAAATCTCTAAAGAATTCTGAAACCAGTAGGTAGGTATTCAAAAATTATCAAAAAACTGCATAATAGATTCTTATCCTAAAATCTAAAAATTTTCGTGACTATACCTACAATATTTCTTACTTGCTCATATTTCCATGCTACCTAATTTTGAAATTGTTCTTCTTACATTTGTTATTTGAAAATTAAGATGTGAAAAACATTAATTTTAATACATATTTGAAGAATGAAGATAGTTTATTACTATTAGCTCTTTTTCTAAACAAGATATGGTCCCGGCCGGGGCTGGATTCACAAAAAGCATCACTCTTGGCACTGCACTGAACTTACCTGCGTCTATCCACGCCTGGTCTCTGTCCTGCTCCACTCTCAGGTTCTGCCCGGTGAGGAGTCGGTAGTATCCCTGCAGCACCAGCATCAGTTCCTCCGCATCCCGGTCCTCCAAACTGAACACCAGCTGTACCAACATCAACATACGTAGTTCAATCAGTGATGCCATAATACGCAACTCATTCTACTTTCTTCCTTTAATAAAAATTAGACTGTAAATAAACATGTGTTTTACTATTGACGATTTTTACTATTTAGAAATATTAACAAGCATTTTGTTGGAAAAAACAGAGTGGGTTGATTGATTGACTGCCTGATGACGTAGACAGCAATGTTATTTGCGACCAGAGCATCATGATTTAACATTGTGTTCATGTGTTTAATATAAGACTCATTTGACGTCTGAGTTCAACTGGTTTATTTTCGCGAGTTTGAAAATTTACTCGTTCAATTCAGACTCTGTATAAAGATGATTATTCGTCCCAGAATAATAATGTTTTGTTTGTTTACATCCTAGATATGTATACTTTCAATATTTCACGTTTCTAATTCATTCTATAACTAGAGAAACTTCCCTATTCCAGAGTCAACATGTTCTATAGTCTGTACCATGCAGAATACTTGTGAGTGGTTTCTATTATTTAATCCAGTGTACGAGGTTCTCACCTTCTCTGTGATCCCGGCCAGATGAATGCAGACGCAGCGAGAGATCTCGTCTTCTCTCACCATGGTAACCAGACTCATCTGCTCGATGTCAGCCAACGGCACGGGCTGCAACACAACAACCTCGCTGCACTACGAGTGACAAGCTCTACGTAGTTCTCATACCTCTTTCTTGCAACTGAATTCATTGAAAATTAAATGAAATATTCTTCCCAATCAGTCAACTTCATTTTAGAAACTATTTAACTAGAAACATTAAGTCATGCGTAAGAACTCACCACACTGTTCCTGATTCCTGTGATCTGACTGATGCCGAACTTGGGGCTGACGAGGATCACTCGCTCCATGTTGGAGTCCTGCGCAAGAGAACTCGGTTTCAATACACGACATTCTGCACACAATGTTGTTGAAAATATTCATTCAAGTGCATTGCACAATGATCAACAATGAGGACCTCCACCATTTCTTAGACAGTGACCGTTTAGTTGAATACAGACTAAACGCGATACAGACTACGGCGGTGCTGTCCGCGTCGCGGTCAACTAAAGAGTTATGCTTGGCCGGCCTATCCCTGGCTATGCTAAGCAGGAAGAAGAGTAGAGAAGAGTTTCTCTAGTTGACGCCAACTATATGTTGATTTTACCTAGTCGGAAATTGCTCTTCTTGAACCTATCGCTATCGTTGATCACCTATTTTTTGTAAATATTCATCTCCTAGAAGTAAGTAATGTCAGTCAATTTAGTGAACATGATGAATTTAAAAACGGTAAAAGGAAACGTTATTAGTTAAAATGTAAAAAGGATTTCTGTCCATGTTTGAAATTCTTCAAGATTCGTTGAAAGCCCCACACATGATCAAACTTCCAGGCTTGTCAAGTAGGTTTGTCATGCAAGATTGACCGTGTAGTACTTGTTGTTAGCAACTCACTCTGAGGTTGGTGGAGAAACACTTTGCCCCATAGCTGGGCAGCTCTCCGATGATGTTGAGGTAGTAGAGCTTGGCCTGCAGACTCGTGAGGCTCTTCTGACCCGTGGGCGACAGGTTGTGGTTGAGCTTCAGGAAGTGGCTGATGAGCTTGCGAAGCTCCTTGCGCTTCATCGTCGTCATCAGCGACACCGGCACGAAGCGCTCCAGACCGAACTCACGTCTGTCCAACAAGCAGAACAGCAGTTAGGACACTTCCAAGGTACGTACATAAACAACGGAGATCGAATCAGATATTTATTAACATATTTCACATGCTTGCAGCTTCTTTTGATAAAACTGTTTTCTTTTATATTGGTTAAGTATATAAATTACAGAGGTAGAAGGCCGGAAGTCAATTTTCTCGATGTGCGGCACAATTTTGGAATGATGTAATCAAACTTTCAAGTGTCATTTGATGATTTGACTGATGTCAACAAATACAGTTATACGTATGGTAGTATTCTCTTACTTAGTGACTCATTACAAATATGATTTGATGAAGGAAGAAGTACTGGTTGTTGAGCTCACATGAAGAATGATCGAAATGGACATCGGGCCTTCTACCTCTGAGCTTTTATCTAACGTAAATATCAGAATGAACCACGAAACACAACACAATAGATACATATTTCTCAGCAATTAGGAACTATAATAATAATAATAATAATAATGGTTTTTATTAGCAACTTAGGATTATACACAATAAGTAGGTAATTGCACTATCCGGTGGTTACTATACATTTTCACAATCTGATGCATACATATACATGAATCTGATACAGGAAATTATTTTTGCTCATCTGGAAATATATTTTTGGCAAGTTCGTTGGATGGCAGGCTGTTCCATAGCCTAGTCCCTCTGCCAAGTAGTGAGTGGCGTCCTATGTTTGTACGGTAGAACTTCAAAAATAGTTTATGTCCATTATCACCCCGAACCACTGCCTTGCTTTGGTGAGTTTCCACGTATTTGGCCAGGTCCCGCCAGGCTTCGAGTCCACATACAGCCTTGTAGATGTAGCGTAGACTGACTCTGGAGCGGCGCACTTCGAGGCTATCCCACTTCAGTTCTCTGACCAGCTTGGTTATGCTTACGGCAGGACACTTCTTCTTCTTATCCCACCTTCGATGGCATCCGGTGACATGTCTGGCCGCTTTCTTCTGGACTCTCTCGATGGCGTTGATGAGCCCTGCAGAGTGTGGGTCCCAAATTCCAGTGTTGAGTAGTAACTTAACGAAAGTAACGCGTTACCGGTAACGCGTTACATTTCAGGAACTTTAGTGGTAACTTAGTTCCTTTTTTTCAGTCAGGAACTTTAACTGATAAAGTTCCTTTATTGATGTAACGTCTACATTACGTTACGTTACTTGCAAAGTTCTTTTTTTCGTTTGAACAGACTCTACTTTTTCAGCAATCTTCCCAAAATTTCCCAGCTTATACTTCCGGAGTAGCGATCTGCCATCAAAACAAGTTTTCACTGGCAGTCAGTGCAGCTGCATGAGTCATTGCTGTGGAATGTGCATGCTCTCGCCAGGCCAGTGATGATAAGGGTGTGGGGAGGGGTAGAAGGACCAATGAGAATCACTTTCACTTCACCCCCACATTAGTCCTCACTTGACCTTGGCTTGTTGCAGTGTGACGTACCTAGCAGCTCATTCTCCCTTCAACCATCGTCGCCATTAGTTGTGCAGAGCATTGTTTATAACCTCTTCTAGTATTTCAATTTCGTTACGTGTGAATTTCTATCCTTTGTAGATTTATATGGTGATAAAAATACGTGAAAACTGAAACTATTTGCCGTGATACTTTGTGCAGACAAAAATACTACACTACATGTATGACATTACGTTTGAAACCACTATTTCCCTACCACAATATTCACTTTTTTCCCCTAAAAATCCATCGCGGTAACTTTGCAAGTTACTTTTGGGTAACTGGTAACTTGTAAGTTCCTTTTTTCATGAAGTAACTTAACTTTAACTAAGTTCCTTTTTTGACCAAGTAACTTAACTTTAACGAAGTTCCTTTTCTCAAGTAACTTACTCAACACTGCCAAATTCCACTGCAGTATTCGACTAATGGTCGAATTAGGCAAACATATGCATGTTGTTTAGTCTTAGCGTGACTGCCCTTTAAGTTACGCATTACGAAATGTAAAGATCTTAGGGCTTTCGTGGTTACTCCCGCTATGTGCTTGGACCAGCTTAGGTTCTTAGTTAGCGTTACCCCTAGATATTTACAACTGTCTGATTTAATGAGTTGCTGGTTGTTCATTGTGTAAGTGGTTGGGATTGGGGATCTTCTCCTGGTGAAGCTAACAATAGTGGTTTTGGCAGCGTTTAGCCTCATTCCGTTCCCGTTTACCCATTCTTGGATGTTATCCAGGTCAGCTTGGATGCGTTCTTGATCCTCCGGCACTTGGATTGTGGAGAAAATTATGAGATCGTCAGCAAACAATTTCATGGGGGATAATATGACCTTGGCCACGTCATTTATGAAGCCTAAGAACAGTGTCGGGCCTAATACCGTCCCTTGCGGTACACCCGAGGTGATGGCCACTGGGGTAGAGTCTGATGAGCCTATCCGCACAACTTGAGTTCTGTTGGTAAGGAATGCACTGATCCAGCTGACAACCCTTCGGTCTAGTCCCATTCCTGCAAACTTGTCCATCAGACGACTGTGGGGCACAACATCAAAGGCCTTCGCAAAGTCGACGAGTATTGCATCGACTTGCTTGTTGGCATCAAGACATTCGGCCAGTTCCTGAGTGAAGCCGGACAGGGAAGACTCGCATGAATATCCTCTTCGGAACCCATGCTGATTGTCGTAGAGCCAATTGCTAGCTCTCCATATTGAGTGGATATAATCAACAATGAGCCTCTCGAAAATTTTACAAGTAATCGATGTATTGCTTATGGGCCTATAATTTGACGGATCACTTCTGGGGCCACTCTTAAATATAGGATGTATTGTAGCCATGCTCCACTCTGCTGGGATTTGACTGACTTGTAGAGAGATGTCAAATATGACTTTCAAATAAGGGACGACCGCGAGCCGGGATACCTTCAACATCTGTGACGTAACGCCATCAGGCCCTGCCCCAACATTAAACTTAATATGTTTCAACGCTTTATCTATAGATGCATTACTCACTGTGAAAGTCGGATTCGGTGGTTGAGTGTCATTGGTGCTGGGGCTGCGATTTGAGATGTGCCATTTAGGGTCTTCATTGAATACCTTTTGGTAGGTGGAGTTCAGTAGATTTGCTTTGTCCAGTTCCGTAGTTGCAGTAGCTTGCGGAGTTTTTAACGTAGGAATGGTGTTATAATTTCCTTTACGACTGTTAACATGTTTATAAAACTGACTCCAATTTCCTGGACAATCTATATTTAATAGTTTCTCCATGTGTTTGTTCAGGGCAGAGTTCTTCGCTGTGTTGAGTTCTGAGAGTAGGGATTTGAATTCCACGGGCTGGATCTTCCTCTTCGGATACGCTTTCCGACATTTTATTTTCAACCTCTTGACTTCCTTGTTATAAAATATTGGATCGCAGTTCTTCTTTAAAGTACGTTGTGGGATGAACTCCAACCGTGCCTGATCCATGAGCGCCTTGAAGCTATTCCAGAGAGTGTTTATGCCACCTGTTTGAGCAGACCACCTCGGAAACTCCTGGGATAAGAATTCTGTTATTCCCGGGACATTGGCTTTTTTGTACGACCAGACGACTCTTTCTATTTGATTGGGTGGGAGAGTTCGGGTTGTCCGAACCTTTAGCGTAATCAGCTTGTGGTCGCTGATTCCCGTTTCGACCGCACTGGACAACCAGATTTCCGGCGGCGAGATAAGAAACACGTCAAGGATATTGTCTGGCGCATGAGTTGGCTCCTTGATCACTTGTATCATGTCATGATTGTTTAGGATATCATTTACAGCCTCTTGGATCGCTGAGTTGGATGTTTCCCCATCTGGTTCCCAAGATACTTTAGGAAGGTTCAAGTCACCTCCAATGACGATAGGGTGGGATGTCAGCCCGTCTCGTTGTAGGTTAGCTAGATGAGTTCCCAATACATCAAGGAACTGTAATGCATCACAGGAGTGGGGTCTGTATGCTCCCATCACATACATTTTCCCTGGATTGCAATCAATTTCTGTACACATTATTTCTTGAGTCGAGTCGGTGAAATGAAGTGTGCTGGAAAAATTATTCCTTACACCTATGAATACTCCACCACCTCGTTTTCCTTCCCTATCCAATCTGTATATCTGGAAATCTGTTGGGAATATCTCATTATTACAAATATCTTCAGTGAGCCACGATTCCGTACCTATAATTACATCTGGGTCGTGCACTTCTACTGCAGTATGGAATTCATTGACTTTATTGGAGATGCTTCGGCAGTTGACATGAAGTAATTTTATGTGGCTTAGGTGCTTGGCTTTACTGTTTGTCAGTCTAATTTTCTTTCGATTGTGGTCTGGTGAAAAACCTCAACCTGTGGTGACTGGCTTCTAAAGTCATACCTCTTGTACGCTATTCCGCTGGGCCAGAATGCTGGATTGTACATTGTTTCCTTTAGTGCGTAGTCGACTGCAACTCTAAAGCACTTGTATTCCAGAGTCCCTCTTGTTGGTGTGACGTCTTCGACGCGGAACTCGGTGTTTGGAGCTTTGAACTGGAGATACTTCATAAGGTCTTCTGTGGTAACATCTAGTTTGACTTTGGATATATGAAGCCATATCCGTTTAACTTTATCCACGGCTGAGAACTTATGGTCGATCACGGTTGCGCTGCCTTGTTGTGGTGAGGCAAGTTTCCTTGTCACAGGTATGCCGTGTGATGCCTTTTTTGATGTGTGATCCGTCTCAATCAATGAAGATGATGATTGTAACTTCTGCTTCTTGGCTGTCTTCTTTGATGTTACTATAGCTGGAAGCCATCAGAATCAGTGTTAAAAGGAGTTGATGCCATAACTTTTTTTTGAACTTGGTTAATACTGGGTCTCTTCGAATGAGTTTTCTTATTCTCATGTTTAAGTAGATGACACACTGTAATCGAAATGTTGGAGCCCAGAATTGACTCTTGTAAAAACAATTTTACGTCGTCCCACTCAAGACCATCTCTATGACAGCCTAAACGGTTCATTGCGAGCTGCGTGATGTTGAATTTTTTACAATGATCGATCATTTTTGATATGCTTAACTTGAGGTTTTCCAGAAGAGGCTTGTCCGAGTAATTCTCTTTAGTCACCAGATGGTATATGAATCTGGTTTCAGTCTGCAGAGTGGCACAGTCTCCAACCGCTGGCTTTGAGTCTGCGAGCGATTTGACACTTGGGTGTAGCTTCTTCATTTGTGCTGCCAGCCCCCTACTCATGTGAAAGTCACTAGAGACACAGAGAGCAAATGAAGTCGACTCTGGTTGGAGGAATATGTTCGTGTCAGACTCTGTGAGACAGGGGACATTAATCATAGGTGACACACCATTGTTACTGTTGGCTTGCCGGTTGATTACAGCAGATGAAGCTGCGTGTTGTTGGCTCAGTTCTTGAGTATCTTCTTTGTTGATGGTCAGCCTTAGTCCTTTCGCTGAGTCATCATTATTTGTTTGTCTTGCTTCTTTATTTGACTTCAGGATAAGTGATGTTTTTGGTTTTTGAGATCTATTTTTATTTTTTCCTACAACTTCTGGATTTGCTGTTCCAGCTGGCTGAGTCACTTGAAGCTGCCCTGTCGTAGCCAAACCTGTCGAGGTAGACACTTGGGCATCTACTGGATTGACAGAGCATGTATGCTTGTTGTTTTCAGCAGTATGAACGTATGATAATTCACTTTGGGGATCATTCGAAGCTCGAGTCAGATTTGGAGGACAGAGATTACGAATAAAATTGTTCATCTCGGCGATTTCAACTTTCAGCTGATAAACCTCAGACCTTGTGTCATTTACTATTTTGAGAACACTTTCCAGTAGAGCTGTAGAGATATTCTTCTCATTGGCTGTCAAGTCACATTGAAATTCGGGGTCTAAGCCCAGGTCATTGTCCAGGGAGGGTGTTGTAACCTCACTTTCTTGCCTACATTTATTGCACTTCCATTTGGGTAGATCTTTTCCCATAAACATGGATTCAAATGCCTTTTGGGTATATTTTAAACACTTGAGGTGGTGCCAACGAGCACATGCACCACCACACTGCACAGAATATTGTTTATTAGTACATTTTTCTGAACAGAGTCCACAAAGGTGGAGCATAGCGTCCGCCATCTTTCTAGGTCTCTTTCTCTAAGAGAAAGAGAACTAAAGAGAACTATTTAGTTCTCTATTTAGTTCTCTAAGAGAACTAAACGAACATAATATGAAAACAAAGAGCAGTCATGAAGGGGCCTGTGTAAGGTAACGGAAATTGCAGGGATCTTCCAAGTGTTTGTTTTTTAGTTTTGTCTTGGCACTAACAGAATTTTAAAAAATCAGATAGAAACTATAGTTTGTATTAGATTACAATTCATTGAGCTTCTTGAAGTAACGACATCAAAACAAACTTAAAAACAATTACAAATCAACTCGTGCCAAATATAATTAGTCACAAATCAACTGTTTTCTTTTATTTTAATATGCTCCCTCATGAATTAAGAAATTTGAAGAAAATATCAGATGTTAAAAATATCATTAGAAAATGGGTCTCCGAGAATCTTTCAAATCTTCCAAATGCGTAATTTTCCTTGATTGCTGAAATTAGTATACATAATATAGTTTTTAAATACCGTATTAACTCGTGTATAAGACGCACTCGTGTATAAGACGCACCCTTGTTTTGAGAAGTCTATTTTAAGAAAACACTTAGCATGCGTGTATAAGACGCAGTAAAATGATGAAAAACATTGTGTGTTTGTATGCATGATATCCATCTAAATGTTGGTTTTCCAGCTAACTGAGCTATTTGAATGAAAAGCACTGCCAACTTGTAAACAAACAGTAATTTCCTGCTTCTGAGAAAGGGGGGAGGGGAGTCTCTTCCCAGCAGCTGTTGCTTGCTCTAAGAGGCATGCACCTGCCTTTCCTCTGCATTCCAAAACAAACCCAACTCCCCTCCTCCCCTTCTATTAAGACGCCATTCAACAGTGTTTAGACTATTTTATGTCTGTCAGAGCAATGTTTTTCAGACGTAAACATATATTTTGTCTCCTGATCTAAATGCAAGGGAAAACATTTTGTTGCAAAAATGTAATATGTTAATAGTGTTGTGTCTAGACTCAGTATGAGTAGTCCAGACAGAGTGAGAGGGAAAGGCAGAGATAGACAACATGTGGCAGTCTACCACAGCTCTATTTACAAACATCCACCTTGGATTTACTGGGAAAAAAGCTTGGTATGCGTGTATAAGACGCAGGGCTGTTTTCAGAATCAAAATATTGACATATAATTGCGTCTTATACACGAGTTAATACGGTATCTGTCACTGTGTGTGCATTCTTCCCTTGAGTGTATTATAAATATATTTTTAGTTCTTTTAGTGTATTTAGTGTTTTGATTTGTATTTATAATTAGTGTGTAGCCCCGCAGACAAGCCATCCTATTGGTTTAGCGGGGCTACAATAATATGTAATTTGTACTTTTATAAATAAATAAAAAAAAACAAAAAAACAAAAACAAAAAAAAACGATGTGCTTAAAAGGCACATACTCGACAGTCTTGACGGTGAGCTTGGCAGCCATGTTGTTTGCTATGGCGTGCTGGTGAATGTGCAGCGCCGCCAGCCTGAGCGCCACGTCGTACTTGAGCTCCGGCGCGTACCGCTCCTGCACGACGTCGTTGCAGCACTGCGCGTACAGGTACTCCAGCGCCGCGAGGTCCCGCGTTGCCAGGTCGCTGGCTTGCCGCGGCACGAACGCGGCTCGAAGCAGACAGCGCAGGTTGTGCGAGCCGGGCCGTGCGGCAATCTGGCAACACAGCATCACGTCACTCACATGGAGACACAACCTGAACTAGACTTTTATTAAATGAAGCGAGTATTACTACGGGACTCTTTAGCTATTTCCTCTGCATGTTTGTTTATTTTTTATGGTTTTGAAGGCAATGCACACCCACTAATGGCATAAGAGCGGTCTCATGTACCTACAGTTTTTAAACTGGGATTTGCCTGTGGATTATCCTGTGATTAAAGAATAATCTAGTGCAGAATTAAACATTAAATAAAATAAATAGGAGCTTGATTTGTGAGCATAAACGAAATGTGTCACGTTGGAAACATATTTCATTGAAATATTTGAAGAAGAACCTGGGGCTAGAATCACAAAGATTTTAAACCCTATACCTGCATAACTTTATACCATTTTAGTGGAAATACCGTAAAACGGGGTAATGCTGAACACAGGGGTAATTCTGAACATCAAATAGGTATTTTTTTCAATAAGCTGTAACTTCTAAAATTCTCAACATATGAAGGTGGGAAAAATATGATAATTTATATAATAGAACAGTGTATAATAATATTGTATTTTGATAAAACTTTGACATGCACATAAAAAGAAAAAAAAATTAAAGAGAAAACTGAAATTTCTAGAAATTTTCATGGTCCAAAATCTTTCATATTGACCGCCAAAACTATTTTATCGACATGTATTTCGTGGCTGCTACATTGTTGCCTTATCTATTGGAGGAATATACAAAGCATCAAACATTGAATAAGTGAAAGCGTAGATGTCCGACAACACAAAATATAAATCGGGAACTTGCCTGGGGCAATTCTGAACATCAATAAATATCATAATCAGCGATAGAAACATTCATAAGCATTTTTTTCTGACATATGTAGACCTTGTTCTGTTATGTTTTTTAGTTCGTAGCTTTAGGAAATTAGTCTCAGATTTGTTTTTACTTCATATAGAAATATTGTATAATTTAAGGAAGTGCTCGGCTTGTATCTCAGTTACTCGTAGTTTAAGAGCACACTTGATTTTGTATATCTCATGTAGCATATGCATTCTATTCAGAATTTCCTGCAGAATCTAGTAGTGTGTTCAGATTTAACCTTACATGTTCACGCCTCAAGTTATCATAGTAAATACATACATGTTCAGAATAACCCCAAGGTGGGGTAATTCTGAACAACAGGGTTTTTAATTTTTTTCTGGAACATGATAATTTTTTAACCATTTATTTCCAGCTTATGATGTAAACATACCTCCAATAATACTTTTAATAAAAAACATTTGAAAAAAAATGTACCCTGAAGTTTTTATTTGCAAAAGAAGTCAAATTTCGTTCAGCATTACCCCATTTTACGGTACCAATTTCTGTTCTACCATCTACTACCATGATAAAACTTATCATTTTATCATTATAAATTGTTATTTGAGCAATTAAAATCATAAAGTTTTACTGTGATAACATAACATTGTAAACTACCTAATAATGCATAGAAGCTTTTCTACTCTCTTGTGAATCTCGGCCCTGGCATTTAAGTTGAATCACTTCAGATTTAGATCTTATGTGGACTCACCCTGGCCAGCGGCTCATTTGGATCTAGAAGCGTGAGTTTGTTGCGGCGCAAGCTCTTGACGTGCTCGACGACCAGCGAGAAGTGCTCGGTGGCGCGGATGCACAACTTCTGTTGCAGCGACTCAACGACGTCGCGCACCGTCGTGCTGGAGTCGTACTTGAACGACTTGGTCTGTCCGTTCTCGAGGAACACCTTCAGCACGTTGGGCAGGAACGGCACGCTCGAGTCGCCCAACGAGAACGCAGACGGCTGGTAAAGAGGAGAGAGGATTAGTGCATTGTTCGGTGACGGTGCCGTTGCATAAGATAACGTTTTAGATCGTTCATCACATTTTCTGTCCTTAGAAGTGCTGTTCTCACTTAGGTCTGGGGACGGCTGACATTTTACAGCCGTCTATCTCATTCGCGGGGTAGTGAGGGAAAATGTAGGATGTAATCCACATTCAAAGCATCCCTACAAATATAGTTAGCAACCTGCAGTTTTCTTTGATAAGTCAAGAAATAACGTATCTGGGGACCTATTTTCGAGATAGTTCGAGACAAATTTCATACGGATTCACGGCCGCCTCACGTTCGAAACAAACAAAATAAAAATTGATGTGGCTGATTAAATGCTACTTCAATCAGAAGGACGTCTCGCTCGATTATACCATTATACAAACACTCGAACAATCTCGAAAATATGAGTCCAGGGGTTACTATTAAATCGTAATTTTAAAAGTTACGTAATCTTTTAATTATTGGGACTCAACTATGCACTAATATCACAAATTGTGCAAATTGGAGTCCCTGTACGTTAGTCCCATAGTTAAATGTGTTGCAGTTTGCTGGTTCTACTTACAGGGAAGAGCGGGGAACCGTTGACCACGACACCCTCCGCGAACCTCACCCGGGACGGATTCGACTTCAACTTGGCCTTCTTGGCGGCACTCAGCAGCGTGGACTTCCGGCCAGACTGAAAACAACAATCACAGGTCACAAAACCATCAATCCGGACATGACTTCTTTTCCCTTTAAAACATCTCCCTCCACGATTCTCCATCATCCCACATTGCTCATCCTCTTTCTTCCGATACATTCCCACTATCTCCTACATTCTTTTTGATTTGATCTTTCCACCTCTCTTCTCTGGGTCTTCCAACTCTTCTGACTACCTATATCTTCCCGTCCTCTCATACACTCTTCTGCACCTGATTTGTTTCATCATAATCATTACCCTCATATATAGGGTTGGCAGGATTTTGCGGTTGAAACCGGCTTAAAAATTAGGTTTTTTCAAAATAAAATAAAGAACAAGTACCTACCTAGAACCTGAGATAATTTCTATAAAATTGCTTCTGAACCATTTCACAATGAAAGTCGCGATGTTTGACTCACGTTATCCAGCGGCGGCTGACAGACGGTGAGACTGACGACCTCGGGACACGCGCGCACCAGCTTGATGACGTGATCGCGAGGCGCTCGCTTCACGTCCTCTCCGTTGATCGTGAGGATCTGGTCGCCCGGCTGCAGCTTGCCCACGCTCGGGCTGCCCTCCGTCACGAATCTGCAAGCGTTCACAACATATGTTACATTTTATACCTTTCATAAAGATATTTGGGAACAATGCACCTAGCAGAGGTAATAATAGTTATATTTTTTGGTTACATTTGTTATTATTGTGTATCAATATTCCTCTATGTGATAGCTTTAAATTGATACCAGGGACTCTCAGATGCAAAGGAAATACTATTATCATGGGGGTGGGGGGAGCAAGGCCCCCCAGTTTTAGCACAGGGTGACTTTTAGAATTTAAGCAATATAAAAGTGATTCTGGGTTGCTAAACTACCTATCATCAAATCAAATAAATAAAATTCATGTTTTCATTTTTCAAATAAAATTTGTATCATCAAATAATTTTGTATTTAACTTTGTGATAATTTGGGGGATGTTGGGGGAGGGGGGGATAATCTTTCCATCCCTCCCTTCCTACGCATCTGGGTGACAATATTCTGAAAAGGATACAACTATTTCCAAAAATATATTTTCTTATATCTTGTAAAATGAGAATCATTGATCAAGTAAAATCAATAATCAACAAAAACATACATATTGTGTAATGTGTTATATATACACAATGACATCAAGTACACTATCTTTATGATTTTACTTTAGGCCACATCTAGATATCTATCTTAAATTTAGTGTGATGCCACCAAAACTTCTCAGGAAGGAGAAAAGTTGTTAGAACAATATCAATCTCTGTGCACTTCAAATGAACATGATTTGAGTTGGGTCTGTCCCGACTCTGGACGTACCTGACGATGACGGGCTTCTCGCTGCCGGCCACGAAGCCGAAGCCAAGCTCCGGGTCCCGGTGGATCTCGACGGCTCTCGGCAGTGCCGGCTCGTCGGTCCAATCCTTGCGCGGGTCTTCATACGTCGTGGTCTTGTTGATGTGGCTACACAAACACACTCGTGTCATTCCCTCGGCAACCTGCGCGATGAAGCTTAAGACTGCTGCTACGCGAAGCATTACTTCGCTCTCAGATAGAAATTCATATATCTACATTTGCAGTGTTATTCTTCAAAGAGCAACAGTCTTAAAACTACAACTACGATTTGATTTTTTTTTTACTTACTACTTTTACTTTTTTACTTTTTTTTTCTTTTAAAATTGCTTTTAAATATTAGTGAAATGGTGTTAAAAAGGAAAATATCCGGCTGCATTTGGGTGATGGCATTGGAACAAATAAAACCGAGCTCAAGCCCCAATGAAGCCAAACATTTTTCACATATTGCATAAATGCATAATTTATTTTTATTCAGACTGACTGGTAATTTTCCATAAAATCTGGTACTACCACAATAAAATAGTAGGTATAAAACCTAACTTCAATGATCATTTAGGCGTGACATTAAAATAATAACCACTTACTTTACTTTAACGAAAATCACACTGTAAATTCCTAGAGACACACAAGTATAATACTTTTATAAGAATTTGATTAAAACAGATTTTGAATTACAATTGGTGGAGGATATCACACTATTTCCCGCAGTACAAACTGCAGACGAAATGTATAATAGATTAAATTAATTGCAGTATAATTAGCAATTTGCACTGGTATTCGATGCATAGCAAAGCAGCTGAAAATATAATACAGACAGTAAGCAATGGAGGGGTGACACTTTGCATGAATCAGGTTACACAGCATACTTTACAAGTTGGAGAGAAACCCAAGGGGTTCACAGCATTATGCAGAAAATTAACACATTTAGATGGAGACAAAATGCCTGTGTATTCTACGAGTGGATACCTTGATTGGATGCAAATTCATCCATTTCAAGCGGTTTGAGAACGAAAATGTAAATTATAGCAGATCTCAACACAAGATGCCTTTGACAGAATATTTAATTTGCTTAGGTAATTTGAAATTTTAAAATTCAACCCAGCTCGTAAATGAGGTAATATTTTTTAAGTGGTCAACTCATTTCAAATCATATATTCTCCATAACTTGGACATCCATCTAGTCTATTTTCAATGAGCACGCCACAATCTTAAAAACAGCGGTTTGGATGGCGAACCTTCCTCTTAATCCTGAATAACACAGACCTGTGTTTTGTGGTCATAATTTCACAAATCTGCGTGGAAATAATAATCGAAAAATATTGAAGATAGTGAAAACATTATTAAGAATTTCCTTACAAAACATGAGAGTTCCAATAAGACTCAAAAAACTGACCATTGCAATTGAGTCTTTGGTCTACTGACACTGTTTTGATTGTAAAGAAATCTGCAGACTTGCGGCTTGTGGTCATCTTTTTACATGGCTTCTGATGGCCAGTATAAAATGCAGAGACATCTCGCCTAGCTAGATGGCCATGCAGACAACACCCATGCTCTACAGACAGACAGACAGACAGACAGACAGACAGACAGACAGACACACACACACACACACACACACGCGTGCTAGTTAGTGACAGACAGGCTACCTGGGCCGGTGAAGGAAGAAGTGGCGAAATACATTGTTCTGATTGGCAAGTCGCTTCACACCCTCTACTCTAGACGTGCGAGCAGTACCTAGACACGTGACATTGACATGTGACGCAACAATCAGACCATCCAGACACTAGCGAGCCGGTCAGGGGCAAGGGGTTACACTTGAACACTACCCAGCTACACAACAGTTTATCACTACCAACAGTTGGGAGGAATTCAGGATTATGCTAACTTTAGCTCTTCAAAAGTTTTAATTGTTTCAAAAAGGATTTCAATAAGTAGTCCGACAGAATGCATAGTTAAATATCACAATAACTTGGTATAGGCCCATGGAAATGTCTCCTGACACATTTTAGAGGCCAAATATATTTTTGAAATCGTATCAGGGTGCCGACCACGTGCGGGCCCAGGGGCTGAATCACCCTCAAAACTGTTTTCATAATAATTAAAATATATCAAGTTTTGAAATATGAATTTAACATTCCTAAATACAGTGCGTCAATTTATTTAAAAGTTTCACAATCTTTAAAAAGTTTATCCTGGTCAAATCACAAAAATTCTGTATTACAATATAAACAAGTCCTATTCCGTACATTAATAGTTTTGGGTCAATAAGATGTTGAATCATTCCAGGGTTGAACTTTTGTTCTTAAATATTAAAGTCGACCAAAACCCACAAAAACGGATTATAAGTTTCGGTATTGAAACCAAATTGCGAGGAGACTCGCATGGGCGCACCGAAGAAAAAGAAGAGCATACTGGTTCTAAATCTGTACTTGATCTATCATACACATTGTACTTGAAAACTACATACCTAGTCCACTTAGCTACACAACAATCTGTACAATAGTATTAATATAAATCACATTAATATTTGGAACTAACAAAAATAGTTACGAGGATTTTGCACTTCCTTAGAAAATTTAACTTTTCTAAATTTGATTTTGATTTTTTCAGCACGTTACAAGTATTAAGTAGTCAAAATATAAAGCTAAAATCGCGCTGGTAAGAATTAAACTAGACCTACTTTAGTGTAAAAGGTTTTCTAAAACTTGTTCAAGAAAAAACATATTTTTGAAACTGCAATCACTACGAACTACAATCTCCACAAACTATCAAGTATTCTATCAATATAAGTTACATTCTATCATTAACCATGACAGCTTAGGTCTTAAAAAGAAGGGTAACAAATGCACTTGACAGATGCGGCTGCTGTGAGCCTCTCAACACTCTAGACAAGATGAACACAGAATAGAATGAGTGGGGTGGGGGACAAGCAACATCCAGGTTGCTGGGATAATGTACATAACATCCAATCTGCCGGGATAATGTACATAACATTCGGGTGCCTAGCAACCAACTTGGGATCACCAACTCTTTCAGACTCCACGACAACAGTTTGGAGAGATTATTTTCACGTCATTCACGAAAATATTTTCATGTATGAGGTGTAATTGAGAAATGCACAGATTATTTTGTGAATTGTAAGTTAAAATGATTGCTTTAAATGAAACATAAAATGATGCGTTCGAATGGCATCAAGTAAACGTTTCTAAAGGAAGATGAATATGGAAGCAACAAAGCTGTAGAGAAGTACCTAATGGCATTTGAAATTCGTCAAATGTTTTTACTACTGTGGGGATTATTGAGATTAATTTTCAACCAATGGCAATGCAAAATCCATGCGTTTCATTAACTATTTCAAATTAAATTAAATGTAAATGTATGGGTGCACAACAAAATAAAGGATTTAGTGAAGTTAGTCACCTTTAAACACGGCATAGGTCACAATACTGATGACAACTCAAACTCAAACGTGAAGTTTAGCCGAAAATAATTGAACATTTCTACAGAAACAAAATCATACATTTCCATCGCTTTAAAATTTCTCCCAACACTACCTGTAGTTTTGCCAACAACTGTGTCGCTTCCTCAGCTGTAATATCACACTTCCAAACTGGTGGTTAGAGAATCTTCCTTCCTATTATTATCTTTCATATTACTTTATTTCAATGTCCACTCCAACGTAACAGAATATAAGCCGCGAATAGTTCTCAGAACACAACATGCGATTGTCCCGGGATGGAAAACTGTCCGAGTAATGATGTAGATGAACATTGCAATTACTCCGTGCGCTATTATCCTTGGAGAGAAAGTCGTGTCGCATTGAAAGTGCGTGAATATTGTCTCAGGAAGCGGCTGAAAGAGTTGGCGAACACAGGTCGAATTCACTCTCATCGACAGTGCTGGGGAAGTACATTTATAAAACGAACGATTTACAAGTTCACTTTTCAAAATATATTACATTTTTAAAAGATTTAGTTCCTTTTTCACGAAAAGAGTGAACGTTCAAGTTCCTAAAAAACTTGAATGATGATTTTTCCTTTTGAAAAAGTTAAAAGTAAAACTGGATGTAGGTAATTCAAGAATTAATATAATTTTAAGATAGGCACAGAATGCAAACTTTGAGACAATTTGGATTCAGAGCTACAGGAATATGAGGGAAACCTTCCTGTCATCCCTTACTACTTCCTGAATCGGACTGCTAGTGAACGAACTTGATGTTAAAAGTCGTGGCTAAAACCAACTTTTGACGTTCACGTTCCCTGCATACAAAGTGCAGAAAAGCACTAAAAGTTCCTTCCGCAACACTGCTTATCTCTACCATCTCAAACACTTATCATCAGGTCTCAGAGGTAACGGACGCGCAAAGTTCGTCAACGTGTTTTATTTCACATTTGTCTTCACACTGACAGAATGTTTAAACATCAGATATATTAGCGGTCATTTCAATGCCGCACACTGGAGTACCCACTGGTACGACGTCCAAGTGTTCAAACATTGAAATACTCTAATCTGTAAGTGTGAAAACAAACTAGTCGAACGCTTGCTACCTGATTGTGTATCTCCTACTCATGTTTGTTGCGCCGTGCATTATGCACCCTCATGACACGGGGTGAAACACGACGCCAGAACAAGTGTTATTTATAGAGTGTTTTCGAGTGAGTTCGCCGCCATGCACGAGGCAGGGTGAACACACACACACATGTCTCAATGGAGTGTTGTGTTAGTGGCCTGGGTTAGAGATATATGTCGTTTATACGTGGAAGATCAGCAATTTGACTGCATTCGTTGTTGATAATGAAGAACAAGAATTCAACTTGTAAAACAAAATAAATTATAGCTCTATGTACCTCAGAGGTAGAAGGGAAGGAGTCCGTTTTCTAGATGTTGCGTTGCACACTTTTGAAATAATGAAATCCAGCTCTCAATTGCCATTTGATTAAATGTGAAGAATTAGTTTTGAGCTCATCGCAAGAATCATTAAAATCGACTTCCGGCCTTCTACCTCTGAGGTAGAGAAATATGATAATGTTATATAAAATATAAATACAATATATTTAATGATGGGATGCGCGAAATGAAAGATATCCTGTCAAACCGGGGCTCGAACCCGGGTTCAAATATTTCCACAAACTCCAGTGGAATTTAGTTCGTGATTCCACTCGTTCATGTTTGAAGCTGGTATTATTATAATTATATCTCTCGAACGCTGCCGATTGATGATTTACTTAAAACATGATTCGCGTGAAATGCAATTATTTCAGTTGTGTCTCGAACGTAAAAGTGGCAGGTTATTCGATTCGTTTGAAAAAATCAAAAATCGAATGGATTTAAAAACAAAATTCAAGTAAATACGTTTAAATAAAAATTTGCTTGACCCTGTTTTAAGATCTCAATCCCTTTAGGTGGGAAGGTGAATTTGCAGTCTTCTTACAAGTTTGTGTTCTTGTACCCGTGATTAGTTCAAGTGCCTATACGTTCGTGACGTAAGTGACTATGTAAGTGTGAAGTGTGCAGGTGTAAGTGAGTATAAGTGGCACTGTAAGTGTGAAGTGAAGTAAGTGACATTGTCGCACAACCGGCAGACAGATGGGTCCACAGGGACAGATCGAGCTGGACACTCACTTGACGAAGTACGGCTTGCCATCGCTGTCGGCCGCCTCCTCCCAGCCGTATGGGAAACCAGAGCTCAACGCCTTCCAGCAGTCGGCGGGCGGCAGCCACGAGGAGGTCTCGGTGAGGTGACTGCAACAGAGCGACATGAACATTAGAGGAGGTCTCGGTGAGGTGACTGCAACAGAGCGACATGAACATTAGAGGAGGTCTCGGTGAGGTGACTGCAACAGAGCGACATGAACATTAGAGGAGGTCTCGGTGAGGTGACTGCAACAGAGCGACATGAACTTAGAGGAGGTCTCGGTGAGGTGACTGCAACAGAGCGACATGAACATTAGAGGAGGTCTCGGTGAGGTGACTGCAACAGAGCGACATGAACATTAGAGGAGGTCTCGGTGAGGTGACTGCAACAGAGCGACATGGACATTAGAGGAGGTCTCGGTGAGGTGACTGCAACAGAGCGACATGAAAATTAGAGGAGGTCTCGGTGAGGTGACTGCAACAGAGCGACATGAACATTAGAGGAGGTCTCGGTGAGGTGACTGCAACAGAGCGACATAACATTAGAGGAGGTCTCGGTGAGGTGACTGCAACAGAGCGACATGAACATTAGAGGAGGTCTCGGTGAGGTGACTGCAACAGAGCGACATGAACATAAGAGGAGGTCTCGGTGAGGTGACTGCAACAGAGCGACATGAACATAAGAGGAGGTCTCGGTGAGGTGACTGCAACAGAGCGACATGAACATAAGAGGAGGTCTCGGTGAGGTGACTGCAACAGAGCGACATGAACATAAGAGGAGGTCTCGGTGAGGTGACTGCAACAGAGCGACATGAACATTAGAGGAGGTCTCGGTGAGGTGACTGCAACAGAGCGACATGAACATTAGAGGAGGTCTCGGTGAGGTGACTGCAACAGAGCGACATGGCCATTAGAGGAGGTCTCGGTGAGGTGACTGCAACAGAGCGACATGGCCATTAGAGGAGGTCTCGGTGAGGTGACTGCAACAGAGCGACATGAACATTAGAGGAGGTCTCGGTGAGGTGACTGCAACAGAGCGACATGAACATTAGAGGAGGTCTCGGTGAGGTGACTGCAACAGAGCGACATGAACATTAGAGGAGGTCTCGGTGAGGTGACTGCAACAGAGCGACATGAACTTAGAGGAGGTCTCGGTGAGGTGACTGCAACAGAGCGACATGAACTTAGAGGAGGTCTCGGTGAGGTGACTGCAACAGAGCGACATGAAAATTAGAGGAGGTCTCGGTGAGGTGACTGCAACAGAGCGACATGAACATTAGAGGAGGTCTCGGTGAGGTGACTGCAACAGAGCGACAAGAACATTAGAGGAGGTCTCGGTGAGGTGACTGCAACAGAGCGACATGAACATAAGAGGAGGTCTCGGTGAGGTGACTGCAACAGAGCGACATGAACATTAGAGGAGGTATCGGTGAGGTGACTGCAACAGAGCGACATGAACATTAGAGGAGGTCTCGGTGAGGTGACTGCAACAGAGCGACATGAACATTAGAGGAGGTCTCGGTGAGGTGACTGCAACAGAGCGACAAGAACATTAGAGGAGGTCTCGGTGAGGTGACTGCAACAGAGCGACATGAACATTAGAGGAGGTCTCGGTGAGGTGACTGCAACAGAGCGACATGAACATTAGAGGAGGTATCGGTGAGGTGACTGCAACAGAGCGACATGAACATTAGAGGAGGTCTCGGTGAGGTGACTGCAACAGAGCGACATGAACATTAGAGGAGGTCTCGGTGAGGTGACTGCAACAGAGCGACAAGAACATTAGAGGAGGTCTCGGTGAGGTGACTGCAACAGAGCGACATGAACATTAGAGGAGGTCTCGGTGAGGTGACTGCATCAGAGCGACATGAACATTAGAGGAGGTCTCGGTGAGGTGACTGCAACAGAGCGACATGAACATTAGAGGAGGTCTCGGTGAGGTGACTGCAACAGAGCGACATGAACATTAGAGGAGGTCTCGGTGAGGTGACTGCAACAGAGCGACATGAACATTAGAGGAGGTCTCGGTGAGGTGACTGCAACAGAGCGACATGAACATTAGAGGAGGTCTCGGTGAGGTGACTGCAACAGAGCGACATGCACATTAGAGGAGGTCTCGGTGAGGTGACTGCAACAGAGCGACATGAACATTAGAGGAGGTCTCGGTGAGGTGACTGCAACAGAGCGACATGAACATTAGAGGAGGTCTCGGTGAGGTGACTGCAACAGAGCGACATGAACATTAGAGGAGGTCTCGGTGAGGTGACTGCAACAGAGCGACATGAACATTAGAGGAGGTCTCGGTGAGGTGACTGCAACAGAGCGACATGAACATTAGAGGAGATCTCGGTGAGGTGACTGCAACAGAGCGACATGAACATTAGAGGAGGTCTCGGTGAGGTGACTGCAACAGAGCGACATGAACATTAGAGGAGGTCTCGGTGAGGTGACTGCAACAGAGCGACATGAACATTAGAGGAGGTCTCGGTGAGGTGACTGCAACAGAGCGACATGAACATTAGAGGAGGTCTCGGTGAGGTGACTGCAACAGAGCGACATGAACATTAGAGGAGGTCTCGGTGAGGTGACTGCAACAGAGCGACATGAACATTAGAGGAGGTCTCGGTGAGGTGACTGCAACAGAGCGACATGAACATTAGAGGAGGTCTCGGTGAGGTGACTGCAACAGAGCGACATGAACTTAGAGGAGGTCTCGGTGAGGTGACTGCAACAGAGCGACAGGAACATTAGAGGAGGTCTCGGTGAGGTGACTGCAACAGAGCGACATGAACATTAGAGGAGGTCTCGGTGAGGTGACTGCAACAGAGCGACATGAACATTAGAGGAGGTCTCGGTGAGGTGACTGCAACAGAGCGACATGAACATTAGAGGAGGTCTCGGTGAGGTGACTGCAACAGAGCGACATGCACATTAGAGGAGGTCTCGGTGAGGTGACTGCAACAGAGCGACATGAACATTAGAGGAGGTCTCGGTGAGGTGACTGCAACAGAGCGACATGAACATTAGAGGAGGTCTCGGTGAGGTGACTGCAACAGAGCGACATGAACTTAGAGGAGGTCTCGGTGAGGTGACTGCAACAGAGCGACATGAACATTAGAGGAGGTCTCGGTGAAGTGACTGCAACAGAGCGACATGAACATTAGAGGAGGTCTCGGTGAGGTGACTGCAACAGAGCGACATGGACATTAGAGGAGGTCTCGGTGAGGTGACTGCAATAGAGCGACATGAACATTAGAGGAGGTCTCGGTGAGGTGACTGCAACAGAGCGACATGAACATTAGAGGAGGTCTCGGTGAGGTGACTGCAACAGAGCGACATGAACATTAGAGGAGGTCTCGGTGAGGTGACTGCAACAGAGCGACATGAACATTAGAGGAGGTCTCGGTGAGGTGACTGCAACAGAGCGACATGAACATTAGAGGAGGTCTCGGTGAGGTGACTGCAACAGAGCGACATGAACATTAGAGGAGGTCTCGGTGAGGTGACTGCAACAGAGCGACATGAACTTAGAGGAGGTCTCGGTGAGGTGACTGCAACAGAGCGACATGAACATTAGAGGAGGTCTCGGTGAGGTGACTGCAACAGAGCGACATGAACATTAGAGGAGGTCTCGGTGAGGTGACTGCAACAGAGCGACAAGAACATTAGAGGAGGTCTCGGTGAGGTGACTGCAACAGAGCGACATGAACATAAGAGGAGGTCTCGGTGAGGTGACTGCAACAGAGCGACATGAACATTAGAGGAGGTCTCGGTGAGGTGACTGCAACAGAGCGACAGGAACATTAGAGGTCTCGGTGAGGTGACTGCAACAGAGCGACATGAACATTAGAGGAGGTCTCGGTGAGGTGACTGCAACAGAGCGACATGAACATTGGAGGAGGTCTCGGTGAGGTGACTGCAACAGAGCGACATGAACATTAGAGGAGGTCTCGGTGAGGTGACTGCAACAGAGCGACATGAACATTAGAGGAGGTATCGGTGAGGTGACTGCAACAGAGCGACATGAACATTAGAGGAGGTCTCGGTGAGGTGACTGCAACAGAGCAACATGAACATTAGAGGAGGTCTCGGTGAGGTGACTGCAACAGAGCGACATGAACATTAGAGGAGGTCTCGGTGAGCTGACTGCAACAGAGCGACATGAACATTAGAGGAGGTCTCGGTGAGGTGACTGCAACAGAGCGACATGAACATTAGAGGAGGTCTCGGTGAGGTGACTGCAACAGAGCGACATGAACATTAGAGGAGGTCTCGGTGAGGTGACTGCAACAGAGCGACATGAACATTAGAGGAGGTCTCGGTGAGGTGACTGCATCAGAGCGACATGAACATTAGAGGAGGTCTCGGTGAGGTGACTGCAACAGAGCGACATGAACATTAGAGGAGGTCTCGGTGAGGTGACTGCAACAGAGCGACATGCACATTAGAGGAGGTCTCGGTGAGGTGACTGCAACAGAGCGACATGAACATTAGAGGAGGTCTCGGTGAGGTGACTGCAACAAAGCGACATGATTATTAGAGGAGGTCTCGGTGAGGTGACTGCAACAGAGCGACATGAACATTAGAGGAGGTCTCGGTGAGGTGACTGCAACAGAGCGACAGGGACATTAGAGGAGGTCTCGGTGAGGTGACTGCAACAGAGCGACATGAACATTAGAGGAGGTCTCGGTGAGGTGACTGCAACAGAGCGACATGAACATTAGAGGAGGTCTCGGTGAGGTGACTGCAACAGAGCGACATGAACATTAGGGCATAGATATAATGAAACAGGTAAACATTACCAGGTGAGGTGGTAACATGTTGACAGGCCGCATGACGCACCATGCCCGGCCAACTACAATCACGCAATCGCAACGACGCGAACACGCATGGTCAACTCTGTTCGTTGCGTTTGCGTCGTTGCGTTTGCGTCAATTGTGCATCGGCCTTAGACGTATGTTACGACAGTATAAATATAAGTCGTAATAAAAAGTGTACTTAATGGCGCGTCGACAGCGAGGTCATTTTGCGCACATTATGATTTTGTTAACTTTGTTGAATAATAGGGAGGACATGGGGAGAGGTCGACCAAAGGGGGCCCGGACCGGAGAAGTCCAGCACAGGTCAGGCCGGAATGGGGACAGACCGGGGGGAGGGAGGCTTCGGGCCGGTGGGACTCGATTTCAGGGGGATCACCATCTCGAGGGTAGAGACCGGCTCGAGGGCAGAAGGCCCGACAAAAACGGTGCAGATTCTGTCATCACGCATTCCCTGTCAGGTGCGTGACCACGCCAGCACGCACACGCATGTCACGTGATCACGCATCATGCACGCACACTGCAGCCTGTCCTGATCGGGGTGCAGCGTGATTCAACTCAACCCCGTGTGAAGAAGACACTACAACCCCCACGGCGCGGCACACAGAAGCTACCACAGCGTCGCGTCCGCCTCTGTACATCGACAACACAAGCTCAACCACACATCATCACGTCATCACGTCATCACGTCATGGTGCAGTTACAGGTATAGTCATGTTTAACGTCGCACTGTTGCACTGTTCTGCAACTAGACTATGTCACCGGTTAAATGATGAAGATGATTGGGAGATGAAGATTAGGTAAGGCTGGACGGTGAGGAAAAGGCCGTCGTGGCGTATTAGTAAGGAACCTTGGCATCATTTGCCTGTCGTCTGAGGTAAGCGACTGAACAACTTCGTCGGGAATAGAACCAGGCATCCGGAGTGCAATTCCGAGTTCAGCACGGCGATCGTATAAGGTGTCAACATTCGATCGATAACTCTTTATGAGAGATCATCATTGACTCGATATTGTAGTCGATAGACAATGACGTGTCAATGTTATTTTCTCATAAGGGTTGTCGATCGACTATTGACAGTTGCACTGCACGAGCCCGGTGCTCAACTATCTTCATTTTGCACATCACACTTCTCAACATATTCGTGGCACTGATCGACGACGACAAACAAATTCGCTCGGCGTGTCTCCCGACTCCCCCGACTACTTGCACACGTTAACCCCGACACACCCCCATCCCATGCTGGACATGTACCCGACACACCCCCACCGCCTCCTAGACGTGTACCTGGTGCTCGTCGGGACGCAGGCCGTGCAGATCATGGTCGAGCGCCGCGCACCGAGGAACTGCACCACGGCATCCTCGATGACCGCGACTGCGCTAGTCAATGACACGGCTGTCTCTACATGGCCGGGCCCGGTCAGCTTCAGGTACAGTACGGTGGAGATTCCGAGGAAACAGCGCCAGATGTGGAAGCTGGTTCACCCGACGTCGTTCTCACGCGGCGTGGAGGTCATCTCGACCCTTCCTGCTCGAGCGTCATCATCGTCATCATCGTCATCAACATCATCGTCATTATCATCATCTTGTCATCGTCATCGTCGTCATCATCTTGTCATCGTCGTCATCATCATCATCTTGTCATCGTCGTCATCATCATCATCTTGTCATCGTCGTCATCATCATTATTAACATCATCAACATAATCGTCGTCATCGTTATCATCACAACATCACAACATCATCACCATCATCATCGTCATCATCGTACTCATCAACGTCATCTTGTCACCAACATCTTCATCATCACAACATTAAACAACGTCATCGTCATCATCATCATCAACAACATAGTCATTCTCGTCATCACAACATCATCGTCATCATCAACGTCATCATCATCATAATCAACATCATCGTAATTATCAACGTCATCTTGTCACCAACATCTTCATCATCACAACATTAAACAACATCATCGTCATCATCATTGACATCATCATCAACAACATCAATAACATCATCACCGCCATCGTCATGATCATCGTCCAGACTTCACCAAAGACTTCGCCCTCCTTCATTCACCATCACCATAGTCATCACCAATAATCTCCATCTCCAACGAATAACAATAACATATTGATGAACTATTTTCTTATGGAAACTTCCTGGGAGTTGGGACTGCACCTCGGGCTCAACCCTCATCAGTGCGTTGTTTCTAAAGTCCTTCCTTCCGGCCGGGTAGCTCAGTTGGTAGAGCTCTCGCCCGGCAAGTGAGAGGTCCCGGGTTCGAGCCCCGTCTCACTTGGCACATCCCGTCCTATTCCCTGAACTGTTCTCGCCTATCCACAATGTCTTGGCAAGTGAGAGGTCCCGGGTTCGAGCCCCGTCTCACTTGGCACATCTCGTCCTATTCCCTGAACTGTTCTCGCCTATCCACAATGTCTTGGCAAGTGAGAGGTCCCGGGTTCGAGCCCCGTCTCACTTGGCACATCTCGTCCTATTCCCTGAACTGTTCTCGCCTATCCACAATGTCTTGGCAAGTGAGAGGTCCCGGGTTCGAGCCCCGTCTCACTTGGCACATCCCGTCCTATCAGTACCTAATATTCCCTGAACTGTTCTCGCCTATCCACAATGTCTTGGCAAGTGAGAGGTCCCGGGTTCGAGCCCCGTCTCCAGTACCTAATATTCCCTGAACTGTTCTCGCCTATCCACAATGTCTTGGCAAGTGACGAGTTCCGAGCAAGATGATTCCAAGATGTCGGCAGGATGCTGATGAATACAGGATATAGATGTTGGGATGGGAAATGAGGCGGTTGTGGTCTGTGCTTAGCAAGAAATCTTCCTGCGCTTGCTCCAGTTAGAGGAAATGCACAAAAACATTTTGTTGCTTGGGCCAGTTGCTCCATGTCTGCACCAAGCATTACTTTTCCCAGCACATTATTAGCTGGCTGTATCTATAATCACTAACACATTCACTCATTAGGCCGGCTTCTTTAGCATTATTACACCACAATGAGACCTTCAGACATGATAAAAAGTGCAAGTGGAGATTTCTCGGCCATTATAATCCGTAATCCGTGGGATCCGACTCATCAAGGAAACAATTCACCAATAACATTATTAGAATCAAGTAGCGATGCCAGCGAAACATTGCAGTTTTAAATTTTCGCACATTTGTGAAACTTCCGGAAACTCTTTACTATGGACCAAACATTTCTGAAATGTACCATTTTCATAATTCCTGTTTGCATATTTATACCAACGATTAATCCTTTACTGATGATCAATAATTTACATCAATTTGTTCGAGATCAAGATAAAATGTCAATTGCTGCCTCATATTCATGGGAGGATATGTGGGACAACCTTGTTAAAAGTCCAGGTAGCTGACAGAAATATACCTCCAAGTGCTAATTTCATAAATTGAAATTCTTATTATTCACTTATTAATATGTCATAATAATCACTGCAATAACAATTTGCAAATCAAGTATCAGTCAGACAAACATTTCACTTCAATTTCATTGAGTCTTATACATTTCATAAATCTCACAAGATTTTATCGAAATTCCAATGTCATAAATCTGGCCATCACCATAATCAAATGATAATAATTCTTCTTCCATCACCCGTTCCTCTTGAAAAGCAATCGACTTTACAATACATCGTTAACACGTCTGAGACAATAAACTCGCGCGCGAAGCATCTCAAAGAAAGTGTGTGTGTGTAAAACAAACACGAGTGTTTTCACGTGAAGAAGCGAAGAGGAAGTCTCGAAGAGGAATCTTCCCATGTGTTCGGGGGCCACCCATCACTTCCTGCCTGCCTGCTGACGTCACACCACCCTCCAGACATCGTGCCCATCACTTCCTGCCTGCCTGCTGACGTCACACCACCCTCCAGATATCATGCATATGCAGCGGCTTTCAACCTCGCATGCACTCCAGGCGCAGTCGTGGACAGACTTTTACATTCATTGTAATTAACACAAATTATGAATAAACAATGACTTAGAGATTATATAATAAGTAAATCTAATGTCATGTAATATTGGTTTCGTGAGAAAGTGGTAGACAAATGACTACTAAAACGATTTGGACCAATAATCACGTCTACTCTATTCACTACCTTCATCTTCGTTACATAACTAATTAAAATTATATTTTCAAAAAGGCCCAAAATCCATTTTCTCGAGTTGTCATTGCAATTGCATACATTTTGATTTGTTGTATCACATATTATTATTTATTTATTTATTTAATAGCGAATTAACTGAAGTTTTCAAATACTATAATTGAAGTAATCTTTCAAAATGGCTCGTGTCACTGTCACCATTAAGGATGGAGAAAATATCGATATATCGATATATATCGATATCAAAAAAATATCGAAATATCGATACCTGAATATATTGAATATCGATATATTGAAATATCGAAATATCGATATATCGATATATTGAAATATTGAAATATCAATATATTGAAATATCGAAATATTGAAATATCGAAATATTGAAATATCGAAATATTGAAATATCGATATATGGAAATATCGATATATTGAAGCCTTACCGCATGATACAATTATGTTCTTAATTGAAGTTTATACCTACTATGGCAAAATAAATCATATTTGCAGTGCAGCGTTTACAAGATTTATGGACAATTTCTCAGATTATTCACATTTTCTTTCTTATCTGGCCGGTGACCCTATATTTTGGAACGGCTGTGTTATTTCTTTTTACATTTTCTTTTGAAATTCCTAGCAGTTTTAGGAGTAATTTAATACATTCATACGATATATCAATATTTCCATACCTATACATCTTAATATTATTTCCATATCAATATTTCGATATTTCGATATTTCAATATATCGATATATCGATACTTCGATATTTCAATATATCGAGATTTCGATATTTCAATATTTCAATATATATATATTTTGATATTTCAATATTTCAATATATCGATATATCGAAGTATCGATATATCGATATATATCGATATATAAATGATATCGATAGTCGATATCAAAATCCAAGTTCGCTCCATCCCTAGTCACCATTGCATAAGATTGGATGAAGACAGACGGGGGACAGGTTTTGCGCGCACGGCAAGAATCATTGAAATGGACTCATCGTAATGCTTCTAACGTACACTTGGCCAAACCTGAAACCAAACTTGAACGTTCAATAAATCTGAATGGCTGATAAATGTAAGATCGCACCATCAGAAGTCAGTCTAAGCGATCTCATTGTCTCACTCTAGTAGGTGACCTCACATTTCAATGATAATAACAAGCTTTGATTGGTTATGGGACATGACCAGCAGTCATTCAAATTTGGTCAACGTTCAAGTTTTGTTTGGCCGAGTGTATACATTGCCTGCTACACAAATTACATCACGCAACATATTTGACAGATGGTTCAATGATTTGGACTTCAAAGCAGTCCGTTGACCTTTGCCATCTTACACGATCTTCAAACGCAATTATTTTTATTCCAACGTTAATTAATTTATTTTTACATCCACTAAACAGAATCTCCACTTTGTTACAAAGGATAATATAAAAGAGTTTAATTTAAGAGGCATGAGGAAAGTAACGGAACGCGCTCGGATCTTAAAGCGTACTTCTTTTTAGTTTGCTAGTTTTTTAGTTTTAACTTGGGATGGAGCGAACTTGGATTTTGATATCGACTATCGATATCATTTATATATCGATATATATCGATATATCGATACTTCGATATATCGATTTATTGAAATATTGAAATATCAAAATATATATATATTGAAATATTGAAATATCGAAATATCGATATATTGAAATATCGAAGTATCGATATATCGATATATTGAAATATCGAAATATCGAAATATTGATATGGAAATAATATTAAGATGTATAGGTATGGAAATATTGATATATCGTATGAATGTATTAAATTACTCCTAAAACTGCTAGGAATTTCAAAAGAAAATGTAAAAAGAAATAACACAGCCGTTCCAAAATATAGGGTCACCGGCCAGATAAGAAAGAAAATGTGAATAATCTGAGAAATTGTCCATAAATCTTGTAAACGCTGCACTGCAAATATGATTTATTTTGCCATAGTAGGTATAAACTTCAATTAAGAACATAATTGTATCATGCGGTAAGGCTTCAATATATCGATATTTCCATATATCGATATTTCAATATTTCGATATTTCAATATTTCGATATTTCAATATATTGATATTTCAATATTTCAATATATCGATATATCGATATTTCGATATTTCAATATATCGATATTCAATATATTCAGGTATCGATATTTCGATATTTTTTTGATATCGATATATATCGATATATCGATATTTTCTCCATCCCTAGTTTTAACAAATAAAGGAATAGCGCACAAATATTCAAGGTCACTAACTATACACTGCAGACCACTACAATCTCTGGCAGGATAATCAAATCATTAAATACGATGTTATAATACAGCTGTAATCGCGTATCGTTATAAACTCCTGTGAGCAATTTCTTTGTGATTATACCTAGTGCACAATTAGTGCTCGACTTATTAATATTATAAGTAAAGACGAAACGCGAAGCCCAGAAATAAGTGTAATTTTTTATCAATAAAATGTTGCATTTCGAAAAAAATGCTAATAACTTGATTTTTGAAAACTATTTTATTAAAATTTAAAAAATCGTGCAATATTTCTTATACCTAGTATTCTAGAAATATTTAGTTAATTACCTATTCTCTAAAAATTCTATATTTACACTTATTTAAATGTGCCCTGATTCTATCACTTATACTATCTTTCCATTGCTGGCGGAATCGCAATGTAAAGCGTATTGCATAATCTCAATGCTGACGGATTTCTTCCGCTTCCATTACAGAATCAGGGCTCTGACGATACTAAAAGAAATATTGTATCTCCCATTTTACTAAATAGTTGATAAAAAGTTCAAATGGAACATCATGATATTATTTAAAACCCCTCAAGCCCTGAATGCAGTTCAATCACGTGTTGGATGTTGTGTAGTTTGCGATGACGAATGCGAGTGAACTCGAGTGAGTGTTGAAACTCGCGTACTTCTCTGTGAACCCGCTGCAAACAATCCTCTCATTGATCGCGGTACTCGCGGAGTTCTGACCCCCGAACTGCACATCTAATCAATCACAACACTCGCTCGCTTCCTGTCCATGCCATCACATCACTCATCACTCATTGCACAGCGTCGACAAGTAGACCGACAAGAAGATACAAAAACAAATCGCGCAGTTTAAACATCACAAAAGAATGAACAAATTAACGAGACAAAACGCAGATATTTTTTTGGAACTTAAAGGAAAATTAAATAAATGCGAACAAAAAATAATACAGCTGATTCGGCCGCATGCTCATACTATAGGTGCTATAGGTAGACCAAAAAAGACCAAAAAGCTACCTATAAAACAAACAAAAATTATTTATATTATAAATCAGTGAATGAAAATAAAAAATATTTTCCCTAAAAAGTAAAATATAATCGAATAATCACATCATCACAGTAGGTACTACCTATATTACGAATTAAAAATGAAGAACATATCACACACAACTGATTTTTAAAAATTAAACCAACACGAGGAACCATTTTAGGTACAAAAATATCAGGCACGCTAAAATAAGACTTGTTAACCCCATGACCAACTATCGCAACCACACCCGCTTACTTAAAAACATAAAAGGAACAGGAACATTGAAAGGAACATTGATATCCTTTTTTGTATGCTTCTCAAAGCCTCCACAAGTTCTTTAGCTGCATAATAATGCGTACACGACGATGTAGGAAGCTGATATCATGTGACAAACCGAACTGTTACGGTCAATATTCTTATAATAACAGTACAATTTTGTGAAACGAAGAAATAATTCCTCTCCATAATTCATGAAGTACTATTTTTCGGCTACGCCTCCAGCCTGTGTAATTCCACGTCGGTGAGACTTGAATACATGAATGTTAAACTGCGGAGAGATCTCGCATGCAACCTGAAGCAATGTCATTCTCATCAGCAGCATTAGCAGTAAATCAATCAGCAAGATGCGATGTCATTGGATGTCAATCATGTCGGGCGAAACAATCAGACCCTTGGCGTCAAGAGTCTGGCTCCAGAGGACTCCAGAGATTATACAGACATTCTTATGCCCCGTCTTATGTTATAATGTCTTACCAGCGGTCACGTGCTTTTCTTTGAAAATAGAAAATTTCAAGTTTGTCCGATCAAGTTTAAAATTTGCTTGGTAATTGGGACCAACATTTCACCAATTTAAAAAAAAATCTAGCAAGTTGGTTACGAGTTTCAAGAGTTATAGACATTTTGAGTTCATTTTGAAATATATTGGTCAAAGCTGTATCCAGAAAATATTGGGCGCCTTGAGTTGTAAATCATTTGTTCTGTCATTTACAGCTGCTCTTCATGGTCTATAAAACAGCAACTCGCACACAACACACACCATCTCTTATCAAAGCTTTATACCAGAGCGTTTTCCTAGATTAACAACTGGATTTGATGGTTTGACTGTTTTTAAAACTAGATTTATCAAGTTGTTCAGCTTGTATTCGACAGTGCGTGTTTACACATCAACAAGGCCAGCCGCTAACACAGGCAGGATGCAGTTACTTAATTCATTAAGATAACAATACGTATTTAAAGCACATCTCAATCAAGCTTAGGGTGGAATGTCAGGCATGTGCAGTTCATAAGCTTGCTGGGGGGAGAGGAGGGCCATAGGTGTTACGTTTATTTTAATTATTATTTTAATTCCAAGATTTGGGGGTCCAAAACAATGTAACAGTTAATTACAGGAAACTGGTTCTGTGATATCCACGATTAAAGTTCGTCAACAATTAAAATCACATTTGATAATGATGGGAAATGAAAATGCACTACACGGCAGACTGGACTGGCGCAGAGTTCCAGTAAGAACCGGCCAATTCGATTTGACTTTGTGCATTTTCCTCTGCTCAATTTCTTAGAGTAGTAAGCGATTTTTGTGGAGTCAAAGCTGTTGAAACGTAAACATACCACATAATGGAGCCTTTTTATGCAGATTATATTCCTTTCCCCTCGCGGTACAAGATAATAATAAGTAATACATGTTGAAGGAATGCCCTTCTACCATAAGTGGTGTATAATATGACAAATGTATGGACACGTATTTCAGTATCGGTAAAAACTGTACAATTTCAACTTGTAAGCGTTTATAAAATCATTCATTCTTCTCTACTTTATGATCTTTGGAGACATAAAATATGCAAAAATCCTAACTTTCTTATGTATTAAATAATTGTAATGTATGATTTGTATTGACTGCCAGTCACAATGTCTCACACACACGACAAGTGCTCGGTCAGCCGAGGTCAGCCAGAGCCAGTGGAATGCGTCGCGCGCCCTACATACTCCACTCCGAGATCCAACAAGACAGCGAGACAAAACCCAAACAAGTTTCGATTTCATCAACGCGTAGCGGCAAGAAAGTTGGCGGCCCCGTGAGAGCGTTCACAGATCCTTGCCGATTGTTTCCCACTCGCTGCGGAAACAAACACGGGGCTGACGCAACTGCAGTTGTCACTCACTCCTAGAGGTGGCGTGTGGCCCCGATACATGCAGGGGGGGGGGATAACAAACACTGCCTAAATGGCAGATCAAATTAATTGCTTAGAATTAAAGTTTAAACAGTGAAATATTGGTTGATAGTTATTATAGATCCAGTTTTCAAATGCCATTCGTGAAAACCCTTCAGAGTCAAACATTTTCCATTATCGAAATAGAGAATATTTATGTTGATATACTTCATTTACATGTGTAACTGTCATAACTGTCTGTGTAGCTGTCAGTCAGAATATTTCATGTATCCTTCCTACACTTATCAGAGTTCTAATTGTCTATGAGTTTTTGTCACCGTCAATTGGTATATGTTACGAAGTTGTTGGCAGAAATGAATCACTTCCGGCGACCTCACTGTCTCATTGATTAGTGGTGTTGGACGCACTGTACTGCAACTAGGCTAATGGTGACGGACAATGATGAATGTGTGAGGATGGACGGTGGGAAGAAGGTGGACGTTGCCTAGCAGTAGCGAACCTTCCCATCATTTGCCTATCAACTGAGGGAAAACACGAAATATTCAAGTTAAAATGTGTTAGTTTCTTCAAATGTTTAAATGCCCGGTTTAAATACCCAGTTTAAATGACGTGCAGTAGTTTAGTGAACAATGTTATTCAAGATGGATGGAAAAACAACGATCTTTTCAGACTCCAATTGATGAGTAGTAGAATGTAAAGCCCAACTAAATAAAAAGAAGTACAAAGTTTCCCCGAGGTGTTTCTGGATGCTAATGAAGTACTTCCTAGATTGCTTGAATTCGGATAAAACCACCCCTCCCCCCCCCTCCCCCCCCACACACAAAATACCGATATGAAAACTGAAATGAAACTCAGCAACACATGGAGGATCGAAGATCGAGAAAAACTCCCCTAAAGATAATCTCCCCTCAAGTCAAGTCGGAGTTGTCTCAACGAAGTCCTAATGAATTCTGCCGGGCCTGAGGCGGCGCATTTTCCAATAAGCTCGGCAGACGCAGTGGAAGAAGAGATTACTTCTGGAGGAGGGGGACTTATTCCTGGCGCAGGAAGAGAGGCAGGGAGGGGGGAGATAATTAGCGGGGGCGAACTATTTCGAGGTGCGCGTTGACGACGCACATGGCCAGTGATGCTCAAGGTCGCGCCATGAGATATGAGAAGATGCGCGCAGACATACGTGCCGGGATAGTTACAAACCAAGCGCGAGATGCGCGCAGACATACGTGCCGGGATAGTTACATTACAAATAAAGCGAGTGCCTCTCATCCCATTCATACTTCGAGACCCTCTAGTCTCTATAGATCAGGGGTCAGCGGAAGACGTCAAGAAATATTTATAGCAATTTAGAATAGAACGACAGGAAAAAGCAAATAATTGCTCTACATTTGGCATTGCATTTTGCACGATTTACTTCGTATGTGTACACTGAGGAAGCAGATTTCTGTAGGTACATCTTCCTACTTGTCAATTTTTTATGGATTTTTGTGTGTGGAAGAGTGGGAAATAATTTTGTAATTGTAACAATTCTTTTCTTCCTATCTCCCAATTTATACGATCAATAAATTAACAACAAATATTTAATTCACAACGTATTACCGTTGGTATTACTACGTCTAGAGCTAAGTGTTGGGGATACGCGACTACAGAAGTTATTTGAACGGAACGTGGAACAGAAATGTTGAGGAACAGCTGGTTTAGATTCTTCTATTCAAGTTACCATCGATCAGAGAAGAACCAGGCACATCCCAAAGACGTGTTGCATGTAGCACAATGGAAAGAGATTTCAAATGAACAATCTGCACTCGACAGTGTGTCTATCGGCAAGATACGACGCCATGAGTGTTGAATATGCAAATGTGTTCCGTCTGGAGAGCAAGGTGTATCGGCGAAGTGTTCAGATCCTCTTGGTCAGTTGACCTTGCTAAACGCCGTGTCATCTCGCGCTGACCTCCCACGCATGATGCCCATACAAGGTCAGACTGCACCACACATCTCGCACATCATGCGTCAACTCGGCTGACAACAGTTGGCGGAGCGCCAGTAGCAGACCAAACACTCATCATTGTTAAGTATTGGGACTCACGAACATCTTCACTATACAAACAAATGTTATACAATTCGAATTTTTTAACTATGATAAATTTTTAATTTCAAAAAAATAATATATTACAGTTTATTTAATTTAATGTTCAACTATTGCAATTTTGTGTATTGCCAACTTGACTGTAATTTTTGTGCAAATGTCCATTCTTTAAAATTCCAAAATCAAATGAAACGCATGATTTTTGAAATTGAAAATTCATCTAATTCCTAATTTTTTTACAAAACAAATCCATAAAATTGTTCATATTTTTTTTTTTTAAATCTTGAAAATGTTCATAAAAATTAAAAAACGTGAGGCTTCTCAAGACATCACGCGTGCGCCAATGAAGAGATTGGCGAGGCGCCAGTCGCAAAACAAACACTCAATCACACTTCATTCGATCTGTAACTGTGTGTACGCGGCCTTGGCTCGCTTTTTCTATTAAAATTAACATTTCTCTCCTTGGCGTATGGTTAGAGACCGAATATGACGAACAACGACCCGCCCAGCGCATTGTGATGTGACTGTGAGGACAGCAACATGCAGTCGCGACATGCAAATGAGGAGGAGAGACATCTAGGTTAGAGTGAGAACAGCGGCAAACGCAAGCTAGGAACACTCCTTACACTTTTTGCTCATATACAAATATTACATTACAAAATGTTTGGGCCATGCCTTCATTTCCAGTTTAAATTACACCTAAAATATTCGCTTTCGATCTTGTCAAATGTAGGCTACCTTCAAATATTTATGTGTTTTGGGGACTGTTGTAAAATTATACCTAATGTTATTCAAATCGAATTAGGTCTCTAATAAGTATGTTATTTATTAAAATTATTTTCAACTAATTAAATATTTGCAACAGACCCGAGGCCCCACTAGTGAGAATGTAATAGAGAACGGAGGAGAGGAAACCCGGTACTACCAAAGATATTATTAAAAAAAACATCTTTGGTACTACTCCTGAGTCCTGACGAAAGATACCAAGGGGGGCCCTCACCGACGGCTGCCACCTTATCGCGGTGGTGGGGTTTGTGTTGGCCAACGATCCATTGCAGCTACGCCGGCGAGCATATGCTCATGTGTAAGGGCTACACATGCTGGACAGATCAGTGGTGAGGTCCAGACAAAGAGCAGCCAGGGTTGGCCTAACCATGTCCTCCCTTGAATTTGCGGTCCCCTCGGGCCAGCCTTCCCCCTCGAGATGGTGATCCCCCTGAAATCGGGTTCCGCCGGCCCGAATCCTTACACCCCCCCAGTCCGTCCCCATTCCGGCCTGGCCTTTCCACCAGTGCTGGACTCACCCGGATCGGGCCCGTTAGGTCAACCCCCTCCCAATGTCCTCCACTTAATTCAACAAAGTTTAAAGTCAAATAATTAATGTGCGCAATATAACCTCGTCGTTGACGCGCCGTTAAAGCCTATTAATCAATCAATAAAAGGGGGCCAACGGCTTAACGTCCCATCCGAAGAACGGTGTAACATTCACAGCACGGGCCTCCACAACCCGCGCCGTCGAGAGACTGATAACAGGTGGAGGGAGGTCGTCACACTAACCCCCAACCACCCCAGTCTCTCTGGCCCAACGGCAGCAACTAGCAAGGCAGAGTTGAACGGTCACCCATCCAACAACTGACCCCGATCAATGTTGCTGATCTGACGAGAATTGTCACCAGGGATCCACCAGCCCCCCCTCCCCCTTAACATCATGCCGTATGTGTGATTTGTTATAGATTTGCAAGGATATTAAATAAAATTTGATGTAAATATTGACTGATAAGTGATAATAATTCAATTTATACATTCAAATATTCTGCTCCGCGGTCATTCACACAGGTGATTTTTCATGAAGTTTTTACTCATCTCCCATCCCCCTGTCGAAATCCACTTCCGTTCAAGAAACTGACATCCACCTTTTTCCATACAATGAACTCGAGCAATGTACAAAGCCCTCATTCATCTAATGCGGTGCATTTCCAAGGAGTGTCGACGTCTGTATAGAAGCTGCATTGAATCCTCGAGCGGAACTCCAAGCTATGCTCCAAGCAACTGTCTGCCGGCAAACCGCAGCCCGCGAGATGGGAAGTGGCTAGCGGCCATGTTGGGCGGCGAGGAAGTGAGAACAATGGAGTCACGTGACACTTACTTGCAATAGTAGAGGCGATCATCGTGAGTAGCGTGCACGCTCCAGCCCGGCTTCAGGTGCGCCTGGATGTGTTCCAGACCGACCATTCCTTGCGTCCTCCAGAGCTCATTGACACCTGGAACATAGGGACAACAGGATAACTCCAGCCCGGCTTCAGGTGCGCCTGGATGTATTCCAGACCGACCATTCCTTGCGTCCTCCAGAGCTCATTGACACCTGGAACATAGGGACAACAGGATAACTCCAGCCCGGCTTCAGGTGCGCCTGGATGTGTTCCAGACCGACCATTCCTTGCGTCCTCCAGGGCTCATTGACACCTGGAACATAGGGACAACAGGATAACTCCAGCCCGGCTTCAGGTGCGCCTGGATGTGTTCCAGACCGACCATTCCTTGCGTCCTCCAGGGCTCATTGACACCTGGAACATAGGGACAACAGGATAACTCCAGCCCGACTTCAGGTGCGCCTGGATGTGTTCCAGACCGACCATTCCTTGCGTCCTCCAGAGCTCATTGACACCTGGAACATAGGGACAACAGGATAACTCCAGCCCGACTTCAGGTGCGCCTGGATGTGTTCCAGACCGACCATTCCTTGCGTCCTCCAGAGCTCATTGACACCTGGAACATAGGGACAACAGGATAACTCCAGCCCGGCTTCAGGTGCGCCTGGATGTGTTCCAGACCGACCATTCCTTGCGTCCTCCAGAGCTCATTGACACCTGGAACATAGGGACAACAGGATAACTCCAGCCCGGCTTCAGGTGCGCCTGGATGTATTCCAGACCGACCATTCCTTGCGTCCTCCAGAGCTCATTGACACCTGGAACATAGGGACAACAGGATAACTCCAGCCCGACTTCAGGTGCGCCTGGATGTGTTCCAGACCGACCATTCCTTGCGTCCTCCAGAGCTCATTGACACCTGGAACATAGGGACAACAGGATAACTCCAGCCCGGCTTCAGGTGCGCCTGGATGTGTTCCAGACCGACCATTCCTTGCGTCCTCCAGAGCTCATTGACACCTGGAACATAGGGACAACAGGATAACTCCAGCCCGGCTTCAGGTGCGCCTGGATGTGTTCCAGACCGACCATTCCTTGCGTCCTCCAGAGCTCATTGACACCTGGAACATAGGGACAACAGGATAACTCCAGCCCGGCTTCAGGTGCGCCTGGATGTGTTCCAGACCGACCATTCCTTGCGTCCTCCAGAGCTCATTGACACCTGGAACATAGGGACAACAGGATAACTCCAGCCCGGCTTCAGGTGCGCCTGGATGTGTTCCAGACCGACCATTCCTTGCGTCCTCCAGAGCTCATTGACACCTGGAACATAGGGACAACAGGATAACTCCAGCCCGACTTCAGGTGCGCCTGGATGTGTTCCAGACCGACCATTCCTTGCGTCCTCCAGAGCTCATTGACACCTGGAACATAGGGACAACAGGATAACTCCAGCCCGGCTTCAGGTGCGCCTGGATGTGTTCCAGACCGACCATTCCTTGCGTCCTCCAGAGCTCATTGACACCTGGAACATAGGGACAACAGGATAACTCCAGCCCGGCTTCAGGTGCGCCTGGATGTGTTCCAGACCGACCATTCCTTGCGTCCTCCAGAGCTCATTGACACCTGGAACATAGGGACAACAGGATAACTCCAGCCCGGCTTCAGGTGCGCCTGGATGTGTTCCAGACCGACCATTCCTTGCGTCCTCCAGAGCTCATTGACACCTGGAACATAGGGACAACAGGATAACTCCAGCCCGACTTCAGGTGCGCCTGGATGTGTTCCAGACCGACCATTCCTTGCGTCCTCCAGAGCTCATTGACACCTGGAACATAGGGACAACAGGATAACTCCAGCCCGACTTCAGGTGCGCCTGGATGTGTTCCAGACCGACCATTCCTTGCGTCCTCCAGAGCTCATTGACACCTGGAACATAGGGACAACAGGATAACTCCAGCCCGACTTCAGGTGCGCCTAGATGTGTTCCAGACCGACCATTCCTTGCGTCCTCCAGGGCTCATTGACACCTGGAACATAGGGACAACAGGATAACTCCAGCCCGGCTTCAGGTGCGCCTGGATGTGTTCCAGACCGACCATTCCTTGCGTCCTCCAGAGCTCATTGACACCTGGAACATAGGGACAACAGGATAACTCCAGCCCGACTTCAGGTGCGCCTAGATGTGTTCCAGACCGACCATTCCTTGCGTCCTCCAGGGCTCATTGACACCTGGAACATAGGGACAACAGGATAACTCCAGCCCGGCTTCAGGTGCGCCTGGATGTGTTCCAGACCGACCATTCCTTGCGTCCTCCAGAGCTCATTGACACCTGGAACATAGGGACAACAGGATAACTCCAGCCCGACTTCAGGTGCGCCTAGATGTGTTCCAGACCGACCATTCCTTGCGTCCTCCAGGGCTCATTGACACCTGGAACATAGGGACAACAGGATAACTCCAGCCCGGCTTCAGGTGCGCCTGGATGTGTTCCAGACCGACCATTCCTTGCGTCCTCCAGAGCTCATTGACACCTGGAACATAGGGACAACAGGATAACTCCAGCCCGACTTCAGGTGCGCCTAGATGTGTTCCAGACCGACCATTCCTTGCGTCCTCCAGGGCTCATTGACACCTGGAACATAGGGACAACAGGATAACTCCAGCCCGACTTCAGGTGCGCCTAGATGTGTTCCAGACCGACCATTCCTTGCGTCCTCCAGGGCTCATTGACACCTGGAACATAGGGACAACAGGATAACTCCAGCCCGGCTTCAGGTGCGCCTGGATGTGTTCCAGACCGACCATTCCTTGCGTCCTCCAGGGCTCATTGACACCTGGAACATAGGGACAACAGGATAACTCCAGCCCGACTTCAGGTGCGCCTGGATGTGTTCCAGACCGACCATTCCTTGCGTCCTCCAGAGCTCATTGACACCTGGAACATAGGGACAACAGGATAACTCCAGCCCGGCTTCAGGTGCGCCTGGATGTATTCCAGACCGACCATTCCTTGCGTCCTCCAGAGCTCATTGACACCTGGAACATAGGGACAACAGGATAACTCCAGCCCGGCTTCAGGTGCGCCTGGATGTGTTCCAGACCGACCATTCCTTGCGTCCTCCAGAGCTCATTGACACCTGGAAAACCCTGCTGAAAATTCTTGCCATGATCTTGCAAGATCTTGCAAGATCTTGCTAAGATCTTGTATTATCCAAGATCTTGCCAAGATCTTGCTAAGATCTTATCAAGATCTTGGATTTACCAAGATCTTGACAAGATCTTGGTAAGGTCTTTGCAAGATCTTGTATTAAACAAGATCTTGCTAAGATCTTACCAAGATCTTGGTAATATCTTGATAAGATCTTATCAAGATCTTGACAAGACCTAATCAAGATCTTGCTAAGATCTTACCAAGATCTTGCCAAGATCTTACCAAGATCTTGGTAATATCTTGATAAGATCTTATCAAGATCTTGACAAGACCTAATCAAGATCTTGCCAAGATCTTACCAAGATCTTGGTAAGATCTTGGTAATATCTTAATAAGATTTTATCAAGATCTTGACAAGACCTAATCAAGATCTTGCCAAGATCTTGCCAAGATCTTGTCAAGATCTTGCCAAGATTTTTTCAAGATCTTGCTAAGGCCCTTAGGAAAATTTCCTATAGTATATTTTGAAGTAGGTATTCCAAAGTATTATGTAATAACGTGTAGTAAACTATAGTATGTGCTATAGTACTTGAAGTACATGCAAAAACTTACTCCATAATACCATAGATTACTGAAGTAAATTCTACAGTATCGGTGGTAAACTAAAGTATAAACTACAGTATTTTTACTACCGCTGAAATAGACTGTTTTTTACTCTGGAGTAAATATACTTGACCTACTGTAGTAATTGTTGATAAATAAATAATAATAATAATTCTAAGTATGTACTATAGTGTTTTTACTACTTGCGATATATACTGCAGTTTTCTATAGTAAAGTTATAGGGAACGTACTTCACTGTAGTAATTCGAAGTATGTAGCTAGAGCAGCAGTCGCCAACCGGTGGTCCGCGGACCACTGGTGGTCCGCGAGAAAATTTTGGTGGTCCGCAGAGAAAATTGGAAGTTTACTTTTAAGTTTCCATGCAATTTATTTAATTTAGAAAAATGGCACAACACAAATGTATTGAATTCGGACATGTTTCAATACGTAATAATGCCTTTACAAAGTATCTACCTACCAACTATACGTATTCACTAGCTCTATAATGAAAATAATATCAGTTTCCGAGTATTTTTCCAATACCTATAAGAGTTATTTTAAACGCTTTTTCTGGAAAAAAAAGTTGGCTGAAATAGCGTAGAAACGCGCCAAATGACTTCCTGAAAACCAAAAATTTCCGGGGCTAAGCGCCCCGGACCCGCTTGGTGCTGGGGGGCCCTCCCCCCAGACCCCCCATTGTCTCCCTCACCAATCGTATTTCCCGTCATACGTATTTTACGCGCCTGAGTGGTCCCCGAGATATAAAATTGTCATATAAGTGGTCCGCGAGGTCCAAAAGGTTGGCGACCGCTGAGCTAGAGTACTTTGACTACAGACAGAATAAGTTTGCTATAGTAAGTTCTATAGGTAGTATATATACTTCATTGAAAATCTATAGTATCTCATCTGTAGTAAAGAAAAGTGTAATCTACAGTATGTTTACTATAGCCGATTTATATTGTAGTTTAGTAAATTCTGAAGTATCTTCATTGACTTTTTACTACAGTATTTGTAGTAGTAAGGTATATAAACTACAGAATTTTTACTTCATTGACTTAGAAAATTTGCACCACATCACCTAGTAAAATAAACTATAGTAATTATACTACAGAGCGTGAGCTGATATATTTCATGGGGAAATATCACAGATCAATTTACTTTATAAATAAATCTTAATATTTATCGTTTCTCCTATTTTATCATGTTAATAACAATATAATGATCCACTAAATAATATAAATATGTTCACTTAAATATGAAAACTCAATATGATCACTATTAGCGCAGCTAAGTCTTGTCTGCACCGGTGGCCTACTCGGTAAGACGCTCGACTACGGACCACGAGATCGCAGGTTCAAAACACGGCGGTTCCACGGGATTTTATAATTGAAATGTGTAATCAAACCTTGTCCAATACTTCAGAAGAGGTTTCCCGAATGCAAATGAGTATTCATAAATGTAGAAAATTTTATTTTTTTATGAAATTTTAACGTTTTTTTGGCAGCAAAATGTACAAGATCTTGCCAAGATCTTGCAAGATCTTGCTAAGATCTTGCAAGATCTTGCTAAGTTCTTGCAAGATCTTGCCAAGTTCTTGCAAGATCTTGCTAAGATCTTGCCAAGATCTTGCAAGATCTTGCTAAGATCTTGGCAAGATCTTGCAAGATCTTGTTTACAATATCTTGCTAAGATCTTGGCAAGATCTTAGCAAGATCTTGCTAAGATTTTTCAGCAGGGAATAGGGACAGACACTGGAACATTAGGGACAGACACTGGAACATTAGGGACAGACACTGGAACATTAAGGACAGACACTGGAACATTAGGGACAGACACTGGAACATTAGGGACATACACTGTACATAGGGACAGACACTGGAACATTAGGGACAGACACTGGAACATAGGTACAGACACTGGAACATTAGGGACAGACACTGGAACATTAGGGACAGTACCTGCCGTTGATTGAGGATACCCTGCTGAAATTCTTAGCAAGATCTTGGCAATAGCAAGTTCTTGTAACATAGGTATCTATTGATAATTTTATTGTCTAAATCCAAAAAAATTAAACAATAATTAGGTAGGTATACAAGATCTTGCCAATTTTTGCCAAGTTAAAGCATAATCATGCCTAAATTGGCAAATCATCTCGCATATTTTTATTAAATATAGCCAACCCCTTCTGCAAAATATTCCTTTAATAAGAACTTGCCAAGATATTGGCAAGATTGTATAGCAGGGGAAGAACACTTAGGTAGGTGCCTACATGTGGAGTGGAAGGAAGCGACAAAGATTTGGGAAAGATGCGCAGTCAATTGACCAAAATACAAAAGACTAAAAACACTTTTTAACTAGTACGACGTTCAATTCTAAAGAGTATAGTAATAATCGGTACTACCTACAAGTATTGTAGGTACAATACCAACAATATTGTCTTTCTCAAAATGCACACTCCTGGACAAAATAACTGAGCCTTTGAATGGTAAAACGAGCAATTTTTTAGATCTTGCACGTGTTTTAGCTTGATAGGCCTACTGCCATAAAACAAGACTACCTACCTACCTAGAGGTAGATTTATAAAGTTGATTCGTTAAATTTTTCGAGATGTTATTTGCCTCGTCAATTCCCAATCCCATCCCCAGTTGAACATTTTGTGTGACGTCGTATCTCTGCTCCTGACCTTTCCCCAGGAGTTTAGTCCCCACCTTTGACCTTTGAGAGGCCCGCGTCTGGAGAACTAACTTCGTGTGAGGTGCGTCGATGATAAAGTCAGCAATCAGAAGTTATCGCTATCCAGAGCATTACCTTGCGTGATTTACATTTAATTACCTCTACTTATCACCATTCGGTTTCAAACTTATTTCAATGTCAATCGTAATCACACGATAAGAGATCAGAATAAGGAAGGAGTCTGAGCAATTTTATCAACATCGCCAAAATTTCGAAACATTCAACTGATTCAAAGTGTGAACTTAAAATTTGATTTGACTTTAGATGAAGACAAATAATAATAGATTGGCCATTTGAGGTCTATAATCAAAGGTGACAAATATTGAAGGTAATACTTGAGGATCTTGCTATGACATTTCAAGTTCTAGCTAGATCTTGCCTAGATCTTGAGATAGATAAGAAAATTATTGACTTGATCTTATTAACCTATAGTCTGTATGTACAACTACAAGATAGCTTTATAGATAGGTAAATTTGGCAAGATCTGCATGCACGTTTTAAGAAATAGGGGAAATCTATGCTGAAAATCTTACCAAGATCTTGCCAAGATTTTAGGTAGGTAGGGGTTATTTGCTACCTTTACCTGTACTCTGTTTACCACCCCTGTCTGTTTAACAGCCTGTGGTGCTGTTTACCTGTACCCTTAGGTAGGTAGGTACCTAGTTACCATTCATATTTTGAATGATTAGAACAATTGAAAAGTGATGACGTTATTTAGGAACCAATATCACAAGAATCTACCTCCTCAGTCCTCAGGGTGCAGCCAATGCTCAATGTACAAACAACCTGTTAGTTCAACTCCCTCCCACATCACCCACATCACCCACATCACATCGCACGCCAGCAAAACATCAGCGAGTCAATCAACAGAACAGGAGAAATTCAGATCATCTCCTGATCTTGCTTGGCGGAAACATCATAATTTCACCTCTCAACACGTCTCTGCCGCATCCACTCCTTGCAAGTGGTTTTAATCTAAATAAACATCGGTAAAATGTTAAAATAGTCGTTGGCCTTGGTCTTCATCTGCACCCACTCAGATGAGATCGCGATGAGCGTGATTATCTTTTGGCATCGGCAAACCGCTGGCGAGTGAACCCAATTCAACAAGCCATGAAGTGTTGGTACATCGAGGAATGTAGCTCAGACTCAGAACTGTGCTTCGGACATGGCATGAAATTAACAAGACAGTATTATACTGCCAGTACCACTAGGTATCCATATTAATGAGGGCTAAGCCGAATATTATAACCTCAATTAGGGATTGAATAATGATTCTAGTATCTAGACCCGAAAAACTGTGTTTTATATGGCGGCAATTGGCAAATTAAATCAGTTTGGATCCCAAGGTACATTTTGCTATAACAGCTAAAGAAGGGGTTTGATCTGACAACACCATTGACGGTCAAAATTTTATTTTTTTATTTTTGCTTTTATAATTGGTTCGATTAACAAAGCTTGATCAACAAAGCTTCAATCAACATAGAACATGTCCATAGCGTACAGAAATTACGAAGTTCATTAATTTCATAAAATATTGGAAATTCGCATTATTTTAATGATTTTACTAGAGAAAAGTTCTCATTAGGTAGGACCTAACTCTTAGCCTAACTAAATAACATTTTTACTTATTTATTTATTTAAATTAGTTACCTTTTGATTTAACAGAAATTGGTAAATTAACCGGTCAATATGTACGTAGGTATAGGTAAAAAGTAGGTATAGTAAATTTTATTTTCAATGCCTCTATGTTTTATCTACAAGTTGTAGTACTTTGGTAGTACCTACCACGTAGTTCTAATAATAAAAAATACAGCAATTGTAGGTAATTAGGAAAAAATGATCTTAAATGCTGACAAATAAATTACATCTCCTATGACAACCTATTGTTCAACGTCTTTAAAACTCAAATAATAATGTCATGACATTGGGAAGAAAGTGTGTTTATTTTGACATCCACTAATTAACAATGGGACGTAATGACAGTAGGTTTCTATAATAATCTTATCCGTGAAGTAAATCTCCGCAAGGTGCATTGCTCTGTCTTGTTTATATATGTCCGGCCATAAATTAAGTGAAGTATGTGAATCAGTAAATGTGGCTCTAGCAAAGTTCAGTGTGTGGCTTAGATTTAATAAACTCAAACTCAATGTGAAAAAAACTAAATGTATGCTTGTAACTTCATCACTTATGGCCAAAACTAAATTCATGACAGTAAATGGAAATGTACAGAATAAGTGGATTGTAATTGAAAATGAGTATTTGGAATTTGTTAATGAATTTAAGTATCTAGGAGTTATTATAGATCAACATTTAAATATGACAAAAAATGTTGAGTATATTGCAAAAAAAATGGGGAAAAAGGTTGGTTTCTTAGCACGAATAGGTACTTATCTGTCTAAGAAAACAAAGTTGTTAATTTATAATACTATTGTGCAACCTCATGTAGACTACTGTAGTACGCTTCTATGGGGAATTGATGTAAAATGTTTAGATATGCTGCAAAAGATACAAAACAAAGCATGTAGGGTTATATTGAAATGTGATAAGAGAACGCATAGAGTAGAAATGTTGGATGTTCTCCAGTTATTATCAGTTGAACAAAGAATAGCTGTTAATTCATTAACTTTTATTCATAGATTAGTTAATGGCGATTTGCCTGAATACCTGGAGTATTGTAAGAAGGATGAAAGTGTAAATATTAGATATAATACAAGAAGTGCCAATGATTTAAATGTGACTAGAGCAAATAAGACTAGGACGCAAAGGTCCATATTTTATACAGGTATAAGACATTATAATAAATTAGGAAATGAAATAAAAAAGGAGGTAAATGTAAAAATATTTAGAGAATTATGTGCTGCCCATGTTCGGGATATTTTCCCATTGGAATAATCTACAATATGTATTACTGTTAGTAAATTAGATTATTTAAGTATTTAAGTATTATATTGTTAGTATAAATACTTATTAGTATCTTTAACTGCTGTTATATTATGTAAGTTGTATCTTCCATGTATTTATAATCTACCAATGTATACAATAGCCTATGAAGGCTAAATAAATAAATACAATACAATACAATACATTCATCTCCAGCGATGTCCAGCTCTGGACCATGACGACCTCCAGCTAGGTATATGTCACGCCCACACATCCAGGGATTCCATCCAATCCCAGCCCAAAACCCAAGAAAAAATCCTTCCGACCATACTGCACCAAACCATCTTACGTCAAACATACTCGAACCAAACCCTGAACCTATCCATAGCTCCATAGCTGGACAAACGCGTTGGGTGTGTTTACTTTAAAGATTGCATAATGAATGAGAGTTGTGGTCTTACCTTACATTAGGTGTGCGTGGAAGACTTCCTTATGTAGCGACAAGCGAGATGAGTGTAAATCCAAATAGACACTGATAATTACTGCGTTCAAACAAGTCGCACAGGCTTTAGTAACATGCTAACGACGAAGTATTATTGATTCAGCACGGAAACTAGTAAATAATTACATCTGTCACTTGCACGGCACAACAAGTAGAACCACCATCCAACAAGTTTTCTCGTAAACTGAGATTAGCGCCAGGTTGTCGCGCAGCGGGTACAAAGTGAACTGGCATGATTTCAAGGAGACTGTGATTTGCCCGCCAAATACGAAGCTCGTGAATGAAGTGGAAGTAAATGGAGACTTGATACTCTATTCCCTTTATCATTTTACCCAAAACGAATTATTTCTAAAAATGTTTTTTGACAATATTATTGAGGTCTACCCACATAATTCATAAACAAAAGTTTACCAAATGTTGGGCCGCCATTTTGTTTTTATCAAGTGTTTTGTCAAAATCACCATTTAATTTTTAGCTTGGTTAACGTAAAGGAAATTTTTACTTTTAATATTTTGTATTTTTTTTCCAATGTTTTGTGCTACTCAAAAAAAATAATCAGCTTGATCGCATTTATTGCTGTCCAATCATATTCATTCAAATAAAAAAATAAAAAAAAAAAACGGTGCTCTAGACGAGTTGTTATTTAAGTTATCGACTTAATTTTTGCACTGAAATATTCCTCACTTGATACACTTGACTATGACATATAAAAAAATTACCGAAATCGGCTTAATATAACCATTTTTTTCCCCAACAACAATGTCGACATATACATTGAAAAAAACTGATTCCACATTTAATTTGAGATTTAAAGCACACGCTAAATGAAAATAAACATGAAAAATTACTATTTTGATCCGTTAAATATAGTTAACGAAAATAAATTATAGACGCTTTTGAGCAGCCATTTTGTTTTTACAGACAATTTTGTGGAAATCGCGTATTAATTATCATTTTAATAATGTTTGAATTTCCGGTTAATTTATTACGTGATTAATTAGTGTTGAAAATATACACAATCGAGAAAAAATAATGTTTGCCGCTGCGTTTGTTGTTAGGCAGGTAATTTATATTTTGCAAATAACCTCAAATAAATTAAAACGGCTCTAAAACGACAGCGATTTAAGCTATTGGCACAACATTTTCAGAAATTGTGCATCACGTGGTGCATTATGACATATTAAAAATTTACTTCAACCTAACTATTGTGAAAAAAACTAGTGATTAAAGAAGGTCGTTTAAAAATATGATAATTATTATTGTTTTCCAAATTTTACTGCAAATTTTTAACGCCGATATAACTGCGACACTTTAATAAATGACAATTTATTATTCCACCTAAGCAACTTATGAACGAAAGTTTACCAATTTTTAGGCAGCCATTTTGATTTTACAGATTTTTTTTCACAAAATTATCAATTTTTTAAACGACCTTCTTTAGTTTATAGTTTATTTCCTACTCGTAAAAATTCATCAAATCCGCTCAAGGATCAAATTTTTTCGAGAGATACGCGCCCCGGACCCACGTCATCTGGGGCCCATGGGGAGCTGGTCTGTGTGCATAGGAAGTCACGCTGTTGGAGGAGGGAGAGGGGTTGGGGAGAGAAGGGGGCCTGTAGCCAGTGGGACGTCACGTTTTGATTAGTACATTAATAAAGCCTTTTAAATTTCAGTTGATATGAGTAAGGACGGTATTGGCAAAGATATTATTAAAACTCACGTATTGGGGCATAAGATTTTGCTAAAAACGGTACTTTCTCGTACCTTTTACAGTCAGACAAAGTACGCTATTTAGGGGGGTTGTGGTTTTGTGACGTCCGTTAGCGGAGAGGATTTCGAAAAGTGTGCCACTTATTTTGTAGCCCACATTTGTCTTGAGTCCTCCTGCCTCAGTGTTGAATCCAGACATTTTTCTCGAAAGGGGCACTTGAATAGTTGGGGGTGGCATATTTTTGGGGTACTTTTTGGATGTTGGTGTTTCGGGCGGAGGGGGGGGGGGGGGGGGGGGTAGAGTTAATTTATGAATATGCTTGTAGTTGTACAAAGCACAAAGCAATTATTATACGTAATATATTTTGAAAAGTCACAGTGGAAAACAGGGGGTTCGGGGGCATAGCCCCCGAGAAAATTTTTGATCAAGGTCATTCGTTTAGGTACAATTTTGAATCACAGTGTATAGCTATTTTGGGGAATTATAAATTGCAAAATATACAAAAATTGGTCGAAGAGATTTAAGAATAGGTAAATGTATTGAACTTATCAGGATATGCATGTCTGGGGTGCATAGCCCCGGAAAATTTTTGTAATTTTGTGGAATTTTTTGAATTTTTGGAATTTTTGCAATTCTAACCGTTTTGGAAGGTTTTAGACATGATCCGTCTATTTTTACGTGTTTTTTTCACATATTATTTTGAAAGTATTTTGAATAGGTATTTGTGCCGGGGGGGGGCACATGCATACCTCGGGGGGGGGGGGGGGGGGGGGGGGGGGAGTGCCCCCCAGGTATGCCTGGATTTAACACTGTCGCCTACAGCACGTTCTACAATGACCTTTCAGCGCCTGAGGGCAAATGCCAAAATACAAATGCCTATAAAATGCTGTATACGTAGTTACAGCACTTAGAAATGTGGATTTTCTTTAGGTCATCTATTGTTTTGAGGTGAGGAAGAGGTAGTGTCAGAAAACTAGACAAAATTAGCGTGGAAAATATGAATTCTAAAAGGAAAACAGATTTTTCGCTGTTGAAAATTCCTTGTAGAACAAGGAAGGAATACAATCTAACGAATACAATCTATTATCGCTCATGCGCACGCGTTATGATATCTGCTTGGGGCTTGTCTCCACCATGGAGTTGCAGTACTATTATTTATATTTATTTATTTATTGGTGTTACTCTTACATGCGGAAAGGCAGGAATATGCCTTCCCTGTGGCAAGGAATACAATTTATTAAGAGTTAAGATTATAAATTTTTTATATTATAATGTATTTATACTAGGAAAACGCTCAGTGTAACGCGCTGGTGAGCGAGCACGGGGACGTGCAAATTCTCGAACCGGAAATGAGTACACAAGCACAGAAAACATATACATCCATATTGAATTGAAATATAATCACTCAATCAACACAACATATTATGCTTTACATTGAAACTTGAAAATAACATCTAAGCATCCTGGTAAATATAGCAAATCAGATGCAATTCAACTGGCACTGGAAAACATTCATTTTGATACTTCATTACTGACAGATATGAAACATGTTAATAAGTTCATACGTTCTTAACTGATTGGGATGAAATTTTGTAAAATAAGAGACAATGTTGGTCTTAATAATAATGCAAAATATGAGTTTGATCTGAATTATCGAAGACCGTTTTCATTTTTCAGCCTATCAGGAGATATTTATTTAAATTTTAACCAATGAATGGATTTCAAAAAAATTATGGCCTTCAAACAGAGAAGGCTGGCTTTACATGTATGCAAAATTTCAGCTCGATCAAAGAAAAACTCTGACCTGTATGTATAGCCAAAATATGAGTTTAATCAGAATTATCGAAGACCGTTTTAATTTTTCAGCCTATCGGGAGATATTTATTTAAATTTTAACCAATGAATGGATTTAAAAAAAATTTGCGGCCTGCAAACAGAGAAGATTGGTTTTACATGTGTGCAAAATTTCAGATCGATAGGTGAAACGGTGCGACCTGTGTATCGTCTATTAACAGACAAAAAAAAAAAAACAGAAGTCCGTGCCAAAAGAGCCAAAAGGAGACGCTCGCTTCGCTCGCTCAATAATATTTTATAATATATTTATATATCTAATCCATGTCTCCACCACCAGATCCTTCATTGTTTTCTTTCGTAAATTAATTTATACAAATTGTCTGTGCCTTTGCAGAAATTTGACATTTAATCTCAGGCCACGCTTTTTGGGAAATATCGCTTTCCCACCTCCCTCAAAGGGGAGGGAACTACCTGTACGTTTTGAGTCGGTACGAAATAAAATTGATAGGTTAATATAATATTATTAAAAAATCAAACATCAAAAAGATCTGTTCTCGTTTTAAGGTTTATGGATGGTTGCGAAAAAAAATTATTTGCTTTTTTACCGAGGAAAAAATAATTATGGAATCATCAGTAGATGTAGAAAAATCAAAAATTCTTATTTCAGCTCTTGTATAATTAATAATTGTCTTAGATAATAGATTATTTATTATTTATTTTTTAGGAAATTTATTAAAATTTGTCGAAATTTTTAAATGAACTCAGACGTAGCCGCGTGTCGAACTCGGCGAATCAGCTGGGGAGCTGGTACTTGCTTTGACCTTGAACAATTTCGTGCTCACTTGCTGTCAGTTCAGTTGTCACTTGCTTGCACCGCTTTCACCGTGGCTGTCAGTCAGTTCACTTGTTGAGTTCCGAGGCTTTACTTTAGTAATTATAAGAATGAGTTGTTAATAATGGAAAACAAGGCGAAGCTCACGAATGTATACACAAAGCCGAAACCAATCCTGACATGTGAGTGATAATATTATATACCTACCTAGGGGGCGTACTTACATGCCTATTCTTTTATTCGCCCATCCTGTGATTTCTTGTGTTTTGTAACCTTACCTTAGCATGTAACCACTTTTATTAAATGTAATATATATGCTTTTAAATTGTTTAGATGCTGGAGATGTCGGGTTGTTCACGAGTCTAGCTCCGTCTATAGTTCAAGCCTTACCACAAGAATCAACCGAGTGGAGACGATCCTACGGCCGTGTCACAAAGTCCGTTCACGTAGAAGCTTCTTTCGTTCCCTTCTCTGGGGAGATTCTACCTCGTGATGGCGATTGGCAGCTTATCAAGCAGCCGATGTTCCACATTTACTGGACGGAGTGCATGGACGTGGACGTTTACAAAACAACAGTTCGAGACGACATCGAAGCTTGGCTCAAGACACTTGCTCAGCACAACAATCAAGACTGGTTAATTGTTCTTGTCGAAACTTACGACATTCGCAAGAGCAATAAACTTCTACCAAGAACAACTGTCATAGATAAGATACGAAGTGATTTTGCTTCTAAACAAGGTGATCGATGCATATCGGTTATAAATCCAGTCCGGTCTGAATCTCGATCTGCGGAGTCGTGGCGCGGGCTCTTGTCTCGCATAAGGTTGCTGCTGTTGACGGCTTACAACACCACTTTGCTTCGATTTGAAGAAGCAATCCGTGATCAGAGGGAGCGCAGAAATGAACCAGGATGGTGTTTCTGCCAGTACTTTCTTCTGCAGGTTAGTTACGATTTAACGTCTGCATACTCATATCTTGCAACGGAAAGTAACGACTTGATGTTGCCAACAGGAGGAGATGGCGTTTGTCTTGGAAATGCTGGGAGTTTATGATGAAGCGCTCGTGCAGTACGACGAACTTGATGCTCTCTTCACACAGTTTGTTCTCAACTGCAATGCGGGAGGTGAGAAATCATTTTGAGTTACGAGAACACTGAATTACGTTTAGAGCATTATGGAGTCCAATTACCTACCCCTAACAACGCCAAGTAGTTCTACATTCTGAGTTGATAGAATTGTTGGTTAGTGATAGATTACTGTTCAAAATATTAGGTAAAGAGGAGGAAGGTAAAGAGGAGGATCAGCCTACAAACTGCTACTTTTTTACACAAGTGACTATCGTTGGAGACAATGACTAAGCTACAAAGTTGTCATTTACAAATGAAATGCTCAAAATCCATTAGATAAAATCTCTTTTTTTGACAATGTATGCACATACTTTTGACCTTTAATTTTCTGAATTTTCCAAAATTGGCAGAACCAATTCCTGTTCATTTTTTCTACCTGTTCATTGGTGATCATTTCCCCTTTAATTACCAAATCTTTCTCTCAGTTCCAATGGTTGTGACTCGGAAGCTAGCTGAGTGATCCTCTTCTTCACTCTTCTCCACCAGCCTCTTGTTCTCTGTTTGTCTGTAGAGAGTGCAAGCTGGTTGAGCACCTTCCAGGACCCCATGGAGACGTGGACGGGACTGTCGCTGACGACGTCGGTGAATCAGGAGAAGCGAGATGTGATCAAGGACTGTAAGACGTCTCTTCTGGAGTTCAGATGCTACTTGTTCTCTCGTCAGTGTGCCATGCTGCTCTTGACCTTGAAGCCGTGGGAGGTAATGACTCCTCGCACGTTAAATCCATGTCGCACTATACAGTTTGAATAAGGCAATTTCAATTGGTACATTTCAAATAGTAATCGTCCCATCTCCAGTTGTTATGATAGAAATACTAGGAAAATGCTCAGTGTAATGCGTTGATGATCAATAGCACTGATTGTACAACACTTGAAACTGGATTTCCTTCCACAGAAAACATAATACAATTAAAGAGCATAACACAAACGACTAATCAATAATAAATAACTAGGTACCTAGTATAATTCATTACCTTGCTTTTCAATGGTACCTACTTTGAAAGCTATTTTTACACTCTGGTTCTATAAAAAAAACGTATTATTAGAAGTGATTGTGGTCCATTTAGATATTTTTTGTTATGCGGCACCTGCAAAACTAACATAAATAAATTTGACGATGAAACCATCAGACCAATCTAGCTAGAAATCATTAGGCAACCAATCAGGATAGTTATTAATCTTTTGTGAAAAAATTGGCCTGATCCATTGCCTATTTCGTTTTACCTGTAATGAATAAAAAACAAACAAACACACAGAGATTCGAGTCATGGTCAAATGGAGATGCTCGCTTTAAAATGTAAAATAATTATTGATGATAATAATAATAAAATAGGTAGTTTCTGTTTCGTCTTCTCTCCAAGTGCTTCACCCGAGTGTTCTGTTCAGATTGCTCAGCGCTCGTTGCCGTTCCTCCACAACTGCTGCAACGAGCTGTCTATCCTCGAGGTCAGCTGCCCCGAGGGCGGTCTCGCTTGTTGGGTCTTCCTGTGCTGCCTGGAGGTGCTCTACACGTGTCAGCGATTTAGCGAGAGTGACCAGGTACGATGAGCAATGAGTGACCAGGTGGGTGATGAGCAATGAGTTACCAGGTGAGCGATGTGTGACCAGGTACGATGAGCAATGAGTGACCAGGTGAGCGATGAGTGACCAGGTGGGTGATGAGCAAGAGTTACCAGGTGAGCGATGTGTGACCAGGTGAGCGATGAGTAACCAGGGCGATGATGATTGATTATGTGGAACAATGTAATTTTACAACAAAGACTTGTTTCTTTGTGAATCCTTGAATTCTTTGTAGTTGTGAAAGGATGTGCAAAAAAGAAGTAATACCCTCTATAGTCAGCTTAGCCTTGAGAAACGCAAGCCATGAATGGAAAGTGTACAATGGCGACTTAATTTGTTCAACAATAATATTGTGACAACACTTATTTTGTAAATTTCGCTTCCATCTTATTGACTGGTGGTTTAAACCCTGTCACTTTGGCTAAGGGGGGAGCACTCAAGCAAAAATAATCCGTTATTGATACATTTGTAAGTACTTTATCTTATTCGATTTTTATATTTTTGACTGTGATTAGGAAATCTTTGTTGAACATAAATACAAATCATTTTTTGATTCATGAATTTAAGTGCATAATTGAATTAAAATCCAATAACATGCTGAGATGAAAACAATCAATGTGACAGTTGAACTCATTCAATTACTGTCCGATTTCCACAAATTAAAAAACGATTTCTATCTATGTTCAACAAGGAATTGTAATATCAAATAATAAATATGAAAATCGTGTTTATAAATAAGTTGCAAAATAATAAGATTCGGATCATTCGCTTCTCTGCACACAAACCCCCCCTTTGGTAGCCCAGATTGGCAGTAGTTTCCTGCCTAAAAGCGTGCTGGCCGGACAGGAAATTACTGCCAATCTGGGCTACCAAAGGGGGGGTTTGTGTGCGGAGAAGCGAATGATCCGAATCTTATTATTTTGCAACTTATTTATAAAGCAGGATTTTCATATTTATTATTTGATATTACAATTCCTTGTTGAACATAGATAGAAATCGTTTTTTAATTTGTGGAAATCGGACAGTAATTGAATGAGTTCAACTGTCACATTGATTGTTTTCATCTCAGCATTTTATTGGATTTTAATTCAATTATGCACTTAAATTCATGAATCAAAAAATGATTTGTATTTATGTTCAACAAAGATTTCCTAATCACAGTCAAAAATATAAAAATCGAATAAGATAAAGTAGGTACTTACAAATGTATCAATAACGGATTATTTTTGCTTGAGTGCTCCCCCCTTAGCCAAAGTGACAGGGTTTAAACCACCAGTCAATAAGATGGAAGTGAAATTTACAAAAGAAGTGTTGTCACAATATTATTGTTGAACAAATTAAGTCGCCATTGTACACTTTCCATTCATGGCTTGCATTTCTCAAGGCTACGCTGACTATAGAACTGAACTATATTTTTGGGGTTTTGGACTTTCTCATTGAAGATAGAAAAAAAAAATGTGTCTCTATAGGCACCGAGTGTTCATACCCCCAGCGCCACTAGCAAGAGAAATCAGCAAAACTGTGCAGCGAAGAATCAGCAATTTTATAGTCTCTCATTGGCCGTGGCCATAGCAACCGATAAAATCCACAGATAACTAGGGGTGTGCGAACCGGTTCGAAAACCGAACCGAACCGGTTTTGAAGGTTCGAAAATTATTATGAGAAGTTCGAAATAGAACCAATTCGAACCTTCCCGCCCTTTTTCCCGCGCGTCACCACAGCCTTCTGAATTCGAGATTTTAACCTCAAATGGCGTCATTTTTCACGCAAAATCGCGTATATTCTTCTGCAGTAATCAATCTTTAGTTAACTATGTTTCAGTTCAAAGGTTTGTTATTCACGAAATTTACATTATTATGTCATAAATACATGTAAAAATTAGTGATGTTGATGATCCTAAATAAGTTATATTTATTTTATGTCTCGCGTCATGAGAGTACTATTAGCCCATTTTGCATAAAATTATTGACATCATTTTCGTTACCTTCCTCCCTAATTAGTTGATGAAACAAAGAACCGTTTTTAGGCAAGGTGCAAGCTTACAAGAACAAATTGCAACACAACAATTTATAGTATAAAAAAACACTTCATTACAATTTTAAACAACACCTGTCTCTGTCAGCAGCAATAGGTATCTGGAAGCATTTTGAAAACAGCCAGAACGTGTTAAACACATAACTTTCTTAAAGATTTTGTCCAGCATCCTATTGAAAATGAAATGCAAATAGTATGTATGATAAATCCATTCATGTGTGTTAGTTTCCATTCACTTTCATCCTTTGGATTTCATTGAAAGTTGTTTAGTAGCACTGAAAGCAAAAATCGATTATACACCTGTAAAGGTTCGAAAAGGTTCGAACACTTTAAGGTTCGGTTCGAGGTTCGGTTCGACTTGAAAAATCAAGGTTCGCACAACCCTACAGATAACTCAAAATAGCTCAGAATTGGTAAAAGAGAGGAGCAAACTAATAATTTTATCAGACTCAGTGGAATTTTTAACACTTCATACATTTTGCACAGCGAAATTAAATTTGGAGTATTATTGTAAGAATGCAAACAATGAGTAATGTTTACTAACTGCTGCAACTAAGGGTATGAGGATCATACCAAGAGTTGCTTATTTATGCCACCCATGGCGCTGTTTCTCATTTTCAGAAGCAAAAGTGAGTCAACACTCGGTGCCTGTAGAGAAAATATATTTTACTAATTGGTTAATACACCCATGTTGTTGTTCGTAATCTCTTCTCTTTGAGTTTCATTAACATAGTCTACCATCTAGACTGAAATCACTTGAAAGTGGCCCTGGCTGATGTTGATCCCCCGCTATAGGTGGAGGCGTACTCGCTGTACACTGCCAGTCTGTGGGCGTACGCTCGCGACAAGCTGCGAGAGCTGGGAGATCTGTGCGGCTGACCCACTGTCTGATGTTGATCCCCCGCTATAGGTGGAGGCGTACTCGCTGTACACTGCCAGTCTGTGGGCGTACGCTCGCGACAAGCTGCGAGAGCTGGGAGATCTGTGCGGCTTGACCCACTGTCTGATGTTGATCCCCCGCTATAGGTGGAGGCGTACTCGCTGTACACTGCCAGTCTGTGGGCGTACGCTCGCGACAAGCTGCGAGAGCTGGGAGATCTGTGCGGCTTGACCCACTGTCTGATGTTGATCCCCCGCTAAAGGTGGAGGCGTACTCGCTGTACACTGCCAGTCTGTGGGCGTACGCTCGCGACAAGCTGCGAGAGCTGGGAGATCTGTGCGGCTTGACCCACTGTCTGATGTTGATCCCCCGCTATAGGTGGAGGCGTACTCGCTGTACACTGCCAGTCTGTGGGCGTACGCTCGCGACAAGCTGCGAGAGCTGGGAGATCTGTGCGGCTTGACCCACTGTCTGATGTTGATCCCCCGCTATAGGTGGAGGCGTACTCGCTGTACACTGCCAGTCTGTGGGCGTACGCTCGCGACAAGCTGCGAGAGCTGGGAGATCTGTGCGGCTTGACCCACTGTCTGATGTTGATCCCCCGCTATAGGTGGAGGCGTACTCGCTGTACACTGCCAGTCTGTGGGCGTACGCTTGCGACAAGCTGCGAGAGCTGGGAGATCTGTGCGGCTTGACCCACTGTCTGATGTTGATCCCCCGCTACAGGTGGAGGCGTACTCGCTGTACACTGCCAGTCTGTGGGCGTACGCTCGCGACAAGCTGCGAGAGCTGGGAGATCTGTGCGGCTTGACCCCCGGCCGAGGCGAGCCGTCCAGCAAACAGCTTCACACTGTGGTCGGGCTGTCGGCCGGCATGGGAGATCCCGAGGCGACCCCCGACGTACCCACGCCGACAGACAAGCTGCGGGAAGCTCTCTCGTCCAAGGCTGCGTTCAAGAGGCAATATCTCGTACGTATTGTTGAGCGAGCGTAGCGAGCGTCACCACGTTACTCTTACGGCATTTTCTCTGTTTGTTTTTTGTTTTTTGTTTTTTTTTGTGTTCACTGCCCAGGTCAAACCGCACTACTAATCGATCTGAAATTTTGCACACGTACTAACGTAATCTATGCGGTCTCTGGGATCGTTTTTGAAAGGGATCCTGTGATTGGTTCAAATTTAAAAAAAATTATCTTTCGATTGGTTGGCCCGTTCAATTTGAAATTTGGATAAGTCATTACGACCAACATTTTGCCCAATCAAACAAAATTGATTGCCAAAACCTCCAAAACCTCCCATTGGTTAAAATTAAAAAAAAAAAATTAATGTGTTTTATTAAATTTAAACTAGAACCATGACCGATCAACTTAAAACTTTCCTTGGCCATTGGGACCAACATTATAGTGTATTTTTGACTACTTTCAGACTATTCTGTGTTTAAATCCAAAAGTAATTGACATTTTCCGGACATTTTGCGTGTTGGCTGTCACATTTCTCGAAAATGTTGATCACGGCTACTTTGACTCTTCAGTTCTAATCCAAGGTAGTTGAGCAAAAACTTTTAAACGCATATGAAACTAATAATTACCGTTCAACAGATCATAACAGATCGATCTGATATTGTGTACACACACTAATATCGTATGAGTGGTCCCGGTATATTTTTTGAAAGAGATTCTGTGATGTTTGAATATTTACTGGTAACGTAGTTCAATAAAGGTTCAATCGATCAACTTAAAACTTTACATGGTTATTGGGACTAATATTTGAGTGATATTTGGAGATTTTTAAACAAGTCTGTGAAAAATTCAAGAATTATTGGCTTTTAATGATATTTTTGATAGACGCAGAATTTCGGTTCGAGGTGTTGCGCGTATCCGTGCTCGCTCATCAACGCGTTTCACAGAGCGTTTTCCTAGTCTAATCAGAACACAGTCACAAGCGCTCACCTAATTTCCATCATGCTGTGTACCTACGGAGTTTTAATTTTTGTGTTATTCAATACCTCTTCCCTTAGGGCACTTGTGTTCTCAGAGCCGACTTGCCAAGTCCGACACTCCACAATTCTTCAATCTCTTCTTCCCAAGTTTAAATCTAAGAGACTCCACATCTAGGTCCTTTCTAATCTGAAAAATATTTCCTGAACACTCTACAATACGTATTGACTTGCATACTCTTAAGTGAAAAGTGTAGGCAACACAAACTGTGCACTATTTTATTCGGCAGGTATTCGCGTTTACCAGACCCTCTAGGCAGCGCTAGTGTCGATGCAAGATGGTCGCTCAAAATCGTATGATTGCCTGCTCCTAACAGGTGTCACGTTGCGGTATAATGTTCTTTTATTTATTATCTCGAATTATGAAAGCATCGGCAGTAGAAATATACTCTGTTATGATGTTGCTAACAATTTTCAGCAGCTATTATAATGAAGGTGGGGCCATATTAAATGCGAAACATTTAATAATGTGATGATATAACCGCGGTGTTTGAAGACTGCAGTTAGAATAGAGTTCCTCTGGCTGCAAACTTATATTTTACATATTAGTTTGTATGTATTGTTTGTTTGTACATGAAGTCGTTATAAATATTTATATAAATAATGTCTTGCTCAGAGGTAGAAGGGCGGAAGTCCATTTTAATGATTCTTCAGGTGAGCTTATCAGCCGTATAAACCAGTATTTCTTGGCTCATCTAATCACATTTGTAGTGGTGACATGAGCCATTATGTAAGAAATTGATAGAGATTGATTACATTGTTGACAATGTCCGTATGTTATGTACATTTTATGGCTGAATAAACAATACAATACAAAACAAAGTGCGCAACGCAAAATCGAGTAAGGGGACTTCCGCCCTTCAACTTCTGATGTAGAGGTAGTACAGATGTGATCGACGGCAAGGATCGATGGCGTTTTAATTGTCTTATATCCATGTAGACAATATCACATCACATGCTACAAAATTTGTGTAAAATCATATATGCAACACAACTGCTTTCTATGTGACCTTATGAAACCTTCCTTTTCAATGTCTTTTAATCATTTTTTGCTGGAACTCACGATTAACTATTTACAGGGAGTCACCAATTATTATTTGTCATTCATTATAAAAGTATTACCATCCCTCAGATCAATAAAAAATTATTTAAATTTCGAAAGTAAAATTCAGAATTTAAAATAACAAACTATAGGTAGGTACCTATCTAAGAAACTATTGAAGAATAACAGGACTGAACATTCGAATTGAGAACTTAAAATTAATCCAGAATTATGTAACCTATGAAACCTTATTTGCCATGATTAATTAATTTACTTGTAACATTAATAGGAAGTGCACACGAACATTTTACTTTGACGGTTTATTTCCAATATTGCAGGCATGTGCCCATTTGGACAGCATAACGGCATTCTTCGAAACAAATGCATAAACAAATTATACCGAGCTTTATTTTGGCACTGCGGAACAAGGGAATATCTGTTATCAATCACACATGAAGAATGGGTTCAATCGGAATGCTCCTTTACAAACTATTGTAGAGTAAATACTGGTAGAAATTATACGAAAACGCATGCTGAGCTGCCATCCTTGCTGTGCCAATACGGTTTTGCCTAGTTCAGTCGTCTACCGCCAGGTGCCACCCACTTCGCCGTTAAACGCGAATAATCTCTTTCTGTACTTATTGCGAAATGTAATGCATTAATGGTAATGCCTACTACTATTAAAGGTTTGATTATGAATTACATAGCAACAATATTTCTGACTTTTTAGATCTGTAATTGTACTATCTCATTTGACTAACTGATTAGGTAAACGATGTAAATGAAACATGTTTCCTCCCCCAATTTAAAAATTAATATTTTTTTACTCTTTTTTTTACACTTTGATCTTGGAGCAGGATTTCCAAACCATACCTACAATGAACTTAGGTAGGTAATGAAGTAAAAACATGACCATAACACCAAGTGAATAATGTGCAGGAACTGGCTGAGCTTGCGATGGGGACGTACAAGCACATCGGTCGCCTGCGCTCCGCCCGCCTCGTCGGTCGCGACTTGGCGGCGTTCTATCTCCAAGCCGGAGAGACGTTCAAGGCCACGGCGTTCCTGGGCGACGCGCTGCGCACCTTCCACGACGAGCGCTGGCCACGGCTGGCCGGACAGACACGGCTGCAGCTGGCGGCGTGCTACAGAACACTGCAGGACAGAGAGAGGTGAGGCACAACGTCTGTTCTACCAAATACCAACACTCTACCTCCACCAACCCAACACTCTACCAACACTGTAGCGTTGTTGTGAGGTTCCATTGAATCACAATCCCTTCAATTTGGCAATTTTAACGTTGGAAAACACCAATAAATGGACAGAGTGGTAATCCTTATCAATCTCATCATGTACAGTGGAAACTCATTAGTACGTTTTTCAAGGGACCAGAAAAAAAACGTATTACCGCGAAAAACGCAATATTGAAACTTGATATAAAAGTGCTCAGATTTCGAAAATATCACTTGTTTAAAAAAATACAATTTATTTGTTTAGGGGCTGCACCATATACAAATTAATATCCTTGTAGAAAGCCTGAAAAATCTGTAAAAATCCATATGTCCAATCCATTTATTTGTTTTGGGGCTGCACCATATACAAATTAATATCCTTGTAGAAAGCCTGAAAAATCTGTAAAAATCCATATATGTCCACTTAAAACCATTAAAAAGATGTATCTGGCATATATCTGGAGGGGTTGGGTTCTGGACTAACAGCTGAGGATGGAATGGTAATTCATTTCCCCCCTACTGAAGGTCGACCTGTTTCCCCCATCCACATTCCTCGCTCCAGCCGCTACTGCACAATGTAAAAACATTGACTCTTGCCGCGATCTTTTTTTTTTAAATGGCGACGCAAAAACTTACTAATCTTAGTTATTTACTTCAATGGTCTAAATGTATGAACGCATTAACGAGAAAAACGTGTTATTGAGAAACGTACTAATGAAATAATTTAACATTGGCTCTTATGGAAGAATGCCAGGACCATGAAAAAAAAGTGTATTATCGCGAAAAACGCAATATTGGGAAACGTATTATAGAGGTTCCACTGTAATAGAGAATGCGACTTAAAATTTTATTGTACATTTGTAAGTATCTACACTAAAAATAATTATATACAAATGTTTTACCCGAAAAAAAATTGTTCATAAAATAGGTACCTAATTCAAATTTCATGTGACATTTTGTCGGGAAAATCTATGTGTGACATTTGAGCCCGTTGATTGCATTTCTAAGTCCACAACAATGTGTTATACTATGAGTAATGGTGAATACTTTGTTGCCATGGCAATTCTGAGCCCCAGACGTCAATGACGATATTACTGTTAAAAATCATTTTATAATTAAGTGATATCTATCGATCTTTCTGTATCAATTACTTGAAAACTATACGTCCCACAATAATAATGTTTTGTTTGTCTCTACATCCTCGACTTATTTGGCTTTATATTTGGCTTCCAGTTAATTAGCAAGTTTCTTGTGACGATGAGATGAGACAATGCTAATGTTTGCTTGTTTCCTGCAGGTTTGTGAAGACGGCCTGCAAGATTGCCAGCTCCGAGGATCTGCCTGAAGCGTTGCGGAAGAGCTATCAGGAGGAGATGATAACAACGTTGCAGAACATTTCACCAGGTAACTCTTCTATCTTGACAACACATTCTGTCATCTGGCTTCATTATCTTGGTGGGACAGCATGACCTTTTCCATTCATCCTTCACGCTCTTTCTTTAAAGAAAGCCTTTCAAGCAGGTGAAATCTGTAGATATTAAGTCACTACAGAGAATTTATGTTTGGATTGGTCATGAAAGTTTTGAGTAGAAAAGTGATCTTACACACATGACTGCTAAATCCAACTTGTAACTCTGAAAAACTGGGGGTTTATAAAAAAAAAAAAAAAAATTGTTTCCAATAGATTGCTGGATGGCAATCAAATAAAGAGCTTGACTTGATGTTTCAAAGTCGATCATCTTACAGAGAATGGAATATACTTATCTGTTCTGCAGAAACACCACTGGAGTCCAGCCTGGAAGACTGCTTCCAGCTGGAGTCCGTGAGCGTGGAGCATGCCACCGTGATCGTGAAGGGCTCGGTGGTGTCGGTGACTGTGAGCGTGCGGTGTCTGTTCCCGGTGTCGGTCGCCTGCACCGAGATCCAGCTGGGGCTCGAGCGAGGAGCCGACAAGAAGCAGCCGCCTCAAGACAACGCTGCTAAGAAGTGAGGCTCGTAGGGACACTTCTTGTTCTTCACATGTCCGGCTGACATCGTTTTACATGTCACCAGATTGAAGGGAAACCTGACACAGTACAACATTAATCTTCTGATCTAGTCTTATATGTACTCATGATCTGATCGCAAACAGAAGTTATAATATGTCTTTATAAAGCCAGAATTTGGTGTAAAATTGCAGCCTACAACATAGGTATCTGAAAACATTGAAACTATAGAAACAGGAAACTAACAGATACGAATTCCAAAGAGTGGAAGTCAATGGTGCAAGTTTTGACAATTCAAGACGAGATCAAGACGAGACGAGGCTCCATCTTGGTCTTTATATTCTGTTCACTGGAGCATATCGACTATGCCATCGAGATTTCCAATGTTTTGTTATTTTTACGAACTACATCACACCAACTTTCTTTGTATCTCATGCATGGAGCATCCAAAAATATGATTTGTATGGTGGATGTATAAAGTAGACAGTCCTGCAGACTTCCCAAATGTTATTTTTTTTGTGTTTGGACAATTTACATTCTTTTCTTTTTCATCACAAACTTACAAAACTTGCAAATGTTAACGCATATAAATTCGCATCCAATATGAAGGCTCGCTCATCAACGCCTTACACAGAGCATTTTCCTAGTCAATTTCATCACCGTGTTTTCTGGTCTTAACATGGAGATGAATGTTGCAGGAATGCGCTGGGCCCTGTGCTGTGCATGGTGGAACACTTCGACCGCAAAGAAGACAAGAGTCCTAGTCTTAACATGGAGATGAATGTTGCAGGAATGCTCTGGGCCCTGTGCTGTGCATGGTGGAACACTTCGACCGCAAGGAAGACAAGAGTCTGTCGTCGGCGAGCATCGTCGCGCGAAACCCGCGCGAGTTCCTGCAGCGCAAGGACAGCGCCGCGATGACGACCGCGGCCGCGCGACGCCGCTGTGACGCCATGTGCGAGGTGGGGGCGACGAGGCTGGAGCCAGGGAGCAACAAGGTCACGCTCACGTACACGGTGAGTGAGCTAGCTAGATGATGAGATGATTATATAGTGGTAGGGATGTATGCGATGTCCAGGCCAAACCATTCGACCGAAATGTTTTACACACATTAACGTCATATTAGCAGTCTTGTGTATAGGTTTTGACTCTTGAACAGGATCCTGTGATTAGTTGAAAATTAGTAGTACATAACCGTTTTGACCGATCATCTTAAAATTTTGCATGGTCATTGGGACCAACATTTAAATTTTTTTGAACATTGTCAGACTAATCTGTTTTTATCTTCAAATATTATTAGCTTATGAACATTTTATGAGTGTTTGGAAATATTTGTTAAATTTCATGAAGGCAATATCAGATATAATTATTTTATCACTGCTTCTGTGAAGCATTTCATTTCTGTATGCAAATTGCAAACACAATTATCAATTTGCTTGCAATACAAAGACTCGCTTATCAACGAAATACATGGAGCGTTTTCCTAGTTTAACTTGTTGGTATGACCCAATACTGTGGGTTTGATGCAGGCGAATGAGCGTGGCGTGTACTCTGTGTGTTTGATGCAGGCGAATGAGCGCGGCGTGTACTCTGTGGGTTTGATGCAGGCGAATGAGCGCGGCGTGTACTCTGTGTGTTTGATGCAGGCGAATGAGCGCGGCGTGTACTCTGTGGGTTTGATGCAGGCGAATGAGCGCGGCGTGTACTCTGTGGGTTTGATGCAGGCGAATGAGTGCGGCGTGTACTCTGTGGGTTTGATGCAGGCGAATGAGCGCGGCGTGTACTCTGTGTGTTTGATGCAGGCGAATGAGCGCGGCGTGTACTCTGTGGGTTTGATGCAGGCGAATGAGCGCGGCGTGTACTCTGTGGGTTTGATGCAGGCGAATGAGCGCGGCGTGTACACGGCCAGCCAGGTGCTGATCATCGTGTCCGACCGCCTCGTGTTCGTGTCGAGCTGCACTCAGCCGGCCTGGCCGAGCTTCACGGTCTCGAGCGAGGCCAACTCCGTGGCCTTGAACAAGGTGGACGACCGGGACCTGCTGACCGGACTGCCGCAGGACATGGTGCTCGCGGTCAACACCGGGAGCGAGCCCATCCAACAGGTGCAGAGTATTACATGATTATATGGTGTTCGCGTGATGGTTTGTAATGCTAGTGGTCGTCTGACAATTGACTCTCATTATGAAATCCATTCTATGTTCATTTTTTTTTTTAATAAATTAGTGAAATGTTTAATACCTGACCTGACACCAAATATTGCAATATTGATGTAGCTATATACAAAATTTATTGGCAGTGGTGACGGTTTGTTCCGATGAATGTGCTGGTGGCCCTGATAAGGGCCGTTCGCGACGTTTCGAAGTCGCCGCCAGGAGATGAAGGAAGTAACTCCTTCGAAACGTCGCGAACGGCCCTTATCAGGGCCACCAGCACATTCATCGGAACAAACCGTCACCACTGCCAATTCATTACACGATGGTTCCGAAAACGTCCACGACATCAAAAAGTATTGATTTTTTGAAAAATATGACATTTTAGAGGATCTTTGATTCTTTTAATAAATATTGTGAAATCTGTAAATTTTATTTATCTGTTATTTTATATATGATATTTATCTGTTGATATTTATTTTATTTAATCTGTTTATTTATTTACACTATGGACACTACATTTATAATGTTTAGGAAAATAGGTCTGATAAAATATATAAGTATGTTTTTATTCCCAAAAGCCACATTCTTAGACAATCCGTTACAGACATCACCAAAACATAAAATGATTAATGCGATTAATGATTCACAAAATACTGTGCAGTATGTTGTGTTTGCTTACATTATGATTAGGTAGGTACCATGAAATATTGAAATCCAACTTTCGGTGAATCTAAAAAGTAAATACATCTAAGAATTTATGTACACTTGGCCAACAAAACTTGAACGTTCAATAAATCTGATAGGCTGATAAATGTAAGATCGCACCATCAGAAGTCAGTCTAAGCGATCTTATTGTCTCATTCTAGTAGGTGACCTCACATTTCAATGATAATAACAAGCTTTGATTGGTTATGGGACATGACCAGCAGTCATTCAAATTTGGTCAACGTTCAAGTTTTGTTTGGCCGAGTGTACCTATTCTAGTAAGAGTTGTACTTAATGAGTGTATTGTGATGATGCAACAGGAATGCCAGCTGGAGCTGCAGTGCTCCCGAGGACTCAAGATGCAGCTGAAGGCCAGCTCCGAGCCGATGTCCAAGCAGCTGAGCATCCGGCTGGCGGAGTCCGAGCCGTTCAGCTCGACCAACGTGTTGCTCAGAGTGCTGGCCGAACTGCCGCCGCAGAAGGACTCTCATTCGGTGGAACACAAGGTAGTGTGGCACACCAGATGTGTTTGTGGGGCAACAATTGAGAGTAGATTCACAAAGAGTATTATCTGCCAATACGGAGGTAATTTGCATTTTCTTTTACTAAACATCGTGTTTTTGGTATTCAGTCAAATTATAATACCTATGTATTCACTGATAATACTTTTTATGAATCCAGGCACTGGGCAATGATAACTTTTTAGATGGACTCCACACTAAAAAATTGTTCAAACTCAAAAACATATAATTCCACTCACTGGAGTAGGTATCATGTTACGATATCTGGTACGATCCCAAAACGTTAATTTTTTTACATTAATCCTGAAATAATAATATTATATTTGACATTTTAATTATGGAAATATGGTGGTACCTACTTGTAATATACTCCATGAGAGTTATTTTATTATATAGGTTTAGTAATCTTGAAATTGTCGTCACCTACTGCTTTTATTTTTAAATTTCTATTATTTTTTTGAAAGTAATTTTTAACTCTAATTATTACTGATGTTATTGCTTGTGTAGGTGAGCTTGACGCTGCCTTGGTCCGGCGAGGCGCGCGTGATTGCGCTCAACTTCCAGCCACCGCTCATGTCCACGTTCCGGCTGCACACTGCGCGCGCCAGCAAGTTCGCGCAGGTGGTGATCTCGGGGCTGAGCCGCTGCCGGCTGTGTCTCTCCGAGCCCGAGCTCAGTTGCCGCGACGACCGCGTGGGGCTGACCGAGCTGAACCCACACGCGGGTCAACCACTGGTACGCACTCGCGCTCACTCACACTTACAGACAAGGCAGACAATACTCTTGTTATTTCACATTCCTTGGGATATGTCATTGATAATATCAACCGTTTTGATTTGTTTATGTCAGAGCCTTCTTCAGGACAAAATTCACTAAAAAAAAGCCAATACGTTACATGTAAAGAAAGATATGTTTCGTTTCAATCGGTCAAATGGTTTAGAATTTTGAACTTTTTGCCGTTTTGGAAGAGGGGTGGATGTGGGGAGGCAAGAGGTGGAAGTGAACTTTGATTTTGGCACTTTGTAATGAATGACTGACAATTTTGGTTCAGATTGGTCAAAGGGTTACTTTGAAATATCACTAATTTCATAAGACACTCCACTCAAAACTCCCACTTTCACATACCACTATCTACTAGCATCACCTGTTGAGAATACAAGGCAGTAGCAGAATAGCAGGCTTCATATTTTACCATGACTGCTACCTGCCATTGCAAGACCTAATGATGGACCGTGCTCACCTGAAGAATCACTGAATTGGGCATCGGTCTTTCTACATCTGAGGTGTGGTACAACGTGTGTTTGCTTGTCAGATTGTGTGCGAGGGAACAAATGTCTCGTTCCTATGGCAACTGGACATCGCTCAACTTGACGGACAGACACCCGTCAAGCTGATGTTCGCCGTCAACTACGCCATGGTCGTCAAGCAGGACCATTCGGAAGACAAGGACGAGCAGCTTGACCAATCAGAAGCGATGATTGAGAGTCTGGGTCCGAACGATGACTCGTTAGAGATCGAAGCGAGAGGAGAGGAAGCGAAGACGTATCGCTGTCTCTTCGATGTCACAAACTATAAGGTATGTGAACTTTGAAAACGTTCCTTGTAATGCTTTGATAAGCGACCAGTTCAAAAAGCCATCATGTATAAAGTTGAGCTTTATAATGCTTGTTACATGCAAATTGTATTATGATTTTGTAATCATTTTATTTTAAATTAAATATTTATTTTGTTTGGCCTTGAATTCAATCGCGATTAATATTTCAATCACTTTCTATTAAATGGATTGAGATCTGATTTATGATCGAGTTCTTTTAAGTTGTGTTCACTACTTCCCATACAATTTGATTGCATTTGAGATTTTGAAACATGATTGAAACCTCGGTCTGAAGTGTGTTGACGTGGTTTCAGACGCTGTTCGTGGTGGGCACGGCGGTTGAGCCGAGCAAGGGCAGCGGAGAGTTCTGTCGCGCGAGCTCCATGTGTCACCTCGTGCTCACCGTGGAGGTGCTGAGCGAGTCCGCACACACGTCGCTCATGTACGAGGTCCTGGCCGACCAAGCCATGTGGGCCGTGTGTGGCAGAACAGCAGGTCAGTGACATGGAACCTGTTGCATACACGGCTCTACATGTTCCTGGACATTTTCACCATTTACTTCTTTTTAAAAATGTTGATAACTTGACATTCAGTAAATTATCTTACTCTTCTGCTGATGCATTGCTTAAGAAGCTCTAGATGATCAAACTTTTTATAAAAATTGTCACATGTTGATGAACAGTCTTTATGTCACTTCAACATGTCACTTCAACAAGACAGGAAATCTGAAATATTGCGGACAATGACATATACCGAAGGTGATCATAGCCTTAAGAACCTGACTTATTTTACTTAAAGTGGTGCAAGTGCTCAGCCGTTTTAGCAAATTGAATTGAAAGAGACAAATTGTTTTATAAATGGGTGTAACTTTCACATGTTCACATGATCAGTCTGATTGTATATTAGTTTAGTATGTAGCACTTGTTCATTTTTGCTTCGTGCCGTGTTAATTAGGTGCCGGTTATTCAACAAAAACCGCGCAGAACTATTCCAATACTATTGGAGACCAAACCCGTTAACCAATTGGATCTCAAATTTTAATCATGATTAGATAATAAAAACTTAGGGTTATCCCGTGGCACATTTTTACAATTAAATTTCATACGGCACCCAGCGAGACAAGAAAATAGACAGTTTTTCAACAAAAATTAAAAATTTACGAAGTTATAACCCCAAGTTTGTCTTTTATATTTTAATCGTGATTAAAATTACAAATTATTTTGTCTACCCATTTTGTCTCTAAGCGTATCCAAAATAATGCCAGCAGCAAGCGGCTAAATCACTCGCGCTTGCACTACCTTAAGTGACTACCTTAAGTCTCTGAGAAGTTAAGTTTCTGACAGGCGTTGTGTTTTCAGGCGTCATCTCTCTAGACAGCCTTGAGAAGCAGACAGTGACCTTGGATGTGATGCCGCTCATCGGGGGATTCCTGCCGCTTCCGCTCATTCGCCTCTCTAAATACATTCCAGCGGTGGAGCAGAAAATGCCGCTTGGTAAAGGTCGGTGTCATTCACAGCATGCATGTCCTCTTCACTTTGCCATACATTGCAAATATGGAAATTATACAGTTTAAATGCAATAATGTCAATGGCGGAATACTTTGTAATGACCTTTTTTGAAAATGTGTAAATTCAACCCAACGTATTCGATGTCACAGTTCTCATAAGATCACCGAGGTTAAGCAACATTGAGCGCGCTCAGTGGTTGGATGAGTGACCATTCAACTCTGGCTTGCTAGTTGCTGCCGTTGGGCCAGAGAGTCTGGGGTGTTTGGGTGTTAGTGTGACGACCTTCCTCCACATGTTATCAGTCTCTCGACGGCGCGGGTTGTGGAGGCTCGTGCTGTGAATGTCACACCGTCCTTCGGTTGGGACGTTAGAAACCGGCAAGGGCTAATGACTCACTTCCCTGATGTGCCGAGAGTTGTGAACCTCCAACGTACTTAACCTCTGACATAACGTATTGTCATCACTGGCATATAAAGTCGTTAAGGCGGCAGATGGACAGCAAGTCCCGTGAAGTTATTATAAAAGATATGTAAGAAATATGAATAGAATATTGATTGATTGCTTGGCACCTGCTTTTACCCAGTGAACACTAGGACGTACCTGGGACGTCCCCAGGACAGACTACTTACTTAGGTAGGACATCCCCAGTCCGTCCTAAACTCGGCCTAAAATGATCCCCAGAGTGTCCCCAGAGTGTCCTAATTACACAAGTTTTTCGATCCCAGGTACGTCCTAAATTAGGCGGACCTTCCTAAAAAAGGACGACACTGCCTAATTTAGGATATCCATTGTCCTAGTTTAGGACGTCATTTCCTAATTTAGGTCGATACTTTTCCTAAATTAGGATGAAACTGCCTAATTTAAGATATACATTGTCCTACTTTAGGACGTCATTTTCTTATTTAGGTAGATGCTTTTCCTAAATTAGGATGAAAATGACAAATTTAATATATAATTTTTCATTATTATTACAATAGAATGGTATTTCCTATGGAAGATAATTTTCCCCTATTGGGATGCAATTGCCATATTTAATAGACAGGTTCTATTTGCACAGACACCAATTCGCACGATTCGCATTATTAATATTCATTAATTCAGTTATAAATGTTTGCATCCAAAAAATATGGCTCCGACTCCAAGGTGACAACTTAGGTTCCAGTACAAAATAAAAGAAATACACATTTTTCCTATCATCCAATAGGACATGTCTCTTTTTGTTATAATATCTTATAATACTTGGCAGATTTTGGAAATAATATAACTTGCTTAAAAACAAACGATAAAGAGATATGCTGAAATTAAAAATCTATATTGTGAAGTCGAAGGGCAGAGTACTCTGTTGACAGTTGAAGAAACTTTTAAAAATATTTCACTAGCAGCCATTTTTAGGACAATTCTTCCTAAAAAAGGCAATTGCCTAATTTAGGAAGATTTGTCCTAAAATAGGATTTCAGTGGCAGCCATTTTTAGGACAATTCTTCCTAAAAAAGGCAATTGCCTAATTTAGGAAGAATGTTCCTAAAAAAGGATCTTCTTCCTTTATTAGGATATCCCAGGGAGGTACCCAGGACATCCTAGTAGGATGTCCTACTTTAGGCTAGGATATCCTAAAAATAGTCTGTCCCTGGGACGACCTGTGTTCACTGGGTACTTGTATTGTTGCCATTTGCATTAGGAAATATGTTGAATTAGTAGAATGGGACAATCCGCCTGAAGCCATCGTTTGTTTGTAGTTGATTAATCATTGATTTTACCAACAGATGGCAGTCCAAGACGAGCGGAGAATCACCCTCGCTTGGAGCCGTTCAGTCCCGGTCAGGTGTTCAACAGTAGCAAGTCTCAACAAGTCCACGTGCTGCCCTCTCTCACGCATCAGGACAACTCACTCAACTGACCATAAGTCCCGAGAGACTCGATATTCCATGTTCTTGAGTACTCCAAGACATGTACCTTGTCAGCGATACTCTTTTGTTTTCTCGTACGATTCCCAAAACCAAATGAATATGATTCATCTCAGTGCCAACTTCACACTCCATCGTGACGTCAAATGCAATTGTTTTTTATACTTGTCTGAACCTGTATATAACAGAAACACTTAATTACCTAATATGGATTATTATTACATAGTTTATAATTTAACCAATAATAATAATAAGTAGAGCCAGTTTTAAATGGTGATGCGCGAATTCGCGAATTGTTCTGATTGCACTATTTCTTCTACTAAAATCCATTTCATTGTGTATAGATCCCAAATCTACCATTTTTACATCGCGAAAAAAAACGAAATCCAATCCTGATTGCGATATTCAACATTTTCCGCGAAATGACCACGAAATAAAGGTTTTTTATTAAAATTACTGCTTTTGTCCCCCTAACAGGTCACACAACAACAAACGAAACCAGTTTCTTTCCATGTGCTACTCACTCGACCCCCTCCCCCTCGCCAGACACTTTGCTACCCACCCTCAAAGTGAACCAGACCAGTCTAACCAGTTGATGATGCCTCCAGGCTGCTTTGTTTTGCGCCCCCATCTGTTCAAGGTCGACCGGTTTTCCCAACCCCCCTTCCACCCTCAACCAGTCGCAACTATTTATCAATAGTCTACTTACACAGAAGGATATTTTGGAACAATTACTGCACTGAAAATTGTTGGATTGGGAAAGAAAATATCTTGTCAAACCATGGAGTTATATACCTCCATGGTCAAACTATACATTTTGCGTCATGAAATTTTAAATATGTATCATCTATACAGAGAAAATGTGGGTTGGGGAAAAGACAGTACAGAGCATTAAAGACGCCATTCTAGACAAGCCTATTTCAGTGCTAATAGTGCATGACCAATACATTCCAATCCCTCCTCCAAAGTGGCATATATGCTTTTCATCAAATTATGGTTTCTGGGGGCTATTACAATGTGTTTTATAACCAATTTAATATCACCACAAAATCGCGAAATCCCTCTTCCAGAAAAAACACAAAAAACGAAATTGATGATTTTAAAAACGAATTTTAAGAAATAAAATCACCATTTAAAACTGGCTCTAATAATAAGTGATGTATTGTTTGTAAGCCATCGGGTGTTGGTTATTTATAAAATATATGTTTCGTTTCGAAGATGTTGGATCAATCAATTTCATCAACCTGCTCCTCATCTGTAGAAATGTATATGACGCAGAGAAACTCAAGAAGTCAACATTCTTAAAAAGAAACTTGGGTACACACCTAGTAAAAATATCTAAATGTCTACTTACTTGGTTTTAAAAATCAAAACATTCAACTTCGAGTAGTAGTATCCAACTCCGCGCTGGCGCATGTTCAGACATGCTTGCTTCACTGACTGACGCCCACTCACACCTGCTGCCTAGTCAGTTGTTCTAGTCGGTCTCTACTCTCTACAGTGAGCAAAAAAAGCAAATTTACGCTATAAGATAAGTTAAAACGATTTTTAGAAGTGGATTCAAGTTTAGGTGGTTTATATATATCCTTAGACCCCTTTTTTATGAAGTTTCTATCAAGTAGGTTTTTCACTTTAGAACGTTTTTTATCCTCGTCCCTTCAAAAACGTACTCAAGAGATTCCACTGTATGCTGCTGATCGAAAACAAGCAGAGACTCTTGACCATGTTTTATTGCTGGGATGCCGAATGTTCATGTGGGAAATATCAGATTAGGAATTAAAAATAATGTCTGGTTGTAGTTTTTAGATTTATTCAAAACATTTCTTTTAATACCCAACCAAAGTGGAGAAGAGTCCACTCAACAGGGAAGACCTGTGTTCTTGGAAGTAGAAAAAATGTTAACTAGGATAAAATACATGATGGATTTAACAAGTGAGGGATGATTTTGGTTGGAAGGCACTAGGCAGGGATTGCAGCATCTATGGCTCATCACCATTCAAGATTGCAAAGTTGTGTAGAACGCAAGTTGCAATCACGACTTTACTGGCCAACTCGGGTTGACACACGTCGAGGAAGTTCAGTCTTCGAAACCTTCTCTTCAGAGACGCACACGTTCGATCCACAACCGAGCAAGCCGCTCTGTGCACTTCGTTGAACTTCTGCTCTTGCTCCGTGAGGGCTCTCTGATTGGTCTCGAACGTGAACGGTGTCAGAAGATTGGGCAGTTGTGGATAAACCGAACTGCCGAGAAGATGCTCGTCGAATCTCGTCAGTGGTGAAGAAGAGCTGGTGAGCCTCGGGAAAAGAGGACTGCGGAGGAATGCATTCAACATCGATGTGCTCCCAGAGAAACCTGCGCAAACGTCGCGTATCAACATCGTATCGTCAACGACGAGCTGCAACAATATCGTGTGTCGCTGCGCTTCAGCATTCCAGAATCTTTTCTTTTCGTCCACTTCTTCCGGAGTCCTAATATTCACTTGGCAATATCCGATCACACCAATCACACCAGGAATGTTATGCACATCAGAAAATGTCTTTGAGATTCGAGAGCATTCGTCAATCGAAGGCCAGCGAATGTATTTGCCGGCCAGGATCGTTAGGTGATAACACATATCATGGAATATTTTATACACTTGGCTAGTTTCCAGGTTAAACATCGTGGCTGCAGTGGAAAAAGGTTCCTGGTTTCCCAGAAGCCAAAAAGTTAAAAGGACTTTTTTCTTAATTGGAACATCTTTGGTTTCCGGTCCATCGAGATCGAGTCGATGTTGGAGTATCCCAGTGAGTCGATGAATAGTGCTACGGCTCAGCCTGAATATTTCTTGGAAGTCCTCATCAGTGGCGGTGAGAAAGTGTTGATAATCGGCGCCAGGAATTTCTGCTTGCTGTAGAATGTCGGTCGGGCTCACAACGAGTGTTTTCACGATGTTGGGTTCGGAATGATGCTCTGTTGTCGCGGCAACAAGAGCTGACATCATGCACACATCGACTTGCTGGTTTGACTCAACCTTGGACTTAACATATTTATAAATGTGACTTGCAGATGGTTTTTGTAGTTCATCACATGCAAATAGTAAAAGTGACTGTTTGATCTCCATAAGAGTGTTTTCTGAGAATAACATAACTTCACCTGTATCCTACCGACTACACTTTCAGTAGGCACTTTAAACAGTTTTTAACGCGGATGCTAATTTAATCACTCCCTATTTCGTCTAATTTTCCTGCATGTGGTGTTTTCTAACTTTTGTTACAAGAGCTGAGAACTGTCACTTTCATAAACATTAGGCAACATAACCAAATATCAAGGCCAAAAAACTTGCTGAAAAAAAAACACACACTTGCAAAATGGCGACCCACTAGGGTTAAGTGTTGCTGGTTTCAGTTTTCTTTATTATGTAACCTTTCATCTTCTGCGATGTTTACAAACAAGTGATTTAACTGAAGAGATACACTAAGTTACGCTGATCAGAGATATTATTAACCTTATGTTTACAATCACAGTAGGATTACGTAAGTAATCTTCACCTTGCCGAGGCAATCAACAGCTGGGCGAAAGGCAATCTAAGTCGAACAAAACAGTTTTTCAAGAAAGATGTGGAAATTCCTTTCACGACACACTAAAGATATTTGTTGGAGAACAACATCAACAACATCATTTCCCTCGGTAAAAGTTCAGGCCGAACCACAGCGGCCAATATGTATTTTTACACAAGAAGACCAATGCCATGGGAAGAAGGAAGAAAGGAAGGAGAAACAAGGCAAACGACCATCATGGGACAAGAATGAGACACAAGTTCAACCACATAACTGGATTGGGGCTCTTGGATGGGTAAATTACTTTCCTTTCGCTTGTGATCAATCGTAAATTCACAATCCGGCCTTCTAACAATGATTTCTTACTTTTTCAGAGTGGCATCCTCATTGTGGGATGGTATCTTTGTCATCCAACACATCTACGAACGCTGCTGGGGAACAACCACGGTGCCAACAAATGCAGAACCCCAGGAGAGATTCTGGTCAAGTCTGTCGCAGCTCAACCTGTCAATAACATCCTACCGAAGGCTCTAACTGCAGCCGAGGCTTCAGTTGATTCGCATTTCGCGCACGACAGCTTGGATCAGGCGGCAGAAAGTCTGTCGCAAGTTCACGGCTCCGTAGAGAATCGTCTGGCAGTGGAGCTGGCGCGACGGAAACGCTACAAGGAAGCAGTCGTCTTGTTTCGAAATGCAGCAGATCGCGGGAATGCCTTGGCTTCATTTAATCTTGGACTCTGCCACGAGATGGGTCTGGGAACCACACAAGACTTCCGTAAGGTGCGTATGGGGATCGTTGAAATATTCACAACGCGTTTGTCATGCTCAACTGTACAGTAAAGACACATTCAAAGTAGGGCTGGGAAAAACTGATTATTTTAGTAAACGTTTAAACGCCCTCAAAAGGTCCGTTTAAACGTTTAAACGTTTAGTGAGCATAAAAATGATAACAAAGATATTTATTGCCTCTCCCCCTTTGCAGCCACTTTCACGACCATGTGCCATACTTGAGAGCTTATCAACACTAGAGAACATCAACACTAACTGCCGAAATTGTACACTGTCTAAATCATTCCTTCAACTGATCAAAATAAAAATGTGTTTCTATTTTATTAATGACTTTAATGGCTGTCATTTTTCAAAATACATCCAATTTATAAACTAATCTAATTATTTCATTACTTCGCACTTTACAATTTCGCATTGACGGTTGAAATGAACACTCTAAATTGAAAAGGGAACCAAATTAATTAGTGAATTTGGCATTTACTTCAAATGAATATTGAATAGTATTCTAATTACCAAATCAGAGAAATATAGCACTGTAACCATTCACCCATGGTACAACTCAAATAAAAACGAAATAATTAGTAGGTTAATTGTTAATAGTATCAGTAAATCTGTGTCAATTAATACATGAACCACATCGATCGATACAACTCATAAAAATTATGAAACAAAATATTTATGTAATATTTAACTAAATATTCTAGTCCCACCAAATCACAAATTAATCATTTTCTGTTTGGCATTATGAAAGAATTGAATGTTTATATCATAAGTTTTAGTATTGACAGTTGAAATGAGCTCTTACCCAGCTCAAATAAAAACATAAAATAATTAGTAGGTTAATTGTTAATAGCAAACACTCTGAACAGTAATTTTTGTGTCTGTCAATTAATATGGCAGGTACCTTTTATCACATTGATTCGCACTAGGTACCTATTATGAAAATAATTAATTTTCTTAACACAATATTTAACATCTATTCTAGCGCCAAATCACAAATCAATTATTTCTGTTTGGCATTATGAAGGAAAGGAATGTTCAAAATACTATTTAACAATAACATACCTAATGGTATCAATTCACAAATTAATCAATATTAAGGCCCGTGCACAATTGACATAACCCGCAGCCGCAACCCGTAACCCGCAACCGCAACACGCAACCCGTATCACTATCTGTTCACAATTGACATAACCAAGACGTTACGGACCAAAGAAACCAAAGCATATAGAGTGAACAAATATGACGCACACATCACGGCATCATTGTTCGCAAGGCACGGCTTCCTCTTCGTCAGACATAAATAAACAAGAAAAGAACGAAAAATCCAGGAAAAATAATGACAACACAGTTTTGACGGCTGGGTTAGGTTATGCTGTTGTAAGTAGAAGCTAGTTTGACTTTGATTTTAACCTGTGATATTTGTCTATTTCCGTTTCCGGTTTTGTTATCTCATTCTGATTGGCTGCCCGTCAGAATGTGGGCGTGGCCTGACGTAGCTTACGTAAAATTGTTGAATCTTGGTCAAGTCTTGCGGGCTACGGGCTACGGCTGCGGGTTGCGTGTTGCGGGTATGTCGATTGTGCGCGGGTGCATTGGTATGCATTGTTTCAACTTTTCACGCAGTTGCGCTTACGGGTTGCGGCTGCGGGTTATGTCAATTGTGCATGGGCCTTTAGGTGTTATAAAAATATCGCACTAATTTATATTCTGCATAAACAGAATGGCAGAATGTTCATAATTCAATTGGACATTATAATCGTCTCAAATCACAAATTAATTAATATTTGGCACTATGTTACAAGCAAGGAAATTATCAACTCAGTAAAATATAATCATAATGGCTTTGGTTCATGCTTAATGCCTTCACAACCCACATAGGAACATAAATTATGATATCAAATCACAAATTATTAATTAATACTTCATACATGTAAAAGAGGGACATTAAAAAATTATTAAAGTAATACAAAATTCAAGTCTCATCCATATTTGTAAATTCAGAAAAAGTCTGACAAAATGGTATCAAATTACAAATTAATATTTCGCATGTAAGAAAAGGAACATAAAAATAATACAAAACTCAATGCTCCATGATATTTGCTGTGTTCGAGTTTCTTCCTACGCGTTTTTGTTCAGGAACAGAATCATATCCACATTTCTTGGTTTGAGGCTACTTCTCATCTTTGATACCAGGCGTCCTGCCGTAGAAAACATTCTCTCTGATGGGACAGATGTGGCCGGTATGGCCAGGTAACCCCTTGCCATCCTCGACAATCTTGGCAACACTTTCGAGTGCTGCTTCCACCACTGTAGAGGGTCGCCATCACCGAGAGAAATTTTCGGCAACATTTCGTAATGGGCAATTTCATCACTGAAATCTTGAGTACTAGCTTCCAGCTCGTGTGTCGACCCAAAGAGGTTATGGGCGCTGTCAGCTGCTGGCGATGCACTACTCGCACCAGCTTCTGTTGGAGGAAACCGCTCGCTCAGATTGATGGCGACGTCTGATTTAATCCTCTGCCGAATCCTGGCTGATACAAATGGCACATGCTTATGCCTTGGATCAAGATATGCGGCTTGTAGCATAGGACCACTTTTATAGAGTATAATGTCGTCGTCATCGATATCATCAGGGAATAAACTGCGATATCGCCGTTTGATTTCCGCAGCAACTACATGTTTGAATATAGCCACATCATTTCGGACAGTACCTTGTTCCTCGTCGCTGCCGATGTTGTCACCAATTTGTGCGGCCCTCGGTGCCAGATGTTCTGAAGCTAACGCCACAAGTATTGGTGCGGCATCGGATATTGACACTTGAAGTTCTTTAGACACTGCGGTTGTAGCGGACTTGAGTGGTTTGAGAACAGCCACCATTTCTTCAATTATTGACCACTGCGAGTCTTTTAATTCCAACGTACGCGCATCGTTAATTTTGGTGAAATTGCGATCGCTCAATAACGAGGTAATAGCCCAGCGCTGTTCTAATAATCTTTCGAACATGTCATATACACTGTTCCAACGAGTGGGGCATGATTGAATGAGTTTATGTTGCGGCAAATTTTGTTCGGCTTGTTTTGTTGCCAGGGCACTCGTAGCTTTGTAACTCCTCTTGACGTGCGCGACGAGTCGGCTTGCAGCGGATATCGTTTTTGAAATTGTCGGCGTTTCTTTGAATCCTTTTGTTATGCAAAGTTGGATTGTGTGTGCAACACAACCCAAGCTTTCTTGGATCCTTTCGCATTCTCTAATGGCCAAGTCGATGTTAGCTGCATTATCGTGAACACACGATAATAGCTTTTCAGCTATTCCGAATTCTGTAGCGATATTTTCTACTTCTTTGCGTAGATTAGATGCGTCATGGGCAACAGCCATATACCGAGTAGCTAGTACATGGCTCTGCATTTCCCAATCTTTGTCGATGTAATGCCCAGTAACTGTAATATACGACTCTGCTTTATTTGATGTCCAATTGTCAGTGGTAATAGAGACGTAATCCACAGAGTCGGCAGTCAGCTTGTCAACCAACCCTTGCTTTTTATCTTCATACATCTTTTGAATTCTGGACATGATTGTTTTTCGACAAGGCACTTTATAGTTCGGTTCCACAAATTCAAACAAACTTAAGAATCCTTTTGATTCCACAATATTTATTGGCACCAAGTCTTTCACAATCATATTAACTATCATTGACGTAATGTTCTCTCCCCTCACTTTTCCACACGGTCGTGCCGAGGTAAAAAAATCTTCTATTTTCGCCACTTTCGGTGCGGATGCTGTACTGGTTGCATTACCGTCCGGTCTTTTGCCTTTAAACTCGAGAGTTGGATGCAGTAGCTTCAAATGATTGTGCATAGCACCTGTTGAGTTAGTCTTATATTGCAATATTTTGCCACATAGTTTACACTTTACTGTTTTCTCGAATTTCTCGAAATGCTGCCACACACTGGAACTCATTTTTTAGACGCACTAAAAACGAACTCTCGATCTCGACTGACCTACAAATATTTTCAAGTACGCATCAAGCTTGTTCTCCAGACGTCATACTACTACTCACTAAGAAGATATAAACTTTCTCATGTTCCCAGCGGCTATGTCGCCAACAAAGGGCAAACATTATGTGGAACGGCATTTACTTTTCAGCCTTGAAATGGTGACGACGTTGTATGTGTTGTGGGATCGTGGCTGGAGGGGGAGGGGTAACAGCATCGCACGCATCATTCCGATGAACTGATATAAATAATATACAAAATAGGCCAAACCAGAGGGGGTTATTTTATTTTTTGACAACAGTTTTGTGTATTATAAAAGTCAGCACTTTTTACGATTAAACGTTTACCAACGTTTAAACGTTTAAACGCCAACTTGACGTTTAAACGTTTAAACGTTTAAACGTCCCAGCCCTAATTCAAAGGTTCCTATATACGGTTTCCCATACCTACAACTAGGGATGGCACTTTTACCGGTTCTGAAAAATTCGGTAAATTTACCGATAAATTTACCGGTCAGCGGTAAATTTTGAAAAATGATGGCAAATACCAAATCATGACTACCTATACTAAATACAAAAATGACCATACTTTATTATTTGACATATTTACAAAGATTACCAGTCAGGACAATAACAATACCTATAAATTAATCATTAATAATTGACAATACTGCATACCTATTGATTGGAGATGATATAGCTGATCGAAATAACTTATGGCAAAATAGCAAATTGATTCGACCAATATAGTACCTATGCCATGCCTGTGCTATTCTCCCATAAGAGGAATTGTCAATCGCTATTCTGTGTCTGCTAAACAAGCAAACCTGAACTGTTGAACAAAGATTCCACCATTGGAAGTAATCGTATAAGGAATTATCATTCAGATTGATGGAGGACAATCAAAACTCATGTAAAATATGACTAACTGACCCATTCCAAAAGAAATCAACGAAGACATATTTGGTGACCTCCTCCAATCTTGATGAAATTTGGTACACATACTAACACTATGGCATGTTGTATTTGTAATTTTTTTCAGAATTTTATTGTTCGTATTCTCCGAGATACGGAGTCACTAAATTTTGACCCTTGGAGGGGTCAAACAAGTCGCGCTAGACGTTTGCGCTAATAATTTGGCTTCTAATTAAGTTACAGAGCTGCAAGTGGTCTCATTTTACAGGTAATAAAATTATCTATCCATAGATGCCACACAAGTAAGTTCATTAAAAGTATTTATCTCGTTGATATAGCGGGTCAAATGTTAGTGAGGTCAAAGGTCATTTGCCAAAATACCTATTTTTTAAAAAATTTGAAACTTGGTGTGAATTTTCTACATACGTCATGTAGGTACAATGTCAGAAAAAATTGAGGTGGTATCTCCACAGGTTTCTGAAAAAATAATTATTGTATTCACAATTACATATAAGATAGCGTATTTGCTGCATCCAGGGCCTGTAAAAGATTGGTTAAAATTGGAGTTTTGGTCAATCTTGTGAAAATGGCATATAACTTTAAATCCTATGGATTTTTGTACTTTATGTACCTGCTGTAAGTGTTCAAAAGTGTTCTGGTTGCTTTTGCACTGTGAGCCGCTCTCAGTTTGTATGTTTGACCACCTTGACCTCCATAATGGAACTAGTAGAGGGCCAAGTGGTTTTACGTACGATCGTCATGAATGGAAATTGCCAACTATCTCACTAAATACATAATACATAGATACAAAGCCTAAAAAAAATTGTGACACCCCCCCCCCCCCTGGCAGGGGCTGGTGGGGGCTATAGTTATTCATTCCTGTAGCCGAACCGAAAAGACATAGAGGACTATTTTTTATTTAAATCTTGCCTTATTGTGAAGAAAATTAATTTAACAAAATTTTGGCCGTCATCTTCAAAAAATAATTTTAAAATGTAAGAATTTATCTACACTTGAAAACGGTAATTTGACGTACCTACTACAAAATGTCTCAAACAAAAATTGAAGTACTCATGAAATACAATAACTTTGTAATTCACCATTTTTTCTACCACCAATACTTTATGAGTAAGAGACGATTTAGGGCAGGAGCCCTATTCTATATCTTTTTTTGATCTCGTCCCGGCCGCCTTCATTTCGGGTAATGCTATCTTAATGGCAGTGAAACGAAGGCGACCGCGACGAAATCAAAAAAAGATATAGAATCGGCAACCTTTTTTGGTGGAGGAGCCAATTTCCCAAAAATAATAAAGTTAGGAGCCGCAGTTGAGGCAGTCAAACACCGAAATACACCAAAAATAATACATTGAATTAGGTACTAGTTTATTTTTGATATTTTTACGAAGCCCCTCAGTTGGGGGGAGGGGGGGGGGCTGGTGGACAGGGCGTATTTTTAGAATTTCAATAATTTAAAAGTGATTCTGGGACTCGAAAATGAACCAACTTAATCAAATAATCGTCCAATTGTGCCCCGCCGGGCGTTTTTTCTTTGAATATTAAAATTTTTTTGATTTCAGATCTATATTTAAATTATAAAGAGCTATTCAAGAACAACCAAAGAGCCTCAGGTTGCCGACTCCTGATTTAGGGCATTTTTTCTGAGTGGGATAGGGACTACACAATGTTAATTGCTCTCGGGGGGCCTTGAACGGCGTGAATTTTACCACTTTTTTTATTTGTACATCGTAGCGCCAAAACCGTTCAACGGATCTAAAAATCTAAAAGGCATATGAAAGGTACATTCTATGTGTTAACTTTCCTGATTTTGCAACAATGTGCATTATTTCAATTTTGGAAAAAAAAATCTTGCATAGAAATCAAACATATTTTTAAACATATTCAGGGGGAGAATGTACAACTAGAACACTTTTGAACAATTAAAGCAGGTTAATAATGAAGTACAATAATATAGGTTTTAAAGTTATATATGCCATTTTCACAAGATTGACCAAAATTCCAATTTTAACTAATCTTTTACAGGCCCTGGATGCAGCAAATACGCTATCTTATATGTAATTGCAAATACAATAATTATTTTTTCAGAAACCTGTGGAGATACCACCTCAATTTTTTCTGACATTGTGCCTACATGTACCTATGTAGAAAATTCACACCAAGTTTCAAAATTTTAAAAAAATAGGTATTTTGGCAAATGACCTTTGACCTCACCAACATTTGACCCGTTGTATCTACAAGATAAATACTTTTAATGTTTACTTATGTGGCATCTATGGATAGATAATTTTATTACCTGTAAAATGAGACCACTTGCAGCTCTGTAACTTAATTAGAAGCCAAATTATTAGCGAAAACGTCTAGCGCGACCTGTTTGACCCCTCTGAGGGTCAAAATTTAGTGACCCCGTATCTCGAAGAATACGAACAATAAAAATCTAAAAAAAATTACAAATACACCATGCCATAGTGTTAGTATGTGTACCAAATTTCATTCAAATCGGAGTAGGTCACCAAAAATTTTATTTAATTTTTCGTTGAATTGTTTTGGAATGACCCAACTGCTAATGTTATCACACTGAAGTTTACTTATAGTTATTATACTTAAATGTTGATATCTCCATTCATACATTTGAAAGGATTAAAAAAACATAATTTACCATTTTTTTTACCGGTAAATCAATACTAATCGGTTAATTTACCAGTAAATTTTACCGGGTGCCATCCCTACCTACAACGTGGGGATTTGAATGGCTTCTTTTGACGCTGACCCTACCTACAGGCTGTTCAATTTACTCTTACAACGGCGCTAGGGTGTAACTAAGCAGCACCATCCAGACCTTCCACCTGAATTCACTCTTTGCCAACATACACTTTCCAAAGTGAATCTGCTAACTTGAATGTGCCACCTAAGTTCTAGCTGATTTTCATTTTTTGTGTTGGTGCCAGCGTAGTACATCATTTTCGTTGCCAATCTTCGCCACCATAGTCATTGTAAAGAAGATTTGAACAAATTATATTGGTAACTTAGGTATTGTTGTACAGCAGAAACATTGAGTAGAACCTAATTTAACAAATTAAATTTGACAAGCATAGCTTCCAATATGTACTTGGGACTGTCACAGTCATGAATTGTTAGGTGCATGGTGCCATGTAAGCAAGAATGTGTCTTGTTCATTCGCCAAGCTACACTAGAGTTTACAAACACTAACTCACCTAAGGCATCACCAGCTCTAGAGGCACCGTACTGAGGCGTCATTTTCTCTGTGACATTACAGACAATGCAGCGGGTGGCAAAGATGCTGCAGTTATGTTATTGCAAACATTAAGCATTTGTAAATTCTTTATAAAAATGTGTTGGTACTAGGTCTGTTCGTCGGGGTGTTCTAAGTCTAACCTGCTCGGAACACACTGGAAGTCGTCACGGAAAAGTTTACTTATATCTAACCGTCGAGTTTTGATTCGTAATTCATGCACCTAACACAATCGGTGACGACTTCCGCTTGCTCCGAGCAGGTTCGGAACAGGCCGACGAACAAACCTAGTATCACTTGATATTTCACTAGGAAAATTGTATTGTTATTTAATATTTAGTGTTATTTCACTGCACATCTGATGAAAATACGAATTTGCGCCCTTCCTCAAGCTTTGCGTTATTTGTTGACATTTGATCGGTTGCTTGGTCACGAGATGAACCAATTAAAGGTGCCCCCTGCCAATGATGCAGATTTCTTTCACTGAGTTTGAAAAGTTCTATACACGAACTCCCACTTTCTGCCAGTCAAACAGTTCAGTAGCTATGCTTGCAGTGAACAAACAGACTTGCAACACCTGTCATCATCTGTTCTCAGGCTGCCGAGTGCTACGAGAAAGCTTCACACGCCGGCCATCCCACCGCCACCTACAACCTGGGAGTGTTCCACGTGCACGGCTGGGGCGGTTTGACTGCTGACCGCGGCCGCGCGCGACAGTTGTTCAACGTCGCGGCGCGACTTGGCCAGGTGGACGCACGTCGCGCGCTCGGCATGGAAGTCGAGCCGAAAAAGGCCGAGTCCATCGCTCAACTTGTTCAGGATATAAATTACAAATACACTTCGATGCTGGAAGTGTCTTAAAAGCCAAGTACAATGCCATACCAGAAGACAATTCAGGTTCATACAGAAGCTAGAAATTAGAATGAACCTAATTGATCGTGCTTACTGGTTTTTATGTTGAATATTTTTAAACATACTAGTAGTTAATTTACAAACACAAGTAGCGGTATTTCTTAGTGTAACTTTTTTCCCCAAAGATGACACTTGCAAAGTCTGTATAAAATGTGAGTGGCAGAAACTGTTCTCCCATGAGCCACATTCTTCTAAGAAAATCCAAGATAAAAAGTAGGGACAAGGGGGACAAGGTATTTTAATCCTTGAAATAGAAAGCATGAAATAGAAAGGCAACTGTATGGATCTTTCCTATCAAGTGGTAAGAATTCCAGATCAAATCTTCAACCCATTCATCATCAATTCTACAAAGTTCTAAGAATCAGCTACTGTTTCTTGATTCAGGAAGTTTTTATCTTCATTCATTAATATTTTGTCATCAATTCGATAATGATCTTCATGACTGAGCGATCAATCTGGATCATCTTCAGTAGTCTCAGTTTGGTAGTTTGGTTAACGAGTTTAGATGTAAACGTAGTCGGATGGAACGGACCTGAATGTAGGTATTCTTGTATCTGGTTCTTTGCTGGCACAGAGAATCGCGTTGTTGTGCAATGTGCATGTGTGTGATAAAAGAAAGGTCCCGCTCGTTTTTGCAAGAGTTATAGTGATCTCTTTATACCTGTAATTCATTAGTGTAGTATGTTTTTTGAATTCTGGGGTTAGTCAAGTTCGCTTGACTTTTCCGATAGTCTGTGCTTAAAACATTAAATATGAATATAATTTTTACTTCGTACAAATTTGTGTGTAGGTACTGTAACTAAAACTAGAACATGTTCTCTTTGAACTATTAGCAATATATTAGTATTATTACTAGTTAAGTATGTTATATAAGAATTTTATTTTGATGAACTCTAATATACGACTGTCCATTTTGGATAAATTTTCTAGATCAAGAAGACTAAATCAAATATTTCACGGATGTGGGAAGGTGTTACGTCCAAATGACGCTTTGTTTACAGTCCTTCTCGAGACGCGGTGAGCAACACGCAAGCACCAATCAGCGCTCAAGGCTAGGCTCTTTACGCGTTGGGCGCGAGAGAGTGTCAGAAATAGCAATGTTCATGTTCGACGCCCTCGCGCCCAATGCGTCGCGAGAAGGACTGGAAACGAGGCTTGAGTTAGACAGTACGAACTGTAAATGTCGCTTTTCTTGGTGGAAATGAAACGGGGATTATTATAACGTACTTATAATAGTGTTCATTTACTACACCATGTCTCTGTCTATTGATAAATAAAGAATTTTATTTGACAGAAATAGCATGTTTATTTCAAGTTATTTCCATAAGGTCTGGTACCTACCTACCTATGGAGGTACTTCACTTTTACAATAAATAAGCTAGTGAATAATATTAATAATAATAAAATGTGTTAGTATATATTTATTCAAATAAAATCATCCAGGAATTGAGAATTCACTTTTTAAACGTGAAAAATTAATTGTAGGTAACTAATTAAGTTTACAATCGATCGATTGTTATCTTAAATCTAGAATGCATTAACTGGTGCAAGTGAAAGTGATGTACATACTCTGTCAGCATTTGAACACCTGATTTATAGAAATCAAACTTATTTCTACAAGTGTAATCATCGTGCAAACTGATACAGTAAACCCTCATTATTTCGAACTTCAATAATTCGAATTTAGGGGTAAATTCGAACTAGGTGGATGGTCCCAGTGTTTAGTATAGGCTTTACAATGTTAAATAATTTTGATAAATCGAATTTTAGGTTATTTCGAAATTCGAACTGAATTTTGGTCCCAGCCCATGTTATGACTTGCATACAGTTGTTATAATTCGAACTTTGCAAAAGGATTGACAAAATAATCGCGAACAAACTTCGAAAAAACAAACTCAAACTACACATTTCCAATGTTTCCAATGGCGTCACGTCACAAAGAGAGTAGTCAAACTGCTCTCTGTTGTGTTGGGGTGGGGGAAGTGTAGGTCTAGTCTCTTTAGTATACAGGTTAGCCTACCCTGGAACACTTTAGGCGGGAATATTCAAACTTCATTCAACATTTTGAAAGCATTTGGCCGCGTATATAGTGCGAGTTAGCTTTTGAAGGCAAAAAATAATGAATCAACATCGCGTTATATCAAATCAATAGGTATGTACTAAAAAAAAAAAAAAAAAAATTATATTTCGAACTTTTTTAATTCGAACTGGGATTTTTTGGGTCCCCTTGAATTCGAATTAACGAGGGTTTACTGTATAGTTCCATTGAAAACATTTTGATAACTAATCTACCAACCTAAGAAATATGACTAGAATAAATTTGAAATTACATGCAAAGTCCTTAGCAAATATCAGGTTGTAATATACAATTGTTTAACGACCCTAATTGACCTCAATAAATAAAATAAATAATAAAATAAGCAATTAACAAAATGATTGAGTAGTACTACATTTGGCTCTTGAGGTAACCTGCTCACACATCGCAAAACAAATTGTCTGGTATGAACAAGAAAGCGATTAGTTATCTGGGAATGTTCTGACTAGGTAGGCGACTTGCGGAGGCTGTGAGGATTGTCTCACTGCTGCGTTGTGGAGCGCTGTATCGAAGTTCGAGCTGTTCGCGCTCGTGGAGGTCGTACGGAGTTCGAGATGCGGTCGGACGTGTACGACAGGTAGATGTTGGACAGGTCGATCGGGTGGTGGTGCTGCAATCAGATAAATGATTACGGACAATCAAAACAAACCACATTGGTGTGACAAGAATGATAGTGGAATTATTAAAAAAGTAACTCCTAATCAGAAAACAACATTTCGGAATCTATTTATTTCAAATTGTATTTGTATCTTATATTTTATTTATTAGGTAGTAGGTACTACACATATAATATTAAGGTCCCGCGAATGGAGAAAAGGAGGCGAGTTAGCATGTTAAATGCCCCGCAAATTCCATCTGAATCCGACATACCTCGTGAGCCCTGCTCGTGGTGCTTGCTATCGGCTGAGTCTTGCGCATGTTGTTGCCCGAGTACGCGACGCACTTGAGCTGCCACTCGCCGATGTCCTCGTTCCACTGCACGAAGCGCTCGAGGCGCTCCTCGTAGCTGCGCGGCACGAACTCCGCGATGATGGCGTCCTGGAGGCGCAGCTCGCGCGTCAGGGTGCGCACTGAGTCGAGGAGGCCTTCCATCTCGCGCTGTTGCTCGTGCTGGAGGTCGGCCAGCTCTGCATTGGCCGACATCAGCAGCGTAAAAACCTGGCGGACACACTCGGCATCACTTGGCGTACGTGTTACTCATTGGGGTTCTTTTTATTAAGTCTATTCTCTGCAGAGCTGAGGCCCCACTAGTGAGAATGTAATAGAGAAGGGAGGAGAGGAAACCCGGAACCGGCATGTAGCCTACTCCCGACGAAAGAAACCTAGTCGGCCAATGGCTTAGAGTTCCATCCAAAGAACGGTGTGACATTTACAGCACGAACCTCCACAACCCGCACAGCCAGGTTCGTTCTCAGAACCTTTTCCTGCTCTACTTGAATTTGAACCTTGTTTTAATTTTCACACCAATTGTGGGTGTGCTCACATGAAGCATGACGTCAGCCTTGATAGCTTGATTTTTATACCACTTACTAAGTACCTAAGTAATAAATAAAAATCACATGTCTTGATTGGTCACATCACAATTCATAACAAGAAGACACTGAGAAAGTATTTTTGGCAATAGTAACAGGTGTTTTTCTACGATTAATAAACAGAAACCCCAATATTCCATTGCTTTGTGTTAAATTTATGTAATCTCTGTACAAAAAGCATTATTTGAAACGATATTTACAGTTTTTAAAGGTTCAATTTGGGTATGGTTCGCCTTGAAAATTGAAGTTTTGCCCAACCCTAGCAATACATCCATGTGTAATGTTCACCTTCTTGAGCTTCTTGGTCTTGCCGGTGGCCTCCTCCTGCAGGGACGAGTACCTTTCCTCGATGTCGACAATCTCGGCCGTCTTGAGCTGCAGCGCGTGCTTGAGCTGGTCCTCCTTGAGTCTGCGCTGCTCCAGCTCAAGCGCCGACGCCTCCAGCAGCTGTTGCTGCACCTCGGCCTTCTCCAGCAGGTTCTCTCCGCCAATCAGGATCTTGCGCTCCAGGCGCTCCAGCTTCTCGCGCAGCGCAACGTGCTCGCTTCTGAACATAGCAAAACTTATTGTACTTACTCATTACATTGATTGTTTCAACTGTAAGGTGGAGCAAGCGCTTGGCCGTTTTAACAAATTGAGAGAGAAAAAATTGTTTCATAAGTGGGTGTAACTTTGATAGGATGTTTACATGATCAGTCTGATAGTATATTAGTAGCACTTTTACCATTTTGCTTCGTGCCTTTGCACCAATTGATCTCAAATTTTAATCATGATTAGATAAAAGACAAACTTAGGGTTATCACTTGGCACATTTTTCAAATTAAATTTCATACAATACCCAGCGAGACAAGAAAATATAAAATTTTTCACAAAAAATCAACTTTTATTACTACGAGTATAGTCCAGAGTCTAAAGGGTTTGACCCCCCACTAATTGCAACATTAGAGTATTTTATATCGTTGGATTCAGAAAAAATAACTGTATAACATACCAAAAGTCTACCAAAATCAAAACAGGGTGGCTGCCTCTGATTGGTCAATTAGTGAAAAACAATTGAATGCGATTTTTAATTTACAGAGTATTGTAAATACATCGAATATGGTATCGAATGAAAGCTCTTTTCAAGTAAAGTTCAGAAAAAAATATTACAAAATTCAAAAATTTTACCAAGGTCAAATATGCTCTAAAGTACCCAGAATGGCCTCTGTAGAGGTTCGCGACTTAAAATGGCTGCCGTAGTCGCATCCGTAGAGCTACAGACGTGCTTTTGGTGTCATTTGATTAAGAATACAATCTTCTGTAACATACCAAAAGTCTACAAAAATCCAAATAGTGCTAATGATAATAATTTGTGAATTAGTGAATAAGAAAATTAAACAAAATTATATAGCGCAGTAGCAAAGTAATTAAACAATGCAATTTATGATTAAATGTTCAGTTCATGCAAATATCTCATTTGTACCCTCCTGAACATTTTTGGAAGAGGAGACATTTGATTCGACCCTGTATTTTCAAGATGGCGGCCAATGATCAATGCGGCCACTGCAATTACAATATCTCAGCTCCCGTTGATACGATTTTAATTATTTTTCTTTTATATTGAAGCTGAATAATGTCCTAATCTTTTTCGTATCAAGTATTATTATCATATCTCGAACAGTTAAAAAGTTATATTTAAAATTACTGTTAATTTGACTTTTGGATATTCGTCTTTAACTGTTTAAGCCTATTTATATTGTTGTGTGTATGTCCACGGAAAACATTTTTCAAATAAAATAATCTGGCAATTTCATTAGCTGTCCTGTGATATATAATTTGTGGGTTATCAAGTCAACAGGAGCTGAGAAAATAGGTTTTAAACATTCAGAAATATGAATTTGCCATCTCGAGGGTAGGTTCATGTTCTAAAAACTCATTTTCTCAGCTACTGTTGACTTAATACCCCACAAATTATATATCATATGAAAGCTAATAAAATGTCCATAGTATCGTTATTGAAAAAAAAATCTTGAGGACATACACACAATATAAATAGGCTTAAATCATGTAGAACGAAAATCCAAAAGTATAAGTAATTTGTAATGTAACTCTTTAACTGTTCGAGCTATGATAATAATACTTATTACAAAAAAGATGAAGACATTATTCAGCTTCAATATAAAAGAAAAATAATTAAAATCGTATCAACGGGAGCTGAGATATTGTAATTGCAGTGGCCGCATTGATCATTGGCCGCCATCTTGAAAATACTGGGTCGAATCAAATGTCTCCTCTTCCAAAAATGTTCAGGAGGGTACAAATGAGATATTTGCAAGAACTGAACATTTAATCATAAAATGAATTGTTTAATTTCTTTGTTAATGCACTATATAATTTTGTTTAATTTTCTTATTTACTAATTCTCAAAATATTATCATTAGCACTATTTTGATTTTTGTAGACTTTTGATATGATACACAAGATTGTATTCTTAATCAAATGACACCAAAAGCACGTCTGTAGGTCTACGGATGAAACTACGGCAGCCATTTGAAGTCGCGTGCCTCTATAGAGGCCATTCTGGGTACTTTAGAGCATATTTGACCTTGGTAAAATTTTTGAACGTAATATTTTTTTCTGAACTCGACTTGAAAAGATCTTTCATTTGATACCATATTCGATGTATTTACATTACTCTGTAAATTAATAATAGCATTCAATTGTTTTTCACTAATTGACCAATCAGAGGCAGCCACCCTGTTTTGATTTTGGTAGACTTTTGATATGTTATACAGTTATAATTTCTGAATCCAACGATATAAAATACTCTAATGTTGCAATTAGTGGGGGGTTAGGTCCTTTTTTTGGCTTTAGACTCTGGACCTTTTCATTTTGCAGTTGGTATTTATTAACATTCACCTAACTGAGGGAATCAGTAAAAATCATATTTCACACATATGCGCACTCATCTGCTTATGAGGAATTCGAGTCGAATGAAGTTAGTCAGTTGTCAAACGTGGATGAAATTCTCGGTCTTCTGACCCTATCTTCAAAATCGGTAAGTTGCTAACGCAGCTTATATTGGAACACAGCCGGTGCAATGTGAACTGCCTTGGTAGCTCAGCTGGTAGAGCATCTGACTGGATACCTATAGGAAGTTCGTGGGTTTTGATTCCCACTCGAGGAAAATCTTTTCATATTGCAGTTGGTATTTATTAACATTCACCTAATCATAGAGATGTATACGCCGAGAGAGGCAACTAAATAGCAGCGCGGCAACTCATGCTCGTGCGACATGCGCGCGCACACAAGGCCGACGGCCGCCATGTTGCTGTAGCTGGTTTGTTTTCATTCCTGACAGCTGTATAGGACATGTGATTTTATACGATCATGGTGAAGAATAAAAGTGGTAAGCTTTTTAATTTAAATAATGTGATATCACAAACGAATACCAATTTGATTAATTGTATAAGAACAATGATAAGTTATTTGTTACCTACAAAATTATCTGAAGAACTATAAGATGAAGAAGGGGATAATTAAATAACACTTTAACCAGTTTGTCTTCGTGTCGCAAATATTAACGATTATTTTATTACGTCCAGAGATTTAACAACAAACGTAATGGAAATTCTATCAGCAATAGTGCTGGAACAACAAGATTTCAATGAGGACGATTTGGAATCTTGATCCATAAACATTGATTTTGCATTCAAAAGTCTGAAAGAAGACGACTTTATAGCGAAGTCACACAAACTTAGAATTGATGGGGAAAAAATGAAACCATTGGAAAACATTATTGGTAATATCATTTGAGCGAGCGTAGCGAGCGTCTCCTTTTGGCTCATTTGGCACGGACCTCGTTTTTTTTTTCGTTTTTCTGCTATCTGAGGATATACAGGTCAGAGTTTCTCTTCGATCGAGCTGAAATTTTGCACACGTGTTCGGACATTCTCTGGGCGTTGCAGACCCTAATTGTTTTGAAATCCACTGATTGGTTAAAATTTAAATAAATATCTCCTGATGGTAGGTTGAAAAATTAAAATGGTCTTCGATAAATCTGATCAAACCCATATTTTGGGTATGCAGGTCGGAGTTTTTCTTCGATCGAGCTGAAATTTTGCACACATGTAGAGACAACCTTTTCTGTTTGCAGACCCTAATTTTTTTGAAATTCATTTATTGGTTAAAATTTAAATAAACATCTCCTGATAGGTTGAAAAATGAAAATGGTCTTCGATAAATGAGATCAAACTCATATTTTGCATGGCCAGTAAGACCAACATTGTCTCTTATTTTAAAATTTTTCATCCTAATCAGTTAAGAACTTATGAACTTATTGACATTTTTAATATTTGTCAGATATGAAGTATAGAAATGAATGTTTTCCAGTGCCAATTGAATTGAATCGAATCTAATTTGCTTTATGTATACCAGGGGGCCTAGATGCCATCTTCAAGTTTCGATGAAAAACATAATATACTTTTATGTTGATGGCAACATGGCAACATTTTATATACCATGGCCACAATACGTTCGCCTCTTCCAATTTTTTGACCCGGCGACATTTCTACCACCACGGCTTTGTAACATTGTTTGACTTAAAAAAACACTAATCCACAGTATAAACTTAATAAATAACTAATATAACACACACAAGTCACATAATAACTAAATAAAACTGATAATGCACGCAAACATAACTCAAAACTCTCTTGTTGACATACGTCTAAGCATCCAAGTCTGCGATACGATTCAGCAACATGGCGGACAGCGCTGAGCGTGACGTCACAGCCTAGTGACAACCTTGGGTACGCCCGCCTAACCCGCAAGATGCCCCTCTCGGCGTATACATCTCTATGACCTAACTGAGGGAATCAGTAAAAAACATATTTCACACATATGCGCACTCACTGCTTATGAGAAATCCAAGTCGAATGAAGTTAGTCAGTTGTCAAACGTGGATGAAATTCACGGTCTTCTGACTCTATCTTCAAAATCGGTAAGTTGCTAACGCAGCTTATATTGGAACGCAGCCGCTGCAATGTGAACTGCCTCGGTAGCTCAGCTGGTAGAGCATCTGACTGGATATCGGGAGGTCGTGGGTTCGAATCCCACTCGAGGAAAATCTTTTCATATTGCAGTTGGTATTTATTAATTATTACTTATTAGTAATTAACAAACAAAATATTAAAAATGTACCAAGTGATAACCCTAAGTTCGACTTTCATCATTTGGTCACCCATTTCGTCTCCGATCATCTCCAATCGCCTGCAACAAGCGGCAAAATCGCACACGCTTGCAGCACCTTCAGTCATTAGTGCAGTGAAAAATATTATTAAGTGTACGTCACCACGGTACTGATACATACACGGTACATACACACACTGATGTCATAAGAGCTGTCTCGTGTATAGATTTTAACGAGATCATGTGATTGGTTGAAATTAAAAAGGAACAGTTGGACAGATCAACTTAAAACCAGGTTGATCTTCAATCTTGTGACAAAAAGCTTGTACGCGGACAAACCTGATGAAGAGAAATTGGAAGTTTGCATTAAAAATATGATTGATTACTGTCAAGCTAACGGAGTGAAATCTATTGGAATGTCAAAAATCGGGTGTTTCCGAGACAGACTCGAGTGGCCGAATGTAAAACGCATGCTAGAAGAAGCTATCATTGGAACTAACATAGCAGTCATTATCCGTACACTACCAAGAAGAAAACATCGAGGCAAAGGACGTGGTACGTTGATCCAGAACACTGAAAATCCGATTCCTTCCACAAGTAAGGACGAGAGGATCCCCTCAAGCCAGGACGATGGCTTCACAACAGTCCAAGGTAGGAGACGTAAGGGAACTAGCAGGACTTATATTGTTGGAACTGGCAAGAGTAGTGAAGAAGATGTTCTCAGACCTGTTCATCGTAATGTGTACTTCCACATTAGCCGCATAGCAAAGAACATCACGCAAGCCGATGTGAAGGAGTACTTAGTGAAGAAGTACAAAAGTAACGAGTTTGAGTGTGAGCAGCTGCAAAACAGAAGTGAATCATTCAATTCCTTCAAAGTCACGGCAAACCACATACTCCTAGCCAGCATGAATGATCCAGCCTCATGGCCAGCAGGTGTAATGGTCCGGCGGTTTTTTCGCGAGAGGACGAGGGAGACTCCACCATCATGAGAAGCAAAGAACATGGAACGACCAGACGCTTCAAAGTACTGCTGGTTAATTGTAGAAGTTTGAATAATAAACAACTTCTGTTTCAAGATCTTATAGAACTTCATATGCCTGATATTGTCATAGCTACAGAAACCTGGCTAACGCCAGATCATCATGACAACGAAATATTTCCTGTATCAGAGTATCAAGTATTCAGACGGGATAGAGGGAGCCGGGGTGGTGGAATAGCCATATGTGTGAAAAAGGAACTCTCAGCCCACATTTCAAGTGCTACAGCTGAACTACTCTGTGTGACAGTTATTCTACAGGACAATATAAAAGTTCAGGTGATTGGTGCTTATAATCCCAACAGGAATGACTATACCTTGATGGAGGAACTTCATACAACTCTATTAGACTTAAAGTGCAACACTGACTCGACGGCTCACACAGTCATAGGAGGAGATCTAAACCTCCCTGATGTTGAGTGGGACAGTGATAACCCAAGTGGGCAAAATCATGCGCAGTTACTTGTAAATTCATTGCAAAGTAATTTTAATATTATACAAACTGTTAAGGAGGGCACGAGGACCAAAACAGATGGAAGTTCTAATATTCTGGATGTTATCCTTGTTCAACCACCTGAAATATGGTGGGACACAGAAGTTGTCCCAGGTATTAGTGACCACGACGCAGTCATCCTTGAACTCACCCCATTGCACACGATTCCCAAGATGGAGCCCTTAACATCATGGCAGTACAAGAAAGCTGACCGACGTGGCCTTGGAGAGTTCCTGAGATGCAATTTTCTTGCTTGGAAATCAGATAATATTACGATAAATGAAAAATGGGAGTCGTTTAAGAAAATCATCATGCAAGCAAGAGACAAGTTCATTCCGCACAGAGTAATTAAGAAGAACAGTGATCCCATCTACTATAATGATAAAGTGAAACATCTGAAGAAAGAAGTTCAGAGAGCCTACTCACATCGCAAGCGGTCCCATGCTGACAAGGCACGTTTCAAGACCCTTTCAAACAAGTTGATTGAAGCCAAGAGATTCTGCTATGACAAATATATGGCTAACTTATTGATGGAAGATGGAGCCCCAAGAACGAATTGGAAGAGGTTTTACAGCTACATCAATAGCAAAAAATGCAGCTCAAGATCGATACCAGCAATAAAACTGAACAATAAGATACTAACAACAAATCTAGACAAAGCCAACGCTCTCAACGACTTTTATGGAAATGGTTTCTCAACGAAGAACCATAGAGCTCCTTCCATTGTTGGAGATAATTCGAATCCCCTGGTGATTAGTACTCATGGAATATGGGATGTTATTAAAAATCTAAAACCTGGAACTACTGCTGGTCCAGACGGTATCACAGGAGATCTACTAAAAACTGCAGGATCGGCAGGACTAGACTATCTACATATAATTTTTTCACAATCGATAGAAGAAAGCACCCTACCCACCGATTGGACAATGGCAATTGTCTCGCCAATACACAAGGGTGGTAGTAAGAGCTCCGTTTCCAACTATAGGCCTATAAGTCTAACTTGTATTCCATGTAAAATACTTGAGAAGATAATTGAAAAACAAATCAGGCAAATCCTAGACGAAACTCAATTCTTCACAAGAAGTCAATTTGGCTTCCGACCTCACTACTCTTGTGAGGCTAGTCTCGTGGGTCTTACACAAGACCTAGTTCAAGAAGTGGACTTCAGAGCAAAGCAAGTTGATGCCATCCTAATAGATTTTGCCAAAGCATTTGATTTAGTGCCACATGACCTCCTTATGGAAAAGATATCCCAACTAAATCTTAACAAGGAGGTCATTAAGTGGATATGGAGCTTTCTAAATAACAGAAAGCAAGTAGTAAGGATTGAAGGAGAAATCTCCCTGCCAATTACAGTGACATCAGGAGTACCCCAGGGAAGTGTTCTCGGTCCACTCCTCTTCTTGATCTTTATGAACGATCTTCCACAGTGTATCTTGCACTCCAAATTGCGGCTGTTCGCAGACGACTGTATAATCTACAGGACTGTCAACAACACCAATGACTGCGGGCAGCTCCAGGAAGACCTCGAAGAACTAGCCAAGTGGGTGGACCTGAATCAGATGCGAATCAACATCGATAAGACCATCAAGATGTCATTCAGCACTAGGAAAACACGGATACAGTACCAGTACCAGCTTGGGAACCTACCAATTGATCCCACAAAGGATGCTAAGTACCTTGGAGTGTGGCTGTCTGATGACCTGAAGTGGAATAACCACATTGATGTAACTTCAAAGAAGGCATCCAAATCACTGCAGTTCGTCATGAGGAACCTCAAAGGTGCAGCAAAGAAGGCAAAGGAACTGGCATATCTCACCCTTGTTCGTCCACAGATGGAATATTGTGCCAGTGTGTGGAGTCCATATACCATGGTGAATAAACACCAGCTGGATATGGTACAGAGGAGGGCTGCACGGTATGTTGAGAGTTCATTCGGAAACTCTCCTGGCCCCACTGAACTCATAAAATCACTGAAGTGGGAGTCTCTGGAAGACCGGCGAGACGCATCCAGAGCTATCGCTATATACAGGGCTTACTGCCATGAAGAGGCTTGGGAGGAGCTAGGTGAGCTACTGCAGAGACCGAATTACACCGCGAGAGGAGACCACACCGAGAAAATTCGTCTGTTGCAGCCGCGAACAGACACTGGCAAGTTCTCTCTCGCAGCGCATGGGATCAGATTGTGGAACAACCTGCCTGCCAGCGTCGTGGAGCCACTTCCCCAGAACAATAAAGAATTGAGGAAGAGGATGAAGTCCGTTATTCCGACATGAACTTATAAAACTACAACAACCGACGAATAAGTGCACTTAAGAACATTGACTATTATTAATAATTGAAACATGTATAGTAGCATTAGTCAAAGTTGTATCAATCAATAAATAATAATAATAATAATAATAATAATAATAAAAACTTTGCTACCTAATAATTTGGACCTACGTATTTAGGTGTTTTCAACCATATTCAGACAAATCTGTCAAGAATGCCTAGACTTCTTGATATTTTTTAGGCATTTTATGCATGTTTTGTAGGGTTGGGACTTGACATCGATTTTTCGATTTGACATCAATGTCGAATGATATTTTGAGTTTCGATTCGACATCGATTTGAATTGTTTAATCAAATAATCGTTTGACATCGTTTAAAAAAATCCGTGAATTTGCGTGCAGTATTGTAGAGCTGGCAACAGTGCCGCGTGCCCCTCAAGATCAGCTGAGTGGCCTGTTTCCGCCCTTCCTGCATACCGCGTGTGCAGTTGAGGGTGGGTTGGTCATTTGTCGCTTGCCATTTCAGCGCGTATTGTTTTTATTCTCTCGTCAAAGAATGTTTTTACGCAAATAAATAATAATCCTGCCGTGGAGACGAAGTGAATTGTGCAAAGTGTTTGGATTTGAAGTGAATATTACGGACAACATTGCTAAAGGATGTTGAATGCAGACAATGTTATGCTTCACGGGATATATTCCGGCAACAAGTCTAATAAAGCCATGAATTTGCAACTGGATTTGCAACGAATGTTTTTCATTAATTGTTCCCTTTTACATAAATAAATGGTGTAGTTTATTTTAAATGAAAACATTACTTTACTACTTCAATCATTTCCTCGTCATTTGTTGCCTTGAGGGGGTGTGTGAGAGGGACATCTCTCACGCTAGGAACGTGGCCTTGGGTAGACGCAACTGCAGTGATGCCAAATTTCGCCGTAATTATTTGCTTATTATAATTATTGTGGCTTATTATTACGATGTCAAAATTATTTCGATGTCGAAATTATTTCGATTTGATGTCGAAATTTTCACTTTGACATCGATTTAGCAATTCAAATTGAATCCCAACCCTAATGTTTTGTTTTATTTGTCAATTTTATTCAAAGAAGTTCAAAGACAAAATTATTACTGCTCATTTGACAATTTGTTGTCTTCCTCTTTACCAAGGTCTGTAGAGCAGCAGCAGCTTGCACACGCATTAACTCGCATGCAGCACAAAGGCTCGCTTGTCAACGCGTTACACAGTGTGTTTTAGTAGTACGTTAGCGATGTACTCACTGCGACTCCGTGTCTTCCTTCTCTCCGTCTGCACTCTCCTCATCTTTGGATCCCTGAGCCAGCTCCTGAAACAAGTCAGCAACATGTCCGGTGAGATCGGCAACAGTCGGCGTGGGTTTCAAACCCTCCACTCCATGAAACATCATGTCATTTACTGAGATAAATCAGGACAATCCAACTTGGAGCAGATGGTTTTGGGGTTAATGTTCAGGAGGAATAGAATAGCCAATGAAATAGTATAAGTGAGGAATGTTCAGTTGTTGCATTTAGGGAGAAGGATCACCCTCTTATCTGTCAATTTGGGATTGTGGCTATCTTGTTGAAGACAAGTTGTAGCAGGTAAAACGGGTTCAATTCTGTTTAAAATTTTTGATTTCCTAAAAGTTATTGAGCAGATTTCATAATCGGAGAAATATGTGACTTTTATGAAAGTAAAACTACTTTTAAAAACCTTCCAAAGATAAAATGATACCTAACTAAAAGTGTAAATAAATTTAAGTTTCAACAATAAATGTATGCTTTGTAAATTAAAATGAAGCACTTCTAGATTCCTCCATACAGTTTGCACCCACCTTCTTGAGTTCGTCCAGATGTTGATCGAGCGAGGCGACATCGTCATCGTCGTTGTGCGGCCCGGTGGAGTCCAGTTGCTTGCGCAGCTCTTCGATCTCGTTCTGGAACTGCTTGAGCAGCGCATCCTTGGGGTCCTCGTTGACGCGCGCGCGGTTGCGTATCGTCTTGGCACGGTTCGCGTAGCGCAGCGTGCTTATCGTCTCCTCGTAGTTGTATGACGCCGGCCCGATGTTCGCGCACTGACAAACACAATGCGCACTCAATCTCATCATCAGAGTCAAAATCATCATTGGGAAAATAATTGTATAGTCCAGCGATTATTAAACTAAGATTAACCTTAGAAGCAGAAGGTCTAAAGGTGTATTTGCCGTAATGTTGCTTCCTATTTTATTAACCTTACTCTTCAACCACAAATGCATTCGTATTGTGTGACTATTTTATTAACCTTACTCTTCAACCACAAATGCATTCGTTTTGTGTGACTATTTTTTACTGTTTGTGGTATCTCCGCCCACTTTTGGCTCTTCTACAGAGTACCTACTAACAGCTGCCATTTGGCAGACCCCCTAGACCCTCACCCTAGCGAATATGTATCAATCCCTCACCATGACGGTCTTCGAGTTCCCTCCGAGGCTGTCCTGCAGGAGGCGCGTGAGCTTGGAGTTGCGGTACGGAACGTGCGTGCTCTTCCCGTCGACGAGCGCGGAGATGACGTTGCCGAGTGTCGAAAGTGACAGGTTGATCTTGGCAGCTTCCTTCAGACGCACTCCCGATGCACCGGTCTTGGACTGCCGTTCAGAGCCCTGTCACAAACATTGAAATGAGTAATGAGTGACTCAATCAATAATTTTAACTTTCAATTTAATAGAACTTTAGAGAGGTATTTCACAGATCTATTGAAAACATTAGGACCTTTTAAAAAGCTTGCATTTGGATCAAACCCAGAATAGGTATTCAGATTACATAGTGATTCTATAAGTTTTGTCTTTTCTGTAAAGTGTAATCCAATGTATTGATTGATTTGACTTCGTTACTTTTTCATAACTATTCTTACTAGTTAGTGTCAAGTCCCAACTGTGCAATACTGCTGTATCACAGACTGTTGTGAGTACCTACAATAGACAAGGGGATGTATAAAGAAGGTGCTTACGGCCAGGTCCACGAGATGCAGCTTGCCCATCTTGATGTGTCGCTTGCCGTCCTCGCCCAACTGCTCGTTCTCGATGGTGATGGTGAAGATGGCGTGCGACCTTGAACTGCTGTCGTTCATGGCCGTCGACCCCACTTTGCCTGCAATCAGTGACGACTGACGAGTCAACTCCAGTCCAACATGCATTTCCCTTAAATAGTGGTGTTTAACGTCGCACTGTTCTGCAGCTAGGCTAATGGCAATGGATGAATGATAATGATGACAACTGGGAGACGATAAACCCTCGAACAATCCACTCGCAAGTTCGCAAATTGCTAGTGAAAATGGGATCCCTGAGAGTGGAAAATATCGATATGATAAGACAGTTCATTAGTTGTGGTTAAAAAATTAATTTATCTTGTCGCTAAACTGCTTACCTACCGGTCTAGATGCCTTCACTCCTGCTCTACCGCTAAAACACACACAACGCCACAAAAATGTTCATGAGAACTTTCAACACACCTTAAAAATATGCATTTAAATCCACTCACGGTTTTTGTTTCCCACGGCCATGATGCGCGACATGTCGTCGGCGTTGTTGCACACGTAGCCCGTGAGGTCGGAGATGTAGACCCCGACGTCCGGTCGTTCCTTCACCTCGAGACGCGTCGTCTGGTTGTGGCTGAGCAGGTCGCGAACCTCTTCGTTGTAGATCTCGACGTACGCCACTCGAACCAGGAACCTGGAGGGAGGTTGTTAACTAGTTGGAATGATGTGCATGTAGTTGTAAGTTACCTACATTGAAAATATTGCATTTGGTAAATGTTTTGGTAGTACTAGTGAGTTCAGGATAAATTCTAACGAACCGCTATGCTAAGATGAATTTCTTGAGGACTGTGAAGGAGGCACAAGAAGGACAAGGTTTGAAGAAGGTAAGAAAATAAGAAGTGAGTTGGTTGTTGAGAGATTGTGGTTCAAACTGAGAGGGGAGAGGCTTACGTGGTCGGCCACATAAAGAGGATGGGAACTATGAGAGAGCCAAGGCGGGTATTTGAGGCAGCTGCAGTGGGAGCTAGGTGAGTAGGACGACCGAGAGAGAGAGAGAGAGAGAGAGAGAGAGAGAGAGAGAGAGAGAGAGAGAGAGAGGTGGATTGGACCGATCAAGGAGGATGTGTTGGAGAGAGGAGGAAGGTGGACTGAGTTGAGTCTAAGAGAGAGTGGGAGGACAGAGGTGGGTAGGAATTTGTGATTATTGGAAGGGGAAGAAAGAGAGAAAAAGATGAGACGGCAGGGTTTTCACGAGTCCTGCGGCCCTAGTGTTGGTGGGAGCACCCACCCCCGACCCAATGTGTTGGAACCAGGCTTGGATTATTATTATTATTATTATCATCAGATGCTACTACCAATAATTTTTTTATTACCTAGGTACATAAACTACAGAGTTGAATTCCCATTCTTGACATGATAAAATGTTCATAGCCTAAACTTTCAGTGGAAATAAATCACAGGTAGAAGCATATTTCATGCTTACTTTGTTTGTTCAGCAGCTTTGGCAATATGGCCGAAGATATGAGCGAAGGAGTTGGGAATAATCCCTTTGAGTTCGTTGACCGCATTGTCTCCCTCCATCGTGAATGTCTTCCCTGTTCCCGTTTGTCCGTAGGCAAATATTGTGCCGTTGTAGCCTTGGAGAACTTTGTCGACGATTGGCCGCGCTGTTTCGTTATAAATATCCAGCTACAAGACAAGTTAGTAGATAGGGTTATTCCATAATTCCTCTAAGAGACCAATTATATGGATGAATAAAACATTAATTGATTCACATTAGTGTAGATTGCTGTTGACATTGAGAATAGGGTCGAGTTAGATTTAGCGTTATCGTTTCATGTTAAAGTTAGAGGTGCATTGTGAATGAGTCTTAATGAATCCTACAAGAATCCTACAATATCCTTAAAAGTGATGTATGGGTGGAAAGGAATTTTATCAACATTTCCATTGTAAACACTCATTCACAATGCACCGCTAACTTTAACATGAAACGATAACGCTAACTCTAACTCTACCCTATTCTCAATGTCAATAGCAATCTACACTATTAGCCAATCCCAACGCATCAAATAGATTCCCTCGGGATTCTTTGCCTTCCCCTGGGGTGTCTTCATATTGCCCGATTTCTATGTCTTTCTTTCAAGGTAGACAGCTAACAGTAGATAGGTACCTAACATGAATGTTAGAGGTTTTGTAACTTTCACATTGCGTTTAACATCAACATGTTAGCATTCTGACACTGTGAATGCTACCCAGTGATCCCGTCAAACAAAAGATATCTTCAGTTAACGCTATCATTACAAGTTAAAGTTTGAGGTGCATTATTGAACCTTAAAGACAATGGTAAGTACCTGACGTGAATCCGTATCAAAAACAATGTCGAATGTAAAAGTCCTGGGAGGATCATCGCTGGAGGTGAGAGGATTCGTGACGGTTATGGAACCGCTGACGGTGTCGACTTTGGTAATCTGCGTGCAGCCGCTCTCCAGCTCCTTGCGATTCATCGGACGTACGCGGACTACAACACGAACGTTCTCCGTCTCGCCCAGCCCATCCTCGCTGATAGTCTGAAAACAAGGGCACTTAGTTACTCATACTTTACTCAAAGTGTAGGTTATCAACCATGGCCTGGTTACGAAGGATCTAGGGATCTACAGTCGGAAAAAACTCATCACACAAGCAGGTAACATACAGGAATACCTTTTCAAGAAGATTAAGATTTAATGCAAGATATGCGAAAAATAGACAGTAAAGTCAACTCATTATGTTGTGATTATGTTGTGATGGGTTGTTAAGTCCCTCAGTCGTATGCAGACGTAGTCTAAGTTGCCTAGATTGATTGATATTTCTATAGGTACAGATGAAGGGATGATTTGCAAGACAGGTATATCACTGGCTTTTATCACAACATAACTGGGCTACTACTCAAATCTAACCTCACTTTCAACCCAAGACCTGCTACATTCCCGAACTTCCACGTTTATTACAATACATTTAGTTTAAATAAATAAAAAATAATAATAACACTAATTAATAACCAAACTTACGTTGTTTTCGTCCATTATTAGTATTATATTTCTGTACAATAGAACGAGTAGGTTCGAAGCTCAAACAATCAAAACTGACATTGACAGCTGTCAGCCACTCACGGCGCACGCGCGCAGAAACTCGGCACTTGCAGCCAGCCTGCCTGCCAGCTGATCGATCGCAACAAAACATGAAAGTTGCAGCAACTAAACTATCTAGCAAGTAACTGACAGAAACTTATATATAACAGAATTATTATTTGGCGAACAAAATGGGAAATATTGATTCCTTGACTGAACTGGCAAATACACTTGATATCTTTTTTAAAGGGGTACGTATTTTATTCAAAGGTTATTCGAGTGTTTGCTCATTAGGTGCAAGCTCGGGTGTAAAAACAACTTTTACATTTCAGCTCTCTGAGTGTAATTTGCTTACAACATACTCTCTTCAACTGCAAGCAGCGGCTGTGGACTCTCCACTGCAAATAAAATTTCAGTTTCTAGTCTATCAATTCATGAAGAATCTCCAAAGCTTGTTGCTAAAGATACCGACAATACCGGGCCAAGAGTTGGGACATGACATCGGAACCCAAACATCGGAGCAGCAAGACTACATAGAGTTGAAAATAGTGTCCGCTGGCGAGCCAGAGTCACTTGTGGAATGTGTACTTGATCCGCAACCATGGGACGATCATAAGAAGAATGAAAATGAAGGAGAGGGGGAGGAAGAGAGCAAGGCTGATTTTGTAAACTGTTCAACGGACATTATTGTCACTTGCGATCCGGAGTCTTTAGCAGCGATTACAGGACACAGTTTTCCAGCGAGTGAAGAGATTGAGAGATTGCAACCATCAAGTGAATCCAACATAGGTAGACTACACATGCTATTATTACCCTCGGCATAGATCTTGATTTGGAAATTGAATAATAATATTTTTAGTTTTTACAAAATCAAAAGTAGCTTTGTACAATTCCAATACTCATACCTTCACGTAATTTTAAATTATGTTTACAAAACAAATTAAACTCATGAAAAATTGCATAAAAATTTAAAAAGTGTAATCTAGTGTAGGATCTAGGTAGGTATCTAATTACCTTCACTGGGTATTTCCCCACTCCCACCCTAACGTGGCAGTGGAATCTTTCAGAAAATCAATTATTTTGATTATTCCTAGACGTTGAGACACTTCCACAGCACTTAAGATTGTTCTTCTTATTCAAGTCGAACAATGAATCTACATCTAAGCAATATTGTAAAAAAAACTTGAAATGTTATCAAAGTAAAACAGTGTCATTCTACTGTCATATTAAGGTGGGACGAACTAGGTACGTACACATTGTAAATTTACAATTGTATTTATACAAAATTGCATAATTTTGGACGCCTTCAGAATGCAAACGCTCTCGAATGTCAATAAGTCCCATTAAATGTTAGAGTGATGACCTTGAATCCACCTTCAACTGTTTAGCTTATAGCATTTTCCACTGGCTGCACTGGTGCTGCACTGGGTTGCACTGAGAGCGGGTGTCGTTTTCCACTGGGAAATCCAGTGTGCACTGGAGTGGTTTTTCCGTTTTCCACTGGCAAAGTTGCACGCTCTGAGGGCACATTTTTAGCACTGAGAAAATTCTCAGTGCAAGCCATTGCACTCGAATATTCCAAGATGGTCGCTTTGAAAATTAGTTGCTGTTTATAACCTATTTCAATCTTCAAATAGCAGTGATAGCCTAGATTAATTGACCAACAATGGATGATCTAAAACGAATTCTATGAAATTCATTGCTATTTTTAGGTAATGTTAGCAATGGAAATATCCTTGTTTTCCACTGGGGTTGCTTTTTTTGCGGCACTAGTGCAGTGCATGACGTCACAGAGCAATTCTTTGCTCTCATTCAGTGCATGCCAGAGGAAAACGCTATTAATTTTAAATAAGGTTTTATGACTGTATTGTATCTAATAAGTATTAATTATAATGTTAAAAAATTGTTTCCAATATGACTGGATGACAATCAAATAAGTGGCTTGACTTTATGTACAATGTCGATCACTCTTACAGTAAATGGGACTTATTGACGTCCGAGAGCGTTTGCGTCCTGAAAGCGTAAGTTTCAAGACTTGGCCTCCAGCTTCCCTACTTGTCAAACCGGCCAGGATTTACATTACGTTGTCTTCCAGTAGAGCCACTGCCACTGGAACCAGCGGCTTACCTCGAGGACGACAGCGCCATGCACGTGATGGTCGCATGCGGAGACGCGGAGGAGAGTCAGGTGTTTGAAACGATCTTCATCTGCGAGATGTGCGACAAGACCTTCAGCTCGGCCAGGACGCTCGGACAGCATCTCAGCGTCAAGCATCACTCCAAGGGGCAGTGTGACATGTGCTCGCAGGTGCGTCATGCTACAGCATGCGGGTCTTAATATAACCCCATCTCGTGCACTTTGGTGTGTTCTGGACTGTGAAACAAGAAGCCTCAATACAGTTTTAATTAACATTATTTTTCTATTTAAAAGGAAGTTCTACATATGTAATGGTGAAGTATCAGGATAATATTTATGTATTAGGTATAATAAATAGAGAGAGAGGGGTGAGTTGGAGGCTGAGAGACAGTGGAAGGACCCAACTAAGTGGAGGCAATTTGTCATCTTCCTCCACATCCAATTGGTCAACAGAGACAAGGAGACGCCAGGCGTGGCCAGCCGGTTTCCAGGAGTCCTGCGGCCAAAGTGTTGGTGGGAACATCTAATCCTTGACCCATTGTGCGGGAACCATATATTATTATTTATTTTATGATGATTAGATAGAAATATTATTTATACTACCAATTGGAGGATTTGGCCTTCGTACTGCATCCGATTTGATGCGCTAGTTTTATTGTAAATTGTGGACTGCTTGGCTGCTCTACAGGCCTTGGAGCAGATGTTTAAAGAAGGCAGGGATGAAAATGTAGTATACATTTTACAAATATGTCAAGATTATGGAATAAAATGTCCCTACATGACAAAAACTATTGAAAATAACGACAGATTAGCCTGAAAATTGGCAAAAATACTTTAAATGCTGGTAACAATGACCATGCGAAGTTTTAAGTTGATCAGTCAAACGCTTCTAGTTTAAATGTCAAAAAACACAGGAAATATGGGCTAAAATTTTAACCAAAGGGAGGATTTGGCTGAAACTTTTTATTATTTGTTAAAATGTTGGTCGTAATGACTTCTCAAAATTTCAAATTGATCTAATCAACCAATCGAAAGATAATTTTTTTAAAATTTGAACCAATCACAGGATCCCTTTTAAAAACGATCCCAGAGACTGCATAGATTACGTTAGCATTAGTACAAAATTTCAGATCGATTGGTTGTGCGGTTTAACCTGGGCAGTGCAGACAAAAAAAATCAAAAAAAAAAACACAGAGAAAGTGCCATAAGAGTTCCGTGGTGACGCTCGCTCAATAATCTTTATCCCGGTTCCAAGAATTGGGTCGGGGGTGGCGAGAGCCACCATGATTTGCTAGGACCTCGGACTCCTGAGCTAGCTGGCCAAGCTTGGCTCTTCCTCTTCTTCTTTCTTCTGCACCATCTTCTTCCACTTCTCCCTGTCTTCCCACAACCTTTCTTCCTCCACGTCTTCCCACTTCTCCAGTCTCTCTTGTACATCCTCTGCTACCAACTCTCTCCACTTCTCCCGTGGCCTTCCCACTCTTCTTCTATCACTACTTGCCACTTCAAACTCCTGACGTGGTATTTGACTCCTCTGGATTCTCTTCATGTGGCCAAAGCACCGTAGCCGCTCTCTCCCCGGTTTGTACGTCAACCTCTCCACTTTCAAGTCTTTTCAAATTTTTTCACCCCTGATCTTTTCCATCTTTGTAACTCCTCGTATGCTTTGCATGAATTTAATTTCTGCTGCCTGCAGCTGGCTCTTCTCCTTTCCTCCAATCACCCACATTTCTAATTTTTTCAACTCCAATTTGTTTAACTCCCGTTATCCTGTCACTACTCCCGATGTACGTGACTTAACGAGTGCATCTCGTGTTGTTGCAGAGGTTCAGTTCCGTGCAGAGCCTCCAGGAGCACTGCCGGTCGGAGCACGGCGGCTCCGGCTGCTTCACCTGCTCCGTGTGCGGCCGCCGCTTCATGACCAAGCTCAGCTACTGCAGACACTTGGACACGCACAACGGGAAGAAGGGAGCGGTCTGCGAAGTATGTTGTCTTGTTTGTGACTTTTCTATTGGAATTGTGTCCAAAATAGAAATCAGAAGTCAAACTCCATGCAAATTGCAAATATAAATTAAGTGCATTGAATCTTGAATTAGAAGCAGGGACTTGTAGGTACTGCAATTAAAAAAAATGCACTTTGAATAAGCCGACACTCTAGCACAGCGGCCGCCAACCATGTCGAACCTCGCAGATCATTTATTTTATATCTCACTGGTAGGGGTGGGAGGATTAAACGTTTAACCGTCAAGTTAGCGTTTAAACGTTTAAACGTTGGTAAACGTTTAATCTAGAGGTCGGATTCGGGTAATGATTTGTACCCGGGTACCCGTTTGAATTACCCGGGTAATTACCCGGGTAATTGAAAAAAAAAATGTTCTGTTTTGAAGCATAAAATTCCTGGCAAGCGCCAACGTTTTGAAACTTCCCGCGCTCCATCTGCCAACCAATCAGTATCCATGCTTAGAACGGTGGGAGGGTTTAACCACGCCCAGTACACTGGTTGGCTGTACGCTCCCGCCTGCATCCTCTCTCCCCCTCCATCATACCCATCGTCCCCACCAAGGAGGGTCCCCACTCACGCAAGAAATGAAATCAACACGTTAGCTAGAGAAGATCAAAGAACAATACATTTCTGATCAACAATTACTTACACATTGTTGGATGGTCGGGATTGTTGTCTCTTCGGAAATATGAATATAAAATCCAGCAGTTTTCCCTAACAATTAAATTATACAACGCATTGTTCAGCAAATCATCAGGTGACTCATCTGATTGTTGACATTTAGGAAATGTAATGAATATAAAATTTAGCAGCCTATCTAAACAATGCAGTTGGTTGGGGTACAAAGGAAGTATTGTTGAAACTCAAAAGGGATTGTTTAGATTTGAAATGATAGATAAATGGGATAGATGGAATATAAATTAAACAGACATTTTTTTCTGGTTAGCCAGGTAATGGTTTATTGCAAATTGATTAATTATTTAATTACAGATCAAATGGAATATACTGAAAAACACATAGGTTACCGTAAGATCGAAACAATAACTTGGAACTGGAAGTAAACATAGTAACTTGTAATGTTCACAGCCTTTCTTTAAATGCATCAATTATCAACAGATGACTAAAGAGTAAAAAAAGCGTAGTAGGTAATTACTTCTGGTAAAATGATTAATTGAATAGGTAATTCTAGCTTCATATTTAAATAATACTGAAATAGCAGATAGTTACCAGTCCTACCGCGTTATAAGCGCATAATAAATAATACATATGATTTTTTGGGAAACATTTTGTTAAGTAATAGATACATGAACAAGTGAAGAAGTACCTTATTGGCCACATGAAGAGAGGTAGGTATCTAAGTGATTATTTTCTTCATTGTCGGAGAATTATAGTAATGGACTTCTTCATGACTCTGTTCTGGAACCTGGGGAAAAAATTAAACTGATTATACTTTTTGCAAATAGACATTGATTTGATTGATTTTTTAAATGTAATAATTTATTATAGTGATTGATAGGCCAATTTGTTATACATATTACATTACGTACCTTGGATTACTGATTGTGGTTGACAAACAGTAATGTATCTGCAGTGGCTGGAAGCAGGCTGCATCTTCGCTTGTTGATAAGGAGTCCTGCCTGTGAGAAGTGCCTCTCACTGGCCACAGACGTTGCTGGCGTGCATAGGTACTTTCTTGCAAGTCGCGCCAATCTGGGGTACCTTGATTGGTTGGTATGCCACCAGACTAGCGGGCTCTCGGAAAAGTGAATCTTCTCTAGGAGATAGTTATGCAATTCCATTTGCCTAGATGGAGGTTCAATAGTTGCCGATTTTCCCAGAATCCTGGCAATAGCCGCATTGTGGGGCGTTGGAGTTGCTGCAGTTGACGTGGACGGCGGAGAAGGATCGTCGACTTCTTCCTCGTCGCTGTCAAACGTGGGTCCACGTAGCTCCTCCTGCTGTCGGAGGTCGTAGATGGTCATATTCTGCATAATCTCTTCGTCAACCCTTTGAACCTTGCCGAGGGGAATGTCGTCCATGAGGCTGAATCGTGGATCCAGCCTCATGGCAACCAGGACGAACTGCTGCATTTTGGATATGAAGCGGACCTCCAGCTGGACCAGCAGATCTCTCTTGAACGTTTTGATAACAGCCGAGTCTTGAGTTGCAGGGTCGGCTTGTAGCAAGTTCTTTAGCCCAATGATGGTAGGGTAGACGGAGGACAAAGTGACATATTTTTCACCACAAAGGAGGGTGTTCACGCACTCGAGGTCAAGTAGAATGGGCGTAAGTCCCTCGATTATGGCCCATTGGTCGTCCCTCAGACACAAATGGCGGGTCTTGGCATTCTCTGTTAGCATGGCACTGACCACCCATCTGTGCTGCAGCAGCCGCTCAAACATATACAGGAGCGAGTTCCACCGCGTTTTGCAATACTGCAGAAGTTTGGTGGGCTTTTCAGTGGCCTGGCGCAAAAGGAGCTCATCTGACTCTGGAGTGCTGTGGTTGAAGTGCCCTACAAGGAGGCTTGCAGCACTGATGCATTTTTGTATAATGTGGTTTGAGACCGTCTTGATCCCCATGGCATCATTAATGCATAGCTGCAAAGTATGTGCAGCACACCCAATGTCAATGCCGGTGTCAGAGTGCGCGGCAACTTTGGCTATGTTGGCCGCATTGTCGTGGACAATGGCTACAACTTTGCTGTGAATTCCCCATGTTTTGCACACCTGCACTAACTCAGCCTCCAGATATTCACTGATGTGTCGCTCTGTTAGGTGGACAGTAGCTAACACAGGGGTCTTCAGCTCGAATGAAGGAGATAGGAACGACGCCGTGACCGCCAGGTAACCCTGGTTAGCGCCAGACGTCCAGGCGTCTGTGGTGATGGCGATGTAATCGGCGCTCGCCATGTCGCTTTTAATTGCCAACTTCAAAGTGTCAGCTTTACTAAAAACTATGCCTTTCATAGTTTTGGCGCATGTTGGCTTGTAGTTTGGCTCTGTGTACTCTAAAAGTTCCCTCAGCCCACTCCACTCTACCGCTTGCAAGGGTAAATGATGCCGTGCAATCATGTTTCCGATTAAGCCCGTAACTGCCTTCTGACGATTTTCGTTACACGTTCGCCCAGTTGTAATCCCCAAATTGGGTAATGTGGGTTGTTTTTCGTTCACAGATTTCTCGTTAATTCCATGAATTAATTTACAATGTTTCCCCATTGTCGAAGTAGAGCCTTTATAGCCTAGCTTGATATCACAGATATTACACTTCACCTTGTCGGCGGAAATTACATCAAAATACTTCCACAAATACGACTTTTTTCGCGACGACATTGCAAATCGCTTCTCTTCACTCAAAAACAATACAACTACACGCTACAGAGGCTAGCGGAGAACTGACTAAGCGGCAAGAGGGGTAGAGGCAGGCAGGCGGGCGAGCGGGCTGGCGGGGACTGGAGGGGCGGCCCCTCTTACCAGCGGGCAACCGACCCCTTCCACTATACCCCTCCCCTACTCAACCAAATGAACGCGCGGACTGTGTTGTGCTCGAGACAAGAGGAGTGGAGGGGACATTCCTAGCGCGCGAGCAGGCAGAAGCAGACGTTTTAGTACGCCGATAATAAATCTCTTGATTACCCGGGTACCCGAGAGGGTACCCGGGTAATGGCGTACCCGGGTACCCGGTTTGTACCCGGGTACCCTAACTGACCTCTAGTTTAATCGTAAAAAGTGTTGTCATTTGTAATAGGTACTGAAAACGTATTGAAGAATACCAAACACCAGTTGTTTTGTCTACTTATTTTGATGTCAGTTCGTCAGAATGCTGCGATCAGCTGTGATGTTTTTACCCCTCCCCCTCTAGCTACGTATATCACGCCCACCCCCCAAGTCACTTCAAGGCTGAAGCTAAATTAAATGCCGTTCAACATATATCGTCCATTATTTTTTTGCTGGCGACATAGCCTCTGGGAATATGAAGAAAGTTCATCATCACAAATGAGTACATAGTAGAATGGAAAGACTGGAAATCACGCGTCATGCGTAATTAGATATACCTATTTATAGATCAGTTGAGATGCGGGAGGGCTTGCTTCAATAAACTACATGTGCAAGTTATGTTGAAAAATATTGCAATTTTAATTGAAATGTATTTTTATTTTGATCAGTTGAAGGAAAGTTTTGGGAAGTGTACAATTTCAGCAATTGTTGATAAGCTCTCAAGAATAACACATTGTCTTGAAAGTGGTTGCACAGGGGGAGAGGCAATAAATATCCACGTATCATTTTTATGCTCAGTAAACATTTAAATGGACATTTTGAATTAATTAAATTCAACATTATAATACATTTTCATTTAGGGTTGGGCGAACCTCATTTTTTTTCGAACCGAACCTCGAACCAAACCTTTTCAAATGGTTCGAAATTTCGAACCTTAAACAAACCGAACCTTTTTTCAGAAAATGATGTTTTCCAGATAATGTAGTAAAGATAAGCGCGTAAGCACCAGTCACCATTCTCCCCCCTCCCTCTCGCAAGTCAAGTGGCTAGACACTTGAAAACAGCTGTTTGATGGGGTGTTTGTTTACGCAAATATTATTTCTATTTGTATACAAGGACATTGACATAATACCAAATATAATAACAAAAACGCGAAATATACTGCTCGACATTTTAATACATTTCAGTATATTCCAATATTCTTCAAAAATTATCTCGCCAATCGTCATACTGTTTTTGATTTTGCATTGGGTTACAATGAAGTTTGGAAAGCTCAAATATACACCATTATTTTTTAACTTATGCGTGATATCTTCCCTTCATTTAGATCGCGAATGGTGTTCTCAATGACCACTATTATATTTTATTCAATAACCATGAACATACAGTATCATATAAATAAAATAAAATATGATGTCAAGTCATTTGCCATTGATTACTTTTTACATAAATTGCGAGTTCACAGACCTTTCAACAGAGAAAAACAAAACAATCCTCCCTTATGCAGGCAAGGGTCAGGTTCAGGTACCTGCTGGCAAGCAGCTGCACTCTGCAGGACCCAAAAGTACACTCTGTTCCAAAAGTACAACACAGTTTAAATCGCAACAATCATTATTTCATTTTAATACTTCGAAAATTTTACTCAACAAGGAAATTACCTGGACTTCTAAACTGAAATCAATGCTACTTTTCTAGTTGGGACCAAATAGCACTTCGAATTGCGTCTTATGAAAAATTCGGTTCAAGATTTATTTTAACATGGAACACCCTATAGTGTGACAGGATTTGAGTTTACTTTGATTTATGATGATTTCGGCTTACAGGGGTTTGATTTACCTAGGTTTTACCATTTTACTGCACCACTAAAGACAAGAGGCCAACATTAGACAAATAGTGACAAGATATTGGTCGCATTGTTTGAATGAAAAAGGGCGGGAAAAAAAGGCGGGAGGTTCGAAAAAGGTTCGAAAACGAACCTTAGAGGTTCGTTTTTCGAACCTAGCTAGCCGGTTCGGTTCGGTTCGAAAACGAACCGGTTCGCCCAACCCTATTTTCATTTATAAATAGATATAGGTATGCTCTGTCACAAGACATAATCTTATAAGGGTATACAAATATTGTACATTTTATAGCAACTGTGAACTGTAAGAAAAAATAAAGAATCTGAATCTGTTATTCTAAATTTCCTTGTCATCTCGTATCAAATGATACTGCGTCGCTACCGTGTTAAATTGATAGCACTCCAGTGTGCAGTGAGCCCGTATCACGTGAAACGAGACAACAAGGGAATTTAGGATAACCCCCCTGGGGTCCTACGCGATTTCTACACTAGTATCAGCTAATTTTTTCTTCGATAATAGAGTTTAAAATTACCATTTTATTATTATTATTATTATTATTATTATTAAAACATATTTGGCAACGGTTGAAATGAATTAAAATGAATTTTGATATTTTCACATTTTTAACTCAGTATTTATTTGTGCGCAGATGTGTGGCAAGATGTTCAGTCGGGCCGACTACCTGCAGAAGCACTACATGACGCACACCGGCACGCGCCCCCACGCCTGCACGCAGTGCTCCCGCCGCTTCGTGAGCTCCAGCCAACTGCGCGTGCACGCGCTCACGCACTCGGGCCTCAAGCAGCACGTGTGCAGCGTGTGTCACAAGGCGTTCGGACGCGTGGACAAGCTCAAGGAGCACACCATGAGACATCTCAGCATCAAGCGCTTCAGCTGCTCGCTCTGCTCCAGGAGCTATGCGGAGAAGAGAGACCTCACCAAGCATCTCAGAGTCCATGCGAACAAGTTGTAACCGTGAGACTCTTGTGCATACAAACTTAACGAATGCAAAATATGTATTTTTTCGAATTTGATTCGTAGGCTTGAGAACATTGAGGGATCATCTAATCCACCAAATTTGAGATTTTGACTGCATTTTAATGCGACAAAGTTGTAGACAGTGAATTACTCTTTGTGCATTATTGACCAATTTTTATTTATTTTTTTCATAAAAGTTGTGAGTGTATTATACCTAATTAAAACTTTTTCACTTCAACATTGTCCATCTTAAATGGTATGGTCACAATCTCAAAATTTGGAGACACTGGAGGATAAATTGCTGGTTCTTTGCCATAACTAATTTGCTAAATTGATATCAAAGTCAACATTTTGGCACAATCTACATAATTTGAAAGCCGTATATTTCCTGTAGGCAGATGAAGAGGCAGAAGCCGCTAGGAGCAGTTCCGTGCTGCTTGAACACACATACTGTATGTTTTCTGTGCATTATTACCAGCTCCAAAGTTCATTCTAATCAATGAAGCTAAATCAAATCGATGCCAAACAATTGTAGGTACAATACACCTTTAAATCAATGTCATATTAAACTCTGTATTCAGTTGATTTATCAAGTAATTTTCTTTAATTAATCAGATTATTGGTTGTGCAAAGTCTAAAAACTGTATTTTAATATTATAGGAGATATTTATTATTTATTATTATTTAATATTTATCCATGCATTTATGGCAATGTAATAAAACATAATTATTTGCAAATATTAATGATTCATGGTTACAAAAAACCTACTCTTCCCGACTTTCAAAACAAATTGAAGAAACCAACTTAAAAGCAACAGAATATTTTATTGGAGGAAAAGGAATGGTTGCGAGTGCATTCAGAAAGCCTTTCCATGAAATCAAACACATTGGAAATTGTGGACAAACAATGCAATCTTTTATTGTCTGCAACAATAACAGTATCAAGTACATGATATTAGAAGTATAATTCCATTGGGAAAATGTCAAATTATGTTTTCGATTAACCCGTAAAATATAAAATGTTGCTATTTTCATTTGAAATTTCATAATATACTGTTAAATGGAAGTAAAGACACATTGGTTACGTAATATTTACTTTGCGATTTCAATTTAGGATCTAAATAATCGAGCCACACCTAAGGTAATGTAACAATGTTGACATTTGACATCCAAATTCATTGTAACATAATATATTTACACAATGGCAATTATATCAATGTTGGAACGATAATGATTAATACGTATTATTAATGTGCAGCAATCGTAGACTGACTTATTTCATAATTCATTATTATAATTTGTAACTAGACATCTTTATACTATTAAGTTTTATTACTTATTGACAATTTTTAAAAATAAAATAAAAAGCAATATTATTTAATTTACAACAACAATTATTATTATCAATCACTGTTTTATGATACGTTTCATTTGCTTATAAATCACATTCTTACCCCCAAGAGACACTGCGTTTATCGTTTGTTATGCTCAATAGAAAATTACTAGATTCGAGTAGGTAGTTGAAACTCGTCGAGTTCTCTGTACCGATGTTCTCAGAGGAATGCAGTTTCGTGTTCACTCTGGATGGCAGTTTTGGGTTTTATAATTATACAAGAGTGTCCAGATTAAATCGAACATGCAACTAATCTTAGAGAATAAAAAATCAATACATACATAAAATAATTAAAATGGCAGAATTATGTATGGCACACAAAATAGTCTACTTTAGCACCTGTGTGTACGTATCCAACCAAGCTGAAAGTTAAAAAATAAGATTTAATTGAATTTGCGTATTCTGTTTCTTAGACAAAAATTTAAGAAACATTAAAACTAGTATTTTTTAAAATCAAAATTAATGCAATACAATGTTACAATACATCCAAAACATTCAAAGAAGGAATAAAAAACCCCGCTTCAGCAAGAATATTTAGGTCTTTGTTAATATTTTGCCCTACAACTGGGGTGCTTGAAAACATTAACTTAGACAAAGAGTACAAAACAGTACAATAATCATAATATAATAATACACTAATACGCAGAGTCGAAAGTACTCCTCAATGGCAACTGAATGTAGGTAATACTTAGAAGCAGAAGCTTTAAACATGTTTCAACAGAACTTTTTATTGGCTTGGTTTGCTGTTTCTTATTCTCTTGTACCTTTAACTATTATAATATTCTTCACTAATGTAATTCTTAGCGGAGAGCGCCACAATTTCTTGGTGCGACTTCCGACCCCGTTTGAAATGAACACATTATTAAGTGATGATTCCTCCGTCGCAGATTGAGTTAATGAACGAGGTCTTCCGAGCTTGCGATGTCGTTATCGCTGTCGTCATCGTCTTCACTGAAATCACATTGAGCAAAAAACGTGAACATCAGGACTCGTCATAACGTCAGGAACGTCATAAACTTAAAACTTGTATCAATTTTAAAGTTTAATCATGTACTATCTACATTATTTTAGTCTCACTTGATTATAACCTACAGAAGTAATACACTGAAGTGCCTGGGGGCGAACATGGTACTACCTACGCGTTTTTTAAAAGCGGTTTTTGAGTTTTTGTTTCAATCGGCAAGTTTAAATTGTGCACAAGCACTCAATTATTTAAAAATGTCTTACTGTGAAGATAAAACTAAATAACCGCTCAATAACCGGGTGCGTTACAGGGCCGCTTCAAAGTGTATTTTTCAGTAGGTTAGTTTTCTTCAATCTAGTTACCCTGCATGTAAAATATCATGGAGCTACACAAATCTGTCATAAAATATGTGAAAATATTGAGCTGCTTACCAGTATAATATAAAACCTATGATACGTCAGTTAGTCGAGGGCTTATAGCCTGGCCAACAGAGCTGTAAGGACGAGTGAAGCGAGGAACAAGTGTGTTGTACATGCGTCTGACTTGGGAGCGACGGGGACCTGAGGTTCGGCCGGCTGATTGGTCTCGGACGCGATGTTGGTGAAGACGAGGGAGGAGGGGATCCACCGGGACCTACTCAGGGTGGTGGAGGAGGAGGGGGGAGGTTTCCAAGCCGCACAACAGACACAGATGAACAAGAAATGTTAGTTTGTTATTGTTCAGTTAGTAGCAGGGATTCATTTGTTAGATTTTAGTGACTCACAGGACGTTTTTAAAAGCGAGTCAAGGAATTTGTTTAGTAGCCAACGGTTGATCACATTTTTTACCTAAAAACCTATAGAATAACCTCTCTTTTTCAAGTCTTTAAATAGTTGCCCAACTACAGCAGTTTCAGTCAAACCTTTCTCTCCTTTTGTTGTATTTTACAAATTGTCTCGGAGAAAAAAACTTAAAAGGCCACAAAAATTCGGAAATCCCTCCGAACACACAATAAAGGATTTTTTACTAAATAGTTTGGCAACTATTTGAAGTTTTAACAATTTAAGACCAGGAGATTAACTTATTCTTAGGTTCACAGGTAAACAATATAGGTAACCAACCGCATCTCACAAAATGAATTTCGTTCATGCGCAATTAAAAGTACCTACTTAAACTTTCTGACCAGGCCTCATACACACGTACCATGATACCAATCCCTCTGTATAGAATGCTTACAGTTTCTTGTTTTCTTGTCAGCGGTTGTAAATTTATTGACTAGAGAATCTTTCCCATCCACGGAGCATACATTTACAAATCCTGACATTAAAACGTAAGCGCTCTACATGGAGAGTACGATCTGGACATATAAAGTGGTAGAAACAGGTACTGCAATGCTATAGTAGTACATTTGTTTTATTTATATGGGCAGAATACAGTTTGAAGTATTCAAACTGCTATGAAGCCAGAAAACGACATTGAGCCAGTACACTACACAATACACTGGTGACATTAGAAAGTAGGAGGATTTGACACTCTACAGCATTCCCTGTAATATCCGTAATAAAAACAAAATACTAAATTTAGCAATTAAACTGTACCAGAAACTTTTGGTAATAGTCCCATTATTATAATTTATTATATTATTTGGTAGATTAAATCAATCAATCAATGGTCCAAGCAGCATATCCCATCTAAATTTGAATCCTGTGCCATCACGGCAACATGTCCCTGTTTGAATGATTCTACGTATTTAGGTGAAGATCTAAAGCAATGTATAGAACTCGTTAATGAGTAACAAGTTGTATCACGCCATACAGCTGCATGGCGATGACTACTTACTTGGAGCACGGCTGTGCGTTGACACCGGAGATTGCGCTGTCACCGACGTTCACCTCCGTGTGCTGGAAGTTGATCTTGTGGACGCAGCCGTTGAAGCCGTGAGTGAACCGACCCGCGGTCATGTGATCGAAGTTCTCCACGCCACCTGAAAGACAAGACCAGTTCTCATTACCACTGTCCTACACACACTTAATATATAGGTTACTTGTTTCTAATAGCAAGGAAAAGGAATCGGGACGTTTCTCTTTTGTTTCCAATAATTATACCTGAAAACAAATTATTCAGAATCCGATACCATGCCATTAGAAATGGCTTACAGAATAAGCCCTGGAGGCTTATACTTGAACGTTTTCTTAATTCCATTCTGATGGAATCCATCTCACGGCCATAAGGAAGTCTCATTTCATCAGAATGGGCATTTATAAATGCCTGGGCCTGGGGTGATCGATGCTCAACCGTATCACACACCAGTATAAGGAAAAGAAGGAACTAGTAACTAGTGAAATGTTCAAGTAAATTTTTGAGACTTTTGATGGTGGTCCTTCACTATTTTATCAAATGAACATGAATGTTCGAAATTTCACATTTTTAGAGGACTTCAGAAATCTGTTAAGTTCTTTTTTTCATTGACATTTATTAATTTTCATAATTTATGAAAAAAAAGACATGCTTGGTAAAGAGCTAGGTACTTCCTCTGCAGACAGACTATCCTCTCCCCTCAGACACGATGCGTGACGTACCAATGTAGATGTTGCCTCGGGTGTTGAGGGAGTTGAGCAAGCCTCCGCTCTCTCCGAACTCCGTGAGACCGTTGTCCAGCTCGATGGATCCGTCCGTGCCCTGGCGCTTGAGCACGACCTTGTGTCGCCGGGTGTCGTCCACGCGCGACCCGGCCGCCCGGATCAGGGCCGGCCCGGAGCCCAGCTCGTAGCTGAACTCCAAGTAGCCGTCCACCACTGGAACAAGTGCATACGTTTCATTTCCATATCACATCCGTGCAATCTACTATTATATTCTTTCTGGGATAGCACTAACAAACAATTGTTAAATTACGACTGCAATGAAAAAGTGTAGTGTAGTACCTATACAACAGAAGCATGGCAGAAGTATACACAAAAATCCTAAAAAGTAGATGATTTTCCTTGTAATTTGCCGTGTATATGGGTACAAAATATAAATAAAAGAAGAATTTCTCTGAAACACAAACAAACAATGTTGTTTCTACTCAGTACGAAATATACATAATAAACTGACATTTCTGAGAATGTGACAACTCTTTGTATACAGATAATATGATGGAATAACTATAATAATATTGAATTTGAATTAGTCATTGATTTTTGTGCACATAAACCATCATTTTTAAACTTGGATCCCTAAGGATGTCATGTCGTATGTATTTTTAGTTTTTACTTTATGATCCATTACACTCATTTTCATATTAGATGATAGTTAAAAGTAGAGATGGGCCGATTCCAAAATTTCACGATTCCGATTCCGATACCGATTCTTAGCTCCGATTCTTGCGATTCCGATTCTTCACAAATACCTACAAACCTCACTGTATTTATCACCCTTTGAATTTTGCCCTCAGGTAAGTTATAAAAAAATAAAAAAAGTGGTAAGAAAACACCATTTAATGTATTTTCAATGTGTTAGATCTTTAATTTTGTTGGAAAGTAAGTAGTAGGGATGTCGGCGGGTTCGAAAATCAGGAATCGGGTACCCGTCATAAATACTCGGGTCGGAATCGGGTAATTGCCCCCCCCCCCCCCCCCACCCACACACACAAAAATCGACGTAAATAAACACGCGGCACTTGTAACCAGCTGCTCCAGTGCAGTGAATTCTGGGCCACCTGTTCACTTGTCCTTGAAAAGAATTCGAGAAAACAGGAGAGGATTTATAATGTAGAATCACTTGACTAATTAATAGAACAGTCTTTCTATGATAACTGACAACTTCAATCATAAGAAAACACGAATTTATGCATCTTTTCCACCCGCGGCTCAACTTTCACTTTGGTTTGCAGTGTGATTGAAAATGATATACAGACTAGTGATGCCATCGGGTACCCGGATACCCGGGTCAGAACCGGGTAATGGGAGACCCGGGTTACACTCACAACCCGCGAGTAGTAAAAAAGTAAAAAATAAAAAAATAAAGTTTTTTTTTTAGATTAAATTTTGTTTTTTTGCGCCAATTGAGCAGGGGAGTATACAATCAAGCCATTCCTCTCTCCAACGGGAATCATCACGCTAATTTACCCCTCCAACACCACTCTGGTCCCCACTCAGACAGTGCAGCACTATTTGCTGCAGTCCTATTTTCAATTGTGCTATTTCCATTGCGCAACAATACCTAAAAACTCAAAAGGTATACTGTTTATTCTTCCATCATCTTAAAATCCAAAAAAAAAAAAAATAATAATTTTTTTTTTTTTTAAAGATGGCGGGTACTGCTGGCGGGTACCCGGGTACAAAAATTACTACCCGATGGCATCACTAATACAGACGCATTTTTCCTAATCCCTGTGCTTCCTACTCTCCCTTCACATGATTTCACCCCTCCTACGCCCCATAACCCTCTCATCCTCCTCACCCTTGGCATGCAAGGTCGTTGAGTTTCTTGAGACGAGGCGCCAGCTGCCTGCAGATGCAGCGCCTGGGGCTAGACGCGCTACACTCCAAACCAAAAATATTGATCAAAAAGAATCGGAATCGCTAAAATATGGACAGGAATCGGAGAATCGCGTTTCTTCCGATTCCACTGGAATCGGTGGAATCGCGAGAATCGGAATCGGCCCATCTCTAGTTAAAAGTAAGATTGTAAATAAAATCCTGGCGGCACACAGTGGAAAGCAAATGAGTACTATTGTGGTGTTTTACCTGCGAGTGCCAGGAAGTCTTGCCCCCGGCCGTCCGTGCTGGGCTCCTGGCCGTGCCAGAAGATGAGTCCGTCGGCCTCGCTGGTGGTGAACTCGATGCTGATGACTTCGTTCTCGCTGCTGTCCTTGTGCGGAAGCAGAGAGTTGCGCAGCTCAACGTAGCCGTCTCCCGAGAAGCTTACATCGCGGCTCAGCTCAGCAACTAAACAACATGTTACGAAATCATTTCATATGAAACTGAACTCAAACTCATTGCCGAATGTCTGAAGGAGTTACTGAATTATCTGTTGAATTATGTGCATCAATGATTGCAAAACTTTTTACTCACATGTTAACTTGTTTGGGAGATACTTCTCCAAAACCTTTTAAAAGCTAATAGGTAGGGGTGTGCGAATATTCGAATTAGGCGAAGTATTCGGCCGAAGTCGAAGTCGAAGTATTCGACCTCGAAGTCGAATATTGATTTATTACATGTCGAACACTTCGAAATGTCGAAGTATTCGTTCAAATTCGAATAGTGCGCGCGCGTCGGTAAAGAAGTTTCCATTTGACCAATCAGCGTACATCTCGCCCAAGGACAAGGTCGCGCGGCGCGCACAATATACACTCCCCCCTCCAAGTTCCAACGCCAACACTCGTTTTGTGTCAACCAACAGCAGACAGCTGATTTCAATTTGTTGCATTCGCCGTGCCAAGCAAATTCATGTGTTTTGTGTTGTGTTTTTAATTTTGCGAAATATTTCCGACAAGAAGTCGAACTATGGAATCTGCTTACGCAAATTTAGAGCAAGGAAAAGCGGCTTTGGAACTCTTTTTCCCTGGCAAGGGCGAAGTGCAACACGCGTCAAAGCATTTTGAAGACGCCTTATCTTCAACTTAGGTACAACACAAGCTTATTGAGCAGGAAATAATTTCCTTTTGTTAATAGCTGAGATTCCATACAATATTTCGATATTGTTTCAATTTTAGGTGTCTATAGGTATTAAATTTTTACTGTTCAATACCACATGTAAAAAGTATGTTTTTATTTATAGGCACAATACCATGCTATGCTACCTACCTATGTATGATACTGTTACATTAATTAAAAAATATAAATCTAAATTTCTTGAATTCATTTTTAAATTTGTTGGTAGGAAAAATAGCATTATTTACAAAAATATTCGACTTCGAGGAACTATTCAAGAAACTTCGATATTCGAATTCGACTTCGACTTCGAGAAATTCATGGGCAACTATTCGACTTCGACTTCGACATCAAAATTCACTATTCGCACACCCCTACTAATAGGTAATGGAAATCCTCTAAATTATTATCTTGTCGTCTGCACTTTGGATTAGGCAACATAAAGCAACATAATATTGTGCACTGAATAGGGCAATCTCACTAAATTCTTAATCTGGGGGACCATTCTAAATATCCTTTTCTCGTTTCACTTGATACGGACTCACTACACCCAAAGGAGTGCTATTTAACATTGAAACAGTTGGTAGATTTGTGACGCTGTGTTGTCTAAAAGTGACAAGGAATGAATTTAGAAGAATCCTCTTCGGATTTAAAAACTAGTCGTATTCGACACTAAAAGTTGCAAAACGCCACCTAGCGGAAAAAGTTAGCATCTATACCACGAGTACTTGTGCACATGCGCACAGGGCGCGTTCAGGCAAGTCACTTAGATGTCAATCGTAACGAGTTCAGTAAAAGTTATAATTACATCGCGAAATAACAGAAATTGATGAATACCTTAGTGTCAACAATCAAATACAATTGGCATATTTCATTACGTCTCAAATTTTTGTGAAAACGAGTTGTCTATTCACCAAATATCACCATTAGATAGATGCAAATTGTTTTTCTCACGGCCTTCTGAACACACATTTTTCTTGACGCCTCGTTCAAACAATTGCAATCTGTCAAATGCTGCTTTTGGTGAATAGACAACTCGGTTTTACAAGAATTTGAATGAATGTGTGCTGTAATGAAATATGCCAGTTGTATTTGATTGTTGACACTAGGTAAGCATCAATTTCTGTTATTTCGCGATGTATTTATAACTTTTTACTGAACTCGTTACGATGGACATCTAAGTGACTTGTATGTAAAAGTACGCACGCGCTGGGATTGTACTCGCGGGAGCGTCCATCTTATATTTACTAGCGCACTCTCTAGGTACTTTTAGTGTCGAATTGGGAATGTGAACTGCGTTGACCTAGATGTCTCACCGTTGTGGCAGTTGTCTCCGGAGTAGCCGAGCGGACAGCGGCACTTGTAGGAGTTGACCGTCGGCACACAACTGCCTCCGTTCTGACACGGTCGCTGGGACTGACAGACGTCCCACTCCAGTTCACAGTTACGTCCGCTGAAATCGGAAGACTTTCACTTCACCTCGGGTCTTCACTCGCGAGATCATCGCAATTTATTTACAAACAACACACTTAGTTAGTGCTTGAAGCCAAATACACCCAAATCATTTAAAACTATATTGATCTAAAAATCTGCAAAACTCTGGTTTATATATAGAGAAATAACTTGGAATTTAAGAAACAGTGCGCTGATAAGCGAGCCTTAGTATTGAATGTGAATTAATATTTGTGTGAAAGTAGCTGTTTTATGGACCGTGTAAAGGCTAGAAATACAACATGCATCACAGGAGCAGTACCTACTGAATAATTGTTTGAGTTTCATAGAATAAATTTTACAAATAGATAGGTTAGGTATATAAAACAAACATGTCCGTAAATCTTTACAGGTTTGTCTGAACAGTGTCAAATACTCAATGCCCAATTACTCATACAAAATTTAAATTGTTAATCATTGGTTCCATTTTTATTTTGAACGAATAACAGGATCTTAGGGTTGGGCGAACCTCATATTTTTTTCGAACCGAACCTTTTCAAAAGGTTCGAAATTTCGAACCTTAAACGAACCAAACCTTTTTTCAGAAAATGATGTTTTCCAGATAATGTGGAAAAGTTAAGCGCGTGAGCACCAGTCACCATTCTCCCCCCTCCCTCTCGCAAGTCAAGTGGCTTGACACTTGAAAACAGCTGTTTGATGGGGTGTTTGTTTACGCAAATATTATTTCTATTTGTATACAGGGACATTGACATAATACCAAATATAATAGGAACAAAAACGCGAAATATACTGCTCGAAATTTTAATACATTACATTGTATATTCCAATATTCTTCAAAAATTATCTCGCCAATCGTCATACTGTTTTTGATTTTGCATTGGGTTACAATGAAGTTTGGAAAGCTCAAATATACAGTATACACCATTATTTTTTAACTTATGCGCAGTGTTGGGTAAGTTCCTTTTGAAAAGGAACTAGTTCCAGTTCCAAGTTCCTCGCCGAAAAAAGGAACTAGTTCCAGTTCCAGTTCCTTAAAAAATGAAAGGAACTTTTCCGTTCCTAGTTCCTTTATCAAAGGAACTTAGTTCCTTTTAGTTCCTTTTTAAAGAAATGTGTAATTTTAATTGGAATTGGAATTTTTTAATTGGAACACTCGGAACCCACATTATTTTCTCCCCAAAAGAAAAATTTTCTCCGATTTTTTAATGGGAACACATTTTTGTTTGCTCTTGCTGCCATATTTCAATCACTGAACCACAGCAGATTCGAAAAGATTATAAGAGAGATAAGAAGATTCGTAAAAACTAAAAATTCAGTGGCGATGTGATGTGTCCTTGATCGGAAAGGAAATTTGTGAGGAAGGAAACAAAGTAAAAGCTAAAAAGACGACGATCTGAAATCTGTGTGCCTACCCTGCGCACTGTACTTGCACACGAGTCATTACTAGGAGTGGAGTTCTTTGGTCTGAAGGCTTGGCCACGCGACTACAGGTAGATAGAATATGTCCATTGTGTTAGGGTAGGTGACGACTGGTTTGAGTTACTTTTGATGCTAAATAGCTAGGAGGACTTCTGACAGAATTAAAAAAATATGTGGCTTCTATGCAGTTTTTTGGAGTAAAAGTACAGTCAAATTTAAAAAAAGGAACCCTTACGCAGGCAAGGGTCAGGTTCAGGCACCTGCTGGCAAGCAGCTGCACTCTGCAGGACCCAAAAGTACACTCTGTTCCAAAAGTACAAAACAGTTTAGATCGCAACAATCATTATTTCATTTTAATACTTCGAAAATTTTACTCAACAAGGAAATTACCTGGACTTCTAAGCTGAAATCAATGCTACTTTTCTAGTTGGTACCAAATAGCACTTCGAATTGCGTCTTATGAAAAATTCGGTTCAAGATTTATTTTAACATGAAACACCCTATAGTGTGACAGGATTTGAGTTAACTTTGATTTATGATGATTTCGGCTTACAGGGGCTCGATTTACCCAGGTTTTACCATTTTACTGCACCACTAAAGACAAGAGGCCAACATTAGACAAATAGTGACAAGATATTGGTCGCATTGTTTGAATGAAAAAGGGCGGGAAAAAAAGGCGGGAGGTTCGAAAAAGGTTCGAAAACGAACCTTAGAGGTTCGTTTTTCGAACCTAGCTAGCCGGTTCGGTTCGGTTCGAAAACGAACCGGTTCGCCCAACCCTTCAGGATCTCCTTTAAAAACAATACCGGTGACCACTCTTATGAGTGCCATTTAATGTGTGTACATAATTCCAGATCAATTGACCAAACAATGTATAACATGGCCTACAAAAAAAAAGGAAGTGCCATAAGAGTGTTGTAGTAATGCTTGCTACCCTCGCTTAGTTATCTGCACTCCTAAAAACATCTCTAGTCTGCGACGTAGATGATAAGGCTGCGTAGATCTGGTGTTTAGTACCTGAATCCGAAGGGACACTGGCAGGTGTAATGTCCCTCGGTGCCGCTGGTGCATTGTCCTCCGTTGTGACATGGGTTGTGGTCGCACGCTGCTGCCCCCAGGTGGTTGGAGATGGCACTGCAGTCCTGCACGTTGGCAGAGTCCAGGAGAGCCGTGAACATGTCCTGCTGAACTCCCGCCACCGTCACCTACAAGACATACAAGATGATGTCTCACTACATGTCCTGGATCATTTAGAACCAGGCTTTCAATGCTCAGTTAAAATCAGTAGTTAAGTTTAAGTAGCCAATCAAGGAATGCAATTGATTGTTTTAGTGTTTTAGTCAAGTCCTAAAAAACTGATTAGTGATTTTTGATAATGTACAGGGCCAGTTTTTCAATGCCCTGCTAAACCAGTAGTTAAGTTTTAAACGATCATTCCAAGGTTGGCATTGGTTGTTGACGCTTAGTTGTAACTTTTGAACAATTCAAATTATGAAAAATAATGAGTAGGTAGGTATGGCTAATTTTTAAGTGGGTTTTAGAGAAATTTCAGAATTTCAAGAGTTTGGGCCGAAATATTTACCGTATTAACTCGTGTATAAGACGCAATTATATGTCAATATTTTGATTCTGAAAACAGCCCTGCGTCTTATACACGCATACCAAGCTTTTTTCCCAGTAAATCCAAGGTGGATGTTTGTAAACAGAGCTGTGGTAGACTGCCACATGTTGTCTATCTCTGCCTTTACCTCTCACTCTGTCTGGACTACTCATACTGTGTCTAGACACAACACTATTAACATATTAAATGTGTGCAACAAAATGTTTTCTCTTGCATTTAGATCAGGAGACAAAATATATGTTTACGTCTGAAAAACATTGCTCTGACAGACATAAAATAGACTAAACACTGTTGAATGGCGATCTTAATGGAAGGGGAGGAGGGGAGTTTGGTTTGTTTTGGAATGCAGAGGAAAAGCAGGTGCGCGCCTGTTAGAGCAAACAACAGCTGCTGGGAAGAGACTCCCCTCCCCCCTTTCTCAGAAGCAGGAAATTACTGTTTGTTTACAACAAGCAGTGATTTTCATTCAAATAGCTCAGTTAGCTGGAAAACCAACATTTAGATGGATATCATGTATACAAACACACAATGTTTTTCATCATTTTACTGCGTCTTATACACGCATGCTAAGTGTTTTCTTAAAATAGACTTCTCAAAACAAGGGTGCGTCTTATACACGAGTGCGTCTTATACACGAGTTAATACGGTATTTATAAGTTGGTGTTTATAACACCAAGGTTGAATAAAAATTAGTTATGCTAATTATTTTCACATATTTTGTAAATTTAATGGAACCTACAAAATATATGACAGTAGTTAGGAAATGTGGTCTCCAATGTATACTTCGAGTGCATTCTAAATCTGAATTTTTGATAATTAGTTCAACATCATTGTCAAATCAATCTTCTAATAAGTAATGTTGTAGTTCCCGCAGACACTCACCTCTGATATGCAGCCCTGGAATCCTCGTCCCACGCCGACGCCCGATGCCAGCTTCACCTTCTGCTTGTCGTAGCCTCCGACGTACAGCGGCGTGCGGAGGTTGAGACCCCGCTTGTCGCCCGGGGAGCGGCCGGTGACCGGAGAGTCGTTATTGACCGAGAGGTGACCTTCTCGGAGGTCGCGACCCGCCGACACGGTCAGCCACTGGCCGGGGATGATGTCGCGCACGCCGCGCAACACAGCGGGACCTGAGCACAAGGTCAAACGTCAGACAAACAGTTAGATTTACATCGTATTGGTCGGGCATCTCTTGCCGATTTTTATTACATTTGACGCTTACGGCCTTTGGGAACCTTTGGGAATGTAGTGTTTGTTATTTATTTACTAGTTATTAAAATAACATAAATTAAAATAATTAAAATAGTAGATTTTATTTGTGAAAATAAGGACTGAAACCACTCATAAGGTAATATTAGGTAGGTAATATAAACTTTTGTATCACAATTCACAAGTATTACATACACTTAAAAAAATAAAGATAGGTAAATAAGGTAAATAGGTAAATAATCATCTCTCCGCTTCAAACAATCAAATTATCTTCATAAATCCATCTTTCAATTAGTATACAAGAATTGCAAAAATTTGAAAGTCTTACAAGGTCCTACTAAAGATAGGGAGGTATGCTAAACAACAATACAATGAACAAGAACAAATATGAATTCAAGAAGAAGAAAGCATGACAATTAAATTGCAAAAAAAATCTGCTTTACTCTATAGAATAGAACATTTTATTTAAATTATGAATGTTTTGATCCTGAATGATGCGGAAGATGACATGCAGATGGAACTTGATTCCAAATGACTCGAGATGCTGAGGACTTGTTAAACACATGGACCTCTAACGTGATGTCACCAGACCACCCACCTGAGCCGGTGTCGAAACGGAACTCAAGCCTCTTGTCTCGGATGGCGAGCGATGCAAAGTCTCCGTGGCCGTCCTCGCTCTGTGAGCAATACAGCAGGATTCCATCGTCCGTCGTCCTCGGGTTCACTCGCAGAGCCATCTTCAGTCTGCAAGAACATGACTCAGTTTCCAGGTCGGTCAAAACATTGCAAGGCGGTGCAGAAATCAAAGAGTTGAATATAATACAATACTGGAGCAAAAGACACATTTGATTTGTTTCAATTTCTTTACAATATACCGGTAGGTACTTAACGCTTAACTCGTACTTTATCTAATTGATTATGGTGAAGTTCCAGATTTATCGAAGCAAGTGCCCAGAGTCTACTGGATCCGTCCATAAGATTAATTATTAGCTCACGGTCTTGTGGTGTTGAGGACTGACATTTGCAAATATCTACTTGCGGACGCAAATTCTTTGGAGCATTTGGCTAGTAGTGATAATAATGTTTTAATCTTTTGAAATGATATCTGTTCATGATGATGAATTTGCACACCGGAATAGATTCTATTAGAATCTGTGAATGAAATTGATACGACACAATCAAAACGTGCTTTTGGAATCATTTAGAATCTATGTGATGTAAGCAACAACACTGCAATATGTTCTTGGCGCATACCTCTTGACAGCCTTGGGCGTGGGAAAGGCAAGGTAAGCGTCGTCAGCGAATGCCGGCTCCGTGATGCCGATCTCCTCCTGGCACTTGGGACCGCTGCGACCGAATGGACAGTAGCAGTCGAACCCTTCCGTCTGGCGGTTGACACATCGTCCCGGTCCACACGCACCTGGAAAGGAAACAGAAAGATTGAAAGCTCGACAGTTACATTCATTTCAATCATAATTTACATTTACACTTAAAACCAAGTAGGTATACACACACATAATTTGGCAGATTGATTAATAGTGGGGTTACCAGTGTAACGTTTTGTACGTTTTAAAGGATTTTTGTGAAGGAGGTTGCCACCCAATGCCATTTGATAAAGCATGATTTTAGATGTATGAAAAGTCGAGGTGGCAACCTGGCAACCCTTTAAGGGAGCGGGGGCGGAGTTGTCTGAGGGCCACTTTCCAAAAATTCAACGGTTTCATATAAAATTCTGAAAAAAATTGGGTATACTAAAATTGAATTGAGGAATTTAAAAAAAATAGTTGAAAAAATGTGAAAAGCCGCCATCTTGGAAAAAAATGCGCTTTATTAATACTTTTGTACATACTGAACAACTTAAGCCAAATATAAAAATTTATTTCATACAAATTTGATAGCCACAACAATGCTTGTTCGAATATTTTTTTGAAATTGAAAATCAGTGCAACAATACTCTGTAGAGACGAGTTTTTGTAAAAGAAGAATCAGTACCTAGTCAATTGATAGTCCAGAGTCTAAACACTTTGACCCATCACTAATTGCAACAGAAGGTTTTTTGATGTCAATCGATGTATAAAAGTGCCATCTATAACATATCAAAAGTTCTCCAAAATTTGATTGTGGTGGGTGGGCCAAAATGCAAAATTTATTAAAAAGTAATAGTTGTAATTATTGAATAATCAAATTATATCAACCTAGGCGAGTAGCATATCAAATTAAATCTTATGTTTAGTACAATTAATAAAAATATATATCACCATTATAAAATAGATACAGAGGTCACAAGGGGTCAAAATCTCATTTTTGAAGTGTTCCAGGACAAGTGCGATATCTCCATCCCTAATAGAGATAATGCATACTTCTTTATATTCATCTATCCGAAATGAATATGTTTATAACTCATAAAAAGAGCTCCGAATTTTAATAAGGGTAGTTGGGCCAAATTTCTAAATTTGGCAAAAACTCATTGTTGTCATTATAAATTATTATCAAATTAATATCAACCTAGTCGAATAGCATATCAAATGAAAGCATATGGTAAGTGCAATGTATTAAAACAAGTATGACCATTAAAAAGGTCATACTAAGGTCATGAGAGGCCAAAACGAGGTCAAAATGCCAAATTTTAAGTGTCCAAGGAAGTTTGCCATTATGTCATCATTAATGAAAGTAAAATTATACATTTTGATACCAATCGAACCGTAGAGATGTAGTTTGTAGCATTTGAATTATTAATTTTTAATTATTTGACCGTGAGAGAACCAATTAGGTTTTTAATTTAATTTATAAGAGTGATATTATATGAAGGAAAATCGAATATAAAGCTTTAATTGACAGATAATCGCACTGCGAGGATACCAATATGTACATTAGTTATATAGAAAATAATACAATAAATCAAATACCACTATGCTCACTGTAAAAAAAACTTATACGTATTCAAACGATTATCCTTCATTTGATAATACGTTTGATTTTACCATCAAAAAAATTTCAAATTTTGAAATTTAATTAAAAACTAAGTGACTCACCCACAGTAAAATTATTTTTGTGACTTTTTATATGCCATAAACTACATCTCTTACGGTTATATTGGTATCAAAATGTATAATTTTACTTTCATTAATGATGACATAATGGCAAACTTCCTTGGACACTTAAAATTTGGCATTTTGACCTCGTTTTGGCCCCTGACCTTAGTATGACCTTTTTAATGGTCATACTTGTTTTAATACATTGCACTTACCATATGCTTTCATTTGATATGCTATTCGACTAGGTTGATATTAATTTGATAATAATTTATAAAGACAACAATGAGTTTTTGCCAAATTTAGAAATTTGGCCCAACTACCCTTATTAAAATTCGGAGCTCTTTTTATGAGTTATAAACATATTCATTTCGGATAGATGAATATAAAGAAGTATGCATTATCTCTATTAGGGATGGAGATATCGCACTTGTCCTGGAACACTTCAAAAATGAGATTTTGACCCCTTGTGACCTCTGTATCTATTTTATAATGGTGATATATATTTTTATTAATTGTACTAAACATAAGATTTAATTTGATATGCTACTCGCCTAGGTTGATATAATTTGATTATTCAATAATTACAACAATTACTTTTTAATAAATTTTGCATTTTGGCCCACCCACCACAATCAAATTTTGGAGAACTTTTAATATGTTATAGATGGCACTTTTATACATCGATTGACATCAAAAAACCTTCTGTTGCAATTAGTGATGGGTCAAAGTGTTTAGACTCTGGACTATCAATTGACTAGGTACTGATTCTTCTTTTACAAAAACTCGTCTATACAGAGTATTGTTGCACCGATTTTCAATTTCAAAAAAATATTCGAACAAGCATTGTTGTGGCTATCAAATTTGTATGAAACAAATTTTTATATTTGGCTTAAGTTGTTCAGTATGTACAAAAGTATTAATACAGCGCATTTTTTTCCAAGATGGCGGCTTTTCACATTTTTTCAACTATTTTTTTTAAATTCCTCAATCCAATTTTAGTATACCCAATTTTTTTCAGATTTTTTTATGAAACCGTTGAATATTTGGAAAGTGGCCCTCAGACCACTCCGCCCCCGCTCCCTTAAAGGGTTGCCAGGTTGCCACCTCGACTTTTCATACATCTAAAATCATGCTTTATCAAATGGCATTGGGTGGCAACCTCCTTCACAAAAATCCTTAAAAACATATAAAACGTTACACTGGTAACCCCACTATAAAGGTTTTCTGATATAAAGAGCATTACTAACTCTAGTTTATACTTGAAAACAAAATGCTGATGGAATATAAATATAATCTTTAAAAACCGGTGGTTGTAGTTTTACTTCATTCAACTTCTCAAAATTTTACCTTAATTTACAAACAGTGATTTAAAGAAGAAATAAGCGAAGACATATTGATACAAACTCATTTACAAGGGCAAAAGTATCTCCAGGTATCTATAATTTGTAGTTTTTTTCATTTTTTTTTAAAATCACAGTATACTTTATTATATATAAAGCACAATTCCAAACATTTTATGGAGTAGGATAATTAAACTGCAAAATCTCAAATATTTGTGCAAGTGGAATACCAATGCTGGGACAGGAAACTGTGTATTTCCGTACCTGGATAGCAAGCCAGCCCGACCCTCTCGCAGTCTTGTCCGCTGAAGGAAGCTGGACAGATGCAGGAGTAGCCTCGTGCTGCGTTGGCCTCCTGACACACGCCGCGGTTCTTGCAGGGGTTGGTCGCGCAGGTCTCGCACGAGGTCACGCCGTGGGTGAACGTGGCGTCGCGCACAAGGTCGTGATCCACCGAGCCAATCACCAGTCGGCTGATGCAGCCTGACGACAATCATGCAATCTTAGAGATAGTTCCGTACACAGTGACAGTATGTATTGTCATAATGATCATACAGTTTTTATCTCACAATTCCAAGAAATTATAGTTACTTTCTTCTGAGAAATAAATGTATCAAATATAACATGGGAAATAGCGGAAATAGTCATTAGGAGAAAAAAACTATGTACTATTTAATCTAATCTATTTTCCAAAATAGGGTTGAAATATTTTCAAGTCAATTTGCAATTTGAGAATTCTATAAAACATGATACCTTTAAAGATTAGATTTGTAGGTACCAATCTCATCACACTAAAGAAAGAAACAAAATAACTTTCAACTGTAATAAATACTAGGAAGACTCATACACTTACAACAATTTCCTCTGCATTTAGTTTTAGTCTTGGGAGTTTACATTGATATATTTTCCCATCCACAACTTGACATTATCGAGTACAACGTAAGGTGGCAACGTACCGACGAATCCCTTGACGAATCCATTGAGTTTGTGAACGTCATTGAAGTCCGGGACGCCTCCGACGTAGAGCGGTTCCACGAGGTCGAGACCTTGGAACCTGCCGAGTGCCATTCCTTGCACCGGTCCCTCTCCGTCCACATACATGGCACCTGGCACAACAGACAAGACATGTTGAATTGCACATAGGTACACTCGAGGATAGCAATCGCGGTCAGAGACGGAGAAAAAACTCCATACATGGAATGAAAGTGATCATAACCAGGAAAAGCTCTGTCGTTGATGAGCAAGCCTTCGTATGGCATGCGAATTGATGTGCGTTTGCAAGTTTCTGCTCTACAGACCTTGAAAAGAGTGGAAAAGGAATTTGTCAAAGAAACAGTGATCAAATATCTGAAATTAAATTTCCTTCAAGATATTTGACAAATATTTCCAAACATGATAAAATGTCCGTAAAATGTCAATAACTTTTGTAATCGACAACAGATTAGTCTGAAAATTGACAAAAACACCTAAAATGCTGGTCCCAATGACTATGCATAATTTGAAATTGATTGGTAAAATGATTACAAGTTTAAATTTTAAAAAATCACAGGATCATGTTCGAAAATCATACGCACTCTTATGACTTTAGTGGGTGTGCAAAATTTCAGATTGATTGGTTGAACGGTTTGATATGGGCAGTCTGGAAAAAAACACAGATAAACAAAAACAGAAAGTGCCATAAGAGTACTGTGGTACCTACTCTAGAGTAAGAGTACACTAATGCTTAATAAAACAAGCATGGTTTAAAAAAATAAGAACACACATATCGTACTTTGCCAAAGTCTAAATCCTGCAATGGCACTGCTTCAGGGTCTGTGAATGTTTGATCGAACTCACCTTCCTTACGAGTCCGGTGGAGCTTGACCGTGTGCCACTCTCCCATGGTGATCGGGTACGGGGAGCGGATGAGAGCGGGCCCGGAGCCCACGTTGAAGCGGAACTCCACGTAGGAGTTGTTGAGACCCAGCGAGATGAAGTCGCCACCGCCGCCGCGCAGCTGTCCGTTGTACAGGATCAGGCCTGACAACACGACAGACATTAGATCTCATGGTCGACATAATATTAACCAATCACAAGCGTTGTTATAATAATAGCTCTGCTTTATGATGGTACAACAGATATCATGATGGCATTGCTTCCTAGAATCCTCAAACATACAATCTGTATATTTAGTACTGATCTTATAGAAAAAAGTGTAGGTGAAGAAATAATTTAGATAGGCAATTAATCAATTTACATATAAAATGAATAACACAAAGATGATACAAAAATAAGTAAAATGTAAAACATCCAACAAAATCAAAACTAATTGAATTGGTATTGTAAGATAGGCAAGTTTGAATTAAAATATTATTGTCAGCAATTAAAATAGTTCTGATGTAATGTCTTCCCTGGTTAAAATTCTAGAGAATTCTAGAGTGTTCTAGAGTGCTGGTAAACAAGATTTGTCTAGAATTAACAAGAATAGTATTATGTTGTCTAGAACACTCTAGAGACTCGTCTCATTATAATATCAGAACACTTCAGAAATGATTAGAAAAATAAGAAATGACTAGAATACTCTAGAACACTCTAGTGAAGTGAACTCTACAAAATTACAAGTATTATTAGAAATTACAAGATTTGAAGAAATAATAGATTCAACTAGAAATGTCTAGTAAATGTAGACTCTAGAAATGACTAGTATTATTAGAAATAACAAGAATTGAAGAAATAATAGATTCAACTAGAAATGTCTAGTAAATGTAGACTCTAGAAATGACTAGTATTATTAGAAATGACAAGAATTGAAGTAAAATAATAGATTCAAATAGAAATGTCTAGTAAATGTAGACTCTCGAAATGACTAGTATTATTAGAAATCATAAGAATTGAAAAATGGTTAGATTCAACTAGAAATGTCTTGAAATTGTTGACTCTAGAAATATCTAGAATTATTAGAACTTACAAGAATTAATAGTTTCTCAAGTTGTTAACAGAGAACGCCACCATCGCGAATTCATCACATATTATTTAATATCTTTAATATCTCGTTATCTGTTCGTCTTAAAGAAGTTATATTATTTCCAAAATCTGGCAAATATTTATAAGTTAATGTAATAATATGAGACATATATTTTTACATGATAGGACAATTTGTAAAACCCTTTTTGCAGTTGTAAGTTGTTTGCTGTACTGGGTGAGCCATATTTGTTGAATGCTAGCTTTGTCCTCAACAATATCATTCAACAAGATGCATTCAACAAAATATGTCTTCTCCCATTTCAGCGAACAACGTCCAACACCTACTAACAAATACATGGTCCAACATAATATGAGTACCTTAAAAAAAAATCCAGTACAAAAAATTCTCGATCATGATGATCTAGATTACTTACCTAATCATTTCTAATAATTTCCTACCCGAGAGTTCTAGACAACCTAGTCATTTCTGATTATTTCTGACCTGAGAATTCTAGACAAATCTAGTTATTGCTAATCATTTCTCACCTGGATTCTAGACAACCTAGTCATTTCTAATCATTTCTCATCTGAGAGTTCTAGAAAACCTAGATATTTCTTATCAATTCTCAGCTGGCTTCTAGACAACCTAGTCATTTCTAGTCAATTCTTGAATTTCTAGACAACCTAGTCATTTCTAGTCAATTCTTGTATTTCTAGTCAAGTGCCATAACCGAGTCAAATCTAGTCAATTCTGATTATCTGATTTCTAGACAAATCTAGAGTAAGAGTTGACTAGAAAAATATGTCTAGAATTTTAAACAGGGTTGTATATAGAACCTGGAATTTCAATCCAGGACAAACACGATTTCCATTAAACTCCATTAGGTATTATTGAGCGAGCGAAGCGAGCGTCTCCTTTTGGCTCTTTTGGCACGGACCTCTGTTTTTTTTTTGTTTTTTTTTCCGTTTACTGACGCTATACAGGTCAGAGTTTTTCTTCGATCGAGCTGAAATTTTGCACACATGTGGAGACAACCTTTTCTGTTTGCTGACCCCTAATTTTTTTGAAAAAAATTGATTGGTTAAAATTTAAATAAACATCTCCTGATGGTAGGTTGAAAAATGAAACTGGTCTTCGATAAATCTGATCAAACTCATTATTTTGGCTATACAGGTCAGAGTTTTTCTTTGATCGAGCTGAAATGTTGTACATATGTAAAACTAACCTTCTCTGTTTGCATACCATATTTTTTTTTGAAATCCATTCATTGGTTAAAATTTAAATAAATATCTCCTGATAGGCTGAAAAATGAAAACGGTCTTCGATAATTCTGATCAAACTCATATTTTGCATGATCATTAAGACCAATATTGTCTCTAATTTTACAAAATTTCATCCCAATCAGTTAAGAACGTATGAAGTTATTTACATTTTTAATATCTGTCAGTAATGACTAATGAAGTATCGAAATGAATGTTTTCCAGTGCCAATTGAAAATTGATTCTGATTTGATTTATGAACCAGGTGCTTCGATGCTATTTTAAAGTTTCGATGAAAAGCATACACTTTTAAGTTGATATCATAATCAATTCAATAAGGATGTACCGTATTAACTCGTGTATAAGACGCAATTATATGTCAATATTTTGATTCTGAAAACAGCCCTGCGTCTTATAAATGCATACCAAGCTTTTTGCCCAGTAAATCCAAGGTGGATGTTTGTAAACAGAGCTGTGGTAGACTGCCACATGTTGTCTATCTCTGCCTTTTCCTCTCACTCTGTCTGGACTACTCATACTGTGTCTAGACACAATACTATTAACATATTAGATTTGTGCAACAAAATGTTATTGTTTTCCCTTGCATTTAGATCAGGAGACAAAATATATGTTTACGTCTGAAAAACAATGCTCTGACAGACATAAAATAGACTAAACACTGTTGAATGGCGATCCTAATGGAAGGGGGGGAGAGGAGTTGGATTTGTTTTGGAATGCAGAGGAAAGGCAGGTGCATGCCTCTTAGAGCAAACAACAGCTGCTGGGAAGAGACTCCCCTCCCCCCTTTCTCAGAAGCAGGAAATTACTGTTTGTTTACAACAAGTTGGCAGTGATTTTCATTCAAATAGCTCAGTTAGCTGGAAAACCAACATTTAGATGGATATCATTTATACAAACACACAATGTTTTTCATCATTTTACTGCGTCTTATACAAGTATGCTAAGTGTTTTCTTAAAATAGACTTCTCAAAACAAGGGTGCGTCTTATACACGAGTGCGTCTTATACACGAGTTAATACGGTATATGTTTTCTGTGCGTTGTGTACGCATTTCCGGTTCGAGAATTTGCACGTTCCCGTGCTCGCTCATCAAAGCGTTACACTGAGCGTTTTCCTAGTTGTTAGGACCATATAGACTCCCCCTGTAACAAGCGAGTAGGAATTTAATTACCGTCTCCGCTCTCCGGCTTGAACGCCACTTCGATGGCGAATACGAGGTAGGCGTCGGGCAGCGTGGGAAAGGCGAGATACGAGCTCGGTGCTTGAGCGAAGTGCGGCACGACGCCGGTCACTACCAGCACCGTGGGGATGTCCATCTTCACAGCGCCGTTCTGCGCCGTGCACACGTACGTGCCGGCGTCGGCGCCGCGCACATCGTGGATCGTCAGAGACTCCTGCGGACAAATACAGAGTCAACATCTTTGCTTCACATGGTATGCAAAACACAATTCACATCTTATTCAAGCATATTCAAACGAGATCCCATTGTGACACCTTTTGGAACGGGTCATTTCTTCTGTCCGTTGCTGCGATAAGGGTCACACCATATCTCAGATCGAGCTTTGCAGATCAAACCTCTCGTTTACTTAGTATATTTATACAATATCCTTGGATGGGTTGAAAAGAGAAAAACAAGGTCCTTTATTAGTTTGGTTGAAAAGTGGAAATAAACCACTTGTCCAACAAACTCTAAATTCTCCGTCATACATAGGTAGTACCTTAGTAGGTACCTACATATTTTACAAATTTTCAGCAAAATCGGACATGCTTAAAAAAATATTGAAATTTTATTATTTTAATGTGCTATTTATCTAGTTTGAGTGTTAAAAGAAAAACCAAAGAATGATACAAAAGAAAGTTCGTTAGGAAGGCGTGTGCGTATTTACCTGGTTGATGTTGGAATCTTTGGGCAGAGACCCGCCCTGCTTGGACCAGCTGTATGTGACGGGGCTCTCGAGGTCCGTGCGGCAGTCCATCATCACGGTCGAGCCGTGCGGGGCGGTCCGTGTCTCCACTGGGGCCGAGTCCGTGTTCAGCACATGGTCATCTGAACCAACCAACACTCAATTCAATAACTTCATAGCAATAATAATAATAATAATAATTCTTTATTTAGCGCAAGCGCTATCTTTCACAAATCAGTACAATACAAAGATACATAAAGATACACAATAAAGACACAAACCAAAGAATTAACACACTAAAAACATAGAATAATCTAATTAGGATGTCAACATAAATGTTTCCGTCATTATAATTTCTAAAAGTTTGCTTTTAAATATGCTAAGACTCCTCACACTTTTAACATTAAGTGGAAGAGCATTAAAAGAACGAATCCCAAGATAAAATAAAGATTTGGCCGATGATTGTTTATGAACATGGTTTAGAAAAAAATTATTATGCGCTCTCGTGTAATGCTGATGGACATTTTCAACTTTTTCAGTGTTTGTAAAATATGCAGGTAGAAGACCATTTTGAAGTTTGTAAATAAAACACATGCCTTGAAAATACACATAATCCTTAATCCTTAGCCAATTTAGAGATTTTAACATAGTATTTACAGGTGTATATCTACTACATTTCAGAATAATCCTCATGCCTCTATTTTGTAGAATCTGTAGTCTTTCAATATCTGTATTAAATGCCTGATACAATAAAATCATACAAAAGGTAAGGTGTGGTTTAATAATAGTGTTATATATACATAGTTTTGTGGCTACTGTCAGGTGCTGACCTATCCTACTAAGGTAGCTAAGTTTTTTTCTGATTTTGTTCTCTATGTACAGTATATGTTGTTTAAAACTTAGATTTACATCCAACAACATACCTAAGTATTTGAATGATTTAACACATTCCACTAACTCACCATTTAGTACAATATTAACTTCACAATTATCAGTTGTGTTCATATAATGTAGTTTCCCAGTACCAATCATCATTGCCTTACACTTACTATTGTTCAGCTTTAGCATATTAATGCTCAACCAGTCAGTCACTACCTTCAATTCTTCGTTCAATGTATTGTTCAAATCAGTCATATCATTTCCACCATAGAAGATGACTGTATCATCTGCATAGACATTTATCACACATTTATTTAAACAACAATTTATGTCATTAACATACACTGAAAATAAGAATGGTCCTAAGACTGAGCCTTGTGGTACTCCTAGATTTACATCGATAGTGTCTGAGATTTCCCCATCAAATTTAGTTCTTTGAGCTCTCTCATTGAGATAATCATCGAGCCACTGGTACACAGTACCTTGAACACCATACATATATTGCAATTTCATTAACAACCTTTTCCTATCGATGGACTCAAAAGCCCTTTTGAAGTCCAGGAAAACTGACAATATTGATAAATTATTATCTCTTAGTTTGTTCCACTCAGAAACCATCCACTGCACCGCTGTTTCACAGGAGTGACCTTTCCGGAATCCAGATTGATTAGTCATAATAAAGTTATTTTTATAAAAATATTCCTCTAACTGAGAGTGTACAACAAGCTCCAGCAGTTTTTCATAAATTGGCAGCATATTTATCGGCCTAAATTGATCAATTAATGTAGTCCCAGCAACTTTAGGGACCGGAATTACAAGTGTTTCTTTCCAACTTTTGGGAAATACGCCTTTACTTAATGATAAATTAATTAAATGAAGTAGTCTATGCTTAATGCTAGGATACCCATCTTTTAACAATCTGACAGAGATTCCATCCAGAGTTCCACCTCCTTTATTTTTTAAATCCATCACTAGATTATTTAAATCCTGGATTTGAACTTGTTTGAAGTCACACATGATGATATCTTTACTCACTCGGTTGTACTGGTTAAGTTCAACCTGGTCAACTATTCTATTACTAATATTATTTATATCTATTTCCGAAATATTACTTATAATCTCTTCAACACTCTCAGAAAAATATGTATTAAAGTGATTTGCAATGTCTACCTTATCTGATATTATGCTACCATTGCATAAGACAATCTCATCTGCAGTACACTTCTGATTCTTTTCACTTACAAGTTTCTTAAGAGTTTTCCACATACCCTTACTATCTCCTCTTTGTCTGTCAATCTTTTCATAGTAATAATCATATTTTGATTTTCTGAGCATGCTAAGAACTCGATTTCGATACCTTTTAAATTCATCCCAATCACTTTGAAGTCGACTAAGTTTCGCTCTTTTAAAATAATTATTTCTCAACTGCATCTCCTTCCTTATCTCATCAGTTATCCATGGGACCCCTATATTTCCTCTCTTCTTCAAAATGCTTGTAAGATTTTTCTCTTTCGCACTTGTTAGACCTTGAACAAATATTTGAGAGGCTAGGTTTACATCAGTTTCCAACATATCATACTCTTGCTCTTCTAGATCTGCTCTAAACCTAGCTACGTCATAACCTCTCCAGTCAAACAGACTGTACAAATCTACTACTCTTTCTCGTCTTGCTTCAGTGTTTATGTCAATCATGAACGATTCATGGTCTCCAATACCGGGACCTCCTCCCACTCCAAATGTAACCTTGTCACAATTAGTGATTATGTAGTCTATAAGAGTTTCACTCATTTTCGTTATTCTAGTTGGTTGATTTACAATTTGAGTTAGACCATACGTTTCAATACCACCAATCATGTTTCTAGTGATAGCATTGGGCTTGAGAATATCCATATTAAAGTCACCTACAATCACCGTTGTAGTACCCTTATGCTTGTTCATTATGCTTTCGCACACTACCTCCGTGAAATATTGAATAAATTCTGCATGGTTTGCATTTGGAGAGTGGTACACAGTAAATACAATTATGTTTACTCGTCTAAGCTTGAGTTTGATTCCAAGCACCCAACTCCCACTGGATTCAGCAGAGTTATGAATGACCACAAATTTCAACGATTTTAATATGTATAAAATGACCCCGCCTGTGTGTCGGCTTTGTGAGTCACATCTTACATGTTTATAACCCATGAGGCGTATTTCCTTGTCCAATATGTCTGCTGTGACATGTGATTCAGCTACTGCAATGATGTTATACTTGTATTTAGTCACATAATCTCTTAATTCATCAATGTTACTTACTATGCTTTGTGCATTTATATATAATATATCGTGACCTGGTACTACATTTCCCTCCGCTGATTGTTGAACAATTGAGTGCATTAATTGCTTTTGTTTGCTGTCAATGAGTGGATACATTTAGATTTTAACATTACAGTTCCTTGCAATGGGGTTTTCAAATTCAAATTTAAATAGATTTATTTTTCAACTTAGGAGCAGTGACATCATATATTACAAAGTAGGTAAGTTGTCTGTTACATTGCAGGCCTCCGGTTGTTGAAGAAGTAAGATTATGAAGATTATGAAGATTATGTACAATAATAAACTCGGATTTAAACCTAGCTGTAACTAGTCATATATGTCATTGTTTTAAAACAATGATTTGTAAAGACAACTAGACTTAAGTGGAATACCTACATATTTATGATTTTAAAACTTACCGTTGTTAAAAGGTATGATTCCAAAAAGGATGCAGCAGGAATTGAATAATAAGTTAAATTAATGACACATAATAAGTACCTAATAACTTAAATATATTACATGACACATTGCTAGGACAGTACCTTACTTTAAATTTACTCCACATGAAACATTTAGAAGCATTATATTTATAAAGTGGTTATCAACCGGTGGGGAATTCACCTAGAAGCAAAGGAATTTTGAAGTTTCAGGAGGGGAATTGCTGCCATAGAAAATACAAAAGCTATTTTTTTTAACAAATACATATAAAAACTACTGTAGGTAGTCAATATCAACCTGCCGAAAACTGTTGTCCAAAACGCATAAAAATTGTATAAATTTTTCTCGAGCCAATGCGGCCCGGATCCATGCATGTGGCTGGGGACTTTATGTAAGCATTCAATAGACTTCTAGTTATGGCACAAGTAATGTATTAATTTTCTTCCAATTGGAGGTAGAGCTACACTATCTTGGGAAAGGGGGTATAATATTCTGAAAAGTCTAAAAGGGAAAATGGAGCAAAAAAGGTTGAGAACCCCTGAACTAATATAGAGCAAATGATGGCTTGTATGAAACAGAATACACTATCTGATCATCACATATGTGAAATGTCCCACCTTGAATAGCGAGTATGTAGTCCTCCGTGAACTGTCCGGTGAGCGTCCTCACTGTGCACCGATACACTCCGCCATTGCTCGGCCGGACGTCGGATATCCTGAGCAAGTTGCCGTACGCCTGAGCGTTTGTCTCGAGCTGCTCGCCGTGCTTGGTCCATCCGATGTGCGCGTTGTTGGCCGACGGGCCGGACGCGATGCATCGGACGTCCAACGTGTCGCCCACGCGCACCACCTCCTGGCTCGGCTGCAGTCGGATTGCCAACGTTGGAGCGTGCACGGCTGCGGAGACATCGGCTCGTAAGATCACAGTAACACACGCAAGTATTCAAGGCTTTATTGATTGTGTTTATTTACAATTTTAAATAGTGATATGTAAAGTATTTTATGTTTGCAGAGAAATGATATGATGAAGGCTGGATTTGAATGTTTATCAGCAAAGCAAATAATGAAGCAATATATACAAGTCCAAGTCAAAGAATGTGTCAAATCTCCTAATACATTTATTGGATTTCGATTAGAAGAAAATATGATGTAAAACAGTAAACAGAATAGAAAGATAACCATAAATATTGTAAACAATATTAAATAACGTAGTACTATTTACCTAATTCTTTGATTTGGAAATTAATTTGTTTCATTTCTTTGTTTAAAAGGTTTAAAATGAAGCTTCATGTTTAAAATGAAGCAATATATACAAGTCCAAGTCAAAGAATGTGTAAAATCATCTCCTAATACATTTATTGGATTTCAATTAGAAGAAGATATGATGTAAAACAGTATAAACAGAATAGAAAGATAACCATAAATATTGTAAACAATATTAATAGTCCTATTTACCTAATTCTTTGATTTGGAAATTTGTTTCATTTCTTTGTTTAAAACTAAAAGGTATACTATACTTCAGTAACCTCCTCTAAATTAAAGCAGTCTCATTTTGTCAACATGTATAAGGGTGTATAGCTACAATGGAACTATGTACAATATCTAAAATGTATGTCTATCTATTTACAACTACAAAAATAGATAATTTTAAATATGAACTACAAAAGAAATCATTGATTCCTTACCTAGATGTTCCATAGGATCCCCAAATTGTACAACACTAATCTCTAACCTGCACCAATCTGTTCCACATATTCCCTGACTATGCGTATTAGAAGAGCCATGGAATGGAGTCGGATGTAATATGAAATCTCTCCATTCCGTGGCTTGTCCCACCCCCTGAGTATTGTTAGACGAACCCCTCTGCACCCGCCTCGAGTCGCAACCGTCTTCGTCGCTGCCGTCAGAGCAGTCTTCCGCTTGGTTGCACAACGCGTCCTGAGCGATGCACTCTCCGCTGCGACAGCGGAACTCATGCTCGGCGCAAGGCCGCACACCGGCTACATGCAGTAACAACAGGACATGCAAGGGAGCGGGAAACATTCCGCACTAGCTTACCATGATGCTACTCATCCAATAGCAATCAAAACAATGCTCCATTGCTTACTAATCTATTATCCTTCGACATTGTTTTGATTATGTTTAAGTTTATGAAATGGTACTGGTATGACATTTGAGCTGGTAATATTATACAGCTTGTTTGATAAGCTCTCCTACCTCTGCCTAAAAGACAGTTCAATTGCTTCTAGCACCGAAGCAAACCAAAATTGTTAATTATATCTCAATGTAGAAATTATTTTGATTTATGTAAAAAACAGTTTTACTTTATTATTAATTTCGAAATTAAGTTGAATCTCATTCATTTTCAACTACAAAAATTAAAACTTTCAACTCCTCATAGAAAAATTATGTGATTGTCTGCATTGTAATTGACAGTTGCAGTGGTTCACGAACTTGTGTAGAAAACAAGTATACCTTCATATCCCTAAAATAGTACTATCTTGATTGTGGAAATATAAAACCATTGATGACATTATCAGTTTGTAGTTCAAAACTCAAAAATCAAAACTCAAACAAAAATACCACACTAAAAGATATTAGACCAGCCTGTCAAAACTTCAACGGCTGTCAAAATTAGACTAGACAATATGTAGCTCCACAAGTACTTAGGTCATATTTTGCAGTACGTACGTTGGTGTACCTATGTCACTCTGTGGTTCATTACATTAGACTTAATCTGTTTACTTTGTAACAGGAATGTTTCCCACGGTTGACAAGGTAGGTAGGTAGGTAGGTTTTCAGGCTGTTTGCGAGTCTCCACCGTGTCTCTCCTCCACCAATGAAACAACTCTCCACTCATCCACTAACCAATCAAGTGGAGACAAACAAAATCGCCGGTTACAGGAATAGGAAGTTAATACATTAATACTGGTAAGTCGGTAAACAACCACATGCCTGCAAATCAATTAATAAAATGCACACACCAGTACATACTAAGAATTAATAAATAATAGAGGGATTTAGTTAAATAAAGAATTTAATGTCTAATTAAATTATTAAACATTAATTGTTTACAGTAGAGTTTTAAAAAATACAAGAAGAGCTTAGTTCTCAAACACACAAATGTTTCCTTCTCTGTTAAAAATAACTCCATCGCCAGAGAAGTTCACATCGACAAACTCCGGAATTGTATAAAAATGTTAAAAAGTGGTATAAATAGCCTGTTGCGAGAACATAGCTACACTCGTAAGGCACAGCTAAGATACAATGCTGATGACAATCAAATGTAACGAAACTAGCTAAGCTAAATAATGTACACATTGCTGCGTGAATGCTATACAATTGGCAGTGTTAGGTGAGAGCTTGAGAGAGTTCGCTACTCACGCTCTACGCGTAGGTCGATGTAGTCCGAGGACGTTCCTTCGTGGGTTCTGAGTTCGCACACGTATCTGGAACAAACAACGAGATGCAGGACCGATTGCGTACTCCGCTTTCCCTTCATAAAGAAGGTTTCCGTACAATCGGTTTTGCGTTTCTTAGAGCCAACTAGCGCCTTTTTTGTCATTAACCACCCAACATTAAAACATGCATTCAACAATTTCAACAATCATGGCTGATTTCTTTTGTTGAAAGAACAAAAGTTGAATTTGTACAAAAGTGATCAATGGGAATTTACCACGAGAGTTAGGATCAAAAAGGTGACGAATTAGGAGTTAGTCCTAGACTATTGAAATTCAGGACAATTATAAATTATATTTATAAGTACTAAGTAGGTATGAAGAGTCATGTAAATTATTTCAATTTATTATAAAATCACGTTTTCACAGACTATCAAGTCGTATTTTGGACTCATCATAAATTGAACAGCTGTTCTATATTGACCAAATGCTAATCAATACAAATGAAGTGCTTGAATTATCTTCAAAACGACATTTCATCACATCACATAATTAAAATGTCAGTAATAAAATAACATTCAAAAGCTAAACTAAGTCCCCCAAGTGTCCGACATGAATGACTCTTGAACGCACCTGCCCATGTCGGAAACCTGAACGTTGCTGAGCTCCAGCGTGTGGCCGCGCACCACTGCCGAGCGTGGGAGCTCCGTGCGCTCGCGCCGCCAGTGGATCCTCGCGTCGCGCGCGTCACCGGGCACCGTGCAGCGCAGCTGGATGGACGAACCCACCTGCGTGGACTGGTCGCGCTGCACAGCCGTCACAGTCGGGTGGGTCTGGTGCTCTGAATCACAACCAAAACATCAGTCACACATGAGTCTAGGCAAGATCATAACAAGTGCTAAAACAATCAATGAGCAGCAAATAATTGATTGATACATTTATGAATTGCACATCTCTAATGTGAACAAATCAATGTAGTCAAATCAGTGCTCATAACATGGTGCTAAGTAGGTAACAAAATAAAATATGTTATTCAATTTGTGGGGCATATTTCTTTTGTCAGCAAAGAAGCTCAGCTATAAATAGGTACCTACGGATACTTAAAGAGCAAATTCAAAATGGTTACAAAATTAAGCCGCTAAAAAACAATTTAACAGCAAATAGGTACTTTACCCAGTTTTTCTTTCAAATCAATGATGGTTTTTCCCATCGAAGGTGCAGACGGTAGAGTTCCTGAGCAGCGTTAAATGACAGAACAAGATATTCAAACTTTAAAGAAATTGTATTGGAATATTATTACTCTATGATATTTCATTAAAATTATTTATTACCGACTCCACAAAGTATAGTCTCTCCTCCTTAAAATTACGCAGACCTATCCCCAAATTATGTTCTGTGTCACGTTTATAATGCCAGCTGTGTATAACTCCGCTGTGTCTACTTCAACTCACCGCTGACGATGACCTCTGCCGCTGCCTCCGCTTCTCCCGCACTGTTGCTCGCCTTGCACACGTATCGGCCGGCGTCGGACACCTCGATGCCTCGGAACTGCAGGTAGCCCTGGTTGGCCGTGGCGCGGGGGGAGAAGGCGCGACCCATGGCGCTCCACTCGATGCTGATGGGCTGGTCGCCGGTCGCGCTGCACGTGATGTACGCGTGGTCGCCCGGTTTCACCACCTGCCGCGTGGGGTTCAACGCGATGCGCGGCGGAGCTGGGGAGAGGTCGTACACGTTAGATGTCACATACCTCAGCAGCTATTACTAATGGCACATCTGTTTTTACTCTCTTGCATGAAATATTATGATTCACTAAGTCCAAAATGTCAGTAAAAATAAACTTTCATGATTGAAAAACAATATAAAAGCCAGATTTTCCACTAATGGTGAAAATCTCTACAAAAATAAAATAGGTACCTACTGTAAACAGATATTGACTAATTATAATTCTAAATGAAGATAAAATAAGAGCTTGTATGACATATTATTGTTTAGAATGGACTGTACCAAAAAGGAAGTGCATCATTTACTAACTTGTCAGTGAATATTATTAAAATACAACCAACCTATCCTTCTAAAATATGGGGGAGGCCTGTGATATGTTTGAGATAATTTTCTATGTGCTCTTTACTTCCATCTTATTAATTACAAATTTTTCTACAGATGGACAATAATCAGTTTAAAAATTCTTCAAGTACAGTGGTGGAAAAAAGACCGTGTTATTCTGCCTCTCTCTGACTCATAACATAAACATGTTTTTATATGGAGCAGAGAGAGACAACCAGCACAGCTACTTTATTCCACGCTTGTACACACTCACTACTTAGCCGGCCTAAGTGATGGACATAAAGAGAGTATCATCAACGCCAAATCGCTGCTCAAGTGCATCATACATTGATTTGTTCACATTAGAGATGTGCAATACATAAATGTATCAATCAATTATTTGCTGCTCATTGATTGTTTTTTTTTAAATAGATTATGTCAGTACTGATTAGTCGACGAATCGATTATCAATACAGATTCAAAGATTGTGCCAAGAATAAAATGAAGTGTTAAAAAGGGTAAAATAAGCTCCCCATGGAAGATTTTCGCACAGATAAATGAAAGTTGGATCTTGATCATCATGGAAATTGAATATTTGCTTTCGATTAATCGATTTTTTATATCAATAACGTCTTTGTTGATTAATCGTTGCATTGATTAGCCTTTTACAATAATTGCATTGAATTGATAATCGATCACTGACATAATTCCGCCCATCTCTAGTTCACATTGTGTAAATAATCCTATTGACCATGCCACATGATGGTGTTAAGTGACGTCCCATGCTTGACATGCGTGTGTGTCGTGTTGGCGAGCCTTACCTCCGCGGTGGTGGGCCAGAGAGAGTAGCTGTGCGGTATTGCTTGCTTGTGTGAGAGAGAAACATCCATGTATACACCCGCGCAAGCGAGCGAGATAGAGAGAGAGTGAGTGCAAAGTGCGAAAGTGTGTGCGATACTTTGCGTGCTGTGCTTCACAACACATCGACAGCCATTCCACTCCTCGCTGCTCGTTTCATACGCCTTACACTACGCTTTAGAACTCATGAGTTAGGGTTTGAGTGCAAAATAGAGGTATAAGTGGGTAGTCTTTAGCTCAATGCTTATGCTAGCTATATAGGTATAACGAGGAGAATCAAAATGTCAATTTAATCACAGATATGTCTTACAGTTACACATATTTATTTAGCCTAATCTTTTTGATAATAATTTCAAATTTAGGGTTCCCAAATTAGTCTCCCAATTAGAGGACTGGCACATTTGCCATTATTTAATGGGGCATTTGGGAATTTGATTTTTAGACTCGGGGAAACCAAGAATAAATCTCAGTAATTAAAGAAGCCAACGATTCTTAACTGGTAAATTCAGAATGAGGTCCAGTATGTTACTGTCTGAGCCAACTTGCTCTGCCCTTTATTCCTTGACTGGACCGTATCAAAATAATATGTTAATATTTTATTTTCTTCAAGACTAGTGGCTAAATTAACAAGAATCAAGTCCTGCCATGTACAACTAGCTCTAAGCTTTACAATGACAAAAATGACCTATTGGAAATACAGATGACCTTGAAGACCCCACTTCAAAACAGTCGATGCCCAATTGAATCGGCTTGGCTTTCCGATACGCTATGAAATGAGAGCGACGGTGGAATGCCGAGGGGTGGTTAGGTACAGGTGGAATGCAATGATCGTTTTACCTCCTTGTAAACTACACATGTCCTCTTCCATCGGCGAGAAAGCAAACACGGTTACAAATCACAATTAATAATCAGTCATTTCATGTGGGTTATTCTTTAAGACATATGTCTCTCTACTTCCTAACCAGTTGCAAACTTCACTGAAATTGCATCATCACATTCAGAAACCAGAACAATACAGTGATGTTAGACAAACAATCTTGAGAGTGTACTGATCATGCCTGCAATAATCAACAACAGTTAATTTTAAGAATGACCAAGTAAATTTTTTCCCATTATGAATAAGTATGACATAAAATACCCCATCATTATGATGTTACGCCGTTTGTACGTTATTCTGGGTTCATTTGGAGGACCAAGTGTAAAAGTCTCTGTTTAATTTGTTTGCATTTTTGAGATATTCGATGTTGAACATTTCCATTTCCATTGAAATGTAAAGAATTTCACAGATACGCTGTGTGAATATTTGAATACTAATGTCGAAATTGGTTCCATCAATAAGATTGTACCTATTTGAATTTGTATTTACTTGAATATAAGCCTCACACATTACAAACCGCCCACCGGGTTTCAAGAATGTAAATATTGAAAAAGTGCAAGGCTTATATTCGAGTTAATATGGTAACAAATGGACCGTCGCTCCGATCTCAAAACATGTCTTACCGATGACTTCGAGCCTGGCATTGGCCGTGAACAGCGTCTGACCAGTGGACGAGATGCCGAGACAGGAGTACTCTCCGGCGGCCGACGCGTCCACATTCTCGATGAACAGAACTCCGTCCTGGATGACGTAGCCGGCCGGCATCTGAACTCCGTCCGGTCGGATCCAGTCCAGGAAGATGCGATCTCGGTTGCCTAGTCAACCAACAACAGTGTTCAGTGGTTTTCTCCCAGCCAGAGCAAGTGTTTGACATTAATTTACACAGAACTCAATAAGAAGTGAATGGGGAACAAAAATGAATGAGAGGTAAATGGAGAAGAAAAGAGGTGAAGAGAAATGGATCTAAGGAAGACTCTAACTGTTGAATACAGACTAATTGAGTTCATACCAATATATTTTTAACTGCTTAATAAGGTAGAACCACCATAACCTCAATGTTTCCGATTTACTTGAAATTTTGGTGACTTATTGACAATCATGCAATACACAATCCATGAAAAAATGAAACACTTCTCGTGTCCAGTTTCTGAGATAAATTGATTTGTCTCCCCCACATTATCTTATGGCGGAAAAGAAAATCGTGTCATTTTTAGGCTAAAATGAAGATCTATTTTTTTTGTCTCGATAGATTTGAGCTAAAAACTTTTTTTATGGTAGACATTGAAAACAATACCAACGTGTGCTATTTTAAAAGTTATATACCAAATTCGAAATGATATTCCTATACCTCCCATGTTAAAGTTTTGTTCATCCTCTGATAACATAAAATTGAAAACTCATTGTTAGACTGGAGTTGCAAACTACAGGACATTAAATGAGTCTGTTGTACTTAAATATAGTTGAAATGTAGGGAAACGTTTTTTGAACTTGTAATTTCAAGAATAATGTTTTTTTGTAAATGTCGATCGATTGCTCCACCTTAAACTACATTATTACTAGGAAAACGCTCAGTGTAACGCGTTGATGAGCGAGCACGGGTACGTGCAAATTCTCGAACCGTAAATGCGTACACAACGCACAGAAAACATATACATCCATATTGAATTGATTATGATATCAACTTAAAAGTGTATGCTTTTCATCGAAACTTTAAAATAGCATCGAAGCACCTGGTTCATAAAGCAAATCAGAATCAATTTTCAATTGGCACTGGAAAACATTCATTTCGATACTTCATCTTAACTGATTGGGATGAAATTTTGTAAAATAAGAGACAATATTGGTCTTAATGATCATGCAAAATATGAGTTTGATCAGAATTATCGAAGACCGTTTTCATTTTTCAGCCTATCAGGAGATATTTATTTAAATTTTAACCAATGAATGGATTTCAAAAAAATTTATGGTATGCAAACAGAGAAGGTTGGTTTTACTTGTGTACAACATTTCAGCTCGATCAAAGAAAAACACTGACCTGTATAGCCAAAATATGAGTTTGATCAGATTTATCGAAGACCAGTTTCATTTTTCAACCTACCATCAGGAGATGTTTATTTAAATTTAAACCAATCAATTTTTTTCAAAAAAATTAGGGGTCAGCAAACAGAAAAGGTTGTCTCCACATGTGTGCAAAATTTCAGCTCGATCGAAGAAAAACTCTGACCTGTATAGCGTCAGTAAACGGAAAAAAAAACAAAAAAAAACAGAGGTCCGTGCCAAAAGAGCCAAAAGAAGGCGCTCGCTTCGCTCGCTCAATCATTATTTTACTACATTTTACTAGTAAATAGTAAATATTTGTATTCATCTGAAAGAAACAAAAAATATATTTTTTTAAAGTACCTATGTGTATTTTTAAGTACTATTATGTAAATTTGTCAAGTGTCGATTTAGGATCCATCACACTCTTGAAATGTTTCCCTAGAGCTTTGCAATGTGATACATAACTTGCAAAAACTACGTGATATGAAAAAGTCAAGTAGCGAAATTATTAATCAAAAGATTTGTTTAGTTGTGTTTAATGTCACATTCATCAACTAGGCTAATGGCGTGGATAATTGATTATATTGATGATGATGAGTCAGAATGAAAGATGGGAAAGAGGTGTGACCTAATAGTTGGGAACCATTCCGCTTTCGACTGAGCGTCACAAGCAACAAAAGGACGGCTGCAGGAATCGAACCCGAAGTGCAAGTCCAGAGCTGATACGAGGTCGAGTGATGACTGTTGGGACCCACCTCGGACTCGGCAGCGCATCTCGGCCTTGCCTCCCACCGGCACGCGCCACACATCCTGGTCGGGGCTGACAGTCGGAGGCGATCGCGTCGGGAATATCGGGGGGTAGATCACCTCGTCCGATGTCGGGGCTGAAACACCACACACATTTAAACAACTGTGCGATCATCGAGAGAAGAGCGTTTTCATTTTACAATTCATTTTAGTAAATATAATTTAACAATATTTTACACAACGCAAAATCATCAGGAGTAAAATTAAAATGTTATTTTTAGTTATTTACAGATGTTATTAAATTAACAGTTAATTAATTATGTAATGCAGTGCAATAATCTTGCGGTACATTCAAAATGGTTACCTAATTTACACATTTGTACAATAACCCAAATAAACTACCATGTTAGCAGGTAATTGACATTGACTCATCAATTTAGTCTCTCAATACTTAACCCTCACCATACAGTTCATATCTTTTACAACTTAGCAAACAAAGTAACAGCTCAAAGCATTACATTTTATTTCGAAAATCTACATAACATTTTCTAAGTTTAGACAGTACTACCTAGTTATTTATTATTCAATATTGTATTCATATAAGTGGCAAGTGCTAAGTTGTTTTGCCACAGCCTTCACTGACTGACTGAGGACTGGGTTTAGTTGACGGAAAACTAAACCCACATTAAAGGCCCATGCACAATTGACATAACCCGCAGCCGCAACCCGTAACACGCAGCCGCAACACGCAACCCGTATCACTATCAGTGCACAATTGACATAACCAAGACGTTACGGACCAAAGAAACCAAAGCATATAGAGTGAAAAAATACGACGCACACATCACGGCATCATTGTTCGCAAGGCACGGCTTCCTCTTCGTCAGACATAAATAAACAAGAAAAGAACGAAAAATCTAGGAAAAATAATGACAACACAGTTTTGGCGGCTGGGTTAGGTTATGCTGTTGTAAGTAGATGGTAGTTTGACTTTGATTTTAACGTGTGATATTTGTCTATTTCCGTTTCCGGTTTTGTTATCTCATTCTGATTGGCTGCCCGTCAGAATGTGGGCGTGGCCTGACGTAGCTTACGTAAAATTGTTGAATCTTGGTCAAGTCTTGCGGGCTACGGGCTACGGCTGCGGATTGCGGGTTGCGGGTATGTCAATTGTGCGCGGGTGCATTGGTATGCATTGTTTTAACTTTTCACGCAGTTGCGCTTACGGGTTGCGGCTGCGGGTTATGTCAATTGTGCATGGGCCTTGAGTCTGCGTAACAGCTCGAACAGCAACCAAATTAATTATTAAAATGTTTTCAAAAAACATTTGAGTGATGAAAAGAGTTTTTATTTTTAAAACTCATTTTGATTTGAAAATTGTTGGTTGAATATGAAAGCTTCAAAAATAATATTTAAATATGAAGATCTAGGTAAAAAGAAAATTAACTTGCCAATGGTAAATTTGAGTTAGATTGTAGTTAACTCTTCCATACCACTTTTCTAAATCCTTTATTTACAAAATAAAACATAAACATATGTGTTATCCACAAAGCTACAAGTAGATCATCTGTAAAATGTTAATGCAACGGGTGGATTAAAACTGACACTTACACACCGACGTCACCTGTGAGTACCGATTAGTCTCGATTACGTTGTTAATCCCGGTCCGAGCGAGCTGAAAAGATCAAGTGTGTACCTGGGATGTCACCCCTACCCGGTTGTGGTACGTGGCCCTCGTCGACGATGAGCTGCAGTCGTTCCTCGGCGTCGCCGGCTGCGTTCTTGGCGCGGCAGATGTAGGCGCCCTCGTCCTCCTTGCGCAGTCGGCTGATCTCAAGCACAGCGCTCTGAGGCGTCTCGGGGTTCAGTGGCTGGCGACCTTCGCTGCTGCAAGAGACAACACATTCATTCACAATCGTCACTCGCTTTCTCGAGGAGTGATAGAAAAATATTCCCCGCAACCAATATTCTGAAACTGAAACAAAATCATTTCGATCTGAAATCATTTCACAGAAAATGAATCTGAAATGATTTTCGTTCTGTGACAGTCTTACTTGCCTACCAAATTTGAATTTAAACATTATATGTAGAAAAATACAATCAGAATTCTAATCACTCTTGGTTTAACTTTAGTATGAATATGTTTTGTAAAAATGTATGTAGTTCTTCATATTTATTTGTATTTTTTAGTATAGCTTTTCTTGGATGTAGTATTGCTTAAATCAAAACATCTATTACCGAAAGAAGTTCAAAATCATAGGAAAATTAAGATTCCATATAACAATATAGATGAAATGAGATCCGATACATCCAAGAAAAACACCCGATACATTTGTCTGTTCAGCTCAAGAGGATAAGACACGGACTTCACGGTGTGTCACTGATGTGTAGCAACTATTAACATTATTTAGGTTTGCTCGCCAACATCCACCTTACGGTGGAAGTTGGAGTTGTTGGAACCTTGAAAAGTGCAGTGAATGCAAGTAGTGCTGCGGATGCTGGCGAACGGTTTCAGTGGAAATAGTTGTAAAAATGGCGGCAGTATTTCAAAATGAATTGGAACTAATATTAATATTGTTATAACTTATATTAGAATTTATATTAAATAAAAAATATTAAAACAAGAAATACCTTCAGTAATGAATAAAAGCATTTTATCATCTAAATCTGTTTGTAGGAACGCTTTAACCTCTTGTGAATTCAGCCATTTGAAAAAGCGCGCTAAATAAAATCTTCCACCCAAGAACCTAACCCATGAGCAGGTGGAGTTGGTTGTAGCACCATCAGCACCAGAAATGTTGCCGCACACAGTTTTGGTGGAACCAGTGTTGCTGCCGAACGTTTTTGGGGAGCAAAAGGTGCAAAAGGTGGAGATGGTGGATGTTGGCAAACAAACCATTTAGATCTAGTTCCAAGTTTTACTTTAAATAACATCCCCATTTCCACATGATATTGATGATCTGTCTTGTAAGAGTTGCAACTCACAATGAGACGTGTCCGGCGTGGTATTTGCTCCACGACACTGTCGGCGTGGGCTCTCCGTCGGCGCGACAGTCGAGCCTGACTCGGTCGCCCACGGTCTTGGTGACCGAGCGGCCGGGGGACAGATGCAGTGTAGGCGGAGTCTGGATCTCCAGCGTAGCCACGGCGGTCACAGAGCCAGCATCGTTCTCCGCGTGACACGTGTACTGGCCGGCCTCGGTGGCCGATACGCGCTGGAATCTGAAGCAGACACGTGCAAGGTGTCAGGTAATGTGAAGACTTACGTGACGATTATCAATGTTGAAGTGACAACATTGGAGTGAATTAAATCCTAAATTTAAACTCCACTCATAAAAGTAGGTATTGAGATTAGATGTAGGTAAAAACTGGATCAAGATTTTCAAAATAAAATAAATATTTAACATTGAATAATGTTTGAAAAAAAACATTAACTTTGAAAAAAAAAACTTTTTCAAATTTTTGAAACCTGCGTACCTGATTGCACCCTGGCCGAGTTCCTCAACGTTGAGTGACAATGGTCTTCCATTGGGTCTGGACCAGCGGATCTGCGGCGAGGGAATCCCCGACAACACTCGACATTGAAGCACTGCGCTGCCTCCAGCTGTCACCACCAGGTGGCTCTCTGGATGCAGCTCGATGGATGGCGGTTCGCGACCTGACAACAGAATAGTCACTCTTTGCATGGCAATGGGCACGGTCATCACAGGTGGATGTAATACCAGCTGAGATTAAAAAATCAACATTCAAAAGAAGGGCACAACTATGAAGTGTAAATGATTTTTCTTTTGATAATTCGTTGGTAGAGCAAAAGATTATAGGTAACCATATTATCAATATGATGCTATGGATCTTATTCGATAATAAATAATGATATCATTATAGTAAATTGAAAATAAAACAGTAAAAACTGAAACGTAAAACCTTTACTCACTTTAGTTGGTAATAATAATGGTAATTTACTTTTCTGTAGACTGAATAAAAATTATAATAATATTGCTGCAAAATTGAATATTTAAATTTGAAACTCATAATGAAGAAATTATCATTTCACATCAACTAATTCTTGGATTTCATAAAAACAAATTTCTCACACCCAGTACCAAAGAATGTTCATTATAAAATGATTTCCACAAAATTGTAAGGAAAATTAGAAGTTTTAGATTACTACAACTTCTTAAGAGTAGGTATTTATTGCAATTTTGAACTCTTCTGACATAAGAGTAGAATAACTAATCAACGAAATAAATGCCACGTGAACCCTGCAAAGGCGTGGGAAACTCACGTTCCACTTCGATGACAGCTGAAGCTTGACCGGTGCCGCCCGAGTTCTCAGCGTAGCAGACGTAGAGTCCCCGGTCGCTCACTTGCACGTTCATGATGCGCAGCGAAGCCCCGTTTACCTGAACACACAAATCAATAATCAATATTTACAAGACTGACCACCTATGAAAACACTGAAGAACCATCCGTCTGTTTGGATGTATGTAATTCAAGATAAGTTGTTTCCGTACCTGCACGTGTCTGGGCAGTTCCTCTCCGACCTTGGTCCAGCGTACATTTGCCTCGGGGTCGCCGCTTGCCAAGCAGCGGAGTTCTGCCAGCGTTCCTTGCGAGACAGTCTGGCGCTCCGGCTCGATGCGCACCGTCGGCGGTCCACTGCAACACGATGCTCAAATGTCAACGCGCATCAACAGCTAACCATTCGTTATGTGCACATTTACTGTTTGATGGGACTTTTACGAACTGAACACTTGATTTGAAATTGGCATACCTACACATTGGAATAAAACACAAACTGCCACAATAACAAATTACGAATTCAAATTTTAAAAAATGTAAGACGAATTAAACATTTTATAAACCAGAGCATTGCCATGGAACAAAGTCTTCACCATGGCAAAACATTGTTATGGACTTTTTTATATTTTCACTTCAGGTGATAAAGTTATGATATAATTATTTGAGTTGTTATTTACAAACTTACAATAAAAAAACAGGAGCCTTCTCTATTGTTCAATAATGCCACTAACTGGTATAATTCTATCCATCTGAGCAAAAATTCGCATTAATAATGCAGTAAGAATCTGTAAGACAAAATATCTCCAGTAAAAGCCATCTCGCTGGTACTGTGAATGTCCTACATTGTGCTGATGATGGTGACTCGAGCCTCGACGGTCTCCACGTGTCCTGTAGTCGACGACGTGGCCGTGCAGACGTAAACACCGGAGTCGGCGGGCGATGAGTTGTAGATGATGAGCGATCCGTCTCGCTGCACAGCGCCGGGCGGAAGTTCGCGACCTCCCACGCGCGACCACCGGATCACAGCGCGCTCGGACGACGTGCACGTGAAGCGGATGGTGTCTGCTCCTCCGGGTCCGCTGTACTCCTGCGGACTGACCTTGGGCGCCTGCGACGGCTGCTCGGGTCGCTCTGGGGGCAGGGGAGGGGTTAGTTAGTACATGCATGTTCCAATGCAGGGGGAATTACTACCCCAAGAAATGAAAACCAAAATGCTTCAACGAATTCTCATAATTGTCAAGAAATACTCTCAGTAGCAAAATATGAAATTGTGGAAAGTTATTGTCACAAATGCATAGAAATGATCCAAAATCACTTTGAATTTCAAAATTGGTTCCTCGGGCTTTGAGACCCCCCCCCCCCCCCCCCCCCCCCCCCCCCCAGTCACCACTGTTTCGTACAGAAAATTGGTTTCCTAAAATTGCCATACCGTACAAACAGAGAAAAAAAACAAGAGTTTCAATATAATTTGTTAATTTTTTGAAATGCACATATTGAGGTAGGTAGAGCTATAGACTATCTTGGGAAGAAGGGATTATATCTGACCAATGGTGAAAAGGGGAAATGTTGTGAATGAAAATGGTTAAGAACCCCTGGGGGGCTATTCTAAATTCCCTTGTCGTCTTGTATCAATTGATACAGCGTCACTACCGTTTTAAATAGATAGCACTCCAGTGTGCAGTGAGCCCATATCTTGTGAAACGAGACGACAAGGGAATTTAGAATAGCCCTCCTGGTTACCTTTTCTATATCTTTTTTGATCTCACGTCGAATGAATTCGATTTCCTGACATTAAGATAGCATTACTCGGAAATGCTTCAGAAAATGAAATTAATTCAGTCAAAACGAGCTCAAAAAAGATATACAGTAAACCCTCGTTAATTCGAACTCAAAGGGACCCAAAAAATTGCAATTCAAATTAAAAAAATTCGAATTAAAATATTTTTTTTTTTTTTTTTTTTTTTTTTTTTTTTTTTAAGGATGAGGGGATTGGGGAAAAGGAAGCCAAGGTGCATATTATTGAATCTACTTCTTTTAGAAGCGCCACCTTCTCACTTAATTTCAGTTCGTGGTATTTCTTCGGAGCCATCGTCAAAACTTGTTTACGAAACTTTGACACAGCCACACTTGTTTGTTTAGGCTAGCTAGTCTAGCTCGAGGCGTGAGGGGTGAAATGCCGCCAGTCGCCACGTCGTCAGTAAGTCTAGAGGCGGACGCACCCGATCGAACACATGAGGATAGCCGAGGCGGACGCACCCGATCTAAAACACGAGGATAGCCGAGCCACGCCGCGCTTGTGCGCGAGCCATGCTCTGAGCAGTCCGCTGCGGCGCACCCCCCTATTCTGCCTGCGGCGCATGGCGCTGGCTCCAAGTTATTGCGCGTAATATATCACGCGTTATGAATTTTATACAAACCCACACTTTTGAAGAAAAATTCGAATTAAAGCAATTTTATCCAAGTAAATACATGGGCTGGGACTTTAATTCAATTCGAATTTCGAAATAACCTAAAATTCGAATTATCAAAATGAAATAACATAGAAAACCCTATTCTGGCCACTGGGACCACCCAGATAGTTCGAATTAACCTCAAATTCGAATTATCCGAGTTCGAAATAACGAGGGTTTATTGTAGAATAAGTACCCTGGTCTATTAGGAAATAGTATTGTGGTGAAAAGGAAAAACAGAAATCATATAAATAAAACTATGCAACACAACAGATTCTTGATGCCCTTGTTTGAAGTGTAGTCAAGTCTAAGTGTTCGTCACCTCTGACGTAGAGCTGCACTTGAGCGCGATGCGAGCCTCCCGAGCTCTCTCCGTTGCACTCGTACGTGCCCTGGTCGGTCATGCGCACCGACGCGATGCGGAACACGCCGTCTCGGAACGTGGACTCGGGGCTGAGCTGGCCGGACTCGAAGGTCCAGCGGAGGCGGGGAGCGGGACTGCCGCTTCCCTCGCAGCGGAACTCAGCGGGTTCTCCCTCCATGGCGGTCACGTAGCGCGGGCTGATCGTTACGTGCGGCGGCGTGGAACCTGCGCAAGTCACGTAGGTACTCATTGAACACACGTTTCATTTAGTGACAGTGTTTCTATTATCTCTTCATGTACGTTTCAGTTTATTAGGACATTGCATAGACAATTTAATCTGTGGAATTCCTCAATCTAACAATCTTTCATTCAATAATTCAATCAACTATTTTCATCATATGACTTTAACCAGCCTCAGTACGGTAATGGTTGCGCGAGGTTTTTAAAATACATATTTTTTTAGTTAATTCTTCACACTAACATAAATTAAAAAATTCCTGGAGTGAAGCATATTTTAATACAACTCTATTAAATAAAGACACAAACTGGAGTATATGTCTTTACCAGCCCTCTGATATGTCTTTAAAGTGTTAAATACACATGAAATGGAAAAACTATTGTATTTAACCCTTTTAGGTCGTACCAGAGGTCGTCATGTATGTACTCCAGTGTCATTCTGTAGTCCCAAGTTTATTGAACTCTAGCTACGAAATATTGATTTGATAAAATTTTGTTTATGTGAAAAAAAAAGAAATACATACTTTTGTGAAACATAGGTACATTACCTACACCTTTAACGAGGCCTCTTAACAAATGATTGACTAGTGAAAAACTGCCTCTTGAATCATAACAGACGATGGGAATTAATTCTGAAATGGCAAGTCCATGAACAATGAGAAATGTCTTACCAGAAGTTGTCCTATTGAATATGTCAGCTGGGAAGGCTGAACATCCACAAAGCAGCAGTGAAGAGAGAAGTATTAGATAATGTCAACACCATAACGTACAATTATACAGAATATCCTTACTTCAATACATTATGGTCTTCTTCAGATGAACAGACTTAAAAAATGTGTTAATGAAATTCTTGGTCTAAAACCAGGGTGCCTATTCTCGAGTTCAAACCACATGTGAAAAAGTTCAACAATGCGCAAGCAAGAATGTGAAATTCGCTGAATCCATTGTGATGTGGCGCAATTCAGCATGGTGAACATTTCAACAAACTCGAGAATAGGCCCAGAAACGAATACTCTTGTAATGATAACAACTGACTGATTCTATCCCTAATGTGTGGTTGACGCTCACCTCCGACCGTGAGCACTGCCCTCTCGGTGACGATGGAAGTTCCGTCTCGGGCCGTGCACAGATAGCTGCCGGAGTCCGACACCCTGACGTCGGTGATTACCAGAAGGCCTTGGAGGTCGTCGATGGCGCGATCCCGCGGCAACACTCCGCCCTCCTTGCTCCACACCAGCGTCACGGGCTTCTAGAGCATAAACAAACATGTACGTCTTGGATGGGTCGATAACCAGAGCAGAAAGAGATAGAATACAGGTGACTTTAAATACAAATTATCTTAGAAATGTGGTACATTAAGCAAAATAAGTTTAAAGAGGAATGGAATCCTAACAAACATGCTCCATTAATTGGGTAATGTATGACATTGACAAACAAGTATTTAGGTCGCCAAAGTACACGTAGGACCGGTATAACCAAGTGAAAGTTAATTCAGTTAATAACTAACCTTTTGATTAACAACTTTGAAGTACACTTGGCCAAAGTATAAAGGGTACCTACCTCTATGAACAAAACAGATTGGCTGCTGGTGAGGTTTCTTGACAATCTATCCTTGTTATTATGCAATCAGAGCTCACCTAGAGTTAGATGACTCGTTAGCACAGAAAACATTGGATGGATGATGCCATCAAACCAGGTTCAGCCAATGTCTTTCGAATAGCGTTTTTACTTTGGCCAAGTGTACATCTGATTGACAAGTGTCCAATTTTCATTAAAAAGTAGGTTAAACCGAACATAATTTAGGTAAAACCGGCCATAAAGGCAAAATGCTCAACCCAAACTGTTTACCTGACTTCAGAAACTACTAATTTAAAAACAGAAAAAAACATAAATCCCAAGAAATGGAGCCTTTAATTCTTTTCCCTTCTCGAAAGTCAGCAGATAAACTTGAGCTAGTATATTCCATAGCCGCACATACATGAGTGACGAGCGAGCGTCCGAGACAGCGGTATCGAACTGTGCTGCCGACCTCGACGATCTGGATCGTGGGCTCGGAGATGGTGATGGATATCGTGGGACTGGGCGGCGGGCCGACGTACGGGGGCTCGGTCGTCGCCTCGCCTGCAAGGTACCAATACGTTAGCGTCTGGCTTCTGGCGGTCCGTTCACACGACAACACAAGCATTTCATAATTGTCACGTAGTCCATGTAGGTACTTAGCACAGCCGTGATCACGTAAAAAATAGTTAACATTTTCTTAAAGAAAATTACAAAACTAATTATTTTATATCCATGTAAATAATAAATATACAAACAATGTTTATAATACTAATACCAAAGATACTACGTACCTACTAATCAATCAAGCAAAGAAAATATTATAAAATTTAAGATTAATTTACAGTTGATTTATTCTTGAATTTCTTGAATATCGGCCATTATCTAACTGATAAATTAACATTTATACTTGAATATTAAATCAATTACTCATACAAATGTAGAAATCTTGACAAATTCTTCAAGTCCTGTCATTCATTACAAATATCTTCATTGTCCTTGAAAAGTTGAAAGTAACAATATAAACTAGAAAATGATGAAACCAACACCTGGACATAAAGAAACAACATAAACAATACATGTAACAGTTTCTACACATATCACAAGTAGAGTAAATTACAGTGTTCCTACACATACCTATGCCCAATATTATATTTAGACAATATAAAAGATTAGAAAGATTGTTGACATAACATGGCTGTGGACGGACAAAACATAGACACAATAATTAGAGAAGAGAAGAATAGAAAGAGCATCAAAATAGATGTAATCACATAATGGATAACAATTTACTCTGGAGTAAAAAAGCTTTGAAAGTCGAAGAAACCCATCCACCAAAACCCGAGATGACGAAGACCGTTGGACCGTCGGCCGACAAACAGACGTCACGTAAGTGGAAGCATCTTCTTTCAAACCTGCGTGGACCATAGCGTAGACAACCCCCACGACAATGTCGCGCGTGTTAGTCAGCGTGCACGTGACCAACTCAAGGTCGCGCGTGATCGCGATCGTGTAGACCTTCTTCTTGCTGTTTCCGAGCGGCGTCATGTGGTCGTCGGCGAACTGAACGCCCTCGATGTGCGGCGTCGACGAGAACGTCATGTTCAGCGCCTCGCTGTTGGTGTAACTGCAGACGAAGGAGACGTTCGTCCCCACGGGCGCGTGCACTTCGCTCGGGTACAGTTCGACCACGAGGCCACCTTTGGTTGCGGGTATACATGAACATACACTGAGTGGCTAGCGCTGGAAAATACGGCACTGACGGATATGTCTCAAGCTGCTCGCGACAAAGCTTCAAGCTTACATCAGATATGATGTCAAGAAATTATACATCCACCAAAAATGAAAATAAGGACAGAATCAGCAAAAAGTTATACTGCTCCAAAAAAATGTTACAAAATGCACAAAAAATGTATGTTCACAAAAATTAAAACAAAAACTTCACATGCCCAGCAGATTTTCAAATCAAATATTAAACTAAAGTTGTTGAGAACAGGGCAGCCCAACATTACTATCAAAATACAAGCCTTTAATATCAGAAAATGCAGTTTGATTACTGTAGAAAAATTACGATATTCCTTAGCAACTTGGTAGTAGCCGACAAGTTAAATTATTGTTGGCATTATACTCCTATTTTTATTGCTATTTTATATCATTTACATCCTAGAAAATATCCAACAACTACTTGAGAAAACTCTAAAAAAGTTTGCCCCAATTTCTAGAAATTATAATTGACTAGTCGGACGCTTAGTAATTCCAATTTAATTTAACACATTTCAGCACATATTCCTAGCATTATAAAAGTAGGCGGCGGCAAAGCTGGACCTCGAAGCGCGGACAAAACGTCGACATCCATCGGACAAAGCTCCAACTTACTTGGGTACGAGTCACAGTGTCGTCCGACAAACTGCGGTCGACACTGGCAGATGACTCCTCGGCCGTCGGGCGCCATCGAACAGCTCTCCTCGTTGCCATTGCACGGACATCGCTTGCACGAGCCGAACACGCTGGTCGCGCGGTCGTTCACGTCGCGGTAGTGACCGGCAGCGCATGACTGCAAGAAACAAACCTCGTTCAATCAAAACATCCAGGCTGTCGTAGGCTGTAAATTGCCATTTGAACACAATATTATGTGGTAGCTATAAAAATTGTTCCTACCTATGCGAAATTTGCCATTTTCACTAAAATTATAAAAGGTTGCTCACAAGGTAAGTCTCATGAAATTGTAGGTACACTCGAACAAATAATAAACGGTACTCGAAAGAAAATAAATTGGCTGATTAAGGTTTGATGGCATCATCCCATGAAGTCTGTGCTAATGCATTTTCTAACTCTTGTAGGTGAGCTCTGATTCATTGATAATAACAGGAATTTATTGTCAAGGAACCTGACCAGCAGCCAATCCGTTTTGTGCAAAGTACCGTTTTTTGTTGGTTTGAGTGTACATATTGCGTAAAACTTCTAAATATCAACACTTTATTTATCACCCGAAAAGTGTAATATTTTCATTAATAAAAATCAATTTCAAATGTCACGGGATATTTTGGAATGAAAAACGGCATCTAGGTACTAGGAGGATCAGGATTGTAATGACATTTCGAAGTTTCCAACAATATGTTACCATAGTGAATACTTTGTTGCCATAACATTAGTAAATTGTGATGTCATTGTCAATTTTTCTGGTTAAACATTGTAAGAAGTGTATCAAACTTTGCAAATTAATTCGTTAAGAAAACTATTTTGTCCCATAACAAAAAAATACGTTCAGCAGCATCTCAACTTTCATAAAAAAAATAACAATAATTCTGAAATCTAATCTAATTTTTATGAGACTTTCCATATCTTTTCGTTCTCAAGCTCCTCAGTTCTTGACTGCATTATTTATATATTATAACAAAGTCCTTGCCACTATCAGTGAGTTGCATACCTCGCAGGAAGTCCCCCTGTACTCTGGCGGACATCGGCACGCCTCCACCTCGGTGGCCTGACCCTCCCTGGTGAACTGGGACACTGCGGTGTCAAGTGACACGTCGCTGAGATACGTGGCCTGCTGCGGCGTGATGTGCGTGGCGCGGATCAGCACGGCCTCCACGCTGGCGAGCACGGTCAGCAGGTCGGCGCGGGAAGCAGGGCGCGGACCGCTGCTGTCCAAGTGCGTCCAATAGCTCTCGCGCAGCGGCACGGTGAAAGTCTGCGCACACAACACACTCAGTACCACCTGAACTGTACTTTTTTATTGGTGTAGCTGATAGACCGTTAAAAAGTCTCGGATCCATTTTTAATTTCACATTCATTTCCTAAGAAATTAATGAATTTCCTAAGAATACCTAGGGTTGAAACTAGGTATTTATGTATAGATGCCTACTTGATGTTAACTTTTAGAGAAACCTTAAAAATTATTAGGTATTGTACCTACTACCAATGACATTTATAAATAAAGCTAAGTATAAACTAAAATACTAAAATGTGCAACGATTCTTGCTTAGGTACAGAAACAAAATAATTTGTACATGGCTTTCAATTTGTTATGGGAGCGTCAATACCTGACACTTGGTGAACTACTGAACCAAATTTGATACTAAACAAGTGGAATCAGCATTAAATAGATGAGAAAATTATAATTTGGGTAGGTAGGTAGGTAGTAAGTACCTACGTCTAGTGATGTAATATTCCCGGGAATTTATTGGGAATATACTACAGGGATGAGTAAACAATAAGAGAAATCATTATTAAAGCATGTTTATGTTATGAGAAGTCATAAGACAGGGGTCGGAAACCTGCGGCTCCTTGGTGGGTTTTGAATGGCTCTTTATTATTTAAATAAAGATCTGGAATCGATATATTTGAAAATTCAAAACAACGCCCTGCGGGGAAACAATTGGAATGTTGTTTCATTGAGTTGTTCATTTTCGAGTCCCAGAATCACGTCTTAGAAATTGTTGAAATTCTTTACACAACGCCCTGCGGGGCAACATCAAGAGGGGGGGAGGGGGGGGGGGGGGCTTCGTCAAAATAGCAGAATAAACTAGTAATTCAATTGATTATTTTTGGTGTATTATTTTATGCTTGATTGCATGCTGTGGCTCGCATTATTATATAATTTATAAATTTTTCGGAAATTGGCTCCGTCACCAAAAAAGGTTACCGACCCCTGTCATAAGATATCAAGAAAATTAGCGACAAAAAAGAGAATACTAAAAGGTAATGAGTAATGACATACCACAAAATAAGAACATTATACATTTTAATTTATAATGAAAAAGTAAATTCCCGATTTGGGGAATATTCCCCAAATTTGCTCGGGAATATTCCCGCTGGGCATCACTACCTACGTCCTACTAGTAAAATAATATATTTATATTAATGGGATAGGAAAACAAAGAAGAAAGGTAGGTTGCTCTCTAGGAAGGTCTAGGTACATCCTAGATAGAAAGGAAGAGAGGTTGTAAGTTTTTGATTTCATAATTTGAGTGGACGATAGACTTGTCAGGAATGCAGAAGACTTCACACAGGTGTCACAATAGCAACGAACCGTCTTCCTGTTCGGCTGGATGGTTTCTGGATTAGTCCAGAAGACCGTAACGCCATTGCCAACGAGAACCACATCCTGGTCGGGCGTTGGACTTCCACGACTCGCTGTGAAGCGTTGTGTTACCGTCAAGTTTCCGCCGTACGAAGTGATCTGACAAAACAAACAAACAAAATCAGTACTTGAACTGTTTGCACATTCACTTTATAATGCAGTACCTAGGTCCTATTAGTGCTCTAATGAAGAAGAGGTATTCCTTTCTCACCTGATTTCCGGTAAACTTAGGTGGCAAAGACCAATACAGACGCAGATTACGACTGTCACTGAATCGGTATCCAATCTCATTCTCTGCCCGATCAAGTTCCAATCCCTCGGTGATCACATCTCGCCTCGTACTGTAAAACAGTGTCACATTAACTTTTGCGCTGCCTCGATCTCCCTCGGCAAGTAACAACTGTCCCGAGTACAAACCTGTCTGTGAGCGAGAATCCATGTCGCGAGTCGATGAGGTCCATGGGTATCTGAGTGCGGTACAAGTTGCTCGACTGGCAGGAGTCCGTAACGCCGCTGCAGAAGCACTCCAGACATCCTTCCGAGTTGGCAGAAGAGAGGTCATAGCAACCAGCGCGACAGGTGTCACAGTTATTGCCTTGCACGTTGGTCTAAGGCAAAGAAAACATTTTTCAGGCATAGTAATCAACATTCAAATTACAATAATGCATTACACACAGAAGTGACATCAATTAAATTATGTAAAATTACGAAAATATATTTAAATAAGCATAAATTTTTCCCCACATGTTCACTCGACCTTGGACCATAACCTTACAAATGAAATTACGGGAAATGCAGTAAACTACTTTACCGACCCCGCCAAAACTTTTAATTTTAAACTTGTTTTTCTTTTAGCATTCAATTCGTTACAAAGATAATGTAATGTGAGCAGTTATTACTAACTATTTAGGCCAAATAATCATACAAGAAAAAACTAATACACCAAATAATACAGAAAATTAACATTTATTTCATATTCAAAACAAATTTCAAACTTTAAAATGCCAACACAACATGATTGTGGTTAGATTGTGAAGGTAATTACCTTGCACTGACACTGTCCCTCACGACATTTATATGACAAGGATCCGGCCGAGTTGCATTCGCAGGCGGTCGACGGATCTGGTGGCGGCCCCCCTCTACTGCAGGATCCTCCGTCGGTCGGGTCACCGTTGTAGCCGGGCAGACAGAGGTCACACTGGTCACCTCGCGTAAAGTCGCGGCAGTTCTAAACATAACACGGACATGGGTAAACATCAGTGGACACATTACATTGCTCTAGATAGCCTCATTGTTGGATGAATGAAGATTTAAGTGCCCCATACAAGGTCAATCTTACTTGACAACTTGCATGTCAAGCTGGGTGACCTTGGCATGAAGGCAGGCATGAAGAATTTCTGTCTGTGTTTGAATTTCTTCAAGCTTCACTGAAAGCCCCACATAAGATCAAACTTTTTGTCAAGTAAGTTTGTAATTCAAGAATGACAGTGAATGGGCCACTTTAGAGGCAGTTTTGTTTTGTATTTTGTTGTTCCATTGACACTGAATTTGTTGTATAATCTTGAAGAAAATACTTTAAGATGGTGTCAACTAAATTAAACTATAAGTCTCTAGCAATAAAGTCTGGCATCTCTAGCTATCATCATAGTTTAGGATACCAAATTTCGGTGTGATTGTCAACTAATTGTAGTATGATTCTTGTTACAATAATTTTTTGTTCAGCCACCGGCAACTTGTACCTATTCTGAAGCTGTAACAAAACAAGACTCACGTTGCACAAGCCTGTGTCTGGATGACACTCTTCGGAATGTCCGTTGCAGTTGCACGGCTCGCAGAGACCGAGGTAGAGTCCCTCGTCGCCGCGCGTGTAGCCGACGTCGCAGTCGTGACAGCTGAGGCCCTTGTACCCCCGCGGACAGGAACACTGCTCGACGGCGGTCGCGCGAGACTGGCCGGTGTTGCGCTCCTCGGCGATGTCGAGCGACACGTGCGACAGTCTGGAAGACATCGCAATAGCGTTAGCATAGATGATCAAAGTCTAGGAGATGTTTCATATAATGTTAAAATCTTTCTATGAGAAATTGAGAAAATTTGAGAAACCAAGTCCCATGTCTAGTAAGTAAACCTTGATGCTAGATGTCTCTGGTGCTATAACACTCTTCCTCAGTGTTTGAAGGTCATTCTGGCATCACCGCATTTCAAGTAACATGGACAGATTAAAGATCCCTACCAGGGGACCAATTCTTGAGATGCACGTTTTGAAACCGTTTTACGTTTGAATTTTATTAAACTTGATCAAGTTGACAACTGCTTTCAACAGCCTTCAACTTTTTTACATTTTATAGGATGAAAACGTACATGGTTTCAAAACATGAATCTCAAGAATTGGCCTCCAGTATCTTTTCCACTTCCTATGGATGAAGTATTTAATGCCCTAGCTAAATTTAAAAAATCAAAAACTCGAGACATTATCATTTATCAATAAAATAAATATAACAGGATGAAATATCCCAAAGAATGTGAACATATTTCCTGTAATCCTGAAACTAAGTACCAGCTACGGCCTAGTCATGTGGGTGTAAAACATCATGGTGTTACTTACGCCACCTCCCTGGTGTTCGTGGTGTAAGTGGCCTTGATGAGGATGGCCTCGGTGTCGGCTAACGCCATGAGCAGATGCTCTCGGTTGGCCGCTTGGCCGTCCTGCCGCTGCCAGTACTGCTCTAGAAGCGGCACGCTGATGGTCTGGTGTCGGTCGGGCTCAAGTTGGTCGCGGCCGAAGTACATCAGTTTGATGTCGTTTGACTGAAACCAGAGGACTGAACTTACGGCACTTTCTCCGATGGTAAGTTGGGGCCTGAACTGCTCAGGTCTCTCCGATCAAACAATCAATCTACAGTTTTGAACACACACTATAATGCCATATCAGCCGTCAAGTGTCTATGTTTTGAGCAAAATCCTCCGATTGGTTGAAAAGTGAACGTGTAGTATCTGTAGGTACTCAAGTCAAAGTTTTGCAAGCTGATCAAGACTAAATTCTTTTCAGTTTAACCAATTTCTAGCAAAATTAATCTTGAATAACCAAAGATCCAGAGTTACCTTTCTTTGGAGTGTTTATTAATATTGTTTTAATCACTTTTTAATCCTAGAAACAGGAAGGTTCCATTTGTTTTGATACAAAATCTATCGATCCACCGATATGATGTTGGAAAAATTTATATCGAGAAGATAATGCATTATTTAATATTTTATCATTTCTATGATGCAAATATTCCCCATGTGCAATTGCACCACTGCACAATGAATTAAGCTTAATAAACACTGAAATGGTTTTACTTGATATTGCAAAGTGAAACATTTCCGTTGACGTTCAACACCAGAACATGCCCTGGGAATGCCTAGCGTGATTGAAAGACTCACGCTGATGAGTTCCACGTCGGGCGCGTTGTTCCTGGAGCTGGCGCCGCCCGGTGCCGGTACGTAGCGCAGCGTGTAGTTCAACACGCCGCCGTACGACGTGATCTTGTCGCCGAGGAACTGGGCCGGCAGCAGCCAGTAGTACACCTGTTGAACAACATTCAAGGTCAGTACAAGCAGGGGCTTTCAAGACCACCCCGGGCCTCTATTATATAAACACCGGACACTCTGTCAACTTCTGCGAGAGTAGAGAGTATCTCTCTCATTGGCTGACAGCTGTCACGTGACCTTATTTGACGGTCACGTGAACGCTGTGAAATTATTTTGTTGTATCATAATATACAGATAGGTATACAGAGAGGATATAACAAACCCTCCTTTTAGCTTTGTGGAAAATTCCATAAGTAAAACTTATTTTGTTGCTACGAGAGCCACGCCGTTCGCTACTCCTGTTGTGTCAATCAGTCTTAACATTGATAACAGTCGGCAGTACAAATGTGATTTTTCCGGAAATTTTCCGATTTTTTCACATATTTTCCACAAGATGGCCTCTCATTATATTAAACTAATTATTTGATATTAGTCATACATTTTAACGTAGGTTATCAACTGCATATCAGCACTTGCCCTTGAACAGTATTGACGGCAAAACAGATATATTTTGAAAAATGTACATAATTTTTCTACACATTTATGTCATGGTGAACACACATTTAGGCTGTGTTTCACCAAGATTCTTAACCAGGTTTAGAGGCGGTAAACCTGAAACCTGGTTAACCAGGTTTACCGCCTCTAAATTGGGTTTAGAATCTTGGTGAAACGCAGCCTAAGAGTCTTCTATCTATATTGCATTAATTAACTTTCCTAATATAAATTTTAAAAAAATACAAAAGTTTGCTCACATCTTAGATAGTCAGTAGCATGGCCTGGGAATTTGCCTAAAATATAATTTGTTCAAATGTGCAATAATCACGACTCCTATTATCGAATCAGTTATCACTCATGTTGATAACAAGATAATGTTCTAAACGGAAAGGCCTGCCAAAGCACCGAGGTTTGAACTTACGTCTTGACTGCGTCTGGAAAAGTCCTGGTAGACGATCTCTCTGGCGTTGGAGTCGAGGCGGATTCCTTCGGAGATCGGTTCCTCGCGCGTCGCCTTGTCAACCAGCTTGAAGTCTTGCGTGTTGCGCACGAACGACGACACCACCTGCGCAGAGCAACTTAGTGTCAAACAACAATGTTCAGTGGGTTTTAAATAGATACAGGTAAAAATTTACGTATCTACTGAATCATGTCTCAAATAATGTCCTGAAGAAGGTCCAAACATATGGACCGAAACTGTTGAAATTACGTAAAAATAAACTACTACAGGATGAAATATCCCAATCAAGATGTTTTTAATAATAGACTTACATGTTTGAATTTTGAATACAGGCTTTACGGGCATCGAGTATCAACTTTCAAGGTTACTTATTTTATATTTGCAAGGTATGTAAGTTACTTGATTGACTCTTCAATGCAATAAAAGGTACTTTTAGTGTAGAAATCCCATTCGATTAGATAAATGTTAATACTATTTATAAAACTATAAATACCTAAATCGCAGGTCATCTTTAAGAATTATTGTAAACCCTAGTTCATTTTGAAATTTTACAGAAACTACAGTCTGTTCAATTTACGCTTACAAAGTCGCTAGGGTGTAACTAAGCTGCACCATCCAGATTGTGCCTGATTTTACACTTTGCCAACCTAAACTTTCCAAAGTGAATCCTCTAACTTGAATGTGCCGGCTAAGTTCAAGATGATTTTCATTTTGTTGTGTTGGGGCTAGCGTAGTACATCATTTTCGTAAGTGGCGGGGCCACCATAGTCATTGTAAAGAAGATTTGAACGAACTGTAATTTAGGCCAAACGAAAGAATGAAATGGTTATAAACTACACAACTGAATGAGTTATCATCTCATCTAGTATTGTGCGAGAGCCACTGGGTTCGCTGCTTCCGGTGTGTCACCCACCTGTTGGCGATACCAGTTGGAGCTGGTGCAAGTGGCACCTGGGATTCCCGTGCAGAAGCAGTTGATGCAGCCGAACTGGTTGGCGCCGTCCAAGTTGAACGTGTTCACCTGGCACACGTCGCAAGTTGGTCCAGACGTGTAGGACTAGGTGAAGAAACAAGAACAAGATTAGGGAGAAGAAATACAAAACATGCGGTTTCCAATTCTATCAATTTCTATGTTTTTGACATTATTGAATAATTAATATTTCTCCATTTGCTTTCTTTATTCTGAAATCTAGTTTCAGTAAAAATAAAAATAAAGTAATTAAGCAAAAAGGCTCAAGTTTTGATTAAAATCGATTATAAGGACACAAACAATACAATATCTTGCACTTCTTTTCTTGCTTTGTTTGTACTACATTGAATTTAAATAGGATAAAAACTAATTGTTACAAACTTTAAAAGTCATCAATACAAATATCTCACATAGTCACGCCAAAAGAAAATGCAATCTATTTCGTTCAATATAACGTGCTACAAGCTCTAAGCAAAAATAATAATTTTCTATATCTCTAGATAAAAGGACATGTCCAAATATTCTAACATGACTGACACTCACCAAGGTCCATCAAGAGTGAGAGAGCATGAGTAGGAAGGAAACATAGTTCTATTGTTAGTATCATTCACTTGTTAGTGTTGTGTTAACATAAGTCACTGCCACGAGATATCTTACCTTGCAGTCACAGCGTCCCGTGCTCGGGTTCACTTCAGTAGACAAACTGCCGCGTGGGTCGCATTGCCCTGGAATAGAATCAAAACCGACAGTGAAGATGCATGTCGCTTTGACGTCACAAGTTAGCTGGTTTCGTTGAGAGTTACTTCTGAAGCATTACATTTCAAACCCCTTTTTTAATTATGTACTTATCTAGAGAAGGTGATGGCATCTACTAGATGGGTTATGTATAAGCAGGGAATAGAATAGTGACGCGATAATGGTCAGGGGAGGTTTCAGCTTCGAAGTTGACTTTCTTAACGTAAAATCTTTTAAAACGCAGAAATGTCACAAAATATGAACACTTGAAGATGCTACTCGCCTTCTCTTGAGTGAAGAGTGAATTGTTAACTAATTCAATTAAGTAGGTATTCAACAATCAAAGTGTAAAACCTATCAGCAGCAAGTACTGATGTTAATATTGCATTAGATTGTGCACTAAACCCACCTCCTCGCTTGCAGTGGTCGCCCGGTAGCATGGGGTTGCCTTGGAAACCGGCCAGACACTGTTCACAGCGGCGACCGATGTAGCCGGCCGGACAGTCACAGGTCACCTGACCGTCGGTGTCCACGTGGCAGCTGCGTCCGAATCTAAACACACCGTCACTCTTACGACATTGCTTTCATGCGAGAGCCAGGGATAAGAGAGAAGCTCGATGGAAGTGCATCGTGGAGGAAGCGGAATACGAGAAGATGGAACTGGATGATGGATGGATGGAGTGAGAGAAAGAAGAGTAAGGTCTGACAAACCTTTGACAGTTCACCACTTGTTTTTTGTGATTTTTTGTACTTTTGTACTTTCATGACTTATCAAACAGCCCTAAGATAAAATATGTATAAAACTTTGTGAATTGACTTGCATTCTTTTAAGTATCATCAGAGTTGAGGTAAAGGAACATATAAGAAAGTCTCCATCAACTTGGATTCAGGCATTTACACAGCTTTTAAACTGTGTTTCAAGCTGATAAAAGCAATGAAGGAACACACTCATGTCATGTAGATTCTGTCCTCCCTCTCGGGACTCCTATTTTCGAGATAGTGCGAGTGTTCGTATAATCGAGCGTGATGGCAGAGTGACGTCATACCCAACGAAATAGAATTCAATTAGCCAAATCAGTTTACTATTTCATTCAGTTTTATGTCAGGCGGCCGTGAATCCGAACCAAATTTGACTTGAACGATCTCGAAAATAGGTCCCCGGGTAGAGATAGCAACACCAGCAACAACAAGCTCTCAACAAGAGGTTTGCACTCACTGGTTGCTGGGGTTGGTGAGCGGGCACGGACACTGCACACAATGCTGGCTCCTCGGCTCTCTGTACTGCCCGGTCGGACATGGCGCCGGCTCGCGGATGCACTGGCCGAGCCATGGGCCGGAGCTGTGTCGGTGGTAGCCGCCGGCACAGTTCTACAACACAAATCACTTCTTTGACTTTTGTGTCTTGGAGTTGGCATGTTGCACGATCTTGATAGAGTAGGTAATGATTAAATGTGCAACTAAGCTCAGGAGAAATCTCTAACATGCAAAAGTATCACTCCCATATTATTACTCACGACTACCTCCATTTATTAATTAGATGTGCTAACCGAATGCTCGCACACAGGGAAAATTATTTGAAATAGTGATGTGAAACAAAAGAAGCATTGTGCAAGTTATGAATACCCTTTCCACTGTACAATATCTAAATCAAAAAGTAAATAATTATTCACCCTTCCTCTGCACTAAAATTACATTTTCTTTTCATCGCTCTCAAAAGAAACTAAACTTTTGAGAATTCCACTTTTTCTCAATGAACTGAACTTCAAGAGGCACAACAGGACTACGACGGTCTCACCTCGCAAGAGAGTCCCGAGTATCCCGCAGGACATCTGCACTCCTCCACGAAGGTCGCTTGTCCCTGTCCTGTGTTCCTGATGCCGGCGGAGTCCATCCGGATGTCCGTGATGGTAGTGTCCAGAGTCGTCCCTCCAGACACGTACTGCGACCTGGAGTTTTACATTGTTATAAATCTAGTGTATTTAGTTCGTTTGTTGAGTTATCTATTGTGGTAATTTGTTAGATTAGGAACAACTTCTGATGACAACGAGTGATAACAAAAGGGACTGGAAACGAAAACAACCGGTATTTTTATAGAAACCGGTATCAATTTTTTAAGTTGAACCGGAACCAGAACAGGAACCCTCAATAATATTTAACATAATTTGGATTCCATAACAGTTTCATAAATGTTCTTTAAAATCATTAATTTCCTTGAATTTTTACTTTATTGCCTTCCAAATCTGAAAATATTTCTTACAATTTACAGTTTATAAATAAATAATCACAGAGTCAATTAATGTTAGACATTTCTTGCGTTAGTTATACCATCTACTGTGCATGAAGTTCCCAAAAGTTGATTTAAAAAATATAATTTAAATTTCTTGTCTGATTTTGAAGGAATTGTTGGAACCCAAAGGAAACCGAACTGGAACCAGAATCGGAATCAATATTTTTAAAAACGTGGAACCGGAAGCGAAATTCATTTGGGTTCCAGTCCCTGGATGAGACGGTATGGAACTGACTTGATGAGGATGTTGTCGACTGATCCAAGCGCCATCATGATCTCCGCGCGCGTCGCCAGCGTGTCGGTGTGGTGCGAGGGAATGTCGCCGCCCGGTCGTCCGGCCACTCTCTTGTGCCAGTCTCCATAGAAGAACCGCACGGAGACGTCGTTGCCGCGGCTGGCGCCCATCGGCGAGTTGCGCGTGTGTATCAGCGTGTAGCCGTTGCCCTGGAGACAGACATCGTCAATACCTTCTTGTAGGGGAGACATCCTTGACACTTGTACTCTGACTCAGAATAGGGAACTTTCTTTAGTTGTAGAATGAATTAACAAAGATAAATATTGAAAGTATACATGTCTAGAATAAACACAAGCAAAGAGTTATTATTCTGGGATGAATAGTCATCAAGGAATCATTATTAAAATTCTTAATAAAACAAGCAAATTTTCGAGCGCTTGAAAACACCACAATGAACCTCTGACGTCAAAAGGCAGTTATAAACACATCAACAAAATGTTAAATCATGATGGCTCTGGAGGGCTATTCTAAAGAGTTTTCCCAATTCCATTATGATGGAATCCGGTCACGGCCATAAGGATACACATTGGATGAAGTCGAATTCCATTGGAATTGGGAATTTAAAAGTCCTAGTATTGGACCCCTGGTCCCAAATAACATTGCTGTCTAGTCTACATCATCAGGGTATCAATCAACTCTCTCTGTTTTTCCCGTCAAAATGCTAGCTGACATTTCAATAAGAGAGTTAGTTATCAATGAAAATGTCGGACTACAAAAGTGAAACAAAATGTTTATATTTATTATTTGGGGTCTAGTTTTTAATAAATGAAAAAAAATTACAGAGTGTTGGCTAATACCTAAATAAAAATAAAGTAGACAAAATATTTCCACGAAACACTGATCACACATTTGAAGAAACAACAAAATTTCATTTCATTCCCCTCCTTCATCTTTCTCCACTAATGTTAAATGAGTCGCTTGTTCTTATATCTGTTGAATGAATTCAGTGGGCTGATGATCCTGAACACATGCACGAATGATCATCTCTACTCACCGTGAGGATGACATCTGGTGCCTGCACCGGCCTGCCGCTGCCTTCGTACAGCACCGAGTAGTTGAGATACCCGCCGTAGGACTTGAGCTGGTTGCCGTGGAAGTTCTCTGGGATGGCGAAGTAGGGCACGTTCTCTCTGTCCACGTGCTCGGTGGACCTCGCGTTGGTCTGGAAGCCCTGAGAGCCCACGGGCCGGATGTACGGGGATTGACCGCCGAACAGGAAGTCTTGACCGATGGCGACGTCGCCGCCGGGCTGCACGCGAACGTTGATGAGTTTGTGCTGGTCGAACGGAGGCGGCAGCTGGAGGCAGAAGAAGACATTATCTCATGCTTTTGACTCGTCACGAATTCAAACCACAACAAGGGTAAGACAGAAATTTATTATGACTGGAATTTTCTTAATAAGTGCGAATGGTTGAATAGATATATTATTTCCGTCTATTTCTCGTTGATTATTAATTTGGAGCAGCTAGCTAGCATTAATAACAAATCTAGGATAATAATAAGTAATAAACATTGATGTATAACTATTATTTTAGATTTCAAACTGCGGAATGACATATTGAATACCTATACAATTGCTTTCCAAAATTTACTGACTTCAAGACCAACTTAAGGGGATTCCAGGGTTACGTTATAGGAATGAGAATTTGTTGTAATTCATACCAAAGATTAATGAAACCATATTACATACAACTAGCAAAAAATATTTGCTCCTTACCGTGTGATATAATTAGATATTCTTGATTGAAAATCACATTTCCCCCATAAGATAACACATGGAAACTTGAAATCGTCCAGTAATATTGGTTGCAAGATGAATGACAAAATATTGAAAATAGTCTCAAATTAAAGATAATAATGTTTAGAGTAAGACTGCCGTTTGAAAATATAGGGTCACCGGCCAAATAAGAAAGAAAATGTGTATAATGTGAGAAATTTACCATAAATCTGACAATGTTGCACTACAAAATGAATTATATTGGGATAGTTATATTGGGATAATTGGAACTTCAATTAAGAACATACAATTGGAGCATACGGTAATATATAATGGTTTTATGCTGTTGTTGGAGGTATTATTTCATCAGAGATTTGTATGAAATACGGTGAATTCTAAGCACCATGGCTGGAGCACTGGGACCACTTTAAGATTCAAGATTACTTTAGTCTTTGGTGGGTGTCAAATTGAAGTTCTGAGGTCACACCCTTGCTTAGATTTCATCAAAGAGCTGAGAGGTTCGGTTCTTGAACTTCAGTTGGAAACACTGACTTGACTTCTAGATTGACATAGGCTGAGAGATTCATATAAACTGCTTGTTACATAGCAGGAGTTAGAGCACGTTACCTGATAGGTGAACAGGTCGGCGCTGTCGCAGTCGGTGGCGACGCCGAAGCAGAAGCAGGGAATGCACTCGTCGCGTGTCCGAGCCTCTGCGTTGAACGAACCGGCCTGACAGACTCGACGTCCCGGCTGTCGCGCGATCACCAGGATCGTGTCCGGCACGGCGATCTTCGAGCCGCGGTTGTTGATCGCCTCGCAGCTGTACGCACCTTGGTCGGCCTCCTGCACGTGCCGATACAACGAAACAATCAACACACTTCCCAGTTGCACACAGATATAATATGTACAGTGCACATAACAAGCAATGAGGCTAAACAGCTGATTGTAATAGCAGCATCTCATACACAATATTTACATGTGAAAACAAAAATATACAAATCTCACTTCTTCCTCAATGTAAATATCCTACTTCAGTTATTTAAATTATCCTGCCTTTTGTAAAAATCCCACCTTTTCCAACAATTGTAAAAATCCTACTTCTGTCACCATTTGTAAAAATAACTACTTCTTTCCCTAAGTATACGTTACGTTTTGTCTTAGTTTTGAGAGCAAAATTTTCAAATGATAATACAAAATGCACTGAATGTCTACAATAGGGCAAGTATAAGATGAACAAGTACAGACAGTACCTTTACTTCATCAATTGATTTTTAATTGCTATCTAGAGGGTACCCATGTATAGTCAAGGAAACTAGATGGTTAATACTCTATCTCTCTCTGCTCCATATAAAAACATGTTTATGTTATGGGTCAGAGAGAGGCAGAGTATGAACCATCTCGTTTCCCTGACTGTACACCCACCTCCAAGTGCTCCTACCGGTTTATACATTGTGCTCTTATGAGTAACACAGTACAAACACTTGGAGGTGAGTGTACAATTGAGTTGCTATTAAAACACTGAATATAAAACATTGTTGTACAACTATACCTTCCGTCCATATTGTAAAGTGATATTAAACATGTGGCACCTACCTGAATGTTGCCGCAAGTGAGCGTGCCCAGACCGTTGACGCTTGTCGTGACGCACTTGCTTGGGATGTGGCCCCAGTTGAGTCGCCAGGAGATCTCGGGCATCGGGACGCCGATAGCCGTGCAGGTGATGGTGAACACCTGGCCGATGCTCAGCTCGATCATCGGCGGCGGTGGCACAGAGATGTGTACCGGGGCTGGGGGGAAGATACAAGGTCAACACAAGCAATGGGGGGGGGGGCACCGGTACTCCCATGGCCGTGCAGGTGATGGTGAACACCTGGCCGATGCTCAGCTCGATCATCGGCGGCGGTGGCACAGAGATGTGTACCGGGGCTGGGGGGAAGATACAAGGTCAACACAAGCAATGGGGGGGGGGGGGGGGGGCACCGGTACTCCCATGGCCGTGCAGGTGATGGTGAACACCTGGCCGATGCTCAGCTCGATCATCGGCGGCGGTGGCACAGAGATGTGTACCGGGGCTGGGGGGAAGATACAAGGTCAACACAAGCAATGGGGGGGGGGGGGGGGCACCGGTACTCCCATGGCCGTGCAGGTGATGGTGAACACCTGGCCGATGCTCAGCTCGATCATCGGCGGCGGTGGCACAGAGATGTGTACCGGGGCTGGGGGGAAGATACAAGGTCAACACAAGCAATGGGGGGGGGGGGGGGGCACCGGTACTCCCATGGCCGTGCAGGTGATGGTGAACACCTGGCCGATGCTCAGCTCGATCATCGGCGGCGGTGGCACAGAGATGTGTACCGGGGCTGGGGGGAAGATACAAGGTCAACACAAGCAAGTGAAGCAAACGCCATGGCTCACGACGATGTTATCATGCTGCAAACAGTTTACGTTTAAAAATCATTAAAAATCATTACAATTCAAAACACGTCTTTGGAGGTTAATTTTTGTAAAATACTGTTCTTGAAATCTAGTTGAATCCAATTTTAAAATTGGATTCAAAGATTTTAAGAACAGTATGACATGTTGAAGGAAGAGATATTATATAATTCCCTTTTGTTGATTCCATATTGAATAGGTAATAATGTGAAAGAGAATAAGTTTGAAACAAAATAATATGTTAAGAAACCTAAATTAAAAATTAATTTTGTGAGCCATGCCGTTTGATACTCTCTCTGTTTTAATTCAACAATTGACCTTTCTGAGGAACCTTTGGCATTAAAATAGTGGTTGGTACATGCACGTTTAATATGCCCACAACACAACAAATAAAAATACTTATTATTTATATAAAATTAAGTATCTTCAGATACATTCTACCCCATAAAAAACACTCCGTGTAAAAATACCAGCCAAGTCTCTTCAACTAAAAAAAATAGAAGAAATCTAAAAATTCAGCACTGAAAAGTAGTAATATCAAAAAATTGGCCAAGTCAAAACTTTTCAAAAAATACTTGGCGCATCGTGCATATAAATAGTATAGAAGTAGGCAGGAAATGAAAAGTACTCATCTACACATGTCCTAAAAAAACGATGCGCCAAGTATTTTTTGAAAAGTTTTGACTTGGCCAATTTTTTGATATTACTACTTTTCAGTGCTGAATTTTTAGATTTCTTCTACTTTTTTTAGTTGAAGAGACTTGGCTGGTATTTTTACACGGAGTGTTTTTTATGGGGATATCACTCCTTTTTTCAGTTTATTCTTACAGCTTGTAACATTATATTGTGGCACCAAAGACCATTATTCCTTTAAAAATATACGCCTTTGTGATTTGGTTGCTAAGAAAAGTTGTGCTTGTTGCTATGTAAATGCTATAAATAATATGCTATGAAGTATAGCAAAAGTTTGGTTCCAATCGGTACAGCCGTTCTCGAGTTATGGCATCACTTCCGGTTTTAAAAATGGCGGCTGGCGTCAGTGCCACCTAAAGTATGTATTTATAAATGTTAACATAAAAATCCTTCTGAATATATTGTTATAAAAGATGATTTTAGTCTGATTTTTCATTTTTATGACATCATTTGGTTTCGGTAATAGTACATTTCTATTTAGACTATTGATATTTTATATAGATGACCGTCCGAATCGTTTGGCGCTAGTTTCGTCCCGATCGGTCCATCCGTTTTTGAGATATGACGTCACTTCCGGTTTCAAAATGGCGGCACAAAAAATTTGTAAGGACAAGGTATCATCAGACGCCAAAAGTGCACATAAGGTAAAAATTTCAGATCGATCGGTTTAGCCGTTTAGGCTGTGGCCCTGTCAACAGTGTTTCCTGATATCTGAATCTGAATCTGAATCATAATCAGATACCTTTTAAAAGGGGTGTAATTTCACTGTTTTCACGGCCTTCTAGCTCGCAAATGGCATAATCTGTTGTTACCTAATTTGGTATATGGGGTGGGGTGGGCTATAGCTCGAAATTAAGATATTTTGCAACAATGGGATATTTTCGGATTTTAAGATCCAGTAGGCCGAAAATGCCATGTTGTTGCTTACAGTAAAAGTGTTTGGTCTGCTCCTTAGTTTATTAGGCAGTAACGGTATTTTGAGTGAGTGTGAGTGTACTGTACGACTTGGCTGGGTGGAGCGACCGCTCCACTAGATTCCACTGCATATTATCTTAGCCTAATACCATAGAGGTAAGAAAATACATGAGATTTAACGTATTGATAATTGAAAGTAATTATTTTATTTGCAATTTTTGCATTTTCATTGCAAGTCAACAGGTTCAAAACTTGACATTCAAGGTCTGGTCTCCTCTAGAGGAAGTCTATCGGGTGTGAAGATGGAACTTACAGCATCCGACCTCGTCACTGCCATCTAGACAGTCGATCTCCAGGTCGCAGTGGAATGACTTGGGGATGCACTGGTTGCCGCTGCGACACTGGTACTCGTGGAACTGGCACTGCGAGCCCGGCGGCGCGGCGGCGCAGTTGAGCTCGTCGGAGTTGTCGCCGCAGTCGTTCTCGGAGTCGCAGCGCCACGTCTTCAGCACGCACTTCTTGTTGGCGCAGCGGAACTCGTTGGGCTCGCAGCCGAGCGGGTCTGCGACAAGCAAGCACGGGGTGTTACGACACTTCATCATCATCTCATCTAACAATAGTCGTTGCCTGACCGCTTAGAGTTTGAGCAACATTGCCGCTGTCAGGAGGAAAGTTCAAGATTAATTTGCTTTATTTAAGAAGATGATAAATTTTTATATAGCTGAATATGAATTTTTATGAAGCGTAGATTATCGTAAAAAGAGCTTAAATACAGAGATTACGTTTTTTGAATTTAATAAACATTGTTTTACAACAAAGTTGCTCGAAACATCGCTCTCATTTAATTTAGAGAACAAAAACAGTATTGTTTAATTTAATACAAATTAGTAAATTACACAGTAAAATGTTTAAAAAATCGATAGGCATGTACTGAATTATATTTCCTGCTTATTACTTTATTTTTAGTTGACTTCATTCTTTAGCATTGAGATCTTAGTGGCGCCCTTGAGCAATTATACTAGTGGAGGTTCTGGGTCCAGAGTGCATTATGTCTGTACTTCAAGAGTTGTTTTATCAACAAGTGTCACTCACTGCATCGCATCTCGTCGGATCCGTCCGAGCAGTCGAACTTGCCATCGCACACCAGTTGCTTGTTGATGCACTCGCCGTTGACGCATGTTGCTTCTTGCAGGCCGCAAGCTGTGGGCGGCCGCGTAGGCGCAACAGTGACTGCAAGCAGAGAACAAGGAGAAATAAATAGAAGATGCTGTGACATCTGGTGGCATGCTTGATCTCCAATCCCATTGCAATTCTAACTCCAAACTACAATGCTTTCATTGACGTTTAGGGAAGAAAGACCATTTGAGAATGGGACCGTGTTTTTTGAGAAAATTATGTTCAGCAACAAAAGTTGTTATGAATGAATGAATTGATATAAATCCTCTAACACTTATTTCATAAAAGTTTTCGTAAAAGTCGCTGTTCTTCGATATCTTCGTCGCTGCAACATTGTCTATCTAACTAAATCAAATCGTAATCTTAGTTCAGTTATTTGTACTGCACAGCAATTGTAAAGTACAGTACAGTTTGTTCTGATTCCTATAAAATAGAATGTATGATCCTGTACACTTACCGGAGTATTCGAATGTAAAGGTAAAGCAGTAAGGAAAGAGAAAGACAAGTTAGTATGATTCTGAGTGGTCCCTTATGGATGCAATATCCTCACGAACGCAACGTGACAAACCTGAGCTGTGGAAGTCTGTCTCTGAGAACGGCAGATTGCCATACTTCAACAACGACGACTGTCGACTGTCGTAGTCGAAGTCGTCGTCGTCCGTCGGCAAGTTGTGGTCCGCGTTCGAGACCCGGACGAGTCCGGCTGCTTGCGCAAGCGTGGGAGAGAGTGAGAGGCAAGAGAGAAGACACAAGACAAGGAGACGACACATATCAAGACACAATGCACGATGAACTGGCACAGGAAGAAGTATTACATTCGCATGACCTTACAGTGCGGCTCAGAGATTATAATGTGTGTACTATAAAATGTTTATGTAGTTTTATAATCTGATTTGACCTCTTTATGATGTCACAGGTTAAAGATTGCAACGAAATTCAATTGCATTTGAAGGCAACTAGGAAGTTGAATTATGTGAGAGAAATTGAACTGAAGAACCTAATGATTGTAAGGAGAAGGAGGATTCTGGTTTAAAAATATTGTCCCAGAAAGAGATAAATTTGTTACAAAAGGAAAAATATATTCACAGTAAATTAAATTTAAATGGCAGGAAATAATAATTTGGATGAATGACCTTCACTGAAGTGTGTCCAAACGTCCAAACAAATAAAAGCATATTTCAAAATATCGCTCTGCATTCAAACTGAAAGAACAAATACAAGATTTATGCACCATTTGTTTGCAGTAATACTGTAGGCATTTTGAATGCAAAAGTGTACATAGACAGTGAAACTTCAGAATTATTGAGGGAGAATAAAAAGCAAGTCCCTTAACTAAATAATCTCAATCAATGGTATCCTTATAGCCTTTAAGGTAGGTAGTACCTTCATTATACATATACAAAAAAAAAAAATCTTGAAATTACAAGTTCAGAAAACGTTTTCTTACATTTCAACTATATTTAAGTATAAATGAATCATAAAATGTAATTTAACTTGCAACCCCTGTCGTATAGCGAGGTTTCAATTTATTGCTTTCCGAGAATGAACAAAACTGTAACACAGGAGGTATAGGGAAATCATTTAGTTTTTGGTTGATAACTTTTAAAATAGCACACGTTGGTATTGTTTTCAATTTTTTTCCTAATAGAATGTCCAACTATCTATCTAGAAATCAGTGTTTTGAAAAAACGTTGAACCTCAGTAAAATTAAAAACTCAAAAATAGCATGGAAATCGTCATGATTTTAATGGCCCCCAAAAGACTACATGTTAAAAATAGGAATTTATAACTACAATATCTCAAAATCTAGACACGAGAAGTTCTTCATATTTCACAATATCGTGTAAATAGTGATTATTGATACCTCTGCCAAAAATAGGCTTATTTGGAAGATATGAGATATCAGTTGTGCTACGTTAAATGATTTCAGACCGAAATGATTTCGTTTTCGTGATATGTTTCATATTATCCTCCCTCAAGAATTCCGAGGTTCTTACACACGAGGTTTTGGTATAGTTTCACTGAAGATAATTCTCCTCAAAATGTGAGTAAGAAACGCATGAAAAAGAATGTTTTGTTGAGAGGAAGCCATTGTCAATTTGTCAACGAGACATGAAAACACAAATCCCACTGCCGGAGTAAGATAAGAAAGAGTTCTGCTCACATTTCTCGACCTCCAGATGCACCGAGAGCGTGGACCCCGGCGTTGTCTTGGGAACGCCCACGGCCTCGCAGATGTAGTCTCCCGAGTGCTCGACCTGGATGTTAGGCATCTCCAGGCGGCCGTTGTTGTCGTAGGATCCCGGGGGCAGAGGGAGGTTGCCGGCGCGAACCCACTGCACGCGCGCTCGCAGAGGCCCCTCGTCGCGGCATTGGAACACCACCTCGCGACCTGCGCAGCGCGGCACGGCGGTTAGAACACGAGGTGTGAAGGGGGCTGGCGCGGTGCGTGCGATGTCATGCGACGTGCAGCAGACATGGGGCCCGATTCTCTTGCGTCAGCAATCCCGATGCGATCAGAGTCCGATTCACGCCAGTTGCAAAGAATCGGATTCCAGCAGAATCGGGAGTTTTAAAGTTAGAGAATAGGGCCCCACAATCTTCGCCTTTTATTGAAATTCCGAATTTAGATGCAATGAAATTTCGTCGCATCATATGTATTTTTCTATTTTGTATTTCTACCTATTTTTCAGTGGATCTTTGTTCTTCGTCCATAAAGTGTATGTCAAATGTATGTAAAATAAATTTCTACCTTTTGCACTGAGACAAAAGTGGTGATTTTGAAGAAAGTATGAAAAATGAGCTTGCGAGGAGACAATTTCTGTGCATGGAAATGCATCAGAAAGTGGATCTAAAATATAGTTTTATATAATATAAACATTGCATGAATGTTAAAGCAGCAAATGTAATTATTTTTAGAGCGTGTTCGCATGTTTTGATGTTTTACTGTGTTCATTGCTAGCAGCCTCATGCTCAAAAGAATTTTTAGATTTATCGACGCAAGTGGCCAGAGTCTACTGGATTCCGTCCATAAGATTACTAGCACACGGTCTTGTGGTGTTGAGGACTGACATCCGCGGACGCAACTTCTTTTCAGCATGAGGCTGTAGGTGTGTATTTCTGTGCATTTATGTTTAGTAAATATTTAGTTTGAAATCGGGAGGAAGAGAAATGCATTATTGAGTTGGTTAAAATTAAATTATTGCTGCAAATCTGTTTGAATTTGTACCGAGTACAATTTACAAATCGGATTCGTGCTACTAACTCTGAATTCTACTGAACCAAACTCACGCACAGTCCGCGTGTAACAAAGTGAAAACCACGAAGCAAGTGTTAATGATTGTGCTGAAAACAAAGCCTGGATGTGAGTTTACATGACTTGTGATGAAGATGCGGTGCGATGATCTACTCTAAGAGCTCGAGAGAAACCTCGTTACAGATCAGTAGAAGCTTCATCAGTCGATGAGCAAGCAGTGGCATAATGCAAAGACAGCTAAGAGAGAGTAATCAATATCTAAAACATCATATTCTAACTGAGGAAATGATATTTTAGTTATAGAGTGGTCATGTCAAATCCTGTTGCCTTTTTTGAAAGGTCATAAATAGTGCAGATTTTAATTTGAAAGCCTAAATTGAACAAATATATTTTTTCATACATGACTCATAAAATGTGTAACCAAAATTCTTGTCAAATAGTGATGAGTAAATTCCTAATCGTTTTCGATTTACCTCATTAAAGTGTTGCTTTAACTTTTTTGTGTTTAAATGTATCAAGTTTGTTTTAAACATTGAGTACCTGTAAAATAATAAAGTCAATAATTACATCTAAACTTTCTCAATAACTAAATAAAATAAAGATTTGCTCTTTTAAACGAGAACAAATTACATTTTGTTAAATAATTGTTTTGTTTTTGATATTAAATCATTTGAAATGCATGAGAATTTAACTTCTGTAGACCACTCTCAATGAAACTGTAAAGAGTAGAAGAGTAACTCCATCCTCCACAATCATTCTCTAAGACCTAAAGTGTTACAAAACTCGTGCAGAGTGAGTTGGTTTGCTCACTCCTCAACTACTAAACCATTGCGAGCCCATGCTGTTATGTAATAATACATGTTAAGTGCGCGCCAGGTTAATACACCAGTGTGTAAGTTGTTCTGTGGATTCACTTACCAGCAGCGACTGTCGTCCAAACGCAAACCAGGAAACAAGACAATCATTGTGTTAGTGTCAACGTCTACTTTACAATCGCTGTACTTTCTCATTGGCGTCGGGGAGTGGGAGATAGCGATGGAAGAGAAAAGTGGAGTGGAAGAAAGAAGTGGAAAGAAGAGGGATGTATGTGGGGAGATTTGTGAGTGAGAGAAAAGAAAAGTAACAGAAAAGTGGGTTAGAAGAGAGAATTAGAGAGGAAGAGAGAAGGGAATGGACCACAAAAGAAGTAAAATGAAGAAGGGGATGAATGAGAAAAGTAGAGTGTAAGAGAAATGTGGAGTGGAAGGAAGGTGTGGAGTGGACGAGATACTTGGATGGGGACAATAGTGAGAGAAAGAGAAAGGGAACGGAAGAGAAAAGGGAGAGTGAAGTGAAAAAGAGGAGGAAATGGAAGAGAAAATTAAGGCAAATGAAGAAGTGGGGTGGATTTAGATCAGTACAGTGGAAGAGAAAAGTGGAGTGGAAGAGAGAAAAGCTCAGTTTCTCCTCAGCTGATTCCAAAAGATTCCGTTTTCTAACTGTGAAGCGTCCTTCTCAAATAAGAATGAGTTGTAGAGACAAATTCCCGTGTTTACACCAAATGTTGCTTCCTGAATTTTATTCAAACTTATTTTTTCGCATCATACCCTCCTAAATGCTAAAGGAACGATAATCAAATTATAAGCAGTTTCGAAATAAATATACTCGTACACTTTCTAACGGACAAACTATATTAGAAAACGAAACCTCTCAATTTGAGTTCAGCATCATGATTTTAATCATCCGTATTGATGCTACGACGAGTCATTGTACATGTCAACTATACCCTTCCCTTTCAAACCTCGCCTTACTCAGGTCCGCGCGAATGATTGAATCTCCACTACTTGTCAGATGGAGAGGGAAGGTTTCAGGTCAACTCTACCCTTCCCTTTCAAACCTCGCCTTACACAGACAGGTCCGCGCGAATGATTAAATCTCCACTACTTGTCAGATGGAGAGGGAAGGTTTCAGGTCAACTATACCCTTCCCTTTCAAACCTCGCCTTACTCAGGTCCACGCGAATGATTGAATCTCCACTACTTGTCAGATGGAGAGGGAAGGTTTCAGGTCAACTCTACCCTTCCCTTTCAAACCTCGCCTTACTCAGGTCCGCGCGAATGATTGAATCTCCACTACTTGTCAGATGGAGAGGGAAGGTTTCAGGTCAACTCTACCCTTCCCTTTCAAACCTCGCCTTACTCAGGTCCGCGCGAATGATTGAATCTCCACTACTTGTCAGATGGAGAGGGAAGGTTTCAGGTCAACTCTACCCTTCCCTTTCAAACCTCGCCTTACTCAGGTCCGCGCGAATGATTGAATCTCCACTACTTGTCAGATGGAGAGGGAAGGTTTCAGGTCAACTATACCCTTCCCTTTCAAACCTCGCCTTACTCAGGTCCGCGCGAATGATTGAATCTCCACTACTTGTCAGATGGAGAGGGAAGGTTTCAGGTCAACTCTACCCTTCCCTTTCAAACCTCGCCTTACACAGACAGGTCCGCGCGAATGATTGAATCTCCACTACTTGTCATCAGATGGTGAGGGAAGGTTTCAGGTCAACTCTACCCTTCCCTTTCAAACCTCGCCTTACTCAGGTCCGCGCGAATGATTGAATCTCCACTACTTGTCAGATGGTGAGGGAAGGTTTCAGGTCAACTCTACCCTTCCCTTTCAAACCTCGCCTTACTCAGGTCCGCGCGAATGATTGAATCTCCACTACTTGTCAGATGGATAGGGAAGGTTTCAGGACAACTCTACCCTTCCCTTTCAAACCTCGCCTTACTCAGGTCCGCGCGAATGATTGAATCTCCACTACTTGTCAGATGGAGAGGGAAGGTTTCAGGTCAACTCTACCCTTCCCTTTCAAACCTCGCCTTACACAGACAGGTCCGCGCGAATGATTGAATCTCCACTACTTGTCATCAGATGGTGAGGGAAGGTTTCAGGTCAACTATTCCCTTCCCTTTCAAACCTCGCCTTACTCAGGTCCGCGCGAATGATTGAATCTCCACTACTTGTCATCAGATGGTGAGGGAAGGTTTCAGGTCAACTCTACCCTTCCCTTTCAAACCTCGCCTTACTCATGTCCGCGCGAATGATTGAATCTCCACTACTTGTCATCTGATGGTGAGGGAAGGTTTCAGGTCAACTCTACCCTTCCCTTTCAAACCTCGCCTTACACAGACAGGTCCGCGCGAATGATTGAATCTCCACTACTTGTCATCAGATGGTGAGGGAAGGTTTCAGGTCAACTATTCCCTTCCCTTTCAAACCTCGCCTTACTCAGGTCCGCGCGAATGATTGAATCTCCACTACTTGTCATCAGATGGTGAGGGAAGGTTTCAGGTCAACTCTACCCTTCCCTTTCAAACCTCGCCTTACTCATGTCCGCGCGAATGATTGAATCTCCACTACTTGTCATCAGATGGTGAGGGAAGGTTTCAGGTCAACTCTACCCTTCCCTTTCAAACCTCGCCTTACTCAGGTCCGCGCGAATGATTGAATCTCCACTACTTGTCATCAGATGGTGAGGGAAGGTTTTAGGTCAACTCTACCCTTCCCTTTCAAACCTCGCCTTACACAGACAGGTCCGCGCGAATGATTGAATCTCCACTACTTGTCAGATGGAGAGGGAAGGTTTCAGGTCAACTATACCCTTCCCTTTTAAACCTCGCCTTACTCAGGTCCGCGCGAATGATTGAATCTCCACTACTTGTTAGATGGAGAGGGAAAGTTTCAGGTCAACTCTACCCTTCCCTTTCAAACCTCGCCTTACTCAGGTCCGCGCGAATGATTGAATCTCCACTACTTGTCAGATGGAGAGGGAAGGTTTCAGGTCAACTATACCCTTCCCTTTCAAACCTCGCCTTACTCAGGTCCGCGCGAATGATTGAATCTCCACTACTTGTCAGATGGAGAGGGAAGGTTTCAGGTCAACTCTACCCTTCCCTTTCAAGCCTCGCCTTACTCAAGTCCGCGCGAATGATTGAATCTCCACTACTTGTCATCAGATGGTGAGGGAAGGTTTCAGGTCAACTCTACCATTCCCTTTCAAACCTCGCCTTACTCAGGTCCGCGCGAATGATTGAATCTCCACTACTTGTCAGATGGAGAGGGAAGGTTTCAGGTCAACTATACCCTTCCCTTTCAAACCTCGCCTTACTCAAGTCCGCGCGAATGATTGAATCTCCACTACTTGTCAGATGGAGAGGGAAGGTTTCGGGTCAACTATACCCTTCCCTTTCAAACCTCGCCTTACACAGACAGGTCCGCGCGAATGATTGAATCTCCACTACTTGTCAGATGGAGAGGGAAGGTTTCGGGTCAACTATACCCTTCCCTTTCAAACCTCGCCTTACTCAGGTCCGCGCGAATGATTGAATCTCCACTACTTGTCAGATGGAGAGGGAAGGTTTCAGGTCAACTATACCCTTCCCTTTCAAACCTCGCCTTACTCAAGTCCGCGCGAATGATTGAATCTCCACTACTTGTCAGATGGAGAGGGAAGGTTTCGGGTCAACTATACCCTTCCCTTTCAAACCTCGCCTTACTCAGGTCCGCGCGAATGATTGAATCTCCACTACTTGTCAGATGGAGAGGAAAGGTTTCAGGTCAACTCTACCCTTCCCTTTCAAGCCTCGCCTTACTCAAGTCCGCGCGAATGATTGAATCTCCACTACTTGTCATCAGATGGTGAGGGAAGGTTTCAGGTCAACTATACCCTTCCCTTTCAAACCTCGCCTTACTCAGGTCCGCGCGAATGATTGAATCTCCACTACTTGTCATCAGATGGTGAGGGAAGGTTTCAGGTCAACTCTACCCTTCCCTTTCAAACCTCGCCTTACACAGACAGGTCCGCGCGAATGATTGAATCTCCACTACTTGTCATCAGATGGTGAGGGAAGGTTTCAGGTCAACTCTACCCTTCCCTTTCAAACCTCGCCTTACTCAGGTCCGCGCGAATGATTGAATCTCCACTACTTGTCAGATGGAGAGGGAAGGTTTCAGGTCAACTATACCCTTCCCTTTCAAACCTCGCCTTACTCAGGTCCGCGCGAATGATTGAATCTCCACTACTTGTCAGATGGAGAGGAAAGGTTTCAGGTCAACTCTACCCTTCCCTTTCAAGCCTCGCCTTACTCAAGTCCGCGCGAATGATTGAATCTCCACTACTTGTCATCAGATGGTGAGGGAAGGTTTCAGGTCAACTATACCCTTCCCTTTCAAACCTCGCCTTACTCAGGTCCGCGCGAATGATTGAATCTCCACTACTTGTCATCAGATGGTGAGGGAAGGTTTCAGGTCAACTCTACCCTTCCCTTTCAAACCTCGCCTTACACAGACAGGTCCGCGCGAATGATTGAATCTCCACTACTTGTCATCAGATGGTGAGGGAAGGTTTCAGGTCAACTCTACCCTTCCCTTTCAAACCTCGCCTTACTCAGGTCCGCGCGAATGATTGAATCTCCACTACTTGTCAGATGGAGAGGGAAGGTTTAAGGTCAACTATTCCCTTCCCTTTCAAACCTCGCCTTACACAGACAGGTCCGCGCGAATGATTGAATCTCCACTACTTGTCAGATGGAGAGGGAAGGTTTCAGGTCAACTCTACCCTTCCCTTTCAAACCTCGCCTTACACAGACAGGTCCGCGCGAATGATTGAATCTCCACTACTTGTCATCAGATGGTGAGGGAAGGTTTCAGGTCAACTCTACCATTCCCTTTCAAACCTCGCCTTACTCAGGTCCGCGCGAATGATTGAATCTCCACTACTTGTCAGATGGAGAGGGAAGGTTTCAGGTCAACTCTACCCTTCCCTTTCAAACCTCGCCTTACTCAGGTCCGCGCGAATGATTGAATCTCCACTACTTGTCAGATGGAGAGGGAAGGTTTCGGGTCAACTATACCCTTCCCTTTCAAACCTCGCCTTACACAGACAGGTACGCGCGAATGATTGAATCTCCACTACTTGTCAGATGGAGAGGGAAGGTTTCAGGTCAACTATTCCCTTCCCTTTCAAACCTCGCCTTACTCAGGTCCGCGCGAATGATTGAATCTCCACTACTTGTCATCAGATGGTGAGGGAAGGTTTCAGGTCAACTCTACCCTTCCCTTTCAAACCTCGCCTTACACAGACAGGTCCGCGCGAATGATTGAATCTCCACTACTTGTCAGATGGAGAGGGAAGGTTTCAGGTCAACTCTACCCTTCCCTTTCAAACCTCGCCTTACTCAGGTCCGCGCGAATGATTGAATCTCCACTACTTGTCAGATGGAGAGGGAAGGTTTCAGGTCAACTCTACCCTTCCCTTTCAAACCTCGCCTTACTCAAGTCCGCGCGAATGATTGAATCTCCACTACTTGTCAGATGGAGAGGGAAGGTTTCAGGTCAACTCTACCCTTCCCTTTCAAACCTCGCCTTACTCAAGTCCGCGCGAATGATTGAATCTCCACTACTTGTCAGATGGAGAGGGAAGGTTTCAGGTCAACTCTACCCTTCCCTTTCAAACCTCGCCTTACTCAGGTCCGCGCGAATGATTGAATCTCCACTACTTGTCAGATGGAGAGGGAAGGTTTCAGGTGTACAATGAGTTGCCCATGACGTCACCACCTATATAAACACCCGCCGTCTTCTCACGTCATGCCACATGATGTTAATTCAACACTACTCGGTTAATACGACACAATATACAATACAGGACGCCACAATGAGAAAGCACATGGAGGGTTAACCAAACTACAGTTAACAATACATTATTTAAATACATGTTTAATATTCAGTCATACGTGATTGGTTGGTTTATTTTCCAGTTTACACCACAAAGTGGCTGTTTCAAAGTTATCGCGCAATTTAAGTGTTTAGTTGATTACAAAGTAGCGAAGTCATCAGAACACACGTGTCAACAGCCTCATGATGCAAAGAGTTTCCAGATTTATCGACGCAAGTGGCCAGAGTCTCCTGGATTCCGTCAATAAGGTTATTAGCGCACGGTCTTGTGGTGTTGAGGACTGACATAGCAAATATCTACTTGCGGACGCAACTTCTGCAGAGCATGAGGCTGTATGTTTCAAGACTGAACCGTGTGTTCTGACGACTTCGGATTAGTTGGATGTAATTGAATGTGACTTACTTTCTTTGATGATTTGATCGTTCGGGTAGGTCTTGAGGTTCAAACCACCGGCCGTTGAGTCTGAAACGATCCAGAGTCGTGTCAGACAAGTCAAGCTGGCGGCTCAGACACAATCAAGATGGCGGAGTGATCCGATTCTTACTCTCAGTACCACGAGATGAGGGAAATATATTTTCATTTCATCGGGATATTTGCAGCTTTTTAGTAGTTTCCTGAACCCGAAAGCGGTATTTGATGTAATAACAATGAACGATTGAGCCTTGTTATGCAGATTATGTTCCCCTATCTTGTGCTATAAATAGAACACCACATCTTGTGCCACTTTCCTCTTGTTCCACTCAAGTGCGAAATACCAGAATATTACAATACCATCGTTTAATAATCTGAACTTCAATCGATCTCAGGAGAAATGAAATTATTTACATTCGTTGAAATCACATAGTGATATTGATTTAGTTGGTTATTAATTAGGTGATTAAGATTATTGATAAGTATCAATTATAATTGTAAATTTTGGTTACACTATTTGTTGATGTAAGTCCAAGCTCAGATTATCGAATTATATTTATATTCTATTGTCAAAATATGTAAAAAGCAGTTGATATTTTTACCAGCAACTTCAATTATCACGAAATATTACAATTGGTATAAGGACGGCAAGTTATGTAAAATCGTTCAGAGGTATTAATGGGTGCGAGGTGGCGCCTTGCTGTGGTGCTGTTAAATGGAAAATTAAAATTAATTGTGAGTGCAGTGTAGGTACTGTACAAGGGTTTGTACATTATTAGGTTCAGGTGACATTCTCCATTGCTGTGTCGGTTAACCTGTAAGTCTTCAAGATATATACAACAACCAAGTCACATCATTGACAAACGCTTCTTGTTTGGGATTCGTCACGCTGTGTCGATGAATGCTGACAAAGCGCGCCGTCAAGTCAAGGTCAACTTTCCGCTGCGACGCTTGAGATTGTCTTACATTTTACAGATTGCAGGAAAACCTGACAGCGTACAACAATATGCTGCCGATGTGGTCGTATTTAAATATGAAGACACGACGTGATGGTAAACAGAATTTCTAATACGTCTTTAGAAAGCCGGAATCTGGTGAAGCAGTACTACCTTCTAGGATGCATTCAATGATGACGTCATTGCAGTAACCAATCCCAACATGAGGCGAATCTCAAAGGTTATAATATAGTAGTGGGTGTCGCAATCGAGTAGAGGGCATTATTGGGTGACATTTCCACCGTTATTCGTGTAGGTGAGCTGTTACGTTGGTAGTTCTGCAGTAGGTGTATGTTGGCAGCACTGCAGTTAGGTTTGTGTTGGCAGCACAGCAGTTAAGTTTGTTTGGGTTGGCAGCACTGCAGTTAGGTTTGTGTTGGCAGCACTGCAGTTAGGTTTGTGTTGGCAGCACTGCGGGGCAACGCAACTTACGACAGTCCAACTCATCGCTAGTATCTCGAGGACAGTCCACGTAACCATCGCAACGCTTGTAACCGGCGATGCAGGGGCCGTTCTCGCACCGGAACTCTCCGTGCGAGCAGCGCAGAGCTAGCGAGCACGGGACACGTTAGCACGGGCATTGTACTACATAATCACTCTTTCACCGTGGGTTCAGTTACATCAGACGCTCGGCAACAGGGAAGTGCCGGCAGAGTACCGGCAGATCATTCGAAAGCTCGGAAATAAGTAGAGTGTAGGACAATAGAGGGCAAACAAAAATGAAATTTCAAATGTACTTCTTCAATGTTTTTGGCGCGGCGAACACACGTGACGATAAATATAGATTATAAAGTATTGATTTTTTTTTTGTTAAAACCAAACTTTGAACATTTTACTTCTTAGGACCAGCTTTTCAATACTCTGCTAAAACCAGTAGTAAAGATTACACGATCGATCAAGGAATGTCATAGGTTGTTGCCATGGCAATTACAAATCAACTGTTCAAATTTAGCAGAGTATTGAAAAACTAGCCTTTAGTTTGAAAAATAAAAATAAACATTCAATTTAGATTGGGTGATGTCAATCTGAGAAGATGACGTATCAAGTGCATGTGCTGGACTCACGGCAGTTGTCCTCGTCCGAGTAGTCCTGACAGTCCATCCTGCCGTCGCATCTGACCGCTAGCGCCACGCACTGGTTGCCGCTGCGACACGGGAACTGGCCCTGACACCTAGTGGCGGGCGGCGGAGTCGGCCGCGTCGCCGGTGGATGAGTCGGGGGCGGACAGTTGCGCTCGTCCGAGCCATCGCGGCAGTCGGCGCGCCGGTTGCAGCGCGCAGACTCGGGCACGCAGTCGCCGGACGCGCAGGTGAACTCGCTGGGCTGGCAGCCTGCGCACAACACGCAACTCACTCTCTGCGCATCATCCTCACGACCAAGATACTCACTCTCATCACCACAAGAGAAAGACACACTTTCTTGAATTCATTCATAGCATCCCTACCAATACAGTCTGCGGTTTTCACTGATTAGTCAATGAAGAATGCATCTATAGTTATTGGGACCCAATTATGCACAAATCGCAAAAAATGCATATTCGAGTCTCATTAATTCAAATGTCTCACTACTTTTAAAATATCCTTTCAATAGCAACCTTAGATGCATTATTTCTGTACTAATCAGTGAAAATTGCAGGTCGCTTACTGTATTGGTAGGGATGCTATACCCTAAACGGCTCTAGAATGACAGCCGTTCCTGTGCAAATGATTTTTTATAATATAAGAAGAACATCCAGCATACAGCATCCGCTTTTCTATAGGTATTATTTGAAAATACTATATTAATTAAGCTTTGCAGTTATGAAAAGTGTGAAAGAATGGTCAAAGAAAATGAGTTCCTTGAGTTTAAAGTGTGATTGTTAACTAGAAACGAACGCATTTTCCAATAAATAGAGCCTTCTGTGGGATCTAGATCCCCCTTCTCACGTGGTAGATTAAGTTAATGGGGCAAACATTGTCTTACATGACACATTGTCCATCCAGTTACATAAATCATAGGTGAAATTATTTACTGACCTGCAGCGCGATTGTGTAAGCTTCACTTCCTAGACGAGCATCGTCTAATCTCGTCCATCGTCCATCTCCTAGATGCTGAGTGTGTAACTCACTTTAGAGATGTAGTCCGTCTAACTCTGGCTAGAGGTGTAGGACTCCATCTCTGAAGTGAGTTACACACTCAGCGTCTAGGAGATGGACGATGGACGAGATTAGACAATGCTCGTCGAACTCGGAAGTGAAGCTTACACAATCGCGCTGCTGAAGGTGTTGAAATGTTTCAAGCAAAGAGATGCAAAGAGGAATTTGCCTTTTTTTGTAAATTGTAGGAAATGAGCGTTGTAAGATCATTAAGAGATCTGTATTTTAATCAACTCAAGCATCTATGTTATGTTTGCCTACTTTCAGTGGCAGATCCAGGAGAGGATTGCGCCCCCACCCCCTTTCCCCTACCCCAGGAATGTAACTTGACCACAATGCACTTGAATAAAGTATAGATTTTCTCAGTTAATCAAAACAAAATCTTAAATATGTCTCGAATTTTAACATTTCCATACTATGGCCATGCATTTGTGAAATTCACCCCTCCGCTCCCTCCCTCCCCCAAGAAATAACTCTAGATCCGCCACTGAATACATCACAACACATAAACAAATAAGGTATAAAATCTATCCCTGCATCAATACAAACAGTTACATAAAAAATTTACAGATCGCATTTAAATTACATAATCACTTTCAGTCGTGTCAAATTACATAACACTGAAAACACGCTTCTCTAGATTGATTACATTGAGCAATACCGACTGCCATTTGGAGTCACATGCGTCACATGCGTATCCGAGAGCCATCAGGTGTCACGCTACGTCTATTCAACACTACTACACTAATCGATCAACAGCACGATGCCGGCGACTGCAAGAGAGATATACATGGTCGTTAACTAACACTAGTGTGTAGTTGTGTGGTTTGGAAAGGGGATATGTACACTGGAATGGTATGTTTACACGCAGCTAATAGGGAACATTCACTACCAATACGACGTGGCATTTTCAACAAGTCTCGGCTAATGGTTAATTTATATCTAGGAGTTGATTCACGATTTCGCTCATAAATTATTTTGTGCCAAAAAACCAAAAACGTGTTGTACTTGTACCTAACTTACTTTTTAATTTAAATAAGTTGTACGAGCATAACTTGTACCTTACAAAAGTTGAATGAGTCTAACGAAAATATTTTTTTTAATTTTAATATGGTCAGTTTAATTTTATATTTTAATTACTTTTGTAACTAATAACTTTATTTTCAGTCTCAGTAATCAAAAAAGATTTGTATCTACCTATTGGTATAAATACGCTGTACAATTGTATTTTTGAAGTATTTCTCACGGAGAAGTCCCTAATAATTACAAAGTGTTCATTTACGTCCCTGGAAATATTGCATGAGAAACCAACTACTGTGATCAACTCTGGGTTTAGGTAAATGTAACGCTACTTCTAAACGGCAAAGGGACTAACAATACTGTTCAATATCTTGGCGATTGTTGATCATTTCAACTATATCTTTCTGATTCGGCTTGCAGTAGGGTTGAGGTTTTCTAAAGTATCTTTCGGAATACCTCGGACAGTATTCCATATTCAATTACAATTTTAAAACTGATAGCATCAGCTAATTACTAAACCATCAACAATCACCAGATGAAGACATATTTAACAGTTGTCATCGCACTTCTTATTTACTCAAAATAATTAAGTGGCATAGGGACAGCTGTCATTTTATAGCCATTGATGTTATTTGCTAGGGAACATTTAGTGTGCAATCCACATTCATAGCACCCCTACCAATACAATCAGTGACATGCGGTTTTCACTAATTAGTCAAGAATAAATGCATGATAGTTGCTTTTAAACTGATATTTTAAAAGTAGTTATTTTTTTAACTATGGGACTTATTTGTGCACAAATTGTCTCAAATCGTACATAACTGAGTCCCAAAAATAAATGTCGAATCAACTTTTTAAAAATCCGTTTAATAGCAATCCTCGATGCTGGCTTTCTTGACTAATCAGTGAAAACCGAAGGTTGCTAACTGTGTTGGTAGTTATCAATGTAGATTGCAACCTACATTTCCCCAGTGAATGACATTGACAGCTATAAAATGTCAGTCGTCCCCAGGGTACCTATTCTATACCTCTTTTTGATCTCGTCGCGACCGTCTTCATTTCACTGCCATTAAGATACCATTACATTCAAATGAAGGCGGCCGCGACGAGATCAAAAGAGATATAGAATAGGTACCCAGGCCTCTTTTCAAGTCTTCGGAATGCACGAAGCCACTGCATTCCTACGCTGGCTATTTCGAGTAAACAAGAAATTTGAGTAATTGTTTTAGTCAACCAGTAATCATCAACATCAACTTCTCTCTACAGGGAGACGTCAAGACGTGTGGTAAAGAGAGAGATATAAAGATATAAAATGAGAAAGACTTGTGATTGTGTTTGTGTCGAACCGAGGCAGTTTTGCTCGTCGGAAAAGTCTCTGCAGTCGTATAGATTGTCGCAGCGATGGAGCCAGTCGATGCACTGACCCGACTTGCACATGAACTCGACGGGCAGGCAATTGCCGACAGCGTCACCTACATCGTACAACCATACGCTAAATGTCTCATCACCTACATCGTAGCACAACCATACGCTAAATGTCTCATCACCTACATCGTAGCACAACCATACGCTAAATGTCGGCGACATTTGTTCAAATATGATTTGTATTGTCTAGTAAGGAAGACAAATCTTGGATGAATGGATATTCTGTTTTTACTTGTCTCCAAGGGCTCTATTCTATACCGTTAATATGCCCAATTCCACTGGAATTATTCCATGCAATTCTCAATCCTTATGACTGTGACCGGATTCCGTTGGAATTGAATTGGGCCCCAAACGTAAACGTGTGGCAGTTCTACAGAATATTATTTTAGAAAATGCATATCTTCTCTTTTAATTAATTATTCGGGATTCCAAGGTGAGGGGGTTGAGTGCACCCACCCCCCTTCCACCTCCATGTGTCCAGTGAACTCATTTCAAACTGCTTAATTCGACTTAAACATACATGACTTAAACTACGGTGGAATACTTGGCATTCGGGTGAGGTATGTTTAACAATGCGATGCTCCAACTCCTGTAAAAAATCATCTGCGCATTTGTTTTCAAGTTGAAGTGACAATGAATCGCTGCACCTTTTTCTATTCGATCTATTGAAAATAACTTTAAATAAACTTATTTGAAAACGTGGTTAACGATGCACACATCCGATTATTATTATTCATTTTCATCAACTCTGGAACTGGACCAGTCAGTAATCAAGGGGTTTATTAGATCTAGAATATTCCGAGTTTTATCTTTTGACTTTTGTTGTAAGCTTAAAATTAAATACACGAATTGACTCTTACAAATGTATAAAAGCCCTCGACTACTCTAACTTGTCTGACTTCTGAGAGGCCCTTCTATAACTTTAAAATTTCAGTCTCGTCCAGAATCCAATTCACGACCAATTGTGGAATGGGGTTGTTCACGCAAAACTATTGTAGATGGCGCTGCTGTTCTAATCGTCCGGGAGAGAGCCAATCAAAATGCATCTAGCGGAATGGAAGGTTTTTAAACTTTGGCGGGAGTTTGATTCAGAGTTCTTGGATTCAGAAACCAACCAATCAGAGAGAGGCACCTCCAATGCCGCTAGCGCTGCGAGTGAGAGCAAATGGCAGTGAACAACCCCATTGTGGAATTGCACCAAACTGGATTCCAGCATTAAAATAGGGCCCCTGTGCGACTGTCATTACAAGAGAGTTTGTTCGCCTGAGCTTATGCAATGTCCACGAACAACAAGAGCTGTGAGTGACGAATACAGATGAAGACAGAGTGACATGAGCTGACGTCACTCACCGCAGTCGGTCTCGTCGGAGGCGTCGTCGCAGTCCACGTGGCCGTCGCACTTGGCGCTGAGGTCGACACAGCGGGCGTCGCCGCACTTGAACTGGCGCTCCGTGCAGGGGACGACGCGCGACGCTGCGGACACAGAGAGGACGTCGTCAGAGGGGACGTCGTCAGAGGCGGCTGAGAGCGCGCGCGAGAGAGGTACTTACGGCATCCCGCCTCGTCGGACTTGTCGATGCAGTCGTCGTATCCGTCGCACCTGAAGGCGTCGCTGATGCACACGCGGTCGGAACTGCACGTGAACTCGCGCGCCTTGCAACCTTCAACACAGATCAACAAGTTGTTCACGTACTGGTGGATGCAGTGGAGGGGCGCTTCTCCAGAGCAGCTCTTGACATCGACAAATTCATCTAATACGATTATAAATGTTCTATATATTTTTCTTTCAGCTAGGAGATTCCTCCTGTTGCTAGGCCTCATCATCTTTCCTCCTTTAGAATTAGGATTGCCAGCTATCTGCCCATCTCTTGATCGGTCGTCCTGGTAGTCTTTTCCCTGAATGTTGTCTGTTCTAATTTGATTTTAGAAATAAATAAATATCTTGAACTAAATGCAGATGATTGGCCACCGCCTTCAACGGCCGCATTTCCTGAGCAAACGACCAATACAAATCCACTGTGACCAGGCTTGTTCTCTCCCGCTAAGAAGTAGGTCTTACCTTCTGGACAGTCGTGTTCGTCTGAGAGATCCCTGCACTCCGGGTAGCCGTTGCAGCGCATGGCCTCGTCGATACACGTGCCGTCTGCGCAGCGGAACTTGCCGCGTCCACAGGCCACTGCAACATGACGTCATTTCCTTGAACACCAGCCTCCTAGATCTAGTACACGTCACATGGCATTCATGAAGACGAGGATGATGATGAGGACGACGAGGATGAGGACGACGAGTAGTCAAGGATGAACGGTAAGAAGGGCGGTCGTGGCCTATTATGCTCCGTTTTGAGTTTTACGTTATTTTTTTCTCATAACCTATCACACGTTCAGAAACCCTCAACGGCAAACTTGTGATTGGTTGACAGAAAAACGTAAAACTGCCGATGTGGACTCAGCTTTTGTGGGACTTTCCCAGGATTTTACCTCCCGATTGAAAGCAGCTCGAAAAGCTAATAGGAACGTTGGCTGCGGGAATCGAACCCAGGACCTCCATTCAAGTGGGTCCTGAAATAAGTAGGTGTGAATGTGAGAACAAATAGTGAGAAAATCAGTGTCAGCCAATAGAATCTCATTTTCCTGAATTCCTATTGGTTGACACCAATTTTCTCCCTGCTTTTTTTTCTCACTCTCCCATTTTTCAGGCTGAGGGCTCCAGAGCTTTACTGAGCCAACTTGATCCGTGTGTTGTGGACCAACACATTCGATAATTCTCCAAACAATACTAAACCGATTAAAAAAGTACTATCTTCGAATTGATATAAAAGTGTAATTGGAGTGACGTCAAAGCTCTCGTCAACTGTCTGGGCTGATCCTGCAGGATAACAACAACACGGGGATGAAACAGGATGTCACATCAATCGCTTGCAAATGTGTCGCACAATATGAATTTCACTCACCCTTGAAAACTTTTCATTCAGCCCGAACATTCGTAACTCGTTCAGAGAACTTGTTCAAATAAAACCAATTTTAGTGGGTAATTGAAAATAAGTGATTTCATTGTGTTCATTGTGTTTAATTAAGGGGAAGGAGACCAATGAAGGCCTCTGCCGTTTTCTAAGATTGTGACTACTTTTTAACATATTGATAGTCATAAATGCATAAAAGTCGCTGAATGTAAAAAATTATACCCACATTTAAGACACAATTTTGTAATAAGTGGTCAATGTAAGTGGTCAATGATGAACAAAGTGCAATTAATTCTTAACAAAAATGTCTCAACAATTATAGTCTACAATGTTACATGTTCAAGGGCATCCAAACAGTGGTGGGAAAGGGGTGGGGGGGGGCACTCACCCTGGAAGACCAAAATGATCAGCAACAACTATTCTATACAAGTCAAATTAATATTTTGGCACTAATTTAGGTCAATTGACCGTGGAACATCCCTAGTTCCGTCACATTACTGAGACCTCTAAGTTGAAGAATCTGCAAGCAACTGAAATGATAAAACTCACCACAATTCAACTCGTCCTCGTTGCCGGCGCAATGGCGGACGCCGTCGCAGCGACTGGCGCCGCTGACGCACGAGCCGTCGTTGCAGACGAAGTCGTCGACGCCGCAGGTCTTGGGCGTCGTGGCGGCGGGGACAGAGACTGCTAGCGCACCGTTTCAAGCGAAACAAACAGAAATAAGCGGCCAACGCAAAGACAATGTGATACCCGGCCGGAGCGGGGGAGGGACGGAGCTCGACGCCCGCTCACGTTGCTGACCTCGATCACAGTTGACAACGCGACGGGAGCGGAATGAGTCAAAGTAAAATGCAGAAATGGTAAACTATAAGAAGTTTAATAGAATGATTTGATCAACATTTCTTTTGCTAAAACCAAAGAAGCCAGAAGACTAATCTGATTTCTACAAATAGTGATTTCAAGCGCTTTAAAGGTGATCGTGTGAGGTGTTGGGGTGGGAGAAACAAAATACCGGCTAAAGTAACAAAAAGAGTAACTGCGAAAAAATAGAAAAACAGTGCCAAGAAAATGCAAATTTAAAACAGGGAACTAAGAAAAATAGGTAAGATACAAAGAAACAGAACAAAGTATCTTAAGACATTGTGTGTGTTGTGTAGGGAAAGCTGTTTGACATGTCTATTGGAACGGCATATTCTTATTTGTTACGCAGCGTCCATCTTGGATGATCGCCAAAGCGACGCGAACAAATGACGCTCGAGAGGACAAACAGTCAGTCTATGAAGTGAGGCCTCTAGCAGGCGGTGATACACAGCTACGGCCGATTCACAAGAGAATCCACACAAAGAGCTCAATTCCATGAGACAATTAGGCGCTCTTACAGCTTTTAAGTGGGAATATTGTTGAAGTTTGAAGCTTTCAAGCAGTTATTAGATTTTATACACTTAAAAGCTCTGAACACTGTAAATTCCCTAAGAAATGAAGCCTTTTTGTGTGGATTCTATTCATCTTCTCTCGTTGTGCAGAGAAATTCAGTAAATTCATGTTTTAGTTGATAAGAATCGTTTCTATTTAGTAACATAAAAAATTCAATTTGTCTAAATTCTTTGATGTTATAATAACTGCAAGTTTGAACTTCGACTGATTATGATGTGAATGAAAGTTTTACAATTAAGATATTCATAAAGACATCAAATCTTAATATTGTAGCTAGAAGAAAGTTGAGAATCGACCGTGCAATCAATACATTTATTGATTATTTGTGCGCTGGGTGACAAAAGTGGTAGATTGTGAGTGAAAAATTACAACAATTCGTTTCCAAATGTATTTACAACATTGTGAGTGTAACGTAAATGCAGTGTACGTACTTATGCTACAATATCGCATACTCCCAAGGCAAACCGTGTAATATGTGAGAATTAATATTAGTACATAGTTTTATTGCATGTTTTTGATAAGTTCAGAATTATTAACAAATACGTGCAATCATTACAAATAGGAAAACAAATAAGAATGTGCAATTTCAATAAACGTTACAAAACACTGATCACAATTTGACGTCCTAACATGTAAATAGTCAACATGAAAATCAAACAAGGCTGAAGAAGACGCTTAGCGTCGCGACGGTGAGGGTGGAGAGGAGAGGATTGGCGGAACTCTTGACGGGACAGTTCACTTCGTCAGTGCGGTCCACACAGTCGGGGATGCCGTCGCACTTCAGGGCGTCGCTGATGCAGGCGCCGTCGTAACAGCGGAACTCGCCGGGGCCGCAGTTCTTGCCGGCGGCTGACGTCACAACAGAGGATCAACAGGTGTGGAGGCAAACATGCAAGCAGAAGAGGTTATTCAAGCGGATTGCCAAAGTGGGGTCTTTTAGATTTGTCTTCATACTAACAGATTTAAAAAAATCAATGAAACTATTTAAACTCACTATACGAAATAATGTCACAGGTTCGTATTCTGAGTTTAAATGGACGCCTACTCTTTTCGACTTTAGAAAATTCTGTTAGAGTGAAGAAAAATAATATCGAAAACAAGCTTTGTTTAAAAACGCGAACTTTTGAAAAAACATCATGTTAAAATCAATCGGTTGTGTTGTACTAACAAAAACTGAAGCTAATAACGATATTCAGTTCATGATTTTATTATTTTAGGCGACCTGCGACGCAAGTTTTGTAAATTACAAAGTTTTTGAAATTAATTTTTAATTATTAATTAGGAAACTTTGTTTATATTTAATTTCAGATAATTTTTAAGCAAAATCAAGTTGTTTTAATTAAAACGAAACATGATTGAAACTACTTCTTAGAATATTTACTAAAAGCATGTATCAATCGATGTCTTATAAATAATACTGAATCTTTGCCTCCACTGCTCTGTCTGTTAGTGGGCTTGGAACCAGAGAAGAGTTAGAGAAGCAAAGAAGAGATCAAGAAGAGAGTTGGTGACGTCACATGACATTGGAACACATTGGTGACGTCACGACTGCAAGCGGCGGGATCCGAGGTCAAGTCGAGTGACGTCATAGTTGTCTGTTCTGTGGCGAATGATGTGAGCTCGCATGATGATTGAGCAGTTACTTACAGCGATATCCAACACCATGACACCTCACATGGCGCCATCGTATTTACACCCAGTCACGCTAAGAGTAGGCTGCGCTTGGGGGAAACATGGGAGGTATAATATCTTGAATTCGTAATTACTTTTGACTCAATCAAATTTTGAAAAATGTGACAAATAACTAACGTAGCTTATTTTTTAGTCGATCTTAGTTGATAAACATCAACTTATAAATAGAATATTTGTACTTAAACTCGATCAAAAGCTAAAATATGCATATTTTTCAGCTTGAGTAAAGTTTGGGTAAGTTTGTAAGTTTATAAGTTTTGTAGGTTATCGACTCAATAATTAGCTATTCAAAATATGTTTTAATTATTTGAATGGTATGACGGTATTTAAGAAATATTATCTCCACTGTCTATTTTCAAGTGCAGCCGACAATTAAACCAATACTTTCATGTGTTCACTTTCATGAATTAAACTTGCCGCGAATGTCAGACTTCTCTGACTTTCGCGGTAAGTTTTATCCATTGCCACATAAAACTGTTGCATTACGACATTCCCAGGGACTGGATTCACAAAGTGTTATCTTCTCAAATACCAACATCTCTGTATTCAATGAAAGATGATACGAGAAATAAAGCGTATTATCAGATCTCTTTGTGAATCTGGTCTCGGGTCAAAAGGCCCGGGTTTAGATACGAATTGGCCCAATGTAGTGCTAAATACACGCTCTAAGCCCAGAGGTGGACTTTTACTTGAACTTAACTCATTCCCAGGCATCGATATATACAGCACAGTATTTACATAATATCTACAATCTTCTACTTCTAAAAAAAATATATACAATACACCTACATCCAAATATGTTATACTTTCTACCGCCACAAATACGTAGTGCCTAATGCAAATATATATTTTACAATGAATTAACCATAATACCAAATAATACTAGAATGACTATAGAATTTAACGGAAACCAGTAAGCATAAAACTACCTTCTAGTTCCTACTTCAGTAAAATGCAAATATTTCAGAATTATGTGGAACCCCTGTGTACCTGTTGCATTGAAAATCAAATCAAATTTAGATGATGAACGTTTATAAATACTTGGTTGACAATGAAATTCAGAGTAATACGTTCGACTCCAGGAACTGACCCATCGGGCTTCATGATTCTCTGGTTTGTTAATCATCCCTCATCACCTCGGAATCATCCCTATTTGAAGACTCAAAATTACTTTCGAGTATATCCAATTTATAATAAATATACTAGGATATCAAATGTTAAATTCACATTTGTTTCTTCACTGGTTGAGACGGCCATGTTTTCAATTTCTACGCTTATTTGTTAATTGACTGGATAGCTTTGCTGCGTTATCTGTGCAAATCTATGATTCTTGTAAAATAAAGAGCTATGCAAATCAATGAATAAATAAAAACTTCTGTAAGTTATGATATTCATCCAATGCAACAGGTTTATATTAAGAGGCCTGGGTACGTCTGACATTTAATAGCCTTGGATGTCAATACCAATACAGTTAGCGACCTGGAGCTGGATTTTCAAATGGTATTATCCGCTTATACGTATTATATTTCGATTTAATACCAAAAACACAGTGTTAAATGAAAGATAATACAAAAGATAATACGTATTAGGAGATAATACTTCATTGTGAATCCAGCCCCTGCGGTTTTCACTGATTAGTCAAGTAAGAATGCCTACGGTTGCTATTAAACGGACAATATAAAAGTAGTTAACATTTTTAATAATTGGGACACGAATATGAACAATTTTTGTCAATTTGTGCATAATTAAGTCCCAATAATTAAAAGTCTAATCAACTTTTAAATTATGCGTTAAATTCTTTCTTTCCTAATCAGTGAAAACCGCAGGTCAACAACGCCGGCTACCGAATGGCCGCCGTCCCCAGGCCCCCGCCGTCCACATCCTCCTGTCCAGGCACAACGCCCTCCACAAGTCTACGTACCGCCACACCCGACCTCGTCCTCGCCGTCGGGACAGTCGACTCTGCCGTTACACTGACTCCTCAGCGGGATGCAGGAGCCGTCGTGACAAGTAAAGTCAGAGCGAGGACAGGGTGCTATGTTGGCTACATTCACACAATACACAGCGACGATTACACGGCTACCAACACGCCAGGACCAAGAGATGCCGTTCAAGTTCAAGTCATACAGGAGAGTGCGGGGCAGTGTGCCGTTCATGCTCAAAAGATTGCCCAGATTTATAGACGCAAGTGCCCTAAGGGCCCATTCTTGAGATTTACGTTTTGAAACCCATAACGTTTTCACTGTTTAAAACGTAAAAAGGTTAAAGGTTAAGCAATAGTTGTCAACTGTTTCAAGTTTTATAAAATGCAAACGTAAATGGTTTCAAAACGTGAATCTCAAGAATTTGCCTCCAGAGTCTACTGGATCTGGATGTTAGGGGACGCTCAGTTCATTTACCTATCTGCTTTTTCAGTATTTTCTTCACCAGCAGAATTCAAACTAAAATAGAAATTATCGACCATTTAAAGATTACTGGACTAAATGATGGCACAAATTAAAGTTTGACCTAGTCTGGTACAACCTCAATGTGTTAAATACAATATGTCGTAAAATAATCGTATTTAACACTTGGAGGTCGTATCGGAGGTCGTTATGTACTCCAGTGTGTGTCACTGTTTAGACTATTAAGCTTGAAAGGGTGGCTAATAATATCTGATGTTTAAAAATTATGTTTGTGTGAAGAAAAAAATAAAAAATAAAACGTGTTGTAGAATGTTGCGTTGTGTTTCGTTGCTCGTGTTGATAAAATTGTGACAATGGTAAACAACTTATGAATGTCACTCAACCAGAGGTATAAGTTGTGAGGTCCAATGTCTGGCTTTATTCAGATTAATAAACTTGAATTATGCGTAACAGCTCGAGTTTTAACATTTGTCTTCACAAATGCGTTTTTACAAATGGTGTCAGAAGTAGGTACTTTTAACATCGTGAGTAGAATGTGTGGCACACTGACGCAACACTTTCCGTCTCTTATCAATTACTTTCCACGGCATGTCATGGCTCTGGCGCTCTTGGCAAAGCAGAACAATTATATACATCGGAGGGACGAGGGAGGTCACCGACAACCACAAGCAATGAGCAGACATTCAACAGGTATGAGATGCAGAACACGATACACCAACACTGACACAGACCAACACGATGCACTAACACTGACACCGACACAACACATAGCTTACTTGCACCATGGACATAACACTGACACCAACACAACACATAGCTTACTTGCACCATGGACTCATACATCGAGCAGGGACTGACAACTCACGTCAGATTCGTTCAGCTCTTTCGATTTTAATATTCAGCCAGTCTTTAATTTAAGCAGTGATTTAGATTAAATTAGTTCTGTACAGGTAGAAGGCTCGAAGTCTATTTCAATCATCCTTGAAGTGAGCTCAAAAGCCAGTAAACTGGATTCATGCAATCATATTTGTAATGGTGACATGAGTCATTGTGTAAGAGAACAGGTACTTCAAAATAACTGTATTTGTCAAATTTGTCGTTCGCCATTTCAGTCAAATGGCAGTTGATACAACTTCATTACATAATTCCAAAAGATGTACAGAGCTAAATCGAGAAAACGGACTTTCATCCTTCTACCTCTCGAGGTACAGAATGGAAATATACAAAGTAAATATGCCTCGATTAATTGTATTTCATAATCGGTCATAGAGTCTTCAACATGGGAAACAGTTATCAATTATTTTATCGATACAAATGAAGTTTTGATGTAATTTTGATTGTGAAACCCGACTGGATTTGACATGAATCGGAGTGGAATGATCTGCTCGAGCTGGGCAGTGTTGACATGACCAGAGCATGCGCCAGTGCACTAACGCATGGTTTATTAAGCAGTTAGTTGTCAGTCTCTATCGACAGTATTTGTCCGCGCTTCCACCGGCTCAACATCGTCCGACACCGCACGACCATGATTCACAGATGAGGCAGAGTCGAGCTGTGAGAGCGTTGCATTGAACAACATTGCAAGCGACAAGAAGCAGTTCATAACTAGCATGGTTTGCTTCTTAATGTAACGGGACGCGCACAGTTCTTCAAAGTGTTTTTGAGTTATATATCATCACTCTTACAGAATTTAAAGCGACTAAACATATTGTTTTTAAAGATTCATGACTATTATTATTAAAGCAATTCAAAGTTTTTGGATATTTCGTCATGTTTTATATAAGATTATTTATTTCTGACAACAGTTTATCAAAATCTTCTTCAGGACAAAAACTTATCAAATTTTCGAAATCAGAGGAAGATTTTGATATTAAATTTGAAACTGTTGACAGAAATAAACAAGTTTATATAAAACATGACGAAAGATTCAAAAACTTTGAATTAATTTAATATAAGCCACTATTTCGATTTTACTGGACTAAATATTGCCTCACACTGGAGTACATTATGGAGAACTCTGGAGTACCAGAGTTCTCCATAATGAACTCCAGTGTGAGGCATTATTTAGTCCAGTAAGCTTGTAATGGTCGCTAATATCTGATTATTTAAAACCTGTTACTGTGAAGACAAAACATATAAAAACACTTCGAAGAACCGTGCGAGTCCTGTTACCTTGCCGAGGCTAACGAGATGAAAGAACATTTAATTCGAGTCAATGCAACGCATTTCACAAAGTACTCTGCTGCAATGACAGAACACCACGATTCAGTGGGCGCCACCTGGTAGTGAGCGCGATCACATGTTCAAGTAGAATGTGCGCCACGCTGGCATCACAAGTTCGATTCAGTAGCATGTGGGTTAGCCCGGCACAATGAGTCAACGCTTCATCACACAACACATTGGACAGCGATCACATGTTCAAGTAGAATGTGCGCCACGCTGGCATTACAAGTTCGATTCAGTAGCATGTGGGTTAGCCCGGCACAATAAATGAACGCTTGAAACAAAGCAGAAGGATAACTGTACACGTGATTTGAAAGATGCATTCCGGAACGCAATGAACCTGTTGCTACGGTCTACATGGCGAAGTATTTTTATGATTGTATTAATTATACAATACATTTTGCATAATGCTTTGAACATTCAAGATTATTTAAATGTACATTATTTGAATGATTTTGATCATGCAGCATAACTACTATTTTCAATGTGTATTGGGTACCTGGGCAGTCCCCCCCCCCCCCCTCCCCTTTACGAAAATACATCAATTTCCTCCGGGGGAAAACTCTAGATTTTGCATTGCTAATATAAAACAAAAGTAGTTCGTGCATGTTGTGAATAATTGTTTCAAATAATTTAGATAAATTAATCGAACTACAGAGAAAGAATAAAATATCGCATTCAGTCACTAGCGTATAATCAAAGTATCAACCATAGAGTTGAAGTGAAGTGGTTCTTAGCATGTTGAAGAGGGAATCACTTCGCCGCGAGCAAGGTGTTAAACAATGCGACCGTCGCCGTGTTGTGTGACGTCACGCTCGTGATAATGGAATGAAATGTACCTGTGACGTTGGGACACTCGTCTTCGTCGGATCCGTCCGGGCAATTGCAAAAGCCGTTGCATCTGACTTGTTGGTCAATGCAGGCGGACATGTCTTGGCATTGCCACTGGTAGGGCAGACACGGCACTTCCACTTCCACTGGGAAGTCTACACATGCGCAGGAGAGATGTTATAACACATGCCGACATGCAGTTAGCGGCCAGCACTTGACAAATGTATTCCACAGGAAAATTGTTGCGAATGAGAGATTTTGTCTATTATTTGGGGGGAAAAAGCAAACGAATGTTGATCTTATTTAATTTAAAGATGAGAGATCATCCTCTTAACTTAATCTCAATGTTTATGATAGACAATGTTGACGCTACTAAGTCCTCTTAGGGACTCAGTGGAAGAGTGTTTATTGTAGGGAATAAAAAAGTTGACTTTTATCAAAAACGTAATCTCTAAAAGTCATGAGCTTATTTTAAATTCAAAATTTGTTCAGGGAAATATACGATTCAATGCCAAATATATGAAATCGTTCATAGTTACTTTTGGAAGATAACATTTTTCAATTTACCGTTGTCCACGATTTTCAGAGAGAAAATCATTTACCACAACTGTCTATTCAACTAAATGTCCATCTTCAAGGAACTAAACATGGCTAAATCCACCGGAGGGCAGATTGGTGGGACTTTATCTAAATTAAACCTTTTCAGGATCGGTCTTCGAAGAAATTCGAATACCATTTTGAATCAAAAAGTTCGTTAGAAGTTCGGATTTTCCATACAACACAACTTAACGTTTGTTGTTTATTTTCCTGGAATAATTTTCAACATTCCCGATTTCCTTGTTGTCATTGGCCCATCACCCAGCCCACACTTTCCATTGCCACAATCGAGCAATATTATTTGTTAGTGATCAGTGAGAGGCTGCTATCTGGTGATTCATTAAACTTTCCATCATGCTTTGACCAGTGCAACAATGAAGGTGCTTAGTACATTATTTATAAAGTACACAATGAGAAATGTTAGACAAAATTGAATACAAAGTGCAAATTTAGTCACATTAATAAGCGACCGAGTATTGTCATGTTAATATGTTGTAAAAAATATCCCAGTAAAAAGCACTTCTTTCTCTAGAAGCAGAATGCATCGTGCTGTATTGTACACAAATGATGATGACTGAATACATGAATACACAAGCAGCTGTGGGGGTGGGGGAGGGGGGGGGGGCAGCAGGGGTGGGGGGATGGCCACGGCAATGTGCGCGATATTAATGCTGAAGACAACAAATGCTCAGATTTGTTACGTTTTCAGCGAGAACGTAATAAAGTTTTAAAATGAATAAAATTATGACATGAATGTTTGTTTGACAGGATATTTTAACATGAGATTTGTTACATCTAAACATTTACTTAACTATAGTGTGCATAAAAAAAATACCCACTCTCATGAAGAGACTGAGAAATAATCGAAAAAAAACAGTGTAAGATCTGTTTTAGTTGATAATATTTTCTCAGTTCGTTCAGAATAACTTGTCAGATGTTTGAGGATAGCGAGAACACGGATCGAGAACATTACCATGGCCATCGCCTTCATCATTACCTGAACTACTTCAACCTAGGGGCCCATTCTCGAGCTGATTCCGTCAACTGCGTGCATTGCAACCCGCCATGCAGTGACGTAATGCCAGGCATTGCAACCCGCCATGCAGTGACGTAATGCCAGGCATTGCAACCCGCCATGCAGTGACGTAATGCCAGGCATTGCAACCCGCCATGCAGTGACGTAATGCCAGGCATTGCAACCCGCCATGCAGTGACGTAATGCCAGGCATTGCAACCCGCCATGCAGTGACGTAATGCCAGGCATTGCAACCCGCCATGCAGTGACGTAATGCCAGGCATTGCAACCCGCCATGCAGTGACGTAATGCCAGGCATTGCAACCCGCCATGCAGTGACGTAATGCCAGGCATTGCAACCCGCCATGCAGTGACGTAATGCCAGGCATTGCAACCCGCCATGCAGTGACGTAATGCCAGGCATTGCAACCCGCCATGCAGTGACGTAATGCCAGGCATTGCAACCCGCCATGCAGTGACGTAATGCCTCATGTCTAGTGCTCGAGACTAGATCCCACGTGACGCGGGGGAGGTCAAAAGGTCGCGGACTTGAGGGTTGTCGTAGGGGTACGAGTCCATTAGACTGTGATCTTAGTCTTAGCAGAATCCCGACTTTATATTGTCAATTATAAAAGTAAGTCAACCTCGAATAATCAATTCATTTTTTTTATTGAGGTTTGCGCCGTCAATAAGTTTTTTAGAATCACTTAAAAAAACATCCAAAAACTTCGTTGGAAAAAATTTAGCGATTTATTTGGACTGTTCCATGGTTATCACTAAAAAAATATATTCCCCAATTATTCCAGGTTACTTAATTAAATCTATATTTATTTTTTCTCTCGACACTTAATTTTGTCAAAAATGTTTCCTAGGTTGCCTTGCTGATTCTGCCACATCCGACACAATAACGACTTGCCCCCGACACCCCTCCCCCGCGACCTGCTCCCCCTGCCACTGCCTCGACACAATGACTGGGATCTCACCGCAAGTATCCGCCGTCTCGTCGCTGCCGTCTCTGCAGTCCGAGTAGCCGTTGCACTTGTCGTGGGCGTCGATGCACTCGCCGCTGTGGCAGCTAAACTGATCGGCGCGACACCGCGCGGCTGACACACAACCAGGGTCAAGCGCAAGCGACAAGTCATGCCCACTCAAGCATATGTACACGTATTTACATGGGATGGAGTGAAATGTTACAACCAGACCTCGCTTCTGATGACCTTCATGGCAACAGGCAGAGCAGCGCACTTGAAAAGATTTTCTTAAAAACTTGAACAAAATTGATTCGTCGTTCCTAAGATTCAAATATTTGTAAATTGTGGATTTTGCTATTCATGGCACGGAAAAGGTCACGTTTCAATCCAATAGTTCGAGGATTTGATGAAAATGCACTTATGTATAAAAATGTAGAAGTTATAATTATAATTGATTTTTTTTACAATTTAGGTATGAAAAGTGCGAAAAATTAGGATGGGCGCGTCGCACTTTTCTACTGAGCAGAAACAAATGATAACTAATATTGATTGAGGTGAAATAAATTGGAACTGCACGTTAATAATCTACTACTGACGAACAAAAATAGCGATTTTAGGGATACGAAAGCAACAGGTATCTAAATTCAAATGTGCGTATCAAGAAAGTAAAACTAAAAGAATAATTTACATTTCGTCACTTGAAAAGCACAAGTGTGAAATGTGAATGGAAATAATCATCCCTCTCTACCCGACGTCTATTGCCATGTGAAGCCTTCAGAGCGCAGCAGCGGTTACTGATGGTGACACAATGAGAGTGTGATGTCACGTCGTGATGTCACGTCAGTCCCGGTCTGTCACGCGTGTACTTACAGCAGCTCCTCTCGTCCTCGCCGTTGTAGCACTCGTCGACGCCGTTGCAGCGCTGGTTGATGTTGAGGCAGAGGCCGTCGTCGCAGCGGAACTGATCCGAGCGGCACGTGGTGACGGAGGCTGGAACCAAACACACGCGGCGTCAGAGAGGATTCACTGGACGGAGGGAAGGGTCGAGCCAGCCGGAGCTGGCCGTGGCACCACGTCACTGGTGCGATCTGCACCATACGAGGAGGGAAATAGAATCGAACAAAAAAGTCAGGCCTAACTTTTTTAAACTTGTGCTTTTACAAGTTTTACAAGTTTTACAAGGTGTACAAGTTGTACAAGTTGTACAAGTTTTTTTTCAAGTTTTAGTAAACTTGTGCCTGCACAAGTTTACTTTGAAATTTGAACGGTTCGTACTTTTTTGTTTTTAATTAGAATGGTGTCAAACTAAAGATTTAAAATGTATTAGTTCTGTCGAATTGTGTGATTCTGGTATCATGTGATTCTGATTCTCGTGTTGAACACGTATGATTAACATGTCGAAGAAAGAGAAAGACTTCCTCGTACTAGTTAATGGATCAACGCAATTCTCATTATTTCCTATTGGAATTGACAATCCGCTTGAAAAACACTATAAAAAGTCAAACTTCTATGTCTAGTTCGGAAAGTGAAGATTAGTTTGTAAGTAGCCATTAGACAGTAATGATTGTGTCGACATCAAACATAACTGTTGATAACATCTCTTAGGAGAAATTCCTGGAATCAACTAATGTACTTCTGGACAACAGCACGACAGAGGGGGGTGGAATCTACACAAAAGGATGGCAATTTCTTGGAAAACAAGCGTTTTGCAACAACGTGAAGATGTATGCTTGATATTATATAGGAGACCTCCATTGGAGTCAGGATTTGACATATAAATGGAGGTTCATCGTTAATCAACATACGACATCACCAGAAGCACAGATATGAGAGCTATTCTGAATTGTGCCAACAAGATGGCGGCAACAAGGATTGAAGTCACATGCAACCATTGCTTTCCTTCAAATCAATCATAACAACACATTTGACATTAAAAATTGCTGATTTCACACTCAAATGTGACAATTTTCATTCATAAATATGAAATGTAATGCATTTGACATTCTCGCGGGAAAACTGTATTCCGGTCGAGTGATGTCACATTTTATGGTAACCATGGCAACATCATTGTTGGTTGATACAAATTACATCGCCCGACAGGAATACCGTTTCACCGCCAAAATCTCCGCTGAAGTTAATGTGTAATATAGTGTTTAATAATAAGAGCATGCAACGTCCCTATAAGGCTGCAATCTCACGAGGCGTTGTTATTTCATGCCCATGCCGAAGCGACGAGCAGATAACATTGAGTCTGATGAGAGCGAACACACGAGGGGCGCGAAAGACGCGCGTGGAAAGACGCGTTCACAACAAAATTAACGTTCGAAAATTAAGAAAATTAGCGCAATTTCAATTGTCAAGCCCATGTAAACTTATGGATTCGTTCACAACGAAATTTTGTAAATTAACGTAGGCCAATTTCACCTCAAAGTAGACCTGCTTTCAACTTTCAAGTCGAACGTTAAGTGGCGCATGCGCACGGACACTTCTCTCACATGTAACTCACAGCTGATCACGCTGGCCGGCGCCATCTTGTTTTACGTGTGTGCTATGTTTCCTAAGTGGTTGTGAACGAACGTGGAATTGCGTTGATTTTGCAACGTTAATTTTCGAACGTTAAGTTGTTCTAAACGCGGCTTAAAACTCCAGAGGGCGCGTCTGGGCATGAGGAACGCCCGTGTGTTTGCAGCCTAACAAGCAAAGAAGTGTGTGTAAGGAGAGAGAGAGAGAGCGTATCAGCACTCACGGCATCTGTCCTCGTCTGACGCGTCTTCGCAGTCGTTCTGTCTGTTGCATCTGAGTTGCGCAGGGATGCAGATCTTGTCCGACACACACTGGAACTCATTGGCTGCGCACTGCTCGCCTGCAAGAGGTGCGCAGGTTACCACGTGGCCACGCAGCGGCGCGCGCATGCAGCGGTGAACACAGAACAAGACTCACACATGGCCGAGACCAGGTGGCCTCAACGTTGTGGGGCGGATTTGTTTAGAGTGATTTCGAAGTGATTCTGAGACTCTATTGTACAGTAGTGGCAGAAAATCATTTTATATTCTAGAATCTTTTTGGGGGAGAGTAGACAAAAAGCATGCTATACTATTCTAAATAGCTAAACCATTTTGCAAGAAAAATGGTTTAGCTTATTCCAAAATATATTGAATTTTTTTGAAAAAATCCATAATATTATGGAATTTTTCTTGCAAAATGGATTTAAGCTAATTCCAAAATATATTTAATTCCATAATATTATGGAATTTTCTTGCAAAATGGTTTAGCTATTTAGAACACTGTTTCTTGCGTTTTTGTCTATTTAGTGTAAGTTTTGTAAATGTTTTCACCGGGTGCATGTGTTTGAGAAGTAGGTAAAGCGCAGGCGCGCGGAACTAGCTACTTCCGGTTTAAAACATGTTGATTCCTGTCCCTGAAACATCACTTCCTTGCTAATACCCAATCAGTGCACTGAATTAAAAGTTAAAGCCACCTTTGTTTAGTTGTTTGTGTCAACATTGTTGTTTGATGCATGTTGTGTTAATTAGTTAAATGCGATCGGTTAGTTGATTAGATTCAGCTTAATTATAGGATGAGTTTTGTTAAAGTTAATCAATCAAATTTGCGTGGATTCAAACTTCAGTGCGCGAGGAAAGGCAACATAGCAGATGAAATGAGACAAGTCGCTGTCACCGGAGCTCGAACCTGGACTCCTGACTTCCTTTTCCTCTTGGAACATCGCGCGTTCGAGTCCCGGTGTTGATATTAGTTTTCAATCTTCTCTTAGTCATAAAATTCTAGAGGAAAATATTAGAGCTTCGTGGTTTTTCGAAAATATAAAAACAGATGCGAAATCATCCGATTATTTGGAGATAAAAACATTGTCAAGCACCGCAACTGAACTCAATTTCACAAAGTGCATGACATTTTGGACACAAGTGTAGGTGACAAAGTTAGAGGTGTCGCACATGGCGATTCACAGTGAGATTTAGAGCTCCTCACACAAATCAGGCTTACGAAATAATTCCACACTCTGGATTACATTTCACTGGTACGGCCTCAATACTCTTATTTCTTTATCGAATTTTTAATTCTTTCCAGAGAGCAACAATAATAGCAATTATAGCAATAAAAAAATAAAGCAAAAAAAAACAAAAAAATTGTGAGGAAATAAAAAAATCGAAAAATCATAAAATCCATAAAAACGAAAATGAAAAAGTTACGCATTGAAACAAAAAGCCGCACTGAGCTGTGTCCGCTGCCATGATGGTCTTGTCGCCGCGTGAAGTTTGAATCCTCGTGCAATGCGCGTGCGTGCGTGTTAGTGGAGCGATGGTTCAGAAAGATGCGTACTACTGCAGTTGTCCTCGTCGCTTCCGTCCTGACAGTGCGTGATGCCGTCGCATCTCTTCGCGGCGGGGATACAGAAATTGTTCTTGCATTTAAACTCGCCCGGCACGCATGCTGCAAACCGATCATTCCTCATTCCACATTCCTCCTTCCCTCATTCCTCCTTCCTCCTTCCTCCTTCCCTGACTCAGGACAAGGATGTACTTCACGCGCTACAGACCACTGATATATAAGTAACACGTGGATTGCGCATCAATGCTATGCGATGAAGTCAACATTTCCTAAGTCACCGCCGTAATAACTTTGTCTAGGTTTTTAACAAATAATTACTAATGGAAAACCAGTAATTAGGCCTTCCTCCAGTAATAATTGTAGTGGTGACATCAGCCTTTGTGTAAGAGAATACCTACTTCAATATAACTATTTGTTTACATCAGTCAAATTTGCATTGATAGGGTTTCATTACATCATTCCAAAAGTGTGCAAAGCAAAATCGATCAAATAAACTTTCGGCCTTTTCTGAGGTACCTACAGAAATTTAACAACAAATGAAAGAACTGCATGTAAAAATACAGTACGTATCTATTATGAAACTGTATTTTTTTTGGAACACTTCTAGTAAGTCAGGGACCCATTCTATAACTTGAACATTCCCGATTATGTTAGAATCCGATTTACGGCCATATGGATTAACATAGTACTGAATCGGATTCCAGCAGAATTGGGAACATTAGATTTATAGAATGGGGCCGAGTCTGACATTGCAACTGTTACTAAATAATATTGTATGCACCAATATTTCCAATAAAATATTTATAGTTGTAAACTATGTATACAAATTCTGCTGAATTTGTCATGCATGATCTACACACATGTAAATTCAATCATTAATTACGAAATTAATTAACGAAGTGTAAAGACCTTCAAACGAGTTATTTTCACATATCTTGTTTTGTTCGAAGTACATCCTTGCTCTATAATGCCAGATATTTCGCGCACATTTGGAACCATCTCGTCAACAACATAATTATCACAACATTCGATCAAAACTCTACATGCTTGTGAATGGAGGAAAAGTGTTGTTTTTCACTGTACAGCCTGACGTCTAACACAAATCCAGAGCAGAAGATTGCTCTCATCAATGAACTAATCTAGAGAGATTAGATAATGGACGAAATGTTGACAGCACGGAGGAGATGAGGAATTCACACAAAACAAACTCAACACAAAAGAACATCAAGTGGCCATGTTGAAATCATCATTGGAAATTAAAACTAAATGCATTCAAATTTGTCGAGCCATGGAGGAATTAAAAAAATTGTCTGACCTCTAAGTTTATTCATGTTAAGGAATAATTTAGATCCAACACATTTTGGAGAATCAAATTAATTGAGGGGGTGCCAGTTCAGTCGAATAAACTGGTTGAGATATTCAAGGTCAAAGCTAGTCCAACGTTTAAATCAAATTTAAAAAAGTATTAATGATATGAAAATTAACTCTACTAAAAACTAAACTGCTATGCAATGTGCATTGAATATTGAACTAGTGTATACTATTGCAATATACTGACATCCGGGTTCGGTGGCAAGCACGGGTAACTCGTTTTACCTGATACTTGCACCCGGACCCTATATCGAGCTTTCAACATGAAAGCTGCGTTCAATGATTCTCCCGCGCATGGCCACTGGGCAGTTAGACTTGCCAACTTGACACAAGAGCACAGAAGACCAACAGAAGACACTATGCGGAAAGACAGCAGAGAACGACGCTCTTGGACGAGACGAGTGTGTTAAAAGTGGGGAGGAGTTTGACGATGAAGATCTCAGAGTTAGCCAAGTGTTTGGTCGGAGTTCCGTACTTCGATTGGCTCAAAATAATAACATATAACATAGTAAAACATTCGAGTGATGTCCCGAAAAGTAAAATAAAGTTCACTTCAGCCTAAAGTAGACTTTAGCGGTCTAGATGGATGTGTTTCATTGGCTTTTGACTGCTAACATCATCGGGACATTGTGCAACTGTAGGACCAACTTTGGATGAGCTTTAACTATCAATTGTTAGTGGACACGCCAATCCATCCAGAGGAGGTGAAATCCCCACTAACTCTACAAACTATCAGTAAGTTTTATCCGAATTGGTCCTTCCCAGCATAAGTACATAATATCAACATTGAAAATGTAGATGAAGTATTTTTGTACTCATTCCTAATTGAAATGCTTCTACATCTTGATATTTTACCTTTACCAAATATTTTCCTTCTCTCGAACTTTACATACATCAGATTAAAATAATTGTGGTGTGCATCATAACTAGCTTACTCTTGTAGAATCAGAAACTCGGTGATCGCAATCGAAGTACAAACTCCTTCCAAACACATTTTAGTACACGTAGAGCAATAAGCGTGGCTAAAAGTTCGGGTTTAGGCGATCTAACTTCCGGTTTTAAACATTCAAAGACACCTCGACATTCTGCACACAAAGTTTGTGCAGACTTTCCACTGTTTTGAATGTTTTAAACCAAGGCATCATTTCAAACACACGCTTGTTTTAAAGCTATTCTATCGGCGTATATGAATATTTACAATGATGAACAAATTGTTTGCTAAATTTAAGAGGAAACAATTAGAGAAAACGTGTTCAGAAATGAAGCCATGGAAGAAGATCGCCGCCATTTTGTACAAGTTTCATCCGAACTTGTGAAAAGTTAGACACATTAAAAGAGACGTCGATCGAGAAGTGGAAATATGATCGATAATTGAAATAACTTACGACACGTCTGTTCGTCTGACTTATCGCTACAATCGATTGTCTTATCGCATTTCCGTCGTATGTCGATACATCGGCCATCTTGTCGACATTGGAACTCATTAGCTTCGCAGCCCCTTAGAGCTGAGCAAAACACCATGCATTGTCATAACAAAACAGATGATTAATATTAGCAGTGTCTCGGGCGGCTGCATTCCATGTGTGTGTAACAAGCTGCAAATGTAATGTGTGTCATTGTGTTCAGGTTTACCACAACACCCTACTTGCACTACGGCGGTGGCAGGTCAATAGTTATTGGTTCGATTAAGTGCATTGCAAATATGGTGTTATGTCACCACCTCTGTCAGTTTCAATTATAATTCCAGACGCCAAGGTTTCAAAAATAAATTTATTCAACATTGAAGGGAAAAAAATTTATTATTACACAGAGTGTTTTTATGGGGTATTCTACATTGAAAACAGAAAAATATATTTCATTAAACTATAATTTTTTTAGATTTTGGAAGTTTATTGGTCAATTTTACAATGTAATGGATTTTAATGAAACACCCATATTTCTTTAATGGATGTCTGGGGTTGGCTGGCATTTTACTTGTCGATGTTATTCGCGAGGGAAAATGTAAGTTGTGATCCACATTCACAGCAACCCCAGAAAAACAGTTAGAGACATGCGGTTTTTACGGATTAGTCAAGAAAGAATGGAACTAGGATTGCTATTATACGGATATTTCAAAAGTTGTCTAGATTTTTAATTCTGCGGATTATCCACAAACGTCATAAATTGTGCATAATTGAGTTTCAATAATTAAAAGTCTGATCAAGTTTTAAATATCCGTTCAATAGCAATCCAAGATGCATTATTTCTTGACCAATCGGTGAAAACCGCAGGTCGCTACCTGTGTTGATAGGGATGCTGTGCCTGTGGAATACACCCTACACATCTCTCGCTAACCCCGCGAATGACATTGACGAGGCCTCTTAAGGCACATATTCGTGAAACCTTGGAGTGTATTAGGCCTAGGGCATTTGGGACTCAAAAGTAACCGGACTCATTCCAGCTTTGTGTTGATGAAATGTGAACCAAGTGGAACACGCCAACGGCCGCTAGATGGTGACACTTACGACAGCTGCGCTCGTCCGAGTCGTCATTGGGACAGTCCCTCTTGTTGTCGCAGCGCAGTCGGCGGTCAATGCAGGTACCATAGTCGCACTGCCATTGGTTAGCCGTGCACGCTGCAACACGAACATTGCCGATCACACACGACCTCACACGAGGCGTCAACACTCACATGCAGCTACCATAGTCGCACTGCACGCTGCAACACGAACATTGCCGATCACACACGACCTTACACGAGGCGTCAACACTCACAAGCAGGGCCACTGATTAGCCGTGCACGCTGCAACACGAACATTGCCGATCACACACGACCTCACACGAGGCGTCAACACTCACAAGCAGGGCCACTGATTAGCCGTGCACGCTGCAACACGAACATTGCCGATCACACACGACCTTACACGAGGCGTCAACACTCACATGCAGGCCATTGGTTAGCCGTGCACGCTGCAACACGAACATTGCCGATCACACACGACCTTACACGAGGCAAACACACTCACATGCAGTCGAACATGCGGAACTTCTGATAATGTGATCAGGTCAGCTTGCAAAACTACTAGGAACACTCTTGACTCAAATTTAAATATTTATTGGGGTCCACAAAGAACCCACAAGGCGGATGCTTCCATACTCAGAAATCCCCTTACAACAACAAAAAGATTTCTTATCGAGATTTTGCTCTGATCCCTTCTGGCACAGCTTCTGGTCACCCTACCAACTACCAAGGGTGAAAAGAAGAGTTTGATCTTTTATAAATCTGAAAATCCGTCCACCCGCCTTCCATAAGAGTTGTTTGATGAAATCATAACATTTGATAAAAACATGCTGCAAACAAACTGCCACGATGCACTATGTAAAACAGAGCAATTGCACATTTACACAACATGGAATACGTAATGTGCAGTGTACCGTGCAGAACACTGATGCAGCTACCGAGTGCTCTTAAGAATACATTAATATCTGTAAGACAACAAATCATCGACGAGAACATCTACATGAAGTGTGAAAGGATCATTGTAATGTAAGTGAGGAGGTAGTTGAACGTAGGAGGTAGGAGGAGGTAGAGAAAAGTAACTGCATGCAACATGGTCATTAACGGATCTACGCAATCTTATACAACTCACTTTATAACTAGAAATCTGGAATCTCTTTCCATGTATCCACGAAATCGGAATTACGTAACCAAAGGGTGAACAACTAAAATAATCAGCAGTGTGACAAAAAAATATATAGACAAAATATATATAATATATTGATATAGACAAAAAAAATCAAGCAAATAATTCGTAAAAATTAAAAAATGATTAACAAAAAAATTACGCGAAGACAAAAAATAAAAATAACATTTCTCTAAGAATCACGAGAAAACTAAAATAAATAAAACACAAATACACATTTAAAAAATATATTCATAGAAAAAAAAAAAAAAAAAAAATATTCGTGTGTTCGCTACAATCGAAGCGTGTGATCGAACACAACTGTGCATCAGAATCATGCTAATGAAAGAACATCTATGAAAGAGAGAGCGCGAGGTTACATACGACAACCCTGCTCGTCGGAATTGTCTTTCGGACAGTTGACTTTGCCGTCACAGCGCAGTGTGATGGGAATGCAGGCAGAGTTCTTGCACATGAACTCTCCGCGCGGACACACGTGGGGTCCTGCCACGTGCATGAGAGAGACACAAGTGTTAGTGAGCACGTGTGAGACAGAGAAGGACAGTTGACTTTGCCGTCACAGCGCAGTGTGATGGGAATGCAGGCAGAGTTCTTGCACATGAACTCTCCGCGCGGACACACGTGGGGTCCTGCCACGTGCATGAGAGAGACACAAGTGTTAGTGAGCACGTGTGAGACAGAGAAGGACAGTTGACTTTGCCGTCACAGCGCAGTGTGATGGGAATGCAGGCAGAGTTCTTGCACATGAACTCTCCGCGCGGACACACGTGGGGTCCTGCCACGTGCATGAGAGAGACACAAGTGTTAGTGAGCACGTGTGAGACAGAGAAGGACAGTTGACTTTGCCGTCACAGCGCAGTGTGATGGGAATGCAGGCAGAGTTCTTGCACATGAACTCTCCGCGCGGACACACGTGGGGTCCTGCCACGTGCATGAGAGAGACACAAGTGTTAGTGAGCACGTGTGAGATAGAGAAGGACAGTTGACTTTGCCGTCACAGCGCAGTGTGATGGGAATGCAGGCAGAGTTCTTGCACATGAACTCTCCGCGCGGACACACGTGGGGTCCTGCCACGTGCATGAGAGAGACACAAGTGTTAGTGAGCACGTGTGAGACAGAGAAGGACAGTTGACTTTGCCGTCACAGCGCAGTGTGATGGGAATGCAGGCAGAGTTCTTGCACATGAACTCTCCGCGCGGACACACGTGGGGTCCTGCCACGTGCATGAGAGAGACACAAGTGTTAGTGAGCACGTGTGAGACAGAGAAGGACAGTTGACTTTGCCGTCACAGCGCAGTGTGATGGGAATGCAGGCAGAGTTCTTGCACATGAACTCTCCGCGCGGACACACGTGGGGTCCTGCCACGTGCATGAGAGAGACACAAGTGTTAGTGAGCACGTGTGAGACAGAGAAGGACAGTTGACTTTGCCGTCACAGCGCAGTGTGATGGGAATGCAGGTAGAGTTCTTGCACATGAACTCTCCGCGCGGACACACGTGGGGTCCTGCCACGTGCATGAGAGAGACACAAGTGTTAGTGAGCACGTGTGAGACAGAGAAGGACAGTTGACTTTGCCGTCACAGCGCAGTGTGATGGGAATGCAGGCAGAGTTCTTGCACATGAACTCTCCGCGCGGACACACGTGGGGTCCTGCCACGTGCATGAGAGAGACACAAGTGTTAGTGAGCACGTGTGAGATAGAGAAGGACAGTTGACTTTGCCGTCACAGCGCAGTGTGATGGGAATGCAGGCAGAGTTCTTGCACATGAACTCTCCGCGCGGACACACGTGGGGTCCTGCCACGTGCATGAGAGAGACACAAGTGTTAGTGAGCACGTGTGAGACAGAGAAGGACAGTTGACTTTGCCGTCACAGCGCAGTGTGATGGGAATGCAGGCAGAGTTCTTGCACATGAACTCTCCGCGCGGACACACGTGGGGTCCTGCCACGTGCATGAGAGAGACACAAGTGTTAGTGAGCACGTGTGAGACAGAGAAGGACAGTTGACTTTGCCGTCACAGCGCAGTGTGATGGGAATGCAGGCAGAGTTCTTGCACATGAACTCTCCGCGCGGACACACGTGGGGTCCTGCCACGTGCATGAGAGAGACACAAGTGTTAGTGAGCACGTGTGATACAGAGAAGGACAGTTGACTTTGCCGTCACAGCGCAGTGTGATGGGAATGCAGGCAGAGTTCTTGCACATGAACTCTCCGCGCGGACACACGTGGGGTCCTGCCACGTGCATGAGAGAGACACAAGTGTTAGTGAGCACGTGTGAGACAGAGAAGGAAGGACTTCACAGCTCACACGGACTTCCCGATTCAGTTAGCAACCTGCGGTTTTCACTGATAAGTAAAGAAAGAATGGATCTAATATAGTTGAGATGTTCAATAATTGGGACTCAACTACGAACAAATTATGCAAATTAATTGAGCGAGCGAAGCGAGCGTCTCCTTTTGGCTCTTTTGGCACGGACCTCTGTTTTTTTTTTTTTTTTTTTTTTTTTTATTTCCGTTTACTGACGCTATACAGGTCAGAGTTTTTCTTCGATCGAGCTGAAATTTTGCACACATGTGGAGACAACCTTTTCTGTTTGCTGACCCATAATTTTTTTGAAAAAATTGATTGGTTAAAATTTAAATAAACATCTCCTTATGGTAGGTTGAAAAATGAAACTGGTCTTCGATAAATCTGATCAAACTCATTTTTTGGCTATACAGGTCAGAGTTTTTCTTTGATCGAGCTGAAATGTTGTACACATGTAAAACCAACCTTCTCTGTTTGCATACCATTTTTTTTTTAAATCCATTCATTGGTTAAAATTTAAATAAATATCTCCTGATAGGCTGAAAAATGAAAACGGTCTTCGATAATTCTGATCAAACTCATATTTTGCATGATCATTAAGACCAATATTGTCTCTTATTTTACAAAATTTCATCCCAATCAGTTAAGAACGTATGAAGTTATTTACATTTTTAATATCTGTCAGTAATGAAGTATCGAAATGAATGTTTTCCAGTGCCAATTGAAAATTGATTCTGATTTGCTTTATGAACCAGGTGCTTAGATGCTATTTTAAAGTTTCGATGAAAAGCATACACTTTTAAGTTGATATCATAATCAATTCAATATGGATGTATATGTTTTCTGTGCGTTGTGTACGCATTTCCGGTTCGAGAATTTGCACGTACCCGTGCTCGCTCATCAACGCGTTACACTGAGCGTTTTCCTAGTTAATATTTGAGTCCCAATTAAAAAAATCTAATAATCTTCTAGAGGACCGGGTGGCGCATTAAATCGCACAATGGGCGAGAAATCGCTGTGACGAAACTACTGCATACATCACGCAGAAAATTTCACATAATATAAACAGCACACTAAGGTATAATGTGTGAAAGTTTCAAAAACATTACTTTTGTTGGAAAAAAGTTAAAGCAGCTCGAATTTGGTTGCCGAAAAATCGATTATACGGAGCTCAAATAGCCCGCGTAAAGAAAACGTCAATTGACCGGGATGCTGTTTCTTCAAAACTGCTTATGATATCAACCTGAAAATTTTAAATTGCTATAAATTATGTAAAAATGTCAATACATTGGGATCAAGGGAAAAAAAGTTATGGTGTCTTCAAGTTTAGCCTAAAAGCAGAATATAATTTCTAAGTTTCTAAGTTGAAGATTATGCAAGATAATTTCAAAAAGTGTAATTATCTCACGCTAATTCTACTTTTCATCTCAACTTCAAGGTACGATAACTTTCGTTTAATTTATTAATATTTATTGAAATTTTTACACCAATGATGGCAATGTATTGTGCATAAAATTTGAAATATTCAGCTTGTTATCATGCGTTGTTTTGAATAAACAGCGACCCAACCAATTTGGAAGTTTTCTGGACGAGCCCTTTTTGGACTCCGTATAATCCATTTTTCGACAACCAAATTCGAACTGCTGTAACTTATTTCCCACAAAAGTAATAGTTTTGAAACTTTCGCACATTATACCTTACTATATTGTTTATATTATGTGCAATTTTCAGCTCGATGTATATAGCAGTTTCGTCACATCGATGACTTGGCCATTGTGCGTTTTTTATACGCCGCCCGGTATGTTTAATAGTATTCTTTCTTCAATAATAGTGAAAACCGCAGGTTGATAACTGTATTAGCATTTATTTATTATTAATAATAATGCATCCAACAGAGCACAATTCTCCGCAAGTGTACATAACAAATATACAAAACAACCATAATACGATATAAAACAACACATACAGTTTTTCAATACACTTCTAAATTTCAAACAAAACTATCCCTTAGGGTCAGTTTTTGCTCTGTGTGAAGAGATCACGTAGTTCGCTATTAAATACAGAGAACATTTACTGTTATTTTATAATTAAATATTTGATCTGAACATTTTAAAATAATAAAATATGGTTTAGCATCCTCAAGCAGTTTTAAATTTTATTGTCCTAAAAACAACCATCCACTAAATTAGACTTGTCTTCATTTTACATTAACTTCTTCCAAATGAGCGGATTTCTAACGGCTGTAAATAATGGTCCAATGAATTTCATAGCAAACATTTTAATAAAATCATGGTAGGTAAATGTCATCGAAACAAAACCCACAATAAAACATTCCTATCATCATCCCTCATCCGATTAAATTACATTTCGTGCGGTTGTCAGGCTTGAGAGATATGAAGATTGACGACGGAGGAGGAAGTTTGGGGGGGGGGGGGGAGACTCGTCCGGGGACAACATTCTAATGATCCCGGGTCACGAACCCCGGCCGTCAAGATGCAGGAAGACGCAGACATTACGGAGAGGTAAATGATACGAGACACAAGGAGTCACGTGCTGTCAGTATCCTCAAACAATCAAGCAGTTAGACTCCTGACAGTTATTGTTCGTCTGACTACATGAAGATTACACTAAAACGAAAAGAAATTTCAATCCATGTTGTTGAGTGTTCACTTTCGAAAGAACAGTTTTGGATCAATTTCTGTGGACTAGCAGATATGTAATTGTCTATGAGATTTCATAGAGGCCTCGGTATAGGCCGCGCGTGGTTCTCCAAAGTGTTTTTAGTGTTTTTTCTTCGCACATAATTGAAAAAATAGGCAAAACGCACATTTTAAGCTGACTGTACAAGACAATGTCACACGACGGAGCAGATAGCGAACTCTGGAGGCCAATTCTTGAGCTTTCACGTTTTCAAATCGTGTATACGTTTTCATAAACGTTCACAAAGCAAAAGTAAAACGGTTTCAAACGTGAATCTCATGAATTGGCCCTCTGGTACGACCTCAAAACGTTATATTATTTTTGTATTCAACACTTTGTGGTCGTAATAGTGGACGTTATACTTCAGAGTGTATTATTAATATTTAGTAGAGTGAGTTTGAAATTGGGCATAAGCTAGAATTTTTTATAATTATTTGTGTCAAGACAGAACAAGAAAAACACTTTAAAAATAATCAAGAAGGTCCAGTTACGTTACACCGGCATATTAATTCCTAAAACATTTGCTCACCTTCTTTAAGAATACAAAACATCCAGTAAAATACAACACACACAAAAGCAATACTAGTCCGGGCGGGATGTGCAAGAAAACGGCCCGATTGTGCATTTTGGTATAAAAGCACCAAATTTTTACCACACATACTAGATACCCAATCATTCATTAAAAGACCGGGAGGCATCTCAGATATTGCCCATGTCTCCCGTGGCAGCCATTTTAAAAAATGGCGAATATTTGATGTATTGTGCTAAATACGACGGGAATATGGCATGCAAAAACATATTTCCTACTAATTCGATCATGGGGAACTCGAATATGACATCAGAATTTTCCATTTGCTCATTGCTTACCCGTGGCAGCCATTTTTAACAGTGGCGACCATATTTGATATGACGGCCAAGCGATGTGGGCAACATGACATGCGACACCATCTTTCCCCCTAAATCGACCATGGAGAACTCGAATATGACATAAAAATATACGATTTATTTACTGGTCACCCGTGGCAGCCATTTTAAGAAATGGCGCCCACTTAAAAATGTCACATGAATCTAAAATTGTCATGCGACACCATCTTTCCAACTAATTCGACCATGGAGAATTCGAATATGAAATCAAAATACTCAATTTGCTTACTGGCAACCCGTGGCAGCCATTTTAAAAAAATGGCACCACATAGAAAACATATAAATCTAAAATTGTCATGCGACACCAATTTTCCTATTAAATCGGTCATGGGGAACTCGAATATGTCATCAAAATTTTCGATTTATTTACTGGTCACCCGTAGCGGGCAATATTTAAACATGGCAGCTATTCATAAAATAAGATATTTTATAGAAAAGACCGTAGTATGTTAACGTGACTTCATCCATGGTACAAAATTGAAACTGGTATTAGAGTATACTATTGGCTCATTATATCAATCATTTGGCCCATATAGTTTTTCCTACCTCCGTGAAGAGCCATCGTGGATAACAACATTGTTTTAAGCTGGGCTGCGGAATATGCGTACGAGGGCTGTACCGAAAGTATGCAACTTTGGCCATTAGCTTTGCTATTAATTGAAACACATCGTTCAAATTGCTCATGGTGATTGAGTAACACTTCGTCTATACAACGGTATGACTCAACATTCTCTGAGTCACAATATATGTGATTGCGTGATCTTTGAACCCAATACTCCAATTATATTTGCACCTGCCTATGTGCTGCTTTTTGGCAACATGCATTCGGCAGATTGGGCCAGTCAATGTATTCCCATCCATGTAACATCCAGAATCTTACACCTTTCAACTTCTACCATTCAGTTTTACTAAGGTCAATTTCGGACACGATTTGAGTACGCTCTCATAGCATTGGCTGTGAAGAAGAGGGTAATAAACGGTAAACCCCACATAAATTAAATTATATTAAAATTGTTAAACGGCGCGTCGACAACTAGGCCATTTTGCACACATTAGTTTTTTATTTTTAGCTCAGTTGTTTATAAGTGAAGGACATGGGGAGGGGTCGATCTATCGGACCCGATCTGGGGGAGTCTCCAACTGGTGGGAAAGCCAGTTCAGAATGGTTACAGACCTGGGAGAGGGAGACTTCGGGCCGGTGGGACCCGATTTCAGGGGTATCAGCATCTCGAGGGGGAAGGCCGGCCCGAGGGGTCCGCGAATTTGGGGAGGGCATGGGACTAGGTCGACCCTGAACTACACTAAGTTAAGGGCAGCTCGTAATGTGAGTTGGCCCCTTAAGCCACCACCACGTCGTCAATGTAGCAGTCCATCGGTTAGGAGCCCCACATATTTTAACCCGAATATTATTGGAGTGTTGAGTTCAACTATCGTGCAATCGCATCTCTTGAGAGAATGCTATGGCCAAAGTTGCATACTTTCGGGACAGCCCTCGTACGCATATTCCGCAGCCCAGCCCAAGACAATGTTGTTATCCACGATGGCTCTTTACGGGGGTAGGAAAAATTATATTGGCCAAATGATTGATATAATGAGCCAATAGTATACTCTTATACCAGTTTCAATTTTGTACCATGGATGAAGTCACGTTACATACTACGGACTTTTCTATAAAATATCTTATTTTATGAATAGCTGCCATGTTTAAATATTGCCCGCTACGGGTGACCAGTAAATAAATCGAAAATTTTGATGACATATTCGAGTTCCCCATGACCGATTTAATAGGAAAATTGGGGTCGCATGACAATTTTAAATTTATATGTTTTCTATGTGGTGCCATTTTTTTAAAATGGCTGCCACGGGTTGCCAGTAAGCAAATTGAGTATTTTGATTTCATATTCGAATTCTCCATGGTCGAATTAGTTGGAAAGATGGTGTCTCATGACAATTTTAGATTCATGTGACATTTTAAAGTGGGCCCCATTTCTTAAAATGGCTGCCACGGGTGACCAGTAAATAAATCGTATATTTTTATGTCATATTCGAGTTCTCCATGGTCGATTTAGTGGGAAAGATGGTGTCGCATGTCATGTTGCCCACATCGCTTGGCCGTCATATAAAATATGGTCGCCATTGTTAAAAATGGCTGCCACGGGTAAGCAATGAGCAAATGGAGAATTCTGATGTTATATTCGAGTTCCCCATGATCGAATTAGTAGGAAAGATGTTTTTGCATGCCATATTCCCGTCGTATTTAGCACAATACATCAAATATTCGCCATTTTTTAAAATGGCTGCCACGGGAGACAGGGGCAATATCTGAGATGCCTCCCGGTCTTTTAATGAATGGTTGGGTATCTAGTATGTGTGGTAAAAATTTGGTGCTTTTATACCAAAATGCACAATCATTTCACATCCCGCCCGGACTATACTTGGTTAATTCAGTGAAATTCGAGCACAGCACGGCATTCTGAAAACCAGGCAATAAATCAGTGTCATGACGGCAGAATATTCGGCTCTAATTCCAGATATGATTCGTGATCCGTGCGCATTAGTGTCGTGTTGCTGGTGGAGGTGCCGTGTCGGCGATGCAGCCCGCAACACGCAGATGCACTGCGGGCTGCGTTCAGGCGCGCGAGCACGGCGCCTCCAACAGAACGTCACATGTGACTCATTCGTAACAGGAACCCACTAGTTCTAGACCATTACTGTGAAGACTTCTTGGAAAACGTATTTACATATGAATTCGTTATTATTATTATTTTGGCGCCATCTTAGAAGTAATGACAGAATAATCGATCATTTTAACACAAACAAATGCCAATAACTTTACTATGTTTCATGTCATTGAGAATGCGCAGAAGCCAGAAATATATAGTATTTTAGTTAAATGTCGCCTGGTCTTTTCCATTAATGTCAATTATCAATAATATGATAGTGCCAAATGTCTTGTTCACGACAGACAACATGTTGAAGGGTCAAAGTTGTAAAGAATTATATTATCTTTGTGCGTCAGTGCTAACTTCTTACTTTAAACATTTTTTTAACTCTTTTAAGGTTATGAGCGATATTTTTTATAAAAGGCCGTGAACTTGTTGAAAATAGCTCATAAATATGAGAACATGGAATTGAAAATTAGTGTCAATAATGCACAAAGAGCAACTCTACAACTTTGTCGCTTGAACATAGTCTATATCGCTGGAATTTTATAGACGTCGATTCATTCGCGGGGGAAATTTAGGGTGTAATCCACATTCACAGCAAATCTACCAATACAGTTAGTGACCTGCGGTTTTCACTGATTAGTCGAGGAAGAATGCATCTTAAGTTGCTTTAACGGATTTTGAAAAAAAAAGTTTAAATATTAATTATTGGGACTCACTTAAGTATGCACAAATTGAGATTGTGCACATTTGAGTCCTAATAATTTGAGTTTTAAAATATGAATTTAATAGCACACTATAGATGCATTATTTCTGTACTAATCAGTGAAAACCGCAGGTCATGTTGTTGAATACATTGTTGAATACAGACCAATTGTGTACCTATTTTATATGCTCAATAAATTACATTATTATTATTATTATTATTATTATTATTATTATTATTATTATTATTATTATTATTATTATTATTATTATTATATTATTGACTGTATTGGTAGGGCTGCTATGCATGTGAGCTAGATCCTAAATTTTCACCACCAAATTATATCGATGACAATAAAATGCCACGCTAATTAAAAATAAACGTTCTATCCGCTCGGATTCGAATGATCCTGGAATTAAGTGTTCGAATCTCCCGCCACGTCACGGCCTGGTGGACTACCTTCCGTGGGACAAGCGAGCTCGTCACTGAGGTCGGGACAATCTCCCCGACCGTCACACTCCTGGCTGGCGAGGATGCAACTACCGTCCGCACACTTGTACTCGTGGTCGCTGCACGCTGCCATGACACAACACAACATTGTAAACACAAGCGAGCTCGTCACTGAGGTCGGGACAATCTCCCCGACCGTCACACTCCTGGCTGGCGAGGATGCAACTACCGTCCGCACACTTGTACTCGTGGTCGCTGCACGCTGCCATGACACAACACAACATTGTAAACACAAGCGAGCTCGTCACTGAGGTCGGGACAATCTCCCCGACCGTCACACTCCTGGCTGGCGAGGATGCAACTACCGTCCGCACACTTGTACTCGTGGTCGCTGCACGCTGCCATGACACAACACAACATTGTAAACACAAGCTGGCTGGCAAGATACTTCACTGCTGCATCCTCGGGCAAACTAGAGCTAGAATATTAGTCAAAAACAGGTCTGCGAAATACAAGGCCCAGATCCTTTACCTGCAAGTCTGAGATGTCAATGTAAAATACTAGGAAAACGCTCTGAGTAACGCGTTGATGAGCGAGCACGGATACACGCAACACCTCGAACCGAAATTATGTCTATCGAAAATGTCATTAAAAGCCAATAATTCTTGAATTTCGTCACAGACTTGTATAAATATCTCCAAAATTTCCAAAAATATTGGTCCCAATAACCTTGCTAAGTTTTAAGTTGATCGATTAAACCTTTGATTGAACGGTTCCTTGTTAAGTTTCAAAAATCACATGATATCCTTCAAACAATAGGTATACCTGGGACCACTCATATGATATGATATTACTGTGTACACAATATCAGATCAATCTGTTAAACGGTCATTATTAGTTTCATTTCGTTTGAAACTTTCTGCTCTAACTACCTTGCCTTGAACTGAAGATTCGAAGTCGCCGTGAATTTGACAGCCAACACACAAAATGTCCCTAAAATTACAAAAACCTCTGAAAATAACTACAAATTAGACTGAAAATTGGCAAAAATACCTTAAATGTTGCTACCAATTACCATGCAAAGTTTTTAGTTGGTCGGTCAATCGGCAATACCCGCTGCACGAGAGCGGGTATTGCGTTGATTGTTTGAGTATCTCCTTGCAGCAGTCTGGTCGGGGGTCTCTTTGCTCCTTGATGCTTTAATATTAACGACCTTTTGTTTCAACCTTTTAGATTTAGCTTCGTCAGATTCTTGATCTTCAATTTCACGCAGACGCTTTTTCGCCTTTAAGTCTTTCCATTTTTCGGCATGTTTAAATAGGGATAAGATAGGTAATGAAAAAGTAAGAAGTAGAGTACCTACCTAATTAAAGTACAGTAATATTTGTGTGATCAATGTTTGAAATGCACGAAATGTGTGCTCAAAGACGTAATGTATTCAATGTCGTAATGTTACGAAATGAATCTTGAACAAAACTTCGCAAATATGAAAATAAAGTAAACACCTTTCAACTAATAAGCGAAAGGAATCAAAGTTCCACCCAAAAAAACGGATCAGGTAAAATAGTAACTACCTAGTTTAGAAACGGAATGAATCCAACGTTCCACAATTAAAATAAGACAACGTAATGTTTTGAACTGAATGAATCAAAGCTTTCAAAAAAAAATAGCAACCTTCAAGGAAATGTCAGGCTAGACAGAAGCTCAGAAACGGAATAAATCCAACGTTTCCAAGAAGAAAATAATTTGAAATAATCAATCCCCTGGACAAAAACTGTAGATACCTAATATCTATGCTTTAAAAGCGATTCAATTTTACTAATACCTTCACAAAGTACACCAAATTGCCAAAATTATCAACGAAAAGAAGCAAAATGCAGGAGAGATTTGGAATGACGTGTGAACGCTAGAAGAAAACAAACGCCACTCAATGATATTATTGAAATGTGAGCTTATGTTCGAATCCCTCCTGGAGGCCAAGTCTTGAAACTTACGCCTTCAGGACGCAAACGCTCTAGGACGCCAACAAGTCCCATTTACTGTAAGAATGGCGACCTTGAAATCTACTGTTAACTGTTTAGCTATTCATTTTGAATAAGGTTTTAACGTTTAATGACTGTATAACATCTGAAATAATAATTATAATGTTAATAAATTGTTTCCAATAGATTGCTGGATGACAATCAAATAAGTGGCTTAAATTAATGATTCAATGTCGATCACTCTTTACAGTGAATGGGACTTTATGAACTGGCAGCTGGAGCTACCCCTGATCCGGTGCGCAGAATGGCCTGAAACGTCTCAGTTACGCGCATTGTTGGCGGGATAATTCAAATATGATTAAATCGTTTGTTTATTCAATGTTAAATCATGGAGTTATGTTAAATTAAGGTAAAATTTTAGTTGAACAAATTTAATGCATTCTAAGAGTTAGAAAATAGCTTTTATGGAATAAAAGTGGATAATAACTATATTTTATATTACTATTTTATATTTTAAAATATCAAATTATTAAATATGAAATCAAAAATTGGCCCCATTACGTTCCTTGGAGTAGCTGCTGTGCTGTCATTTTCTTTTGTATTATTATTAATTATAATAATACCATGTTAAACCATGTTTTTTTTCTCATACGATATGTTTTGATACATCTTCCTCTGTATATAATTTATTCTGTGAGTTGTTTTTGTTTTTACTTTTGTCAAGCTGTATCTGACTGATATCAACAAATACGGTTATTGAAGTAATCTATTACTAAAATGACACTGACACATTACTAAATTATGATTGAACGAAGGCATAATCCTACTGGTTTTGTAAAAATCCAATCAAGAATATTTATTGTAATGGACTTCGGACCTTCTACCTCTGAGGTACGGATTAATAATTATATGATATCAAACCATATTTTACAATGATTGGAAATGTTGATATTAAAATCTCCGGTCTATAATTTTAAAACTGATGTATCCAGAATTCTGATGTAATTCGAAAACCATAATATTTTCAAGATAATTGTGAAATAAACCTGAAATTATCTGATATTGTATGAAGTTGGAGATTAATAACTGATTAACGACAGGAAATATGTTGAAATGTATGTATCCACTGGCCACTGAAGTAGTAGGTGTAGTGAAGTCTCTGAACTTTAATTTTGAATCTTCGATATTATTTGATGTTATAATTTTAAATTCAAGAGAGTTTAAGTTTAAGTGTGCAAATGTTATCTGTTTATGCGTGGATGGTTTAAGCAAGTAACTACTGCGTCTTCAAGAAACATCACATTCTTTTTGGATGCCAACTGGAAAATACAAATGTTGTACTTTAGTGTGTACATAAAAATACAATCTATACAATAATCATTCTCAATCAATCATAAACCACACTCTTGCGTTTTTGAATGGTCTTTACATTCAGTGTTAAGATTAGGTCTCGAGTCCGGAGATTTATGCAAATTATAGTTAATTGTCATTACCATTTCCAATTATTGAAAATAGTTTGCAGATAATATATAATTATAATTTATTGTGCAGTTAGGTATATATTCATTAATTAGCAGCAGCATTGGTAAAGGGCTTTGTATACCTATCGACCAAATTAATATTTTAATAGAGTAATTCACCCACTTTTATTCGATACAAGAAATTTTCTAATAGGATGTATTAGATATCTCTCATTAAATCTTTGCTATAATTGAACACTGATGATGTACCATAAACAAACGATTTCATGATATTTGAAATATCCCGCCAACAATGCGCGTAACTGGCAAGTTTCAGATCATTCTGCGCACAGGATCAGGGGTAGCTCCAGCTGCCAGTCTTTATGACGTCCGAGAGCGTTTGCGTCCTGAAAGCGTAAGTTTCAAGACTTGGCCTCCTGGATGCAAAATCAGCCAAGTAGAAACACGGGAGGCACGGCCATCAGAACTACGAATTGAAGAAAAGACAATCAAGGTCCTTAAAAACTCGAAATGATTTGTTGGAAACTATGATCCAAATTGAATTATTCAAATTTGATCAACTCAATAAACATAAAAATATCTGCTTTTCACTAAAAAAGTGTACATACCATCAAAACACTCTTGTACCTAAAGCAAATCAGATTCAGTTGCATTGGAAAGACATTCATTTTCAATGTTTCATTTCTGACAGCTATTAAAAATGTCAATAAGTGCATACTTTCTTGACAGATTCGGCTGAAAATTTGTAAAATAAGTGACTTTGTTGGTCTTACGGACCATGCTAAATATGAGTTTGATCACATTTCTCGAAGACCATTTTCATTTTTTAGGCTATCAGGAGATACTTATTTTAACAATGAACCAATGGATGGATTTCAAAAAAAAATTGGGTCTGCAAACAGAGAAGGTTGTCTTTACATGTGTGCCAAATTTCAGGTCGATCGGTGAAACGGTGCGACTTCTATTGCTTCCTTTAGCATACAAAAACAAAAACAAAAAAAAAACAAAAAAAAAACAGAGGTCCGTGCTAAAAGAGCCAAATGGAGTCGCTCGCTTCGCTCGCTCAAACACGTTATTATGGTCCTATGATCTTTTTTACTACCCCAAGAGAAGTGAACCAAATTCTCATAAAATACCTTATTCTTGAGATATTTATTAGTTTTACACGTTAAGTTGTCAAAAGTCCTCTATGGAAACACAAAAGCTCAAGCAATCAGTCTTACATTGATTCTCAGTGGACTTTCGTCGAACTTAAATCTGGAAAACACATACTTTTCCCACTGGAGGGAAGCTTTGTGTAAATTCTTCCATTTTTCTCGTGGTAAAGAATCTAGTGTAGTTATGAATGAGGTGAAACATGATTAGCTGCATTGTCAAGATTGCATTGAACATTAATCCACGCCAAGTATCCTGTTAAGAGGTCAACAAGACCGCAGCTTGCAAGTTGATGCAAGGGCAAGTTGATCGCAGCGAGCTTCCGAACAGCCAGGTCACGTGATTCTCATCACTCGACATCGAACCCAGACCCTCGACATTCCGCTTCGACTCATTTGTGTCTCAACTCTTAACTACTTGCTTTGACACCAGAGCGCGGCGCCGTCGCAGTGAAACAAGATGGCGAACTGAGGTCTACAGCTGACGTCATCTTACAACAATATGGCGGAATGTCGGCTTGAGAGTTGGTAGAAGACACGCGAAATCAAAGAACAAGATAGAGAGTGTAAAATACTCAAAAACTTTTATTTTAAACACGACATTTATTGTGATTTAAATCTAAGATAAATGGTTCGTTTTTTGTAATCTTTTTTTGAATTTTATGTCTGTGGTTATCTGATTGGAGCAAACAATATATCTGTACATCAGAAGGTAGAAGGGCGGAAGTCCACTTAAAGTATTCTTGAGGTGAGCACAAAAACGACTAATTCTGTATTCTTCCAATCACATTTTGTAATGATGAACCTGTCATGTTAAAAGCGAATCCTCAATATGACTTCATTTGCTGGCATCATTAAATTGCTATTGTTAGAGCTTGATTACATCATTACAAAAGGGTGCAATGCAAAATCGAGATATGGACTTCCGCCCTTCTACCTCTGAGGTGCAGATATTATTTGACGTGGCTTTGCTGAATTTTTTACCAAACGATACAAGTATTTTGAAGAAGAGATTTATAAATGCCTGGAGAAAATTTCGCAAACGACAAATACACGAATCATTCGAAAAAGTTGGTATCAGCTCAATTAACATCGTAATAAAATTGCAACACTTTCCCAACCCTTGACTCACGGCCTACAAATACCGTTCAACAAGTGCCGATAATGGCGGGCAAAGAGGGTGGATTGACGAGGCGTCTGAAATAAATCAGCCGCCGCCAAACATCGGCAATAAGTCAGAGAGCGCCGTTAGCGGACGACGTGCGAACTAATGAACCACACTCGACGGCTCAGTCGATATCGGAAGCGATGAGATATAAAAGTCTGTCGACAGATATGAGAGATTACGTGATGTATCGAGCTCTGACAGGTAGAACGATTATGTGGCGGCGAACAGCGGATACAGAAGAGGGATGTTTCTCAGAGCGAGAGGAAATCGCTCTGAGGAGATGAAGTGTTGGAACTCAAGTAACAGAGCGCTAGAGTTGAACAAGTCAAACGTACATCCGAGGAATTCTGAATGTGAATATCTGTTCTTCAGGGTCTGGATTCACAAAGAAGTTTAACTTTATGACAAAAAAATCTATAGATGTTACTATGTTTTACCGGCTTATATTTATGAATTTAATTGTACTCATAGCCATTATAATGATAAAATACCAAGTTTTAACATGGTGATATCTTGGAAATGGAGTTATTTGGAGTTATAATGCTATACCGGCCGGAATAAGGCGTCAAACCTTTAGTGAATCCAGCTCCAGAGGAAGAAGGCCGGAAAACCATTTCAATGTTCTTGGACTTCCGCCTTTCTATCTGAATGAACACCAATAGTGTCAGAACAAAAGCTGTTTAAATTATAATGTAATTTTTCATTTACAATATAGCTTCATAGAGTCTTGTTTTATAACGTTCTTCTGACGAATTTGCTCGTGATCGGGATTGGGAAAATTGCAGGAAATTGATAAACTTTATCTTTCTATGGCATCAGTTAATTACTTGAACTTCACGTGGATTTTGTTTGAAGATGAGCGGTAATTAAATAGTCCTCTCTTGAACCCCAAACCGCCTACCAAGAGCTAATAAATAAGTTGCGTCTGCAAGTTGATATTTGCAGATGTCAGTCCTCAACACCACAAGACCGTGAGCTCTTATGGACGTATCCAGTAGACTCTGGACACTTGCGTCGAACAATCTGGAAACTCTCATGAGCTTGAGGCTGCTAAGAAACACTAGACATCCTATGTGACTGCATAGTAGCGTCGTGAACGACCACGATGTACTCACTGAGGTTGCATCCGATCTCGTCGTCGCCTCCCTCGCAGTCGTCGTGTCTGTCGCAGCGCTTGGTGTAGGCGATGCAGTGGCCGGTCTGGCAGCGGAACTCGTCGGCGCGACACGCGGGCCGAACTGCATACAGAAGAAGGAAAACAAATGTTAAGAAGAAACTAGAAGAAAAAAATAGAAATATACATGTTTAACTCAAAAATAATTTTTTTATGTAGAATGACCTGTTTTGAATGTTAGACAATGTATGGTAATGTGTTGTAATGAGTGTCTGGTAATGTATTTACCAGATTTCTGGTAAATGTCCATAGTCACCAGAAATATTCTCCCATCGATTCATTAAATTGGCAATGTTTCAATATAATCGGATACACAATTAGTGAACTCGTATGCATTTTTGTCGATCATATTCCTAAAATAAATCTACAAGGTGCGATACTGACACGATGTTACGTACATTTCAGCTTGACCAGAGGAACGGCCTGACCTGTTTACATCTGCAATGATGAATGAAGAAGCGCTGAGCTATGTCAGATGTGTGTACTATATTAAGTACGTAATTACGTGTTAGTATAATTTTTCGAAGAAACTAAGTTTTTGTAAGGCGGCGATGGGAAAGACAGAGAGACGCCAGAGAGAGAGAGAGAGAGAGAGAGAGAGAGAGAGAGAGAGAGAGAGAGAGAGAGAGAGAGAGAGAGAGAGAGAGAGAGAGAGAGAGAGAGAGAGAGAGAGAGAGAGAGAGAGAGAGAGAGAGAGAGAGAGAGAGAGAAGAGAGAGAGAGAGAGAGAGAGAGAGTGAGAGAGAGAGAGGGGGGGGGGGGCATCAGTCAGATGTCTGTCTGGGTGGTAGAAACAGTTGTATACATGATTATCCGGGAAAGATGAATCTTTATACGAGTTTATTTATGCTACATAGAAAGCCAATTAAAACTAATTGATTTTTATCAATCAACCTGGAACTAGAACGCCTTTGTGTTTTGTTGAGAATATACGAGCATCTTTCAAGAAATCAAGCAGAAAGCACCGAGATTTGTAGACAGAAAGAACTCTCTTTAGATGTAGAGCGAAATATAAATATCAATTAATAACTGATGCATGATCCTAATCTCTATCAATAAAACTCTTATGTTGAATAGTTCATGAAACAGTGTCAAGATACCTATCCTGATTCAATATCCGTATAAAGCTAGTCAACCCACAGTCTCGTTAAAGTTTTTAATTTTCTCGATTTTTTGCGGCAAATTAAAATGTATAAACTTATATTTTAGTTGTTCAAACTCGCAAATTATTTGCCATTATACAGGATCAAATATTTCATTTGTAAAACTGCAAGTAACATCGATAATACATACAAACAATTCCACAACAATTTAAAACAATTCCTTTTGATTATATATTTTGTTTTAAATAATAATCATTTAAAATTTAGGACAAAAATAGATATTTCCATGGAATTCCATTGACATACATAATGTATTCCATGACAATACCTAAACATTTCGCCTGTATTTAAGTCGCTACATTTCCGCCAATCTTCGAGTCCACTTGTTCTTTTCTGCGCCTTGCCGGAATGGTAATCAAATTGAACGAGCATTTTCACTCATTATTTTGAACTGTATTTAAAACGTCTACATTTAAAATCATCTAAACTAACTCTTTAACTGTAAACCACGGCATGTGATGTGTGGATATTTCCATGTTGTATCGTGATAATGAGGGGGGAGTTTCACTCTGATATTCGACCTAAATGCTAATGCATCGCTCTGGTGCACTTCCTGTCCGAGATGCAGCGGTGCAAACTGCAGTTCACATGTGCATCCCATCTTAGCGGAGTCGAAATACTTAGTAGAATCTTCATTTCCTACCATTTACGGATCAATGTAAACATTTCATAAAACTAGGAAAACGCTCAGTGTAACGCGTTGATGAGCGAGCACGGGTACGTGCAAATTCTCGAACCGGAAATGCGTACACAACGCACAGAAAACATATACATCCATATTGAATTGATTATGATATCAACTTAAAAGTATATGCTTTCATCGAAACTTTAAAATAGCATCTAAGCACCTGGTTCATAAAGCAAATCAGAATCAATTCAATCGGCACTGGAAAACATTCATTTCGATACTTCATTACTGACAGATATTAAAAATGTCAATACGTTCATACGTTCTTAACTGATTGGGATGAAATTTTGTAAGATAAGAGACAATATTGGTCTTAATGATCATGCAAAATATGAGTTTGATCAGAATTATCGAATACATTTTTCAGCCTATCAGGAGATATTTATTTAAATTTTAACCAATGAATGGATTTCAACAAAAATAAAGTATGCAAACAGAGAAGGTTGGTTTTACATGTGTACAACATTTCAGCTCGATCAAAGAAAAACACTGACCTGTATAGCCAAAATATGAGTTTGATCAGATTTATCGAAGACCAGTTTCATTTTTCAACCTACCATCAGGAGATGTTTATTTAAATTTTAGCCAATTAATGGATTTCAAAAAAATTTGGGGTCTGCAAACAGAAAAGGTTGTCTCCACATGTGCAAAATTTCAGCTCGATCGAAGAAAAACTCTGACTTGTATACAGTCAGGTAACGGAAAAAAACAAAAAAAAACAAAAAAACAGAGGTCCATGCCAAAAGAGCCAAAAGGAGACGCTCGCTTCACTCGCTCAATAATTATTCAGGTTTCATTTTTACGACTTTTCAAATATTTAGGTACCTATACTCTGAATTGTTTTATAACAATAATAACTTGTAGCAGAGTATTGCATAGCTGACCGTTACCTTTCGCAGCTTTCGTCTAACTTTAGGGACTTTTCGGCGCAGATAATTTGAATATTTCTAAAAAAGGACGCTCTTTATTGTCTTTATAATTGCATATATAGGAAATTTCACAGAAACTAATCAGAAATTATTCTCCGCTCCTCCATAAATCTATTATCGAGAACAAGTCCAGCTTCCTGCAGCTATTATTAACTAAATCACATTCACTTTGAGTTCAAATTGCCGCCAACATACTTGTAAAAGGCGGTAAATTGTTTTGAACTTGAGTGCATTTGACGCTCAACCCACGGCCCATTGTGTTCCAAACATGACGCCAGCGTCTCTTGTTTATTAATAACATCAATTGAGTGCAACGAGAATGCACCGGGGGTAATTATAAAAGTATGTTGCACATGCGGCGTAAGTGCATTCTGCAGTCTCCGCTGGCTCGATCGGTAATTACAAGTACAGACTCACTCACGTTCACTGCCCTCTAGACTCATCGACGACACTCCAGCGCCAATGCGGAGATGGGAGATAAAAGTTTATTCGAGGAACAGAAGTTTGGAGTGCGATCTAAGAATATAAGAAGGATAATGAACTTGCGCCGTTGAAATGATACGGATGTGCTTTTATACATCAGAGAAGTTCGGAACAAAATTACATCATGTTTTTTGAAACGTTTGGATTCAAAAAATATTCAAAATACATAATTTATTAATTTAGTTCCTTCTAGGTAGTTTAATTTACTTTTTATTCATTATTATTAATTTAATAAATGCATAGATTACATGAACTAAATTCCCTTCCAATTATTAATACTCTGGAATCCCAAAATCTGGCGTCACATTTTTGCATCAAAACAATATAAATAGAGTTTTCAATTTTTCTAAACAAAAGTTACGAATTTCAAAATTAAATAATTAGTTATAATAAATGCATTCCTTGATCTCACTAACAGCATGTTTCTAAATTTGATCTGGCTCTTAGGAAAATAAACGGCCAAGAAGTATCAAAACCGAGCAAAATAATAATTTGTTTACAAAAAAAAAAAAAATCAGAGGTTGCACCAATATTTAATAAGTTTAGCTAGGGTCCTCATAAGAACGTTTACCGCACATAAATGTGAGACTTTAACAAATTTAACAATCCCACGCAAACGTTTAAAAACACCTCGCAACAATTTGCATGTCACCGCCTGCTAAAGCTTGCTAATGAATCACACTCCACGCGTGTCAAGAAGGCTGTGAGTAACCATGACAACTCGAATATCCACAGCAACGCGATCTACCTGGTGTCATTGGAAACAACCTCCAGATTAAATCCTCGAAATTGCGATGAAATTCGTTCAAATCGAATTTAATCTGATATTTAATCGGTCCCGGATCATGTTACCACTCTAGCGCTCTGGCGACGGGCTGAAGGATCAATGTGATCCGGTTGCGCTGGATTCGATCAGCTATGGGAGAAGTAGCAATGGAGAGGGTGTTGGGTGAAGCAAAGCGATGCCAGAATGATTTGACAGTATAGCTAGCTCATGTGAGACATCGGCACAGGCTTGTTTCAGATCACGTCGGATTATTTACAACAAATCCGAAGTCTTCAAATCATCAGTTTATGAACTTAATTCTAGTTTGTCTGAAACCCATCAAAAGATTATGCAGATATTTAAACTTTAGATTAATTCAACTGTTTCAATCATTTTGAAGTATCCGACTTTCTGTCTCAACTTTATTCCAAAAGACATTTCAAACAAGTTACATGTTAAGGAAAAATAAAAAAATCGCTTTTGATTTTATTTTATTTCAATCATCTCAAAATCCTTCTCAAATCGTTCAGTGATTTTGACAATAAAGCCGGGTACCCAAAAAAACATGTCCTCGATCCACAATTTATAATTTACCCTCGGCAACGAAACCCAGCCTTTTCAACGAAAAGTGACTGTAAAATAAAACTACGCCGACAGTGAAAAGAGTGCTTTAAGCCTCCTTCACCTCTGATTACCTGAAACCTTCTTTAACGACGCACTTGAAAGCAGCAAAGCTGTCTACAATGAAGGCGTAATCCCGCAGCCAGTAATTGCACGCCACGGCACATGAAAAACGCACACAAAGTTCCCCTCGACACGTCGGCTTACCGCATACAAGTTGACAGCTCACTGAAATATTATTCCACTAATTGTAATTAATTTTATTAATTAACGTGTGGTGAAGTAAGAGCCTTGTGACGTCAGGAATGTTACAGACAGCTTAGTGTCCGGCCGGAGGGCGCGGGTTCGAATCCACAACACGGGGCTCCTTGTGGAAGGCGGCGCATGAATCGACAGCTTAGTGTCCGGCCGGAGGGCGCGGGTTCGAGTCCACAACACGGGGCTCCTTGTGGAAGGCGGCGCATGAATCGCAGGCTTAGTGTCCGGCCGGAGGGCGCGGGTTCGAGTCCACAACACGGGGCTCCTTGTGGAAGGCGGCGCATGAATCGACGGCTTAGTGTCCGGCCGGAGGGCGCGGGTTCGAGTCCACCACACGGGGCTCCTTGTGGAAGGCGGCGCATGAATCGACAGCTTAGTGTCCGGCCGGAGGGCGCGGGTTCGAGTCCACAACACGGGGCTCCTTGTGGAAGGCAGCGCATGAATCGACGGCTTAGTGTCCGGCCGGAGGGCGCGGGTTCGAGTCCACAACACGGGGCTCCTTGTGGAAGGCGGCGCATGAATCGACGGCTTAGTGTCCGGCCGGAGGGCGCGGGTTCGAGTCCACAACACGGGGCTCCTTGTGGAAGGCGGCGCATGAATCGACGGCTTAGTGTCCGGGGTTCGAGTCCACAACACGGGGCTCCTTGTGGAAGGCGGCGCATGAATCGACGGCTTAGTGTCCGGGGTTCGAGTCCACAACATGGGGCGCCTTGTGGAAGGCGGCGCATGAATCGACGGCTTAGTGTCCGGCCGGAGGGCGCGGGTTCGAGTCCACAACACGGGGCGCCTTGTGGAAGGCGGCGCATGAATCGACGGCTTAGTGTCCGGGGTTCGAGTCCACAACACGGGGCTCCTTGTGGAAGGCGGCGCATGAATCGACGGCTTAGTGTCCGGCGTTCAAGTCCACAACACGGGGCTCCTTGTGGAAGGCGGCGCATGAATCGACGGCTTAGTGTCCGGCCGGAGGGCGCGGGTTCGAGTCCACAACACGGGGCTCCTTGTTGAAGGCGGCGCATGAATCGACGGCTTAGTGTCCGGGGTTCGAGTCCACAACACGGGGCTCCTTGTGGAAGGCGGCGCATGAATCAACGGCTAAGTGTCCGGCGTTCAAGTCCACAACACGGGGCTCCTTGTGGAAGGCGGCGCATGAATCGACGGCTTAGTGTCCGGGGTTCGAGTCCACAACATGGGGCGCCTTGTGGAAGGCGGCGCATGAATCGACGGCTTAGTGTCCGGCCGGAGGGCGCGGGTTCGAGTCCACAACACGGGGCGCCTTGTGGAAGGCGGCGCATGAATCGACGGCTTAGTGTCCGGGGTTCGAGTCCACAACACGGGGCTCCTTGTGGAAGGCGGCGCATGAATCGACGGCTTAGTGTCCGGCGTTCAAGTCCACAACACGGGGCTCTTTGTGGAAGGCGGCGCATGAATCGACGGCTTAGTGTCCGGCCGGAGGGCGCGGGTTCGAGTCCACAACACGGGGCTCCTTGTGGAAGGCGGTGCATGAATCGACGGCTTAGTGTCCGGCCGGAGGGCGCGGGTTCGAGTCCACAACACGGGGCTCCTTGTGGAAGGCGGCGCATGAATCGACGGCTTAGTGTCCGGCCGGAGGGCGCGGGTTCGAGTCCACAACACGGGGCTCCTTGTGGAAGGCGGCGCATGAATCGACGGCTTAGTGTCCGGCCGGAGGGCGCGGGTTCGAGTCCACAACACGGGGCGCCTTGTGGAAGGCGGCGCATGAATCGACGGCTTAGTGTCCGGGGTTCGAGTCCACAACACGGGGCTCTATGTGGAAGGCGGCGCATGAATCGACGGCTTAGTGTCCGGCCGGAGGGCACGGGTTCGAGTCCACAACACGGGGCGCCTTGTGGAAGGCGGCGCATGAATCGACGGTTGTGTCCGGACTTTTTTGACCTACTGTCCGAGCGACAGGATTCGAGATGATTTCATTTGTTTCGCTTCACGGATTTCACTGCCAATTGAGTTTCAAGCGCTAAACGTAAACTTTTCCTGCGTTTGAGTCCGCATAGTTTGATGAAATGTGAAGAGAAATACTCGGGCGCGAATGAAGAGGGGGCCTCAACTCCCCCCCCCCCCCCCCCCCCCGATACAACACCCCTCTAATCAGGAGTAATTGTGAACTCTTTGTTACCAGCGGAAAATAGATGACATACCTATTTGTTACTTAATTATGTCATTTATATTATGTCATTTATGAATCGTTTCGACATAATTGACGAAATTTTATTACCGTCATGTTCTGTGACTAGAACCTACCCCCTGAACTCTCATTGATCTTCGTGAACTACCGACAAATAAAATAAAATTGAAGTAAAAATTGAAAATCTAATACGCATTTTAGTTGTTGAACGACGAAGTACAATAATGGCCCACAATTACAAATTAATTAATTACGGTACAATTTGTATAAGTGGTACAAAGTGAAGGTGAAAACCATGAGAACTCGTAGTTGACGTCTACCGTGGAGGTTGCAAGGAACTGCAGTCTCTCACATTGTCAGGCAGCCATTAGGTCCTCCGAGTACAAGCGGAATAAAACATGCGAGACAATCTCATCTGGCGTGAAATCTGTTGAGATTCCTCAGCATCCCTCGCTTCCGTTGCTTTGTGACGTCGCTGCGTCTTCGTCAAAGACACCGCTTTCTATACAACTCCGCCGCATTATGCGTGAGACCACACGCGTGACGCACTTATCCCGAGTCAGGACTGAGGGAGGACTTCGTGCAGTGCCGTGCACTTGAGATGTAAGTCGTCGGGTTGTCTCTGATCTCAGTACATTATTTAGCCAATAAATATCACACAATTATAAAAAAAATCTGATCTTCTCATCTCTTTATGCGTCAAATAGAGCATGCTTTGAATACATTTGATAAATATTTTAAAGCACGTAAAATGTAAATTTTGGAACTAACAGATTGCATGAATATTGGCAAAAACTCACAAAATGATGGTACCAATGACCATGCAAAATTTAAAGTTGATCGGTCTATCGGTGTAATTTTAAATTTTCAACAAATCACATGGTTATATTCAAAAACTATATACACGAGACCGCTCTTATGACATTAGTGGGTGTGTGCTAAATTTCAGGTTGATTGGTTGAACGGTTTGACCTGGAAAGTGCAGGAAAAAAACACTCAATACGAAGAGTATGATCACTTAAAAATGTATAACTTCATTAACGAAGTTGTATTCCGGAGGCCCGGGTTCGATTCCCTACTAATACCCTACCCTACTAATAGGCCACGACCGCCTCCTTCCCACCTTCCATTCTTACCTACTCTTCACCATCATCTCCCAATCATCATCATGATCCGTCGCCATTAACCTCGCTGCAGAACAGTGCGACGTTGCCCCAGACAAAAAACATCTTTGCGAAAACGCTGACATTGTTTTGGCCAACAAGACTAGGTCATATGTCCGCGGATGATCACGCGTATGATTGAGAGGCGATGAAGTTGTCTCGGATAGCATGTAATTTCCACCTACTCGCCTGTCACTCATGTCCCGTGTTCGAGCCCAGTGACCGACTGTACTAATGTGGGTTCCCGTGATCTAGGAGATGATTACAGTCTCCACCCCCGCCCTCCCACACCCCTGGACCACAGCATCCCGTGAGTAACCGACACCATTAGCCCGCGCGTTCACGCACTTTACACGCACTTACGTGAACTTCGGTTACGCCGAAATGTTTGTCGAAGAGCTGTTTTCATTTTTGAAGGTTCGCAAAAGAAGACCTCGGTCATTTTCAGGGGAAATGTCCTTCTCATTGAAGACGACTAATGTTGCAGAAGAAGCAAAGTTGGTGAGAATGCTCCGAAATGTTACCAGCCTTTTCAAATGTTTAATTCAATGCCGCTTGTAACTTAAAGAAAATTATAAAATATTGTGCAACTATTTATTTACAAAGAGCAATTATTTATCTTCATCTTGATAACGTCAATGAAACAAATTCATAAGAATTTCCAAAGTCCACATTTTTCATAGCTCGAAATTTCTGTTATTTTGTTTGTTGAACTAGCCAAGCCATTACACTATTGGATTTTATACAAGAAAAACAATTTATTTTTTTGTCAGATTTTTATTGATGAAAAATACAATTTGCTTGAAAGGAAAATGTAAAAGATCAGCCAACATCAGGTCCGTTTCAAAAGCTGTGTTCAATGATTTACAATATTATGATGATTTGCACGTGCTATAAAATCCGAAGTATTATGTTTTGGTCAGAACGTGCATTATTTATTGATCAGAGTCTAGCAATAATCTTGACAAATGCTCGCTGCATCGTTATAGCCTCCCCGAATTTCTTAAGTACGCCCACAACTCAGATGACGAGTTGCTCCATAAAACACCTCGGCCTGTTAGCGCTGGGCCGGGTCATTTGGTTCACCTGGCGGCCGTCGCCAAGGCGCGAGGCTGCCCAAGATGCCGCCACCTGCACCCAGACTCACACAAGCACAAGATCCAGCATTTTAGTGTACACAGGATTTTTCGATTTTATGATTACCTATATGATTTTTTTATGATTTTATTTTTGTCATTGATTTTTTGTTTTTCTTTAATTTTTGTTATTTTTGCTATTTTTTATAGTTAGAATTATTTAAGATTTTTGATTTATCCTTATTTTATATTTTGATGTGATTTATTGATGTATTTAATTTTTATTTATTTATTTTTTTTATTTTTTTATTTACAAGTTTTTTTTAATTTTAAATGATTTTTTGATTTTTTGATTACTCTTCAAAAAAAATATTTGGTGTGATTTTTTTTTGTAATCTTTTCCAAAGTGTGTACTGATGTTTGAGTTGTTCACCCTTCGCCCAAGATTAAACATGCAGGTCTTGAAGATACAAGAGTGGGCGTTGTAGCAGGATTTATCACCGACACGCCGCATTATCACGGAATCCACCGAATGCGGCGTAAATCAAGCGCCACTATCGCATGAGCAACAAGTGACGGCTAATAATAGACTCTACCATGACGTCACGCGCGGGAAGCTGCTTTGCATCTTGCAGATGAGAGATAATTGGAGAGTAATCGCCGGGGATTGTGGAATGTCTTTATCCTCATCGACAATGGAGGGTTTCATGATGTCAAATAGAATTAAATTGATAGCAATTTACGACAACGGTAGTGGAATGCATGATGGTTTGTAATTCTCCAATAATGAAGATGAGGATCTTTGTAAATAGCGAAAGCAGAATAAAACAACGACAACACGAGTGTCGACGTACTCAATCGTTTTGACGGAGCTTGAAATGTCAATAAGCAAAGTACACAGCACGTGTTACTATAAATTCAAATCAAAACTTTTCAGACTGGGAAAGGGATGCTTGAAAAAAGGGGGATGTAAAATTAAACTTGTACCTACCTAGTCCGCTAAGCAATCGCATTGCCGATAAAAAATATTTTGGGAAAGATGGTCAAATTGAGTGTCGCTCAGTCATGAAATTCATTCAAAATCAAGGAAAACACCTCAAACCATCTCAAACCTTTGCGGGGACTGTTGCATGGTTTTCCATAGAATTTTTTTTTTCTAAAACTGTTTGAGGTGATTTTCATTGCGATTTTGAAAGAACTTGATAACGATGCTGAAATGTTCTTCAAGGTTGACTTACTTTAATGACACAATTATGCTAAAATTTGGTCCATATGCTTAAAAAAGGTCACACAATTGAACTATGTGCTCTAGAAACTCACACCTCTACGATAACTCTTTGAGTCCGCGAACTTTGCGACCCCCCCCCCCCCCCCCCTCGTAATGACACTTCTCGTTTTCACAATGCCACAGATAAATTTACTCTGATGCGTTTGAATTTAGGGTCTAAGAAAACTAACAATTACTTAGATTTGTATGAAAATGACCCTCGAAGAACTACGCGAGTCAAAAGAGCATTCGTATCAACCGAACTGTATGAATGGCACAAGTTTCGAGCCATTGAAACCAACCGGCTGCGACCACCAAGAACCACTAGATTTCAGATCACATCAGAGAATAGAAGACGAAGACCATCGCGATAACCTACGACATGGCCAACGCAGCCATTTTGTCAAATCCCCAGATTACATCTCAGCGTTTTGTACTCGCAAGTGGGTGGTTCAAAGATGAAGTTGATATTTTACATCCTCGACTATAATTCATCAAACTCATGTGTGTTATTAGAAATCCCACTCTATAATCATACAATAGCATTGTATCTTGCAGTTTAGTTGGCTATCAGAGCCTGTGAGATCACGCCTGAACACATTGCATATGGCCAATTCAAATTATAACATCTTCCACTGAGAGTTTTATTAGCTCTGTACCTGTTTTCATCTTGCCCTGGAGCCAGTTCAGTCAACCAGAATGAGTTGGTTTCACATTACAATATCAGTGTATTCCCTGATATCTTATAAATACTCAATGATGGGAGGTACTTTCATGTTATGATCAGAGGGTAAAGAAAACTTGGCACAAAATTGTTGATATTTAATATTTTTGTTCTGCCATTATTTGTGTACAAACTGTGTTGGAAAAATCCAACGACGTATAATGGAAAAATCATGGTTCCGCTATATTGTCTACCTACCTATTTTGTAAATAACAAAATGGCTCAGGGCATGTTCTTGATCATACTCAAAAGCTCGTTTTAGATAGATCCGTGCAAAGTTAACATGTCTTACGTTCCCAGACCAAAACAAAACAAATTAGAACATGATATTTATATGTTTTAATATCACACTTGTGGAATCTTTTATTCTGTTGGTGATACTAAATAAAATGAAAAGTGAAAATGAAAATAAAACACAATTGTCTTCGAGGCAGCTTTAAATACAGAATGCGAAAGCTTAATATTTTATATAGATGGTTTGAGTAATAAATACTGATTGTATTCACGAAATGTTTATTACATTTATATCAAATACCTCATGTAATATATTCCCAAATCAGCCAAATGCCTCATTGTCATTCCAAAGCTCGCAATGATTTATTGGTTCGGTTTGCATATCTCAACTCTCTGCGATTCGAAACATCCGACGAGCCGAGATGAAAAGAAAACAGCGGAGAGGTCTGAGGCCTGGGCTAATGGCTAAGTGTTTGGAAATGAAATTACGACTCACGAGTTGAGGATGGAACAAATCGATGCTGGTTATCGCGCGGAGCGAGTTCAAGTCAAGATCAAGCTGCTTGCTGACGCAGAGTTGCAATCAGGAGCAGAGCAGATGCTGGTTATCGCACGGAGTGAGTTCAAGTCAAGATCAAGCTGCTTGCTGACGCAGAGTTGCAATCAGGAGCAGAGCAGATGCTGGTTATCGCGCGGAGTGAGTTCAAGTCAAGATCAAGCTGCTTGCTGACGCAGAGTTGCAATCAGGAGCAGAGCAGATGCTGGTTATCGCACGGAGTGAGTTCAAGTCAAGATCAAGCTGCTTGCTGACGCAGAGTTGCAATCAGGAGCAGAGCAGATGCTGGTTATCGCACGGAGTGAGTTCAAGTCAAGATCAAGCTGCTTGCTGACGCAGAGTGGCAATCAGGAGCAGAGCAGATGCTGGTTATCGCACGGAGTGAGTTCAAGTCAAGATCAAGCTGCTTGCTGACGCAGAGTTGCAATCAGGAGCAGAGCAGATGCTGGTTATCGCGCGGAGTGAGTTCAAGTCAAGATCAAGCTGCTTGCTGACGCAGAGTTGCAATCAGGAGCAGAGCAGATGCTGGTTATCGCGCGGAGTGAGTTCAACTCAAGATCAAGCTGCTTGCTGACGCAGAGTTGCAATCAGGAGCAGAGCAGATGCTGGTTATCGCACGGAGTGAGTTCAAGTCAAGATCAAGCTGCTTGCTGACGCAGAGTTGCAATCAGGAGCAGAGCAGATGCTGGTTATCGCACGGAGTGAGTTCAAGTCAAGATCAAGCTGCTTGCTGACGCAGAGTTGCAATCAGGAGCAGAGCAGATGCTGGTTATCGCGCGGAGTGAGTTCAAGTCAAGATCAAGCTGCTTGCTGACGCAGAGTGGCAATCAGGAGCAGAGCAGATGCTGGTTATCGCACGGAGTGAGTTCAAGTCAAGATCAAGCTGCTTGCTGACGCAGAGTTGCAATCAGGAGCAGAGCAGATGCTGGTTATCGCACGGAGTGAGTTCAAGTCAAGATCAAGCTGCTTGCTGACGCAGAGTTGCAATCAGGAGCAGAGCAGATGCTGGTTATCGCGCGGAGTGAGTTCAAGTCAAGATCAAGCTGCTTGCTGACGCAGAGTTGCAATCAGGAGCAGAGCAGATGCTGGTTATCGCGCGGAGTGAGTTCAACTCAAGATCAAGCTGCTTGCTGACGCAGAGTTGCAATCAGGAGCAGAGCAGATGCTGGTTATCGCACGGAGTGAGTTCAAGTCAAGATCAAGCTGCTTGCTGACGCAGAGTTGCAATCAGGAGCAGAGCAGATGCTGGTTATCGCGCGGAGTGAGTTCAAGTCAAGATCAAGCTGCTTGCTGACGCAGAGTTGCAATCAGGAGCAGAGCAGATGCTGGTTATAGCACGGAGTGAGTTCAAGTCAAGATCAAGCTGCTTGCTGACGCAGAGTTGCAATCAGGAGCAGAGCAGATGCTGGTTATCGCGCGGAGTGAGTTCAAGTCAAGATCAAGCTGCTTGCTGACGCAGAGTTGTAATCAGGAGCAGAGCAGATGCTGGTTATCGCACGGAGTGAGTTCAAGTCAAGATCAAGCTGCTTGCTGACGCAGAGTTGCAATCAGGAGCAGAGCAGATGCTGGTTATCGCACGGAGTGAGTTCAAGTCAAGATCATGCTGCTTGCTGACGCAGAGTTGCAATCAGGAGCCGAGCAGATGCTGTGCAGTTCCTGTTGCTATGCCCATCCACTCTCTCAGCGCCCAGTGCGATTCTAGAACTTGTACATTCCCAATTCCTTAATCCTTATGGTTGTGACCGGATTCCATTAGAATTGAATTGGAAAAACGTTTTAGAATAGACCTCCTGGACGCCTTGTCGATCATAGGGAACTGAACCCAGTGGTGTTGGGGGGAAAACTCTCCCCCTGAGCCATAAATAATGTTTTGAAAATTAACATATTTTCGGGACTATTTGTCTCGTTTCTCGAACTTTAGACATTCGTAAATACACTTTGTTTTTACGTCCGCAAGATATAATTTAATTTTTCAAAAACTTTCATTGATTATTTTTTTGTCCCTAAAATCCAACGAAAAAACATTGTTTTATTAAAAATATTACTTGAAAGTAAGACAATTTGCTAGATATTCACAATGAATGGGAAAGAAAGGATCTATTTGAGAGCATGGAGGAGGAGGAAGAAAAAGAAAGGGGAGTCCTAGACGAAGATCGAATTATGTTGGGAAGATGAAAAGAAGTGGGGAGATGTACTGATGACGGAAGAGGAAGAGAGCGAGAGGAAGACAGTGTAGAACGGGAAGATAATGATAAGACATGATTAGGCAATGAGCATCAGTAAACTGATTTTATTTGACTGTATAAGAACTTGAATGAAGATATATGCTAGATGAGTTTCGACTCTGCACGACTCGACTGCATCGACTTGGCCACTGCCTTGTGTCTGCACTTGGCCACTGCCTTGTGTCTGCACTTGGCCACTGCCTTGTGTCTGCACTTGGCCACTGCCTTGTGTCTGCACTTGGCCACTGCCTTGTGTCTGCACTTGGCCACTGCCTTGTGTCTGCACTTGGCCACTGCCTTGTGTCTGCTCTTGGCTCACGGCGCTGATGAGCGAGCGATGCGGTCATGGATCAGACATTCCTCCACCAATCACACGCCCTGTGCTGTCACAATCACGTCACCACTCGGCACTGAGTCAAATCCCAGCCGAATGTCGTGCAACAAGACTCTGTCAATGAACTGTTCGATCCAACTCCACACATTCATAGCAGCACACTTCATCATTGCAAAGTATGAGCAAGGTGATACCTACTGTATGTTATTTATTTTTACTATGTTTCTATTTTCACTGAACTAGGAAAACTTTTTGAGAATACCATTTATTATCAATGTCTTTGTTATGTAAATTGATATGTTAGGCATGAGTTGTTGTACTATAATAGACCTTGGAAAACAAGTGTAAACAGGTGTCAAGGCACACCTAATGATTTGTAAGTGATCAGTGTGCTGCATAATACTTTTTCAGGTGTTTAAAGAAAATATGCTAGAAAATGAAACTAACTGATTTGGCTAAAAATTTGTAGAATCTGATAAAATGTTGGTCTCATGACCACTTATGTACTTGATTGGACAAACGAGGATCTACATTTCAAAATGCAACTTATTCAAAAGCATTGAACAGAGAATAAACACGATTTTCTATTGACATTAGCATGGAAGAGATACGGAATCCTGGGTTTACATAATAAATTACATTTATTTTGGTTTAATGTGATATGTTTACAAGTTCGAGTCTCAGACTGCGTGAAAACATTGTTGCTCTTCATGTTTTCAACTCTAACAGAAAAAAACACAAAATGGACATGTTGTATTTTGAGAGGTATTTCCTCAAACGGTCCATTTTCACACTTTTAGCAAATCTCACAAATTGCGGCCTCTTATGACATAAGTGTGTGTGCAAAATTTCAGAGCGATGGGTAAACGGTGTGGCCTGAGCAGTGCAGGCAAAAACACAGACAAAACTATGCCAAGTGGCTTATTACAACAATAAAGCTCGATACACTTATTTTTGTCTTTTGCTGATTACGTAAAGTCTACAAAAACCCGTTTTTCTACGATAAATGCCTGTGTATGTAATTAGAGTTTTTATGTGGTTCGTCTGGTGACCTAGTGAAGCCAATGAAACTAATTACAACAATCAGGAATTAAGCAATTACCAATTAACTCAATGACAATTCTATCAAGGTAATTTCGATTGTCTTCTCCAAGCGATTTCGAGTCTCTGGAACATTTATTTGTCTGCAAGTGTGTATAAATGCCGAGTTCAGTCGTGCCAACCAAAGCTGCCAACTGATTCAGTAAAGCTGTCAGTAAAAGGATGGCATTGATTTCGTTCGAAGCTCTTTGGACAGATTGGCGGCGAGAATTTCATTCGATTACATCGAGACAAGTATCGACAGTCCTGGTCGATAATCGAATGTCTTCAGCCATGTATCGACTTTCAAAAGAGAATTCGATATACTTGGAAAACGCTCTGTTTAACGCGTTGATAAGCGAGCATTCGTATTGCATGCGAATTAATACGCGTGTTAAAGCTGCTGCTGATACAGGCCTTGGAGACGTCCCAATAATAAAATATTTTGAAAATGCTTTGATTTTCAAGTAAAATTGACAAATATTTAAAAACAACAATAAATCGTCAATAATATGTCAGTTTCTATTGAATTTTTTGACAGATTTATCTGATGTCAATCTAAAATGTTGGTATGACCATGCAACATTTGAAGTTGTTCGGTCAAACGGTTCCATTATTAATTTTTAACCAATCACAGGATCTCGTTCAAAAACTGTATTATATACATTTGACCACTCATGACATTATTGTGTGTGAAATTTCAGATCGATTCAGATCGAAAAAAAAGTTAAAACAAAAAAGTCACAGAGAATTATGTAGTAAATGTTCGCTTTATAAATTGACATTCGCGAAATAGCAGCAATACAAAGATTTCAAGCACATGGAAAGGCAAGATTGAAGATTGTGGAAACACACCGACCGGCAAAACCAGAGTCCTATAAAAGATTCAAATTAACATCTGGACTTTTCGCCAGTCTGACATTTGCTTCGCAGACGTCATTAAAAGACCACGTGACTCGAGATTAATCTCTAGCCATAAAACAAAGTCATTTATGACATTTCTAAAACCTCACCAATGTTAATTTCCTGAATGATAAGCTAAATACTGCATTAGAGCGCTGCGAAGTATAATAAAATGAATTACCTCCCCAGTTATTTCAGTAACATGCATGAAAGCGACCAATTACTAGAGTTATTACTCAATCGCATTGACTGTTGACAATAATCGAGTCAGTCGAGGCGTAAGTAAACTTTTAATTATTTTAAAACCCTGTTGAACTTTGAATGAAGTTTGTCGATGAATGAAGGCTATATTAATCTACGACACAAAGCAACGAGGACAATGTGATACAAAACAAGTTGCATGAAGCAGACAACAGCATGACGGCCAATCGATCGCCAGTTCGCTTCAATCAATGACATTCTTTCGATGATTGTCTTGAAACAATGATGGACGTTGAGTATGTGATGCACTGCATATTTCACAAGTGATGAAGTGATTGTGGAGGTGCCGCATGTGAGGTGACCACAACTGACCACAGCCAGAGGTACGCACTCGTATCGCAATAATAGGATATCAAATAGTATCGTGATAGGTGACCGCATGTGAGGTGACCACAACTGACCACAGCCTAGAGGTACGCACTCGTATCGCAATAATAGGATATCAAATAGTATCGTGATAGGTGACCGCATGTGAGGTGACCACAACTGACCACAGCTAGAGGTACGCACTCGTATCGCAATAATAGGATATCAAATAGTATCGTGATAGGTGACCGCATGTGAGGTGACCACAACTGACCACAGCCTAGAGGTACGCACTCGTATCGCAATAATAGGATATCAAATAGTATCGTGATAGGTGACCGCATGTGAGGTGACCACAACTGACCACAGCCAGAGGTACGCACTCGTATCGCAATAATAGGATATCAAATAGTATCGTGATAGGTGACCGCATGTGAGGTGACCACAACTGACCACAGCCTAGAGGTACGCACTCGTATCGCAATAATAGGATATCAAATAGTATCGTGATAGGTGACCGCATGTGAGGTGACCACAACTGACCACAGCCAGAGGTACGCACTCGTATCGCAATAATAGGATATCAAATAGTATCGTGATAGGTGACCGCATGTGAGGTGACCACAACTGACCACAGCCTAGAGGTACGCACTCGTATCGCAATAATAGGATATCAAATAGTATCGTGATAGGTGACCGCATGTGAGGTGACCACAACTGACCACAGCCAGAGGTACGCACTCGTATCGCAATAATAGGATATCAAATAGTATCGTGATAGGTGACCGCATGTGAGGTGACCACAACTGACCACAGCCTAGAGGTACGCACTCGTATCGCAATAATAGGATATCAAATAGTATCGTGATAGGTGACCGCATGTGAGGTGACCACAACTGACCACAGCCAGAGGTACGCACTCGTATCGCAATAATAGGATATCAAATAGTATCGTGATAGGTGACCGCATGTGAGGTGACCACAACTGACCACAGCCTAGAGGTACGCACTCGTATCGCAATAATAGGATATCAAATAGTATCGTGATAGGTGACCGCATGTGAGGTGACCACAACTGACCACAGCCTAGAGGTACGCACTCGTATCGCAATAATAGGATATCAAATAGTATCGTGATAGGTGACCGCATGTGAGGTGACCACAACTGACCACAGCCAGAGGTACGCACTCGTATCGCAATAATAGGATATCAAATAGTATCGTGATAGGTGACCGCATGTGAGGTGACCACAACTGACCACAGCCTAGAGGTACGCACTCGTATCGCAATAATAGGATATCAAATAGTATCGTGATAGGTGACCGCATGTGAGGTGACCACAACTGACCACAGCCTAGAGGTACGCACTCGTATCGCAATAATAGGATATCAAATAGTATCGTGATAGGTGACCGCATGTGAGGTGACCACAACTGACCACAGCCTAGAGGTACGCACTCGTATCGCAATAATAGGATATCAAATAGTATCGTGATAGGTGACCGCATGTGAGGTGACCACAACTGACCACAGCCTAGAGGTACGCACTCGTATCGCAATAATAGGATATCAAATAGTATCGTGATAGGTGACCGCATGTGAGGTGACCACAACTGACCACAGCCAGAGGTACGCACTCGTATCGCAATAATAGGATATCAAATAGTATCGTGATAGGTGACCGCATGTGAGGTGACCACAACTGACCACAGCCAGAGGTACGCACTCGTATCGCAATAATAGGATATCAAATAGTATCGTGATAGGTGACCGCATGTGAGGTGACCACAACTGACCACAGCCAGAGGTACGCACTCGTATCGCAATAATAGGATATCAAATAGTATCGTGATAGGTGACCGCATGTGAGGTGACCACAACTGACCACAGCCTAGAGGTACGCACTCGTATCGCAATAATAGGATATCAAATAGTATCGTGATAGGTGACCGCATGTGAGGTGACCACAACTGACCACAGCCAGAGGTACGCACTCGTATCGCAATAATAGGATATCAAATAGTATCGTGATAGGTGACCGCATGTGAGGTGACCACAACTGACCACAGCCAGAGGTACGCACTCGTATCGCAATAATAGGATATCAAATAGTATCGTGATAGGTGACCGCATGTGAGGTGACCACAACTGACCACAGCCTAGAGGTACGCACTCGTATCGCAATAATAGGATATCAAATAGTATCGTGATAGGTGACCGCATGTGAGGTGACCACAACTGACCACAGCCAGAGGTACGCACTCGTATCGCAATAATAGGATATCAAATAGTATCGTGATAGGTGACCGCATGTGAGGTGACCACAACTGACCACAGCCAGAGGTACGCACTCGTATCGCAATAATAGGATATCAAATAGTATCGTGATAGGTGACCGCATGTGAGGTGACCACAACTGACCACAGCCAGAGGTACGCACTCGTATCGCAATAATAGGATATCAAATAGTATCGTGATAGGTGACCGCATGTGAGGTGACCACAACTGACCACAGCCAGAGGTACGCACTCGTATCGCAATAATAGGATATCAAATAGTATCGTGATAGGTGACCGCATGTGAGGTGACCACAACTGACCACAGCCTAGAGGTACGCACTCGTATCGCAATAATAGGATATCAAATAGTATCGTGATAGGTGACCGCATGTGAGGTGACCACAACTGACCACAGCCAGAGGTACGCACTCGTATCGCAATAATAGGATATCAAATAGTATCGTGATAGGTGACCGCATGTGAGGTGACCACAACTGACCACAGCCAGAGGTACGCACTCGTATCGCAATAATAGGATATCAAATAGTATCGTGATAGGTGACCGCATGTGAGGTGACCACAACTGACCACAGCCAGAGGTACGCACTCGTATCGCAATAATAGGATATCAAATAGTATCGTGATAGGTGACCGCATGTGAGGTGACCACAACTGACCACAGCCTAGAGGTACGCACTCGTATCGCAATAATAGGATATCAAATAGTATCGTGATAGGTGACCGCATGTGAGGTGACCACAACTGACCACAGCCTAGAGGTACGCACTCGTATCGCAATAATAGGATATCAAATAGTATCGTGATAGGTGACCGCATGTGAGGTGACCACAACTGACCACAGCCAGAGGTACGCACTCGTATCGCAATAATAGGATATCAAATAGTATCGTGATAGGTGACCGCATGTGAGGTGACCACAACTGACCACAGCCAGAGGTACGCACTCGTATCGCAATAATAGGATATCAAATAGTATCGTGATAGGTGACCGCATGTGAGGTGACCACAACTGACCACAGCCAGAGGTACGCACTCGTATCGCAATAATAGGATATCAAATAGTATCGTGATAGGTGACCGCATGTGAGGTGACCACAACTGACCACAGCCTAGAGGTACGCACTCGTATCGCAATAATAGGATATCAAATAGTATCGTGATAGGTGACCGCATGTGAGGTGACCACAACTGACCACAGCCTAGAGGTACGCACTCGTATCGCAATAATAGGATATCAAATAGTATCGTGATAGGTGACCGCATGTGAGGTGACCACAACTGACCACAGCCAGAGGTACGCACTCGGATCGCAATAATAGGATATCAAATAGTATCGTGATAGGTGACCGCATGTGAGGTGACCACAACTGACCACAGCCTAGAGGTACGCACTCGTATCGCAATAATAGGATATCAAATAGTATCGTGATAGGTGACCGCATGTGAGGTGACCACAACTGACCACAGCCAGAGGTACGCACTCGTATCGCAATAATAGGATATCAAATAGTATCGTGATAGGTGACCGCATGTGAGGTGACCACAACTGACCACAGCCTAGAGGTACGCACTCGTATCGCAATAATAGGATATCAAATAGTATCGTGATAGGTGACCGCATGCATGTGAGGTGACCACAACTGACCACAGCCAGAGGTACGCACTCGTATCGCAATAATAGGATATCAAATAGTATCGTGATAGGTGACCGCATGTGAGGTGACCACAACTGACCACAGCCAGAGGTACGCACTCGTATCGCAATAATAGGATATCAAATAGTATCGTGATAGGTGACCGCATGTGAGGTGACCACAACTGACCACAGCCAGAGGTACGCACTCGTATCGCAATAATAGGATATCAAATAGTATCGTGATAGGTGACCGCATGTGAGGTGACCACAACTGACCACAGCCAGAGGTACGCACTCGTATCGCAATAATAGGATATCAAATAGTATCGTGATAGGTGACCGCATGTGAGGTGACCACAACTGACCACAGCCAGAGGTACGCACTCGTATCGCAATAATAGGATATCAAATAGTATCGTGATAGGTGACCGCATGTGAGGTGACCACAACTGACCACAGCCAGAGGTACGCACTCGTATCGCAATAATAGGATATCAAATAGTATCGTGATAGGTGACCGCATGTGAGGTGACCACAACTGACCACAGCCAGAGGTACGCACTCGTATCGCAATAATAGGATATCAAATAGTATCGTGATAGGTGACCGCATGTGAGGTGACCACAACTGACCACAGCCAGAGGTACGCACTCGTATCGCAATAATAGGATATCAAATAGTATCGTGATAGGTGACCGCATGTGAGGTGACCACAACTGACCACAGCCAGAGGTACGCACTCGTATCGCAATAATAGGATATCAAATAGTATCGTGATAGGTGACCGCATGTGAGGTGACCACAACTGACCACAGCCAGAGGTACGCACTCGTATCGCAATAATAGGATATCAAATAGTATCGTGATAGGTGACCGCATGTGAGGTGACCACAACTGACCACAGCCAGAGGTACGCACTCGTATCGCAATAATAGGATATCAAATAGTATCGTGATAGGTGACCGCATGTGAGGTGACCACAACTGACCACAGCCAGAGGTACGCACTCGTATCGCAATAATAGGATATCAAATAGTATCGTGATAGGTGACCGCATGTGAGGTGACCACAACTGACCACAGCCAGAGGTACGCACTCGTATCGCAATAATAGGATATCAAATAGTATCGTGATAGGTGACCGCATGTGAGGTGACCACAACTGACCACAGCCAGAGGTACGCACTCGTATCGCAATAATAGGATATCAAATAGTATCGTGATAGGTGACCGCATGTGAGGTGACCACAACTGACCACAGCCTAGAGGTACGCACTCGTATCGCAATAATAGGATATCAAATAGTATCGTGATAGGTGACCGCATGTGAGGTGACCACAACTGACCACAGCCTAGAGGTACGCACTCGTATCGCAATAATAGGATATCAAATAGTATCGTGATAGGTGACCGCATGTGAGGTGACCACAACTGACCACAGCCAGAGGTACGCACTCGTATCGCAATAATAGGATATCAAATAGTATCGTGATAGGTGACCGCATGTGAGGTGACCACAACTGACCACAGCCTAGAGGTACGCACTCGTATCGCAATAATAGGATATCAAATAGTATCGTGATAGGTGACCGCATGTGAGGTGACCACAACTGACCACAGCCTAGAGGTACGCACTCGTATCGCAATAATAGGATATCAAATAGTATCGTGATAGGTGACCGCATGTGAGGTGACCACAACTGACCACAGCCAGAGGTACGCACTCGTATCGCAATAATAGGATATCAAATAGTATCGTGATAGGTGACCGCATGTGAGGTGACCACAACTGACCACAGCCAGAGGTACGCACTCGTATCGCAATAATAGGATATCAAATAGTATCGTGATAGGTGACCGCATGTGAGGTGACCACAACTGACCACAGCCAGAGGTACGCACTCGTATCGCAATAATAGGATATCAAATAGTATCGTGATAGGTGACCGCATGTGAGGTGACCACAACTGACCACAGCCAGAGGTACGCACTCGTATCGCAATAATAGGATATCAAATAGTATCGTGATAGGTGACCGCATGTGAGGTGACCACAACTGACCACAGCCAGAGGTACGCACTCGTATCGCAATAATAGGATATCAAATAGTATCGTGATAGGTGACCGCATGTGAGGTGACCACAACTGACCACAGCCAGAGGTACGCACTCGTATCGCAATAATAGGATATCAAATAGTATCGTGATAGGTGACCGCATGTGAGGTGACCACAACTGACCACAGCCAGAGGTACGCACTCGTATCGCAATAATAGGATATCAAATAGTATCGTGATAGGTGACCGCATGTGAGGTGACCACAACTGACCACAGCCAGAGGTACGCACTCGTATCGCAATAATAGGATATCAAATAGTATCGTGATAGGTGACCGCATGTGAGGTGACCACAACTGACCACAGCCAGAGGTACGCACTCGTATCGCAATAATAGGATATCAAATAGTATCGTGATAGGTGACCGCATGTGAGGTGACCACAACTGACCACAGCCAGAGGTACGCACTCGTATCGCAATAATAGGATATCAAATAGTATCGTGATAGGTGACCGCATGTGAGGTGACCACAACTGACCACAGCCAGAGGTACGCACTCGTATCGCAATAATAGGATATCAAATAGTATCGTGATAGGTGACCGCATGTGAGGTGACCACAACTGACCACAGCCAGAGGTACGCACTCGTATCGCAATAATAGGATATCAAATAGTATCGTGATAGGTGACCGCATGTGAGGTGACCACAACTGACCACAGCCAGAGGTACGCACTCGTATCGCAATAATAGGATATCAAATAGTATCGTGATAGGTGACCGCATGTGAGGTGACCACAACTGACCACAGCCAGAGGTACGCACTCGTATCGCAATAATAGGATATCAAATAGTATCGTGATAGGTGACCGCATGTGAGGTGACCACAACTGACCACAGCCAGAGGTACGCACTCGTATCGCAATAATAGGATATCAAATAGTATCGTGATAGGTGACCGCATGTGAGGTGACCACAACTGACCACAGCCAGAGGTACGCACTCGTATCGCAATAATAGGATATCAAATAGTATCGTGATAGGTGACCGCATGTGAGGTGACCACAACTGACCACAGCCTAGAGGTACGCACTCGTATCGCAATAATAGGATATCAAATAGTATCGTGATAGGTGACCGCATGTGAGGTGACCACAACTGACCACAGCCAGAGGTACGCACTCGTATCGCAATAATAGGATATCAAATAGTATCGTGATAGGTGACCGCATGTGAGGTGACCACAACTGACCACAGCCAGAGGTACGCACTCGTATCGCAATAATAGGATATCAAATAGTATCGTGATAGGTGACCGCATGTGAGGTGACCACAACTGACCACAGCCAGAGGTACGCACTCGTATCGCAATAATAGGATATCAAATAGTATCGTGATAGGTGACCGCATGTGAGGTGACCACAACTGACCACAGCCAGAGGTACGCACTCGTATCGCAATAATAGGATATCAAATAGTATCGTGATAGGTGACCGCATGTGAGGTGACCACAACTGACCACAGCCAGAGGTACGCACTCGTATCGCAATAATAGGATATCAAATAGTATCGTGATAGGTGACCGCATGTGAGGTGACCACAACTGACCACAGCCTAGAGGTACGCACTCGTATCGCAATAATAGGATATCAAATAGTATCGTGATAGGTGACCGCATGTGAGGTGACCACAACTGACCACAGCCTAGAGGTACGCACTCGTATCGCAATAATAGGATATCAAATAGTATCGTGATAGGTGACCGCATGTGAGGTGACCACAACTGACCACAGCCTAGAGGTACGCACTCGTATCGCAATAATAGGATATCAAATAGTATCGTGATAGGTGACCGCATGTGAGGTGACCACAACTGACCACAGCCTAGAGGTACGCACTCGTATCGCAATAATAGGATATCAAATAGTATCGTGATAGGTGACCGCATGTGAGGTGACCACAACTGACCACAGCCTAGAGGTACGCACTCGTATCGCAATAATAGGATATCAAATAGTATCGTGATAGGTGACCGCATGTGAGGTGACCACAACTGACCACAGCCAGAGGTACGCACTCGTATCGCAATAATAGGATATCAAATAGTATCGTGATAGGTGACCGCATGTGAGGTGACCACAACTGACCACAGCCTAGAGGTACGCACTCGTATCGCAATAATAGGATATCAAATAGTATCGTGATAGGTGACCGCATGTGAGGTGACCACAACTGACCACAGCCTAGAGGTACGCACTCGTATCGCAATAATAGGATATCAAATAGTATCGTGATAGGTGACCGCATGTGAGGTGACCACAACTGACCACAGCCAGAGGTACGCACTCGTATCGCAATAATAGGATATCAAATAGTATCGTGATAGGTGACCGCATGTGAGGTGACCACAACTGACCACAGCCAGAGGTACGCACTCGTATCGCAATAATAGGATATCAAATAGTATCGTGATAGGTGACCGCATGTGAGGTGACCACAACTGACCACAGCCAGAGGTACGCACTCGTATCGCAATAATAGGATATCAAATAGTATCGTGATAGGTGACCGCATGTGAGGTGACCACAACTGACCACAGCCAGAGGTACGCACTCGTATCGCAATAATAGGATATCAAATAGTATCGTGATAGGTGACCGCATGTGAGGTGACCACAACTGACCACAGCCAGAGGTACGCACTCGTATCGCAATAATAGGATATCAAATAGTATCGTGATAGGTGACCGCATGTGAGGTGACCACAACTGACCACAGCCAGAGGTACGCACTCGTATCGCAATAATAGGATATCAAATAGTATCGTGATAGGTGACCGCATGTGAGGTGACCACAACTGACCACAGCCAGAGGTACGCACTCGTATCGCAATAATAGGATATCAAATAGTATCGTGATAGGTGACCGCATGTGAGGTGACCACAACTGACCACAGCCAGAGGTACGCACTCGTATCGCAATAATAGGATATCAAATAGTATCGTGATAGGTGACCGCATGTGAGGTGACCACAACTGACCACAGCCAGAGGTACGCACTCGTATCGCAATAATAGGATATCAAATAGTATCGTGATAGGTGACCGCATGTGAGGTGACCACAACTGACCACAGCCAGAGGTACGCACTCGTATCGCAATAATAGGATATCAAATAGTATCGTGATAGGTGACCGCATGTGAGGTGACCACAACTGACCACAGCCAGAGGTACGCACTCGTATCGCAATAATAGGATATCAAATAGTATCGTGATAGGTGACCGCATGTGAGGTGACCACAACTGACCACAGCCAGAGGTACGCACTCGTATCGCAATAATAGGATATCAAATAGTATCGTGATAGGTGACCGCATGTGAGGTGACCACAACTGACCACAGCCAGAGGTACGCACTCGTATCGCAATAATAGGATATCAAATAGTATCGTGATAGGTGACCGCATGTGAGGTGACCACAACTGACCACAGCCAGAGGTACGCACTCGTATCGCAATAATAGGATATCAAATAGTATCGTGATAGGTGACCGCATGTGAGGTGACCACAACTGACCACAGCCAGAGGTACGCACTCGTATCGCAATAATAGGATATCAAATAGTATCGTGATATCCTGGATGCAATTGCGATGTCATGATTTCATTTATCAGAGCGAAGTTCACAACAAAATTAGAGTTATTTAACTATTCAAATATTTTGAATAATTGTGTTTTTTCAGAAAATTATGTTCTATTTCTGTTTCCAGCACAATTTCAAATAGCTTTTAATATTTTAAAGTTTTTGGGAAGCTCCAAACCTGTTATGTAAACCAGCAAAACAAACAAATGTTAATATTAATAACATGCAAAATTATGTAATCAACCTCCCCCGAAAATAAAAGCCGTTCAAATAATAATGTATTTGCATGGTTTGGTAAACAATAAACATAATTTATTTAATTGAATCGCCGATGAAACAAATAATATCGTTGCAGGACAATTCTATGACCACGGGGAAAGAGGCCCAATGAACTTGGTCATCACTACTCATCTACTGATCAAAGTCGGTGCTGAGCCAAAGACTAAGTGTAACTTCTTCATAACTCGGAATTCAGACAAAAGTAAACCAACTCCTCTTTAGCGTGTTTATGACGCCGAGAATAAACTCTAAACTTACAATCAAAAGATCAGAAATAATTCATTAACTGCAGAAGACACTCGGACAAGGTTCTAGAAACAACAAAATATTGCTGAAACAGAAATTACTTGTAATATCTTGATACTAAATGAAGAGCCTGGGGTACTTCTAATAGAGCTGGGCTGGCAGTCTGTGTTGTTAAATACATTTCACAATTTCCTAACCTTAAGGCTCGTTTTCATGCTACAGTTGTGAAACTTTAGGAGTTTGTTTAAAAATATATCGGAAAACTTGCAAGGAAAAGAGCTTTCTGTGCATTGAGTCCCAACTATTAAAACCATAGAAGAAGATAATCTCTTGAGGCAGATGTATTTGTTCGCTCTTGATTAGGGAAAACTACAGTTTGCTGGGGACGGGATGTATGAACGAACTATACAATGTACAACTTTCGAATGGGTCCCCAAGTTCAATACCAATATTTACGCAAGTCCGAAAGAGAAAATATTGCAATTAATAAATGGCGAATGGTGTTTGTTTTTGATGAAATTCAATCAAAACTGTGATCGCGTTCATGCTTCAATGTTTCGCAAGTAATTAATCTCAAGAATCGAAACAGATTTTGATTAAAATAACAGACTTTCTCGACGTTCGACGCTGAGCGACGAACTTGGTTCAAGTTCAAACATTTTGTTTTTACAACGCGGTGCAAGGTCAACTTATTTTGGAAATTGAACTTGTTTCTTTTAGTGGTGTTTAAGGTCGCACTGATCTGCTACTGGGCGAATGGCCACGAATGAATGATGTGGACGCTGTGAGAGAGGATGTCCTATCAGCCTAGCAGGGAACCTTCCCGTCAATGGCCTCTCGACTGAGGGAAATCACGGAAACGCCTCAGTCAGGAAGGACGGCCGCGGGAATCGAACCCGGGACCTCAAGTGCAAGTCCTCAGCTGAATGGTATTGAATTATTGAAACAAATTATAAAAGTAAATTATTCAAACAAGTTATTTCTGCTTAATCCCATCATTTGTAATGGTGGCACGAGTCATTGTGTAAGAGAATACTTCAATATAACTGTATTTGTTGATTCAGTCAAGTGGCAATGATAGAGCCTGATTACATCATTCCAAAAGTGTGCAATGCAAGATCGAGAAACTGACATCCGGCCTTCTACCTCTGAGGTACAGAATCACAATGATGGTATGGAATTAGAAACCCGGCACCTCCACCAGAAGTAACTAGATATCAGATTGAGTTGTCAATGATAACGAGTTGTAATGTTTGATACACACTCCACATTTTCTTGTCGACTGGACATAACCTACATTTTAATTCAATAAGCTCAAGAATAATGTTTTATTTATTGCCAGCTGGTAAATCACTTAAGAGAACAGTTATAATTGACTCGACAACTCTTCCAAGAAAATTGCCGAGTAAATGATGTAAAGTTATCAGACTACGTGCTGCAAGTGAATGATATATTCTTATCTCTGTCGTTACCGCATTCTTCTGTGTTGTTGACAATGAGACAGGAAACCTACATACCTAGATCTCTTATCAGAGTACTTGAAACTTTTTCTCTGTCGCTGGAGCTTGATTGAAGAGTTAAATGAAGATTGATCATCGCAAGTTTGGAAAGAAAGATGGCCTATTCCGACGTCACTGTTTCGGTTAGTGTGAGGGCTTTTGATCTCCGATATTCACCTACTCGATACGGGGAAACATTACATGAGCTCGTATTGGAACATTACCGTGGTCGTGTTACGTTCTAAAACCGCGTGGGTGTTCAATCAATTCACAAGTTAAAAGCAATTCTACGAATTTTCCACAATTTCCATCCAAATCTACTGTTCAAAAGCTTATTACTGATATAACGAATGGCCTGTCTCCTTTATGTACTTTTGTTAAAGCTAAAAAGGTAAAATAATATTTTATAGGCTGTACGATTTTTGTTTTGATGTATAAAATTACGGAGTCAATCCCCAATACGCATTATTCTACAACCCAATATAATAATTATTTTAAAGTCGCTTTAAAGATCTGGTCCAATACGTTTAAAGCCATACTTTGTAATTTTCAGGCAATAAACGTCTGTAGGACACAATAAAACTAATACACCATTCCAAACTATGAAATAGCATTTATTGAAGAGTTCTGAAGACGGGAACGTAGCCTCATTAGTCATTGATCAACAGAGGTTCAACAGTCTCCCCAAAGGTGCGCTGCGGCTTACAAGGACAAGATACTCCACTCTTCAGCAGCCATTCTGTGCCCTTCATGCAAATCAATTAGGACATGAAATAAACACAGACTTTCATGTTTCTAATTTTTTTGATAATTTTAATTCCTTTTCTTTTCCACTCAAACAAAATGCCGGTTGGCCAATCCTGTCTCAACATGTTCTTCTTGCTCTTTAGTCTTCACTGTCTTTCTCTTCCTTTTGTGCCATCTCTCCACTTCTCTTCAATTTACCACAAGCTCCTAAACTTTATTTCTATTCATCTGATACTTTCCATTTTCATCTATTCTTTCCAATTCGACTTCTTCTTCCTCCATAATGCATTTAACATTCCTGGCATCCTGTCCTTTACAATGTCAATGAAGTTATGTCAATTTCAATTTATCTTTATTTATCTTATATTGCTAACTTTCTAAGTTGAAAGTATAGCTTATTATTTTTTCGATAAAAGAAAATAATTACAAATAAGATTGGATTAAAAAGACAAAATCGTCTATATTTTTACTAGCCTCTTTAAACAATTTGTGTCTGCTATAAAATAGTTTCTTCGATCCCCTAGTTTCTCACGGAGCCGTGTTCATGACAGACCCCCCCCCCCCCCCCCCGCCAGGAGCGCTATGCTGATTTTATTCATGCTTTTCAACGATACGCATATCTATTTTCTTTGCAAGACAATGGAAAGTCTAACCTATCATGATAGAGAAGCGATGTATTTTCATGGAAAAAGCGGTCTTTTTGTTGTGGAATCCATCTTTGATCGGCGTTTAGAGGTGCTCCCCCCCCCCTCCTAGCCACCCCACCCCTTCACACTCACCCCTCGATCAAACCATTACAGAATTGAATTTCCGTCGGACTCCAACCTTTCCGTTAAAACATTTTAATGTCTGTTGATTTCTCTTACAATGATCTAAGTTTTTATTTTGTTTTGTCAAGAAGCTTCCACAACTGAATAAACAAGTATTTGTTCTGGCTTTTTGACGACGCTTTCGACAATTGAAGAATTCCCTGGACTTTGTTTAAATATCTCCGACTCTAAGATGTTTACATAGGAAAGTGGTGCGAAAAGAATTGATCTTAGGTAGAGAAAATAAAACTCGATGATATTTCGAGCGAAACCCGATGGGCGAGTCGATAATAAATGATTCGCTGGATGAATAAAAGTGTTGGCAACGTCCAATATTGGATCCCGAAGAGAGAAATTATGACTGCGTGCGGCGGAATATCCTTATGATAGACACATACGGGTGGGGGGCATATGGGGGTCGGTAGCCGTGGGGGGGGGGGCCTTTTGGCAAATGTTCTAAGCTACACTGCGATTCATGCATGTCAAATAGAAAATGTTTTTACAAAAGTTTTGTTCAATGTCAAAATTACGGGGTCGGTACATCTTTGTACAATATGTACATTTCACTCTCTTAGGACTCTGTACAACTTGGAAGTCGACGAACCAATGAGGTTTGCGCGTTAGACACACACTTGCCAGATATATCGGCCACTAAATGCATGCTGACGTGCACTCACATTAATAGTACTAGAATCCTACATTTTCAGTATTCACCAAAAGGCGGACATTTCCTCAAGGCTCATTATTTACTCCACTGTTGTGCAACTTAGGGAGGTATTTTGATACACATTTTCTGGGTATCCTATTTAAATAAATTAAAAAATATTTTAAGGAAATGTTTTATTTTTCATATTTTTCATGAAATATATGAAAAATATTTTTTTCTTTCAACATTTTTTTATTTTTTAAAAAATCATTCCCCAAAAAAATACTTATAAAAAAATATAAATATTAAGTGTTTGGCGATTTTAAACATTGGCCAAAGTGCTTTTTCAGACTTTTGCTACATTCCCCAATTGGCCATTGAATAGAATATAAAATTCTATACCGTCTCGGTTGTTCACTCTCTTGACGAATATTCTTCCCGACACGATGTACTCAAAGAGTGTGTATCGATGAATGATCGTTGCAGAGCCCAGGTGTCTGCTCGACGACGTTCATAATTACACCGTTCGCGATATAAAGCTGACGTCACACTAAGCCTGACGGATCCGCGTGCTAATAGCGTCTTGTGCGACATCTTGCTTGTCTGATCCCCGCTGGAGCGTCAACCACTTACAACACGTTAGACATCAGCTTAGCACAGCGGAGTTTCAATACTTCGCTATCAATAGAACTGCAGTTTTAGTTCATGAAGCTCGACGATTGAATAGCTTTTTATGATCGCTACGACGCAAACTCATCCAACTTATACCTCAACATGTGGCCCACGGGACTTTGTTTGTGGCCCCTCAGTTGTTGTTTCTAATACGTACTAATTCACAAAATGTGTCCACTGTGAAAATAACAAAATATATATATAATTTCTAGTTTCATTTGAGAGATATTTTGAGGTAAAGAAAGAAGACAGCAAATCACTTAGTGAAGACCCACCCTTAATTTGATTAAATTGCATGCGTCAGTGTTTTGACTAAGACGTGACTGCATGCCACATTCTTATCCGTGCATCTGGTTGTGCATGTGCATGTGCATCTGGTTGCATATGCGTTTCTTTGGGTCCGGGACAGACGTTACATCAGCATCAGACATCAGACATCAGACATCAGACATAGCATCAGACATCAGACATAGCATCAGACATCCGACATCAGACATAGCATCAGACATCAGACATCAGACATCAGACATAGCATCAGACATCAGACATAGCATCAGACATCAGACATAGGATCAGACATCAGACATAGCATCAGACATCAGACATAGCATCAGACATCAGACATCAGACATAGGATCAGACATCAGACATCAGACATAGCATCAGACATCAGACATAGCATCAGACATCAGACATAGCATCAAACATCAGACATAGCATCAGACATCAGACATAGCATCAGACATCAGACATAGCATCAAACATCAGACATAGCATCAGACATCAGACATCAGACATCAGACATAGCATCAGACATCAGACATACCGCAAAAATGTAATTACTGGAAGTTGCTTTTCCCTCCTGATCACCTGAATATTATTGTACAGCTACGATACTTTTAAAAAAATGCGACCCGCCAACAAAAGCAAATTCGGCCTGCAAGTCACAAAGGTTGAGAACCGCTATACAGCAATACAGCAATACAGCAATACGCTGTACAGCAATACGCTACATGAATATGAAATACAGCAATACGGTAACAGCAATACCGAGTTTAATACTCGTTATTGCTGGAATTGAAAATCTTTGCTTAATTAACTGAAGAAAAATTTATTTGTGTCTGAAAAAATGTTGAATTTTATTGATCGAATAAACTTCAAATTTGATGTGTCATGTTGTCATATTCTGCCAATTGTACTAATTTGTGTACAATCTTGACTATTTTTTTTATTTTTTTGTGTAAATTTCCATTCTTTACGCTATAACTTTTGCAATCGAAACTACTGTTCTTTGTACTTAGATGAAAATTAATCAAATCCCAAGTAAATTTACAAATTAAAAAAAAAAGGTTTGTTTTGAGAATTATTTTACTCATTTATTTAAAAAAACGTCGTCAAATTTCCCAACACTAGGCAACAGAGTAAAAGTATCACCGCAAGCCGTTGAATTCGACTGTAAACGAAGAAGTTAGGTAGTAGGTACTACCTATAGGTACTTTTGTGGTGAGAGAGATTATGAAAACACAGAGAGATTAACCCGGTTTTAAAATTTACTACAGCTTAGATAAACACCAAATAAATAAGTCTAGGTCAAAGTATTGATTATGAACTACAAAAAACATTGACAACAAAAGGGATTAAATTGAAAAGCTTTTGATCTATTTTTATCGCCAGAATTAGGTATTTTGGCAGCTCAACGGTTTTTCAATGACACCAATTTAATAGTAATAAAACATTATGTATAAACGCCATTTTGTTGATGAGCATTTCATTGAAGACAGCTTCATGTTGAAGCGACTGTAAGTTGTAGAGAATGAAACCCTTCTTTGCGATCTGAGAAGAACTGGACTTCTATAAGTTATGAGCTAATTTCAAATGTGGTATTTCGCTAAATTTCAAGTTCATGGACTTTTATACAACATAACCGTTGGGTAAATTTTGTTTTTAATGTGACACGTGAGCTATCCCGCACAATGCTACGAAACACAATGGCGTATTCAGAGGGGGTGGGGCCTCCGCCTCCCCACCCACCCTCCTATGAAATTAGACCTTTAATTAAAAAATCTACGTATATTGAACAAAAAAAATAATACAACTAATGGAAAAACATAACATGTGGTTACATAGTATGTTGTATACCTTTCATGGAAAATTAAAAATAATATGAGAGAAAAAAATATAATTATTGAGATAATAGAAAATGAGCTCTCAAACTTTGAAACATAAAATATAGCAGAATAACTCGTACAAGCAGATAGAGCAGAATAAGATAATATATTCAACAAGTAAGCATATTTTAGGTATACATTGAGGATTTACAGGTATCCTAAAAAATCTGGTATGTAGGCTACAAACGGCTTAAAAATTGCCCCAAAACGAATGACCTTGAATTGCCCCCCCCCCCCCCCCCCCCCACCGAAATTTCATCCTGGATACTCTCAAAGATAGTCCCCTAGTTACTCTCATTGTCGGTGGCAGTGCCGTGTCGATGGTGGAAGTGCCGTGTCAAGTGTTACTATCATGCCAAGCGTGTCTTATAGATTCACACACCGAGCCACCGGAACCTTGAGTCTAATTCACTTACTTCACCACCTACTGATAAAACTACTCGCTTATAGATGATGATCATTATCTCTTCTCGGTTTCATAATTCCATCACAATTCGGCCACACGTCATTGGGAGGACCAAATGGAAACAGAGTTAATAATATGTTAAGTTCACAAGAGTCAGAGATGCCTCGACTTTTACATAACGTTTAGACGATGACTAATGCGGAGGAATTTAAATGACTTTATAATCTTAATAGTTCGCTTAAAGTATTAAATTAAGCATATAATTAGACGTGCATTCAAATGGTAAAACGTGGTGATAAGGCCAACTAAGAGCAAAGCTCATTCTTGTGCAGCTCATCATAATATTCTGCAGCTTTCACGAACTTCTGTTGTTTTCAATCAGCAAAGTAAGAAGTTGCCATTTTACCCGAGGACGGACATTGTGTTGGCACGTTGACGGGTCAGAATTAACTTATAAATGAAGGTAAATCGATGTATTATGTTATAAAGTAAGTGATTCTCCTTTTTAAAGATTTTTCCGGAGCCTATATAAGAATCACAGCTCTTCTGTTTGGTGCAAGCAAGATGTTGATATATTTCTCATGCAAACTATGAATAAGGGATACATTTTAATTTAGAAAATTACGAACAGAAGGTTCTGAAATAAGTGAAATAAACATTTTAAATTTGCAGCCGAAAAATCATAACTTTTCCTACCAGCTAGCAACCTGTAAATTACAACAGATCGCTATCTAACCCGGCTACGAACTAAGAACCTCTGAACCAAATGATTGTACGTACACCTCTGTGTCGCCGTCAGTCTGAAGAGACACACTGTTGCTATGGCAACCTGAAGATACAGAAGCTGCATGTTGTCTTCCTCACTAAATGTCAATTATGTTTTACAAACACACAGAACATTGTTATGAGATTAACACCGAGACACGCTGATATGAAGTGATATGTCGGCAGAGAAAAACTAGACGCTTTTTATGTTAATTCGATTAGGAAATATGAAAATGTCTGATATTGCTGAATCTCGTCTGACGTTCGCGCGTGTTTTACATGATGTGAGCGGAGAGCGGAGCGAGTGGAGCGGAGCGAGCTTCCTTCCTGGTCGAGGCGCGAGCGACGACTGAGTACTGACTGGCGGGCCTCGGGTCGGCGTCAAGAGGTTCACGCCGACACCCTCGCACTTGCTCGCCGATCACACGTCGAGAGCGGAGCGAGTGGAGCGGAGCGAGCTACCTTCCTGGTCGAGGCGCGAGCGACGACTGGCGGGCCTCGGGTCGGCGTCAAGAGGTTCACGCCGACACCCTCGCACTTGCTCGCCGATCACACGTCCGTACGGCGAGTCCGAGGATGGGTTCATGCACATGTTCCATCTGTTCCCGGGACGCACAAGGAGTTCGTGGATAATGGTATACATTTTCTCCGGAGTCTTGACATTAGGAACAACAACATTACAGTATTTACTAAGGCTGGAAGCGAGCGGCGGGCAATATTTAGGAGGCCCACTATTTTGGCTACAAAAGTGTTGGGTTAAAAGAGGGGCAGGCCCTGCAGTGCGTTTTTTTAATCAAAACGAATTTAGGACACCGACATTAGACCTCTACTGTAGATTTTTTTAAAATAAAATTTAAAATTGAGGTGGATTGTGAAGTTACCAAATACAGGATTGACCTAAGTATAAGTTAGGTACACTCCCCCAAATAATAAACGGTACTCGAAAGAAAATGAATTGACTGATTAAGGTTTGATGGCATCATCCCATGAAGTCAGTGCTAATGCATTATCTAACTCTTTTAGGTGAGCTCTAATTTCATTGATAATAACAAGGATTGATTGTCAAGGAACCGGCCCAGCAGCCAATACGTTTTGTACCAAGTACCGTTTATTATTTGGGGGAGTGTACATAACTTTATGTGCGGTGTGAGTGATTTTTTAAGAACATTTAGAAAATTATTCTTGTTATGAATAAAGTATAATTACATTTTAAACAAATGGCAATAATTAGGAGGGTGGGCAGGAGACAATTTTGACATCCCTGACGCCGTCCCTTGAGCAGCAAGAAGAGTTTTTTTATTCCAATTCTACTTTTTTTGAAAATCTACTGAAGCTAACGCTTGTCAAAACTTGGCAAAATATGTCGAGGGTTCATTCATTTCTTGTCCAGAGATTTTATTACAATTCCATACATTCAGTCAACATGAAGTATAATGATCTTACTCTTAATCCTTTCATTTCATTTTTGAGTCCGGATGTTCGGAATTATACTTCAGATCGACGTTTTGATAGATCTTTCACTTACTCCAGCAATCATTCCATACGAACACGATTATCATTGCAAAATACGCAGAATTTGTAGAGTAAAAAGCTGCACGCATCGATTAAACGATTTTAAAATACAATATTCCTAATTCTAGTATTCCCAATATTCTTTCTCTTTGTTTATTGGCGTTCAACGTCGAGGCTATCAGCGCCAATCCACAATATGTGGTCAATTATTTCGACCGTTCAATAAAATGTCATATTTAAATATTAGATTCTCGCTTTTGGAGAGACCTTTAAAAAAAACGACGTGAGAGACATTTTTCAAAGAGCATTTTATTATAATTTTTCGTTTATACACTTTTAAATTCTGACTCGAATTTAGGCTGCTATCTCAATATTGCCGCAGTCGCTTTTTCAGAGAATGTATCTATTTTTGAATCTATTCGGCAATTTCACAGAATCCTACGGCAATTTCACTTCAATTGAGCCAGATTTAAAACAATTTAAAACAAATTAATTAACTTGGTAATTATGTTGGTAAGGATTTTGCTAAAACTTAGCCAATTGAACTATTTTTAGCTATGAACATTCCACAAGGACAAGATATTGTTGTGGATTCCGCACTTCTGCATCAGTTGTAGAGTTTGTCTTGTATTTTACCAAAATATTCGTGCCAGATTATCGCGATCATCAAGCCTGAGAAACACAATGGTGTTTCTACCCAATGTCACCAAACCATTAGCAAATAAACGTCATACAAATCCAGTTCCCTTACGAGCGACAACTTGTCTACATCCAATACTATTTATCGATTCCGCGATAACATTCAACAACCCGTTTGTTCAAGTTGAATTATCTGGATAATCCTCCAGTAATACCCCAGGTTGGTATAATTTCACGTTGACGGCGTTTTAATGGACTGATAGAAAATCTCTCTGCCTAATGCATGAGTTAAAGTACACGCTCTGGAATCACAGAGAACACCAGGCCGTAGAACACGCCATGTGACGTATGTGCTGGAGTTGTGTTTAATTGTTGGTATTGCGTGATGCAGAGTTGCTCACTTCATTCATGTCGAACGGCGATACAAAGGGGTTTGAAATCCCGGCTTTCTTTTTATTCGGGATTAAAGTTTCACTTAGTGTAATTGGGCGCCTGGGCACGACATGGAAAACAGTCATCAGTTATATTAATATGTCGAGAAGTGAGACGACGCAAACGAGCAAAAATATCTTCGTGTACCTAACGATGTTGAAGCAGTTTTGTGAATAGCGATGATGTTCAAAAATAATAATTTTACAGGTGGACAGTACAAACAGAAATCTTTTCTTCTTTTTCCATTCCAATAATCTTAAAAACAAATCTACAGGAAAAGAAGACATTTTGAAAAATATATACGTGAACAGAAATTATTTTACCAGGTTACCTACATTACTACATGTACGCGTAAAATTTCAAAAAATCAAGGGAGCAAAAAGTTAGAAACCCAAAATTTGAAAACACCAATGATATAAATATATTTACTTGTATCACTAATTTGAAATGACTGTACATTTCATCATCAATAATGTCAAACACTTAAATTATGTGGCACATAAATTCACACCCCAATAATTTATTAATAGCAAAAGTTCATGAAATAAACAGAGTATGCATCCACTCCCAAATACCAAGTCGCTAATGAGATAAATTAACGAAGTAAATTATTCTAACCGAGTGAGGTGAGAAGAGATGTTTTCGATGATATGTCAATGTATTGTTGTTAAAACTAATGACTAGACTCTTGATGTGTCAGAAGTAACGCGTTGCTTTCCGAGACGATGGGTTTCAATGTGAGCTTCAGAGCCGAGATATTCCTTCTCAAAGAGCTTTTATTGATTCCTCAAACATTCATATGGAAATGCAGAGAGCTTGTAGAATTTGTGGTACGAAGAAGAGAAACCAATAATTCTTAAAAATAAAATGATGACAGCATGAAGGCCCGGTTTTACTAATCGTTTCTGCAGAGAATTATAATCATTGATGAACAAAATAAAACGCAGTTATTGAAATTGCTACAACCATGACTGGAATTAGCTTTTTACAACACTGTTATGTAATTAACTTAAACAATGTTTTTAATAACCGGCTCTAATAAGTGTGTTAGGTTTTGTATCATAGGTATACGTATTAAATAGTCGTAAATTCATGAAAATGATCGTTTACAAGATGATTTTAAGTCAACAGCGTCAGTCAATTGCTAATCCATTTGGATTTCGACTGACTTTATCAAATAGAAAACCAATATGGATTATCAACTTGATTATTGAATTGAGACATTTGAAAGGGATAGAAATTATCAAGGTTTATATATCTCTCGTATCTCAAAAGTTCGGTTTATTGATGTGCTTTATTTGACTTCTTTATCCACACTTTACAGGAGCAATGACTGATATTGAAATGCACCTATACTATAGGCATAAATCAATCGTGAGCAGCATTTAAGGAAAACGTTGCTCAAATGTTGGTAAAAGGTCTTAATTTTACTCTTTAGATTATAAATCTGTCAATAAAAGAATAATTCAAGTTACAATGTAGCGAAGTTATATATCCACGGCTGCACTCGGGGTAAATATCGCTTTTAAATTAATACTAGGAACAAGCTCGGTGTAACGCGTTGATAAGCGAGCAAAAGTATTGAAAAGTATTGAATGAGAACAATTTGTTCATCTACAGTCCTTGATGTCCTTAATGAATTCGTCAAAGAAGCCGTGAAAACAAAATATTTCATTGGTCCATTTTGACATTTACATTTTACTAATTATAATTAGCTGTTTTTTGAAAAATACAACTCTTAAAGTTCATTACAGGTTTGTCTGAGAGTGTGAAAATACTTATATCTAATGCTGGTCCCAGTGACAATGCAAAATGTAGTTATCGGTCAAACGAATGCAATTATTGACACACAGAGTTTCTCTTCCCCATTGCCAAGCTAAGTATAAACTACTTACTACACATCAAATTTCCGATCAAACCAAAGGACCAAACTTGCTGAAAATTATTTTGACCACAACCAGAATAGTAATATAAGTTTTGTGAAAAAATTGGCCTGATCCGTTACTTCGTTTGGCAGGAGACGCCAGATGAACCAAGAGAAATAAATTCGAGCCATAAGTTTCAAATGGAGAATATTTCCTATGTTCCATGAGTTTGGAACCAAATATTGAAGGTATTTGATGATGATTCATGACTAAGGTCGAAAAAAAATTAGCTATGGTACATTTTTCGTAATTTGAATTGTACAAAAGTTTAACGATATTTATGAAATATTGTAGCTCCAATGTTTTCTTCGAACCAGACTCTTAAGGTGGCTGCATATCACGTGACTTTTCAACCAAAAAGCTACACATTTTCATTTGGAAGGGTTCAGTTTAGCAAATACTTCTCACTCATCAGATAAGTTAAAACACATCTGTTGGAACTTATCTAAGCAGAAAAGAACTGCGAAAATAACTTATTAGATGATTTTACTTCCTTGCACCTAAATATTCTCAAATCAAGACCTGAAGTTTAAGGAAATCCTATGAGTTGCCAAGAACAGCAAACTTTAATCTAATAAAAGGGCACATATGCATCACAAACCTGACACAATTTTGCCAACAAAACATGCGCTCTTTCTTCATCTTTCCAACGAAATGTTGAGATATTAATTATATCCACTATTATGAATGTAATATTTAAAATAACAGCACTGGGTTTTGACAGCTTTCAAACGCGTACGTATACACGATAATTGTGTTGTTTTTATTATAAAACCACTGCAAAATTAAATAATATTGTCTGCAAATATTGATAAGCTCCAGTATGCAGTGAATTTCCTTCATAAATCACCTTGGATTACTCAACATGAACGATGTAAGGTATGTATTCATAGGTAACTATTTCTTTTGATCGGATGTAGAGAAATAAAGTCACGTGATATGCATTGGCCTTAACAAACGGATATAATAAAGCGAATCCACATAAAATAACGCCATGTCGAACATCATTCCCGTCTGAAGACATGGAATGAGGTTAACCACAGCCACTAAGATCTTGATCTGCCCCGCAGTCGAGTCGGGCTCGTCGAGTGGTCGTCTTGCGGAGATAATCATGTAATTAGTGCCGCCATCTAGCGTCTTGCCTGCCGCGACTTCCCACCGCTGCCACCACTGTGCTGCGCGCTCATTACCGCACGCCGTGACGTGGGAGATGGAAACGATGTGCTCGGGGTTTATTGCGTAATGTTGGTGTCATGGCGGAGATTCTACTGTCTGACAAGATGTCAGGATAATCGTTTCAATAATGGCACGTAGGAATTTATTATTTAGTGGAATGTATACCAACCACAATCAAATTACCTACAGCGGATTATTTTTTAGAAAAATTGTTTTCTGCAAAGAAATTTAGTGGAGTTTATACTACTTAAACATTTCATATTTGGCAGTTCAATAATGAATTTTCGCAGATATTTATAAAGCAGCAGATACTTTGTAGACTTACATTTTGACAGTTGTCGAGAACAAGATTTGACAACAATGGTTAGAATTTTAGTCAAGTGGAGTGTTAGAGAAGTTCGAGTTCTGTGCCTAGAGGTAGAAGGCCGGAAGTACGTGTTCTCGATTTTGCTATACAAGTTTTAGGAATAATGTAATCAAACTCTATCAACTGCATTAATGACTGATGTCAACAAATACAGTTAAATTGAACTATTCTCTTACACAATGACTCCTGGCGCCATTATAAATATGATTTGATGAAGATAGAATAACTGCATTTATGAGTTCACCTAAAAAATAAATGAAATTGACTTCCGGCCTTCTACCTCTGAGGTACAGACATTTCATATTCATGCTTTGGAGATTCCTTTGTACACATATGTGGCCACTCCGCAATATATGTCAATCAACGAAGAGAAATGTTAACATTGCATGAATTTAGATGAAAAGAATCTCGTAAAAGTATGAAACTCGTGAGTAAATCTGTTTTGTTCTGAAAGCGCCGCGAATGGATTTACGACCTCCAGATTCCCCCCGCGGGAGCCTCAGCCTGAGAGTGACGTCACACGTGCTAACGACGCGACACTTTTACATGATATTTCACGCGACGATGTCCTGACGACGCGGCTGTGGTACATTGGGTTTGCGTCAGTCCAGAACTCTCTGTAGATGAGCAAGGGTTGGTTGGTTGGTTGTTAGATGAATGCACTTAGTTGAGAACCTTAGGGCCAGTTTTTCAATACCTTGCTAACTTTTAAAATATCAATTAGTACTAAATTGCCATGGCAACAACCAATGACAATCCTCGAATGACTGCTTAAATCTTAATTACTGGTTTAGCAGACTATTGAAAGACCGGCGCTTAGAGTCAATTTGAACACTTTGTCTGTCCAGACTAAGATGATGCTCTTGTGTAAACTAAAACACTCCATTCACAGAAATCAAATATATATCTCTAATAAAAAACGATGCGCCAAGTATTTTCTGGTTTTGAAAATAAAGTATTGACTAGTTTGGAATATAATTTTTTGATATCACTGCTTTTCATTGCTGAATATTTAGATGTCTTCTCTTTCTTCTTTTAGTTGAAGAGATTTGGCTGATATATTGCACGGGGTGTTTATTTATGGGTAACGTTTTCTATACTTAGTATAAAACTAATCACATGAATCTAAATGCTATCAGGTATTGTCGACAATTATTGTTCTTTGTGTTCCAAAACATTTTGTGCTGTAAATGAGCTGACATTCATCATTATTTTCCAAACCATTGAAAATTGTTGTGTCCATGAGAAAAACTCTCCCGCAGTCATTACGTATTTTGCCTTGGGGTTGCATTAGAAACAACAAACCCGATAACATCGCCAAGTGCATATGCTCGTCATAGACTGTGGAATATTCACTCTGCTCGCATGAAGTTGAGGTTTACGACAGCAGATGACTCAGGAGGCAAACAGATGCACTCGTGACACCGGCAATAGAATACGTGACGTCGTCAGTGCAAACAGAGCTATCATTGGCCCACTTACAATAGTAGGTGGCAGTAAATTAGGCGCCAGATAAGACGCGACAATGTTCACACTTGGACTGTCGTCTGAACATTAATTCACGAAGGACGTCGCTGGCGCGTGGCTCGTCTTAACTTGCAGTTCAACGTCGCATTGTTCTGCAAAGCCATTTGTTGGATTCGAACAAATAAGCGATAATGGAGCCAAATTCTGTCAGGAAACTTTTTAGATGCACTTTTTTATTTTGATGTTCGTGTTTCCATAGGGTAGTGAAAAAGAAGAAACAACTGAAGTTTAAATTTAGTTACAAGTTTACTTTTTCAGCCATAACAAACAACTAAAGCAAATTTAATATAATTTATTTATATAATTTAATATCCCCGTGAAATCCTTCATGTTCCCCCTTATATCTCGTACCAAAGAATCCACCAGAAGTCAGTCGTGTTCCTTATTTTCTCGAGTAATTACATAGTTGTAATACAACTGACATTATGACATCTTTGCTCCGTTCAGTGTGTTTCTATTATTTGATTTAGTTCTACTCTTTTAGTTTGTATATAGTATTGTTATTTTACAGCCTGCAGCTGTCCCACTCCCACTACTTAGCAAAACTCTCTATTATTTTGACGTTTTAAAACAAATACAATTCACAGCAGTACACTATATTGCAGGATAAGCACATAGATAGATTTTAATGTATAACATTAGCAGCAGCGACTTGCTCCTTTTCATATTCCTCCTACTCATAATCATTCACGGACACCATTAGAGCCTCGCCACTAATCGCACGCAAATTACTAAATGCTACTTGAGACATGGGTTTACGACCACTGCCGTCGTGGGGGGGGGGGGGGGGGGGGGCGAAATATTTACGAATGAATACCACATAAATCACTATAATCGATAGGTATTAATGAAGAAAGTAGTAATCTAAAGTTAATTCAGATGATCAAATCGACCAAAATTTGTGTTTAAATGCACTAAATTTAATAAGGAAAAGTATTATCGGGCCTGCGTATTGCTGTGAGGTCCTCCCCCAGACCAAAATCGGATCTGAGGTGATAATATTTTACCTTCTACTACCTATTACCTGTACCTACAAACAATCACAGAACGCAACTGAATTTATAATAATTAAAAAGGGTCAGACAGTAATTAAAAATAAACACAACAGATGCATTTGATGCACTTGATGTATTTTCAAGGTTTTTACGGTACAGGCAATTAAAAAAGTATGGGGCCTAAAAGTCTCCATGGGGGGGGGGGGGGGGGGGGATATCTGAAGTTACGCCACTGTTTATGATCTCGTAATATTCGTAATCTCTCACATCACTCAATTGTTCCACTCCCTCAAGCCATGATTTGCAATGAAGTAAACCCTCGTTGAGTAAAACGGTGTCTTAGTCTTACATATTAGGAAGGATGATAAACAATATTTCTGCTGGTGAAATAAAGTTATTATTATCGAAGAAATTACGTGTAATTAAAAACGTCCTTGACAATAACCATCGATCAAATGTACTTGGAACTTTCAACACCTCGCTGATGAGAACTTCATCAGAATGTGCCATGACGTCACAGATCGGAAATCTATAATTCACAGAACAGGAGCGAAGTGATCAGATTATTGTTTTTGGAACCTCGTTTACCTTTTTCATTGTTTATGTTTTATTTGTGAATATTGAAAACATGATGGATATTGGTATAAAACGTTGAAACAATAAACAATCAAAATGATATCCCGCCATCTGTGTCAAGTTCACATCAAGTTGTATTGATCTAATTTCACTGGACAAAAATAGTCAAAAATCAATATATTTACAGTGCTTGTATTCGCTTTCCTTGTGTAAAACAACAGAGCCCCGAGGCCATCAGTAATCATTGAGTTTGCTGAGTCTGAACCTTGGTCACACGATTATGTTGTTTTGTCTGATGACTCCGCCATCTTCAGGCGACGTCAAGTGATCTTCACGTGAAGATGGCGGACACCTGATGAAACGTTCTTTTGTTTTGTTTACAGCCGTTTATACATTCTGACATTAGCGACTATTAGACAAAATAATGCCACACACTGGAGTACATCACCTCATAGTGTTAAATATATACGGTTATTTGAAAAATATCGTATTTGACTCCTTACAATCGGTCACAATGTACGGTCTAGAAGTCTAGAAAAGTGAGAATGAACCGCCTGACCGATCAAGTTCAAATTTTGCATGGTCATTAGGACAAAAATTTTATCACACGTTACACATGTTTAGCCAAATCGGTAGAGATCGTCAAAAGTGACTAACATTTTAAGCTTATTATGAAACATGTTGTCAAGTTTGTTGTGTCTTAGTAGGAATGAACATCGAATGAAATCTGCAGCTGTTTTCAAGGTTTATAGATCAGCAACTTTCACACATTATAACTATGACTGCAAAGGTCTCGGCAAAGTTTCGCTTTTCATTGCGAGGTCTGGGTAAGCGAACGGGAATCGCACGGTTAGTCAGAGCGTTTTTTGACATTTGTCTTCACTCTAACATTATTTTAAGAAATCAGATAGTAACGACCCATTACAGCCTATAGGACTAAATATTGCCACACAACCTCTGGTACTAAAGTGTTAAATACGATATTTTTAGTAAAATAATCGTATTTAACACTTTGAGGTCGTACCAGAGGTCATAAAGTACTCCAGTTTATGGCAATATTTAGTCTATTAGGCTGATATGGGTCGCTACTATCTCATTTTTTTAAATTATTTAGTGGGAAGACAAAATTTAAAAAACGAAATGTGCGTTTCCCGTTCGCTTACGGCGGGTAGAATATCATGACATATTGCACTGAATGTACCACGAGACCAACATGGCCGCACGATGTGCATTTACTTCGGTGATTTAATGTGGATGTCTCAGTCATTATTAAACGGTGGAGATGAGACGTTATATGCAAATGTGCACCAACAAACCTCGACTTGGCTTCCAAGTTTTTCAATACGTTCAAAATAATTGCTCCATAAATCTCTGCCGCGGAAAATATAACATGTTACACTGCAATTAAAACGCATGCGAAGTTTCATGAAGAACCAGCCTTTGGTCACTAAATTAAATTAGATTTTAATATTATGTCAAAAAAGAAATAAACTAGACGTCGGTCAAAACACCAGGGAAGAATTTTCTATGAGCGCCAAGAAAGTTGTAGTTCGAAAACTTCGTACAACTAACTATACATTATCATATTACTTTCTTGGCAGGTTTATTGCTTTCTTTTCCTGTCAAGAATGTTATTTTGCATCTTCTGTTCGTGCCGAAAGTTACAACAAAGTTACAACACCAAAACCATTCTCATTTAACGAGTGAATTGTTGTGATTTGGAAATAATGTTCTTTTGTTAAAGCCATGAACAATGCTGATGGTCACATCAAATACTTCAGAAGAATTACTCGCAGAATGTGCGATTCGATTGTACAACAATTACCTAAAAATGCATGAAATTGCATTAGCTATGGATTAAAGATGATATTTGTGACATTTAATCGTGTGCTGCATGTTGCATATACCTACTGCTGCGAAGTAAGTTGTTTTAATTCAAATATTGAATTAACTAGAGAGGTGATTTATAACACATATAATTAAACCCCTCGTAATTCCTTATTAAAATAATGAGAATGATTTTTTTTTAATATTACATTATTGTATTGTATTGTTATGATTTACTTTGTTGGTATTGTTTTTGCTAATATTATTATGCCTTTGTTGACTTTTATTTCGCCTGCAGAAAGCTAAATATTCATTTGATGGTGTTGGAAAATTCGTCACGTATATATTTTATAGAATACGAAACAAAAAAACATATTATTACACAACTCATAAGTATCTAAAAACATAAAAACTAAACTAAACCCCTGATTATGAATAACTATGTCATCATTGAGTTATAAAAATGATAGAAGTTCGGCTATTCGATGAGGGTGCAACTTTTCTATGCGGTATTCCAAGCAAGATCGTCATCTAAGCTTATGCTTTGAACATCTTACAGCGATGAAATGTAGTTGATTACAACCGCGGTCCTTGTCAGCCGCGTTTCCACGCACATGCTCGCACTCTTTCGCTCCAACGAAGTTTTCACTTTTACAAGACTTTCCTTCGTTGTTTAATCAAACTTTAGAGCCGCCTATCAAACATTAAAAAAGCAATCAAGAAGTTGAGGAGTTATTACGCGCAAATTGTTTCTCGCTCAACGTCGTGTTGTGTGGTGGACGACGTCGCGGCGGCCCGGGGGCGTCGTGGCGCTCGACGTCGTGTTGACGACGCCGCAGTGTGTGGTGGATGACGTCGCGGCGGCCCGTAGGCGTCGTGGCGCTCGACGTCGTGTTGACGACGCCGCTGTGTGTGGTGGACGACGTCCATAGGCGTCGTGGCGCTTGACGTCGTGTTGACGACGCCACTATGTGTGGTGGACGACGTCGCGGCGGCCCATAGGCGTCATGGCGCTCGACGTCGTGTTGACGTAGCCGCTGTGTGTGGTGGACGACGTCGCGGCGGCCCATAGGCGTCGTGGCGCTCGACGTCGTGTTGACGCGACGCCACTATGTGCGGTGGGACGACGTCGCGGCGGCCCGGAGGCGTCGTGGCGCTCGCACGATCCGGTCATCGGCGTTTGAGGCGTTCGCATGCGGAGAAATAAACCTCCTCGTGCGTTCGAGACGCTCGCATGAGAAATTTCCTCGGATAATTCGAGACAATTTTTTGTATTGTACTGTATTGATGTGAATTACGGGCGAAACTTCTATGTTGTTCGAGTCACGGTGGGGGGGGGGGGGGGGGGGGGCTGAGGGGGCCCGAAAATTTAGATCGTTTGAATACCATGCAAAGCAAAAATATGGATAATTAATAGTAATAAAAATAGTATTAATTTAGAGAATTTGGTTGATCAAATCTTAAAAAAGTGTATTGAAATCGCGTTAAGAGGGCTTGGTAGTGAGCGTGGCCTTGACGAGTTTTTTAATCGATTTTTATCAATATCTTTTTCCAGTGTAATTGTTAACAAAATAGGGCTATGGGCGTGAATTCAGAACAGTTCAATGAAAATAATTTCATAGATTGGAATAAGCTATTAGTTTTATTGTGTCCAACAGGTGTTTGGAACCCGAAAATTACTAAATTTTCGGGTTCTAAACACCTGTAGGACAAAGTATATCTAATCCCAGAAAAAACACTCAGTGTAAAAATACCAGCCAAGTCTCTTTAACTATAAAAAAAATAGAAGAAATCTAAAAATTCAGCACTGAAAAGGAGTGATATCAAAAAAGGAGCCAAGTCAACGAATTTTCAAAATTTTAATCGTACCATTGAAATAAAAATATCAACCCCCGAGAAATACTTAAAAAAAGGACTTGGCGCATCGTTTCTTTAAAGACACTTTTCTATCCTAAAAGTATAGGAAGAACTCTACAAGTATATTTTCCTGAGTATATCACATTCATTATCGACGAATCATACTACGTTTTAATATAACTAGTACTCTTACCTACTGGCAGTTTTGGTATTTTGTCAATATTCAGAGGAAATAAACGGATAAACGAATAACGAATAAACGGAAACGGCCTAGTCTATTCGTTATTGCCACTATTTCTAGGGTCATATTAATAGAAGACTTCTCAATATCGTGACTGAGGGAAATAGCGAAAGCGCTCATTACAAGAAGGCCGTCAATGAGATTTGTATAAGTGATTAGTGCACTGAGCCATATACGTTATGTAATTTATGAATTTTTTTGGTATAAAATGTTAATTAATAGCAATTAATTACACGGCGAGAAGGTTCAAAGTATAATGCTGTAGTAGGTATGTTGATGTACCCACAAAACTATAGGTACCTACCAATCACAAACACAACTGTTCTGTATTTATTGCTTGTAAGACAATGCTATGTTTCTTTGCGTACTTATATTTAAATTTAAAATATTTTACAGAATGTTCAATATTTAATTTGAAAGTTTTGTCCCAATTTTTCTAGGCATTTCTGAACTACGTAGTATGTGAGTGGCATAAGCTTAAGAATAGAAAAATGTCTTTAAAAAAACGATGCGCCAAGTCCTTTTTTTAAGTATTTCTCGGGGGTTGATATTTTTATTTCAATGGTACGATTAAAATTTGGAAAATTCGTTGACTTGGCTCCTTTTTTGATATCACTCCTTTTCAGTGCTGAATTTTTAGATTTCTTCTATTTTTTTAAAGTTAAAGAGACTTGGCTGGTATTTTTACACGGAGTGTTTTTTCTGGGATATCACTTCTTTTGTTAGTTTATTCATACAGCTTGTAGCACATGTCCGAGCAGGGACTAATTTCTTTAAAAAAATACGCCTCAACCGATTTGGTTACTATGAAAAGTTGCGTTTGGTATAAGATGAAAATGATTATCCAAGAAGAATAGCTTAAGTTTCGTTATAATCGATCCAGCCGTTTTCGATACATGACGTCACTTCCGGTTTTGAAATAGCGGCCGAATTCCGGTATAGGTAATAATAAAACAATCTAGTTTTATCTAGTTGATACCTTCATGAACGACCATCTGAATTCCTAATCCCTATATTTCCGTAAAATCGGTCATGCCGTTTGTAATATATGACGTCACTTCCGGTTTCATTTAGTGGTTCCTGCCGCCATTTCCGGTACCATTAATTTATTTATTCATTTTTCACAATTGATTTTTCAAATAAATAGCAGAATGAATACGCAGGAGCTAGTTCAGTTGCAATCGGTACAGGCGTTTTAGATATATGACGTCACTTCCGGTTTCAGGAATGGCGGCCGAGAACACTGCTACCTTGAATATATAAATTGTATTGTCTATGTTACAATGTAAGTTAATTATGTATGTATTTTAAGTATAATTTGTTGAAATAAGTTAAATATTGCGTATTTATGACGTCACTTCCGGTTTAGAAAATAAGAAAATGATATTTTTTTTATTGATACTTCATAAAGATGACCATCTAAATCGAATGGCGCTAATTTCGTTCTAATCGGTCCAGACGTTTTTGAGTTATGACGTCACTTCCGGTTTAAAAATGGCGGCACAAAAAATCACAAGGGGCAAGGTATCATCAGACGCCAAAAGTGCATATGTGGTAAAAGTTTCAGGTCGATCGGTTAAGCCGTTTAGGCTGTGGCCCTGTCAACAATGTTTCCTGATATCTGAATCATCATCAGATAGCTTTAAGAAGGGGTATAATTTCACTGTTTTCATGGCCCTCTAGCTCGCAAATGGCAAAACCTGTTGTTCCCAAATTTGGTATATAGGGTGGGGTGGGCCATAGCTCGAAATTAAGACATTTCACAACAATGTGAGATTTTCCAATTTTAAGATCCAGTAGGCCGAAAATGCCATGTTGTTGCTTACAGTAAAAGTGTTTGGTCTGCTCCTAAGTTTATTAGGCATTTACGGTATGTTGAGTGACTGTGAGTGTATAGTACGACTTGGCTGGCTGGAGCGACCGCTCCACTAGATAAACAATTACAAGCTATGGAATTATTTTCATTGAACTGTTCTGAATTCACGTCCATAGCCCTATTTTGTTAACAATTACACTGGAAAAAGATATTGATAAAAATCGATTAAAAAACTCTTCAAGCTCAAACTCACTACTAAGCCCTCTTAAAATGCCTTCAAGAGAGTTTTAAAACGATTCAACGAATAGCCTGTAACGTATAAGCCTGTGATAATCCGTTATAATCCATTGAATGCATTACGTTATAACCGGTTCTATGCAATGTATAATTGAAGTCAACAATAAACGCAATAGCGATTTTGCTTCAATTTCGCGTCTACACGGTTATACGATAATTGAACAACAAGGTTTAGCTCAATGAAATGAATTAACAGAATGACACATTGAACCGTGTCAACTATGGCTATGAAACCTCAACAAGAGGAAGGGATGCTGGGCTCTTCTCGAGGGTTTCATTGTTGTCTTTGCCCGCCACCACGGCCTCCCTGATGCCCCCATGAGTGAAACGAGCACGCAAAGGAGGCCGTGTGATGTCACTTCACTGTCGCTTGTCAAACACACTCTGTCTAAATAGTATGAATGCTCTTGATTCTGTCAAGAGTTTCTCTCGCTTGACAGAATGTGTACGGACCGATTTACACGGGCTAGTTTTTACCTTTAACTCGGAAAGAGAACATGTACGTTTTAGCCGAAACTCTTCGGGTATTATGTTGATTTTAGGGCAGGGGTCGGCAACCTTTTGGGGTGAAGGAGCCAATTTCCCAAAAATTAATAAATTAGAAAATAATGGGAGCCGCAGTAGAGGCAATCAAATATAATGGGGCGTTTTTAAGAATATCATTAATTTATGAGTGATTCTGGGACTCTAATGAACAAACTGAATCAAATAACATTCCAATTGTTGCCCCGCAGGAGTTTTTTTTTAGAATTTTCAAACGTTTCGTTTCTAGATCTTTATTTAAATTATAAAACACCAATCAAGAAGCACCGAAGAGCCGCATGCGGCTCCGGAGCCGCAGGTTGCCGACCCCTGTTTTAGGGCCTTAAATGTTAATATGCCTTTCAGCTGTGTATAGTTTCATAATTTGTGTATCATTCTACGATATTTATTTTATGTACAATATCATGATGCAACAATTTAAATACATAATTTGTGTTTTCTAACCATTATTGTGAACTCGATTGCTTGTTGTCATTGTTGTAATTTGGATGCGCATATTATGTACTATTTATTTTGTGAAAACAAACAAACTTATATTATTTAATTGATTTGTACCTCAAACGTAGAAGGGCCGATGTCAATTTCAATTATTATTGAGGTGAACTATGATTCACCTCAAATATGATGGTGACATGAGTCATAAAGTAAGAGAATACTTCAATATACCTGTACTTGTGGACTTCCGTCAAATTGCAATTGATAGAGCTTGATTACGTCATTCCCAAAGTGTGCATCTTGTAGAATGTTTAGATCTGCTCCGTGTAAGAAGCTGCCAGACACGAGCAATAACCTCACTGTCAAGTACTTGAGAGTGCAAGGTGGTCTTCTGCAGACAGGAAGTTGTACAAGAGACTGATTAACCCTTCCTTGATGCCAGCGCAACAGCCGCGTCGCTTCGGATTTACATCACCCCGACATTGCGTTTGCCATTTGACTAATGTCAACAAATACAGTTATATTGACGTATTCTCTTCCACAATGACTCATGTCACCATTACAAATACGATCGGATGGCTTATGAGCCCACCTCAAGTATCTTTGAAATGGACTTCCGGTCTTCTACCACTGATGTACAGATCACATGACCTGGGTTGTTGAAGTGAGGTGGTCGAGAATATGAATAGTAATGAAGTTCTTATGATCAAGATGAAGAACAGTGGCATCGTTACAATTTGCCCTCGTCGTCAACCTGATGAATTACATGAACCAACAAATATGATAGTGAGTTTGTACGAAGGACCACAATTTTAATTTAAAATGTGTCTTCCTTCGCTAAAATTCACTGAATGTAACACATTTTTTCCGACAATTGGTACAGTTGGTCAGTAATACTGCAAGATTAGTTACCTACTTAAAATATTTCCACACAATTTTGAATCTTTCCATCAGTCAAGATTGACATATCAACCCACACATTTATCAAATATTTCATCGTCGAAATAAAATATAAAATTTAATTTGACTCTCTTCATCACCAGATATCCGTGGCCCTCATTGGTTGAATATAAAACAATCGTACGAGTAATTAATATCCTAACACTAAGACGAAGAAAACGCCGATGGTTATGCAACCAGCCCTGCAGGGATGGACCGCGGGTTGCGAAACCACGGTGTGTCATGAATGACAATATCACCAGCTCCTCACACTTGTCAAAGTTCTGCTACACTTCCACTCCATCGCGCTGCTTTTAACTTGTTCCTAATTGCCTTGCATCGCGCTTGTGATGCAACTTGTCCAGACGCCGGGGTATTTCTATGCAACTCAACACCGTCTTGCTTGGCCACGGCCTCTAGGAAGCACCACTTGACCCTTGCAACTCTGTCTGCTCATTTATATACTCCGCTTGACCATCTTGAATCTAGAGTGTGTGTTAAGGAGGGACCATCATTTCCCCTTCCCTAAGATATCGTTCACATTCTACATATAGAAAATGTCATTCTGCACCATAATATGCCAATAAAATTAGGCAAGCTGAACTAATTCTCGAGAGATCACTTTAAAGTTATAGTTTTTATGCAATTTAACATTGCGGCCATACAGAAAAAGACATGCCGACATTTTCAAAAGTGTATTCAGATGCTTTCCCACTTTTAGATTTCTTTGAAAAACTATATCGTGTATCAGGTACAATATTTTATTCTAACAGTTTCAGGGGCGGCTATTACAGTGTGCAAGGTGTGACAATTGCACACCTGATCATCCAAGAAAATTATTTAAAAGTGCTCCCTAATCCAGGAAGTAGGAAGTTAAATATTTTGTCTAATCATTTTGCTCTCCAAAAGACGTAAAAATGCATCAATTTCAAACTAAAGATACAAAAATATCCGGGGTTATGCGCCCCGGCCCCGCATCTGCTGGGGGCTCTCCTCTTAGAGTACTTTCTTCTACGTCCTTCTATGTAATTGAACACCTGTTGTAAAGCCAAATAGCCGCCACTGAACAGTTTTAAATGTTCTCGTTCCTGGATGACTACTGAGCTATGAGGGTTTTACCGCTATATTTTGACTTTTATCATATAATATAGTCGTCTTAGAAGATAACAAAGATAATATTTAGACGAATGTGACGTATTTTACAACTATTAACAGACATCAATGCACATACTCTGTTAATTTCTCAAGCAATCAGAATTTTGCAAAACATTTTCTGATCTTTGATATGTTGTTAATATCTGAACCTCATAGGTAGAAGGGCGGAAGTCCATTTCAATGATTTTTGAGGTTAGCTCATAAACCAGTAATTCTGTCTTCATCTAATCATATTTAATGATGACATGAGTCATTGTGTAAGAGAATACTTCATAACTGTATTTGTTGGCATGAGTCAAATACCAAGTGATAGAGCTTGATTACTTCATTCCAAAAGTGTGCAACGCAAAATCGAGACAAAGGACTTCCGGCCTTCTACCTCTAATTGGTACAGATGTACGCAAAATGTCAGCTCGATCAGATGTTTTGCGGAATCTCGTACACTTTGTGTTCTTGCTAATTGTGTATGATAAATGTAGATAATTTTAAAATTGATTGAGTAATTGAATGCATTAGTCATGATTGTTAGGGCTAGGATGTTTAGGACATATTCTTTTTTAGTTTTTGTTCAGACACATTTAAAAATGATATATGTGTCCTTTTTTAAATTATTGGGGAAAATAATATCAAATATTTGTTTCAAGTTACAACAATTGTTGTCTTGACAAAATGTCCATCCTCCACTTGGATGACCAACAACGATACTTGACACATTGATACATTCATACAAAGTTCATTTTAACATCTTGCTCCAAGTTCAACTCCTTAACCAATAAATCGAATAATATGTTGAAGAATATGACAAAGCATAACATTTCATTGGTCCTTTTTCGGGATTTTATGGTCATTTTTAAATAGTTTTTAAGGTACTATTTGCCTGCCATTTGGAACGTTCCATAGGTCCTAAACATCCTAGCCCCTGTAGTCGGTATTGTAATGAACTCGTGCTCGATAAGAGAGTTTCGAATGAGTCAACGCTCTTGTCAAGCTGCCACAGCGATGACATTGACACTGAAATGGCTCACACAACCGCGATCAAAGCATGTCAAGTGGCTTAACACCAAGTTGTGGCTCATTTAAAACCTATGCGCAATGCATGAGTCGAGTACACTAAGTACATGCATCAATTACACACCCCCTTAGTTCAATTGCGCGGATAAAATTTCAGCAGAGGAACAAGCTCAAGCGACGAACAGTAATTGCTGGAATTCCAACCATGTTATTTCGACGGAAACATTTTAAATATCTAAAACATTAATGTACCTATCTAAATACAAAACAATGGACATATTCCAATGCCATACCATTTAGCACAGATGGTTCTCAACTGGTGGAATTCCGCAGGGCAGGGTGGGAGGGGAGGAGGGGGGGGGGGGTAAGGTTCCAGGGGGATTTGCTGCCATAAAAAAATACAAGCACGTTTTTTTTTTAAATAAAAATCACAAATTGTGAAGAAATACTCTGACCAATATCAAATTGACGAAAATGTTATTCACAACGCATTGAAATGATCTACATTCACTTTTAAATTTCAAGAGAATTGTGCTGCGTGTGCAAAAGCGTTTTCCGCAAAATTCCATCCAGAGAATGAAATAATTATCAATATGTATGTATTATTTGGAATGCACATTTTGGAAAGAGGGAATTATATTCTGACTATTGGCGAAATGTGGAATGGAACAAAAACAGCTGAGAACCACTGATATAGCAATGTTAATTTGCATCTAAAACGGATATCACATTGTAAACTATGTAACCGGTGTAAAGGTGTAACGGATCCAAGAATATATCGGAAACAAATGTACTTCGATGCAGACGATCGTTCGTCCCAAAGCCGGTCGCGAATTTACAAGAATATAATCAAATTTACGAGCACACTTTTAAAAATATTGTTTCGCAATTCGAACCGCGTTCTCGCTCAAACCAATGAAAATTAGCACAGGAATTGATTCCGCTGATTTTCCAGCTGCAATGAAGCGAGTAGAACTGCGCACTCATCTTTTTCTCTTCATTAAAACAGCGTTAAAAAAACCTCCACGCTGAAAATTCTCTGACCAATAAATTACTCCTCTCATATACTGGGTATCGGAGCTGCACTGCGGGCGGTCTATGGCTCGGGGGCAGGACCAGGGCTAAGAGCGACAAACTACAACCCCTGTAAAAACCCCGGCCAGGATAATCAGAGCATCCCCCACCCCCCTGGAGGAAGATGCGGTCCAGGGGGGGTCCAGGGGGTCCAGGGGCGGAGATGAAACCGCCAAGACAAAAACCAGACAGAAGTTGATATTCAACAGAAACATGGAATAATAAAACAACTATGTGAAGGCGAGGTATGAGATCAAAAATCTTCATTTTCACCTGATAAAGGGGAGGGTGACATTGCAAAGGAAGAAGAGGAGGTGTTTTAGTGATTTTGCTCACAACTCAGTTTCTGACGCCAGTTGGACTTGAGGATGATTAGGAGATGAATGACGTGTTCTTGAGAAGGGGTGGGGGGGGGGCATATCATTAGAAAATATACCTGTAACTTTAAAATATCGAAATAGTGAAGAGAAAATACTAGAAAACAAAAATAACAGTCTTTACTAGGAAACCCAAATCTCAAATCTATTTTCTTAATAAACGTGAAGGTTCAGCCCCCCCCCCCCCCCCCCCCCCCCCGCCCGACAGTCGTGGCTGCGTGGATAAGGCACTGAGAAAGACGGCGTGAAAGGTCGTGGTACATTTGGAACTATCCCAACAAGTCAGCATACCTTTGCCTCCACAAGGGAGTCAAGTAAGCAACATTTAAATCTCTCGCTCGTCTTGTATGAAACAAATTATGCAATCTAAAAAAACTGTATATATGTAAAGTTCTCGATTTAAAACGTCTAACCATTATTCTTTTGCAATGCGAAAGAAACTCCATTTGGCTGAATCTCTTTGGCTTGGTAAATGTTGCGCTGAGCAATACATCTCGGTATGGATAAAACGCAGCTTAGCTTCATGTTGATGAGAAGAGAACTTCAAAGAAGAGATCGGATCGATGTGCTCGGCTTGCAGGACTCAGAAGGTGAAAACTGCAAAGGAACTGATGAATATTCCGCTGTGATTTGCATGGCTATACGAAGATGAATGAAACCAGAACATATCCTATTCTTTAAGACGCAGACGACAAGACACAAGTTAGTTAACTTGTTTGTGGAGTTCGAACCTCGACGTGGTCTCGTCTTCTATTGTCAAGAAAACAATTCAGACTAGCTATATCAATAGCCTATGCTATAATTTACATACTTGGGTCATATAATTAATTAAACATAGGGAAATCAGTTAAGAACTAGGGCTGAATTTACAAAAAAAATATTATCCTAATTATATATTTTGTATTATCTTTGATTTAGCACTGTGCTTTTTGTATTCAATCGAAAGACACGTACCTCTACTTATTAAAAAAAAATACCTTTTCGAGCATCCAGCCAACAGTCTCCCAAAGTTAATAATTATCCAAACTATGAATTTATTTAACTGAAATAAGGATAACATTGCAATCAAAAGTAGTTTTAGAATAAGAAGTTCTTAATAACTTTTAAAAGCAGAATGGATTTTCAAGAACATAAATACGAGATGAATTAGGATCTTTATTTAAACTTGTCGACTGCATCCAAGTAAAATGTTCATAAGGATGTTTTTGTATCTCAGAGAGTTTGCTTCATTCGGTTTCAACGACGCGTCGAGTTGGTTTGGACTGCTCGCTTGTGTGAGGATGTCTCCGAGATAATTACTGCGAGATGTTATTGAAATGTCCGCGCACAAAGACATTCCTGCGCGCCTGATTGCTGGATGCAAGCGACGGGGCTCGAACACGGGACAAGATCGTAAATCCAGACGTGTCTCCGAGAGAGTTATGCCGACGACTTGCTTCATGAAGGAGTTCAGGACATAAATATTATCAAGAGCGGTATTATCAGTTTTTTAATAAAGCCGCGATTGAATATTTATAAATGGCACAAGACTCATTTACTACAACCTGATTCTATCGGAAAAGATTCCTAGTTAATGAACGTGTTTGTAACAAATGTGCAGGTGTTCGTTCATTGAACAACATCGTGACGGGAAAATTACTACAGTTATTTGCAGCGATTTACTGCAATTCGCAATGAAAATTATTTTGTGTCAAGATAATCTAAACGGTTCTATTTGAGTTCATTCGTTCTGCATTATGAAGTGTACAAGGTCAAAGGTAAAAGGGAATTAGAGGGAGAAGGGCGGATGTCCATTTTCTCGGTTTTGCGTTGCACACTTTGTAATGATGTAATCACGCTCTATAGAGATTGCCATTTGACTGATGTCAACAAATACATTTATATTGAAGTATTCTGTTACACAATGACTCATGTCACTATTATAATTGGATGAAGACAGGATTAATGGTTCATGCTCATCTCAAGAATCATTGAAATGGACTTACATTCTACCTCTGAGGTAATTAGATTTATAAAAAAAATCGAATACAATCGCGTATGTACAAAAAAAGTCAAAAGTCAACAGGAAAAGTCCTATGCTTTGTCAGCCCGTGTTCTTTTATCAATATTTTCTACAAACCGAAAGCACAAAGCTCATAAAACCACCACCAGAACGCCTCTCATTTTCTCTCAACATTTACTTGTATCGATGTTCCCTGGAGCTTAGCGCAGAGAAAAATCAAGAGCACGTTCATGTGTCTTAGTCAAGTACAAAGATTGGATAATTGCAACAGATTCCTGCCGCAGGGCGAAGTACCGGAGCACGACAAATTAAACAATTACTTAAACGTGCGATGCGCTCACCTCATCATCATCGCCGATTACACCTCATCATTATCATCGCCGATTACACCTCATCATCATCATCGCCGATTACACCTCATCATCATCATCGCCGATTACACCTCATCATCATCATCGCCGATTACACCTCATCATCATCATCATCGCCGATTACACCTCATCATCATCATCGCCGATTACACCGGCCGCTTCGGGTCTCGACGTGCGCCTCATTACTCAGCGTCAATGTGTTACTCAAATCACGATGCAGTTCTGTGTTTGTGAGCTCACATCATCGCCGATTACACCTCATCATCATCATCGCCGATTACACCTCATCATCATCATCGCCGATTACACCTCATCATCATCATCGCCGATTACACCTCATCATCATCATCGCCGATTACACCTCATCATCATCATCGCCGATTACACCTCATCATCATCATCATCGCCGATTACACCTCATCATCATCATCGCCGATTACACCGATTACACCGGCCGCTTCGGGTCACGACGTGCGCCTCATTACTCAGCGTCAATGTGTCGATCAATCACGATGCAGTTCTGTGTTTGTGAGCTCACATCATCGCCGATTACACCGATTACACCGGCCGCTTCGGGTCTCGACGTGCGCCTCATTACTCAGCGTCAATGTGTCACTCAAATCACGATGCAGATCTATGTTTGTGAGCTCACGCGATGGTTCAAACACTTTTACATTCACGTTGAGTCGAACTGTTGCTGAAGTGAGCGCGGATGTTACCTAAAGAATTTCTCAGCGCTAAAAAGCAGAGCTTTCAGTAAATACGTTGGCACATGAAGGTTTACTCATGTGGTATTCTGGAACATTTACATCCAGTTCCATAAACTTCTGTGGTGGACCTTTATGCCTTTTAGACGTTTCAGATCGACCATCAATAACTATTCCTCTTGGTCGACTTTTGTACGAAAATGAGGATTATATCTATTCTTGTTTTATAGTGTGCAGTTTCATCACAGCTAGAACGTTATCTAAATGATCTCAGAACTGCAAAATGTGAGTTCGTGGCTTTTCTTTCTTTGTTTTAGCTATTTCTAAGGTAGTTAAATTCTTAATAGATAGGTTGATAATAATTGTTCGGCTACATAACATTCTTCTCTGTACAGCAAGTCCATTGACGTGAAGAACCATACATTGTATTGGTTGGCGTGCACATTTCATAGGAAGCTGTAAATGATTTGATCCTCTCTTCCCGAAATATCCACCTTTGATCAAAGTGCAAACCCACACAACACATCATAACAAACATAACATAACAGGAGAGGCTCAAGGCAAAATGTAGGTCTAAAAATAATTTTAATTACAATATTCTCGGATCGTGATGTGTTTCTGAACAATAATCCTGTGCTCATTAAAAGCCGGGATTGTTGTGTAAATCAGCTATGAAGACGGAGAAGACAGGAAACACACCGTCAATGCGGACAGGTTATGTTAATGTGTGATGTCATTCATTCAGACATGCGCTGGATTTAGATGATTACGCGATGATCATCATCGTCATTGTGTGGGCGTTAGCTCACTCGCAGAGTGCACACGTTTCGGCAACCCTCCCAGGGGGTCCCGGCTTGTTGCCGAGGGTAAAGTGCGATTTAAATTACATTTTTCACGAGTGATTTATAGTATTGAATTAAAATTCTGTCAACTCCGAAAAATACTATTAAATAATTTTGTGAGTATAGTTTCTTTTATCCATATATAAATTGCATATTCTTAAAGCGGCAGAAACTTGAACAATCTTGATTGTGAACAACCTATTCATATCTTATCTTGTTTTACATTACTGTGATTAACCATAAAAGAATATCAAATATTGCCCAAAAACACGAATCACACCTATTCCAAATGATGTCAATACTGAGGGAAGTCTTGGAAAATGTATGTAGGTATATGCTAAGTAGTAATGTGATTTCAAGATTCCCCTTATTCTGAAATTATTTTGTTTTCGTTACAGTACACGAGGTCAGCCGAACCCAGTTGGTACCAAACCCAACAGAGAAACAGATTCAGAAGTCTAAAAGAAGTCCACCTAACACTTCACACAGATTGCAGCATAATATTCCAAGGTCATCACCCAGAGCACATAGAATGCGGTGAAACTAAACGTTCTCGATGCTTGTAATTATACCGAATAGGGCATTAGGGTGACTCGACATTGCGCAGCGTGTGGCCAAGAAGGTAACACGATCCATCCGTCAAGTTCGCCTGACAGACTGGTGTCAGACGCAACGCCCTCTAGTTGCACTCGCGCGAACCCGCGGCCCGACCACGCGGGCTCGGTCGGTCAATCACCGAGATGATTTATTCAGGAACATGTTATTATGATAATTAATGAGATCTTGTTTTCGGACCGCGACGTGGAATTAGAATGACAGATCGATGACAGTTCCCGAAGAGAGATTAGTTTTGATGTTATCTCGTGGCTGTGTTCCGGAAAGTGACGTATTAAGTGGACAGGTATAATGGAGTGCGTGGGGGATGAATGTGGAGCCAGCAGGTGGCTGATGAAGTGGACTTGAGAGTTGAGGATCGTGAGATGGTCCTGCCGGCTTCTGGGCGACGGAGGAAGCTGCGGCGTCGGTGTCACTCTCTACCGTCGACACCAGACACTTTCAACACGATTTTAAAATGAAATTGGCGCGTTTCACGATCTTCACACGTGCGAAATAAATTGGATTTAAAAAAAAATTGTTTTAGTTCATAGGAAGAACGAAAAGAATTATTTTTAAATTATGGAAATGACTTTGAATATACGAATGTTTTGGAATGCCCGAACATATTTTTCACACATGAACACAAATCTTCGCGAATTCGCGACACAAAACTATAATCCCCTAGCGTCAGTAGTGAAAGAAATCGGAAAAGCTAGCATAAGAGGTCGTCAATTGTTTTATCTCTCATTAGTCATTGGCCGTGACCTAGCAACCGGTCAAATGTCATCAAATTACTCAAAATAGCTCGGAATGAATGAAGGGAGACAATTCATAATCTTATCAGACTTAGTGACATTTTGTGCACTTCATGTAATGGCAACCAGAAAAAAACACTCCGTGTAAAAAAGGCAGCCAAGTCTCTTTACTTTAAAAAAATTCAACACCGAAAAGGAGTGATATCAAAAAAGGAGCCAAGTCAATGACATTTCCAAATATTTAATCGTATCTTTGAAATAAAAGTATAAACACCGAGAAATACTTTACAAAAGGACTTGGCGCATCGTTTTTTTAAAGACATCATTTTATCCTAAAAGTGGAAAGAAATTTACAAGTAGGTACATTTTCCTCTTTCTATTAGAGCCAGAATCTATGAATCAAGCTACTTTTAGTAATGACTATTTTATAGTTTTGTCAATGGCGATAGAAGCATGATTTTATGCTGTAATATATAAGTAATATAAGGGTGAAAGAATTACATAACAATTGGAAGTGGTGAGAATGTAGGTTTCTTTGGAAAACTTCCATGGAGTCAGGAGTCAGGATCCTCATCAGTGTGTTGTGTCTAATGTCCGCCCGTCCGATCGGGTAGCTCAGTTGGTAGAGCTCTCGCCCGGCAAGTGAGAGGTCCCAAGTTCGTGCCCCGGTTCGGTCGGATATTTTTCACAACACACATCCCTTCATATCAATTGGAAGTGGGCTCATACATATTCTTGCAGTACTGTTAATATGGCGATATTAGACTGGTATCTTTTCATAATTTGATCTTGACTGAAGGAAATCATGAAACGTTGTCAAATAATTACTAACTAATGGAACACAATTATATATTTTTGAAGTGTCAAGTGTATAAAGTTAAATTTTTTAATAGAAATTCAATATGACTGTCTTCTTTGTGAAATGTATTTTTATAAAATGTGTATTAATAGAAATTGTTACATGATGAGAAGGTATAACGCATGATGAGACTTAATTATATTCACCACGAAACAATATTACGAAGATAACTATTGTGTATATTTATAGAAAGCATAGACAACAAGTTTCATAGCGTATATATTCATATAGAAAATATTTTACAGAAGGTATGTATAATATGTACCTAATTGAAAGATGTTTCCCTATTATTCTAAACATTCAAAATGACGGTTGTATATAAATGGCACATGCTTATGAATAGAAAAATGTCTTTAAAAAAACGATGCGCCAAGTCCTTTTGTAAAGTATTTCTCGGTGTTTATACTTTTATTTCAAAGATACGATTAAATATTTGGAAATGTCATTGACTTGGCTCCTTTTTTGATATCACTCCTTTTCGGTGTTGAATTTTTTTAAAGAAAAGAGACTTGGCTGCCTTTTTTACACGGAGTGTTTTTTTCTGGGATATCACTTCTTTTGTTAGTTTATTCATACAGCTTGTAGCACAGCTTGTGTCCGTGCAAGAACTTATTTCTTTAAAAAAATACGCCTATGCCGATTTGGATACTTAGAAAAGTTGCGTTTGGTATATAAGATTAAAATAATTATCCAAGAAGAATAGCTTTAAGTTTCGTTACAATCGGTCCAGCCGTTTTCGATATATGACGTCACTTCCGGTTTTAGCAATGGCGGCCGAAAATAATGTCGCCTTGAATTCATAATTATTACTCCTACACATTTCCAAAATTTGGTTGCAATCGGTACAGCCGTTTTTGATATATGACGTCACTTCCGGTTTTAACAATGGCGGCCGAAAATAATGTCGTCTTGAATTCATAATTATTAGTACAACACATTTCCAAAATTTGGTTGCAATCGGTACAGCCATTTTCGATATATGACGTCACTTCCGGTTTTAACAATGGCGGCCGAAAATAATGTCGTCTTGAATTCATAATTATTAGTACAACACATTTCCAAAATTTGATTGCAATCGGTACAGCCATTTTCGATATTTGACGTCACTTCCGGTTTTAACAATGGCGGCCGAAAATAATGTCGTCTTGAATTCATAATTATTAGTCCAACACATTTCCAAACTTAGGTTGCAATCGGTACAACCGTTTACGATATATGACGTCACTTCCGGTTTTAAAAATGGCCGCCGAGAACACTGCAACCTTGAATTTATAATTATTTACAAAGTACGTTTACTTATATCTTTTTTAAAGTATAAAGTAGTGAATTTAGCGTCATTTAGCATATTTATGACGTCATTTCCGGTATAGGTCATAAAATGTGTGACGTCATTTCCGGTTTCGATATTTGAATCATCAAATATTACTGATTACATAAAGTTGACCGTCTAAATCGTTTAGCGCTGGTTTTGTTCTTATCTGTTTAGCCGTTTTTGAGACATGATGTCACTTCCGGTTTCAAAATGGCGGCTTCCGGTTGGTTTTATAACAAGTCAAATAAAATATCAAAAGTACAAACGTTACATAAATATCAAGACAATCGGATCAACAGTTGTTGCTGAAATGCAAATCGATGTATATTAAATTTCATGACGTCATTTCCGGTTTATTTAAAATAATGTTCAGTCTTTTGATATTGATAATCCATATAGATGACCGTCTGAAACGATTGGCGCAAATTTCGTTCCGATCGGTCCAACCGTTGACGAGATATGACGTCACTTCCGGTTTCAAAATGGCGGCACAAAAAATTCATGGGGACAAGGTTAAATCAGACGCCAAAAGTGCACACGTGGTAAAAATGTGAGATCAATCGGTTCAGCCGTTTAGGCTGTGGCCTGTTTACCGGATTTTATCTCCAGCCTACTACTATGATTACTGATTATGAAAACCGCCCTAAAACACTGTTTTCACGGCCCTCTAGCGCGCAAAGGGCGTAACCTATTGTTCCCGAATTTGGTATATGTTGTAGGGTGGGCCATAGCTCGAAATTAAGATATTTCGCAACAATGTGAGATTTCTCAATTTTAAGATCCAGTAGGCCGAAAATGCCACTTTGATGCTTACAGTAAAAGTGGGTTTGCTCCAGCCTTTATATGAGAGTGTGCGCGCGCCGTACGACTTGGCTGGCGTGGAGCGACCGCTCCACTAGATTTCAATAGTAAGAATATTGAAGAAGATTTGGAAATTTCAATATAACGTAACTGCAGCACCTTCGAAGTCCTGCCAACGTTGCAGATTTCTGCCACCCGCCGCGCTTTCTGTAATGTCACAGAATACCTCAATGACCCAACGCAAATACCAACTTTACTCTTTTCAACAATTCATGAATATTTCGTCTCGTCTCAGCGATCAAACATGAAAATATTTAACAAAAACATTCTCAATAAAATCAAGTATCGTACTAGAATTCTTGATCGTAATATCAACCCTAAATAGGTCAATACAATTCACAACCATTAAGAAAATTAATCATAAAGATGTATAAGTAGAAACCCAGTCTGGAGTAGAGAAATCAACTTTTTGCTTCATCAAAATTTAAAATTTCAGCCTCAATAATTACGTCTAGTTTCCTATCGACTATTTTTACATGATCGATCATAAACCGAACGCGAAACCAAATTCTAATTAATTCTTCGGCGGCGATTAAAAGTAATGTTCAGCAACCACGTGACAGTCGGCGGGTGGTCCTGTCATGGCCGCCAAGTGGCCACCCAGCTCGTACTTACAACACACATCACAAGCATTACGTCACGCGGCGACAAATTGCAGCGGACAGTCCACGAAATTTTAAATTTATCGCCAGTAAATTTGCCTGTAAATTCCTGTGTGTTTTTCAAGGAATTGTTTGAATAATGTTAAGTGGCCAACTGCTGGGCGAGTAATTCAATTGACGGGAATTGTTCTCAAGGACGTCGATTACTCGAGTCCCAAATCAAACGATTAACTTCGATTAAAGATCGCTTCAACATCGATGTCCAGCATAATGAGTCTGGAGCCGCTGCAAGCGATGTTCAAGAGAAGTGCCGGCCTAACCATATTTCAAACTATCAAATTAATTCAGGTCAGTTATTGATTGATGCACAAAATAACGAAATTAGTTGAATATTAAACAGTTGGTTCGAGGCGACGCCGGAGATTGCTGTAAATATTTGTGGTTGCTACTCGTCTTACTGAAATCTCTACTGGTCTTTTCACAGTCATTGAATCGGACTTTGCACTGTCTATATCCTTACCTTATACAAATTAGTGTGGCCAGTACTTCCCTACATAATCTAATGGCACAGGGATTACAAATAGACAAGTAATGCCTTGGAAATAATTGAGTTAAATATTACGGTCCTAACAACATGCGTTTTACGCGTATTGCGTATAAAAGAGATCGCTGTTGAGTTTAAGGTAAAATAAAATCCTAATAAACCCCATATTTATAATGAATTGAAAGCTGATCTGATTTCAATATTCTTATAGATGTATTATTGTCAGCGTCAAAAGATCCAGCCAAATCTCCAAGTTGGTATATGGGAAACCGGAATAGGAACTACTGAACGTCGCTGAACGTACACATGCCGAAAGTAAAAACGACATTCGACAGAATTGATTGTATGATAGAGATTTTATGACATCATCAGCTGAAATCTATGCTAACGCGTTAAGGTGCTGCAAGCGCGAGCGATTTTGCTGCTTTTTGTAGACAATTTTTGCGATACGATTGGAGACAAAATGGGTAGACCAAATTATTTGAAATTTTAATCGTGATTACATAAAAGAAAAACTTAGGGTTATCCCTTGGTACATTTTTAATTTTTTTTTTCGTTAATTAGTAATAATTAGTGTATTTTTGGTGAAAAATTAGCTATTTTCTCGTCTCCCTGGGCGCCGTATAAAACAAAATTTCAAAAATGTGCCAAGGGATAACCCTAAGTTTGTCTTTCATCTAATCATGATTAAAATTTGAGATCAATTGGTTTACGGGTTTGGTCTCCAATCGTATCGCAAATTTCATCGTTTTACGCGGTTTTGTTGAATAACCGGCGCCTAATTAACGATGCAATAAGCAAAAATTAAAAAGGGCTACTAATATACAATCAGACTGATCATGTGAACATACTGTAAAAGTTACACTCACTTATGAAACAATTTTTCTCTCTCAATTTTCTAAAACGGCCGAGCGCTAGTATCACCTTAACTAACTCTAATAGGCTAATAGGTGATATCTGTCTTCATTCATTGACAACGAACCTGACCATCAGCTAAACCGTTTCGTTCAAAACCGTTATCAAAGATCTTTGCCGTTATCCTTTTGGCCAAGTGTACAATGGACGTGTAAAATTACAAAATGAAAATGGGGGGGGGGGGGGGGGGGGGGTCATAGAAACTGTAGTGGTAGGAAATGGGGTTGTTCACGCAAAACTATTGTAGATGGCGCTGCTGTTCTAATCGTCCGGGAGAGAGCCAATCAAAATGCATCTAGCGGAATGGAAGGTTTTTAAACTTTGGCGGAAGTTTGATTCATAGATCTTGGATTTAGAGACCAACCAATCAGAGAGAGATACCTCCATTGCCGCTAGCGCTGCGAGTGAGAGCAACTGGCAGTGAACAAACCCATTGCAGTAAAAAGTTAACAAAATGCTTGAGTCGAATCAAGGTCGAATGAATGAAAATAATGCGATGACAAAGCCCAGGCTTTTGAGTTGAGGCATATTGGGCACAGGTTCGAGCTCGTTTGTTCCCAACGCGCCCCACTGTGGACTCTATGTAGTCCACACAGACAGACTCTGTGCATTAGAGTGTGAATGCACCCCATGTAGAGCCACGTGCTAGAGTAGTTGAGCTTGCACTCACCAGGCGGCGGACATCCCTGCTCGTCAGTCTGGTCCGTGCAGTCGATCTTGCCGTCACAGCGCTGCGTGTTCTGGATGCACCGCGTCACATCGCACATCATCTCGCCCTCGGCGCAATCTGCAAGACAGTATGACGTCATGATTACGTCATGACACTCCATCAGGTACACATCTTGCCGTCACAGCGCTGCGTGTTCTGGATGCACCGCGTCACATCGCACATCATCTCGCCCTCGGCGCAATCTGCAAGACAGTATGACGTCATGATTACGTCATGACACTCCATCAGGTACACATCTTGCCGTCACAGCGCTGCGTGTTCTGGATGCACCGCGTCACATCGCACATCATCTCGCCCTCGGCGCAATCTGCAAGACAGTATGACGTCATGATTACGTCATGACACTCCACCAGGTACACATCTTGCCGTCACAGCGCTGCGTGTTCTGGATGCACCGCGTCACATCGCACATCATCTCGCCCTCGGCGCAATCTGCAAGACAGTATGACGTCATGATTACGTCATGACACTCCACCAGGTACACATCTTGCCGTCACAGCGCTGCGTGTTCTGGATGCACCGCGTCACATCGCACATCATCTCGCCCTCGGCGCAATCTGCAAGACAGTATGACGTCATGATTACGTCATGACACTCCACCAGGTACACATCTTGCCGTCACAGCGCTGCGTGTTCTGGATGCACCGCGTCACATCGCACATCATCTCGCCCTCGGCGCAATCTGCAAGACAGTATGACGTCATGATTACGTCATGACACTCCACCAGGTACACATCTTGCCGTCACAGCGCTGCGTGTTCTGGATGCACCGCGTCACATCGCACATCATCTCGCCCTCGGCGCAATCTGCAAGACAGTATGACGTCATGATTACGTCATGACACTCCACCAGGTACACATCTTGCCGTCACAGCGCTGCGTGTTCTGGATGCACCGCGTCACGTCGCACATCATCTCGCCCTCGGCGCAATCTGCAAGACAGTATGACGTCATGATTACGTCATGACACTCCACCAGGTACACATCTTGCCGTCACAGCGCTGCGTGTTCTGGATGCACCGCGTCACATCGCACATCATCTCGCCCTCGGCGCAATCTGCAAGACAGTATGACGTCATGATTACGTCATGACACTCCACCAGGTACACATCTTGCCGTCACAGCGCTGCGTGTTCTGGATGCACCGCGTCACATCGCACATCATCTCGCCCTCGGCGCAATCTACAAGACAGTATGACGTCATGATTACGTCATGACACTCCACCAGGTACACATCTTGCCGTCACAGCGCTGCGTGTTCTGGATGCACCGCGTCACATCGCACATCATCTCGCCCTCGGCGCAATCTGCAAGACAGTATGACGTCATGATTACGTCATAACACTCCACCAGGTACACATCTTGCCGTCACAGCGCTGCGTGTTCTGGATGCACCGCGTCACATCGCACATCATCTCGCCCTCGGCGCAATCTGCAAGACAGTATGACGTCATGATTACGTCATGACACTCCACCAGGTACACATCTTGCCGTCACAGCGCTGCGTGTTCTGGATGCACCGCGTCACATCGCACATCATCTCGCCCTCGGCGCAATCTGCAAGACAGTATGACGTCATGATTACGTCATGACACTCCACCAGGTACACATCTTGCCGTCACAGCGCTGCGTGTTCTGGATGCACCGCGTCACATCGCACATCATCTCGCCCTCGGCGCAATCTGCAAGACAGTATGACGTCATGATTACGTCATGACACTCCACCAGGTACACATCTTGCCGTCACAGCGCTGCGTGTTCTGGATGCACCGCGTCACATCGCACATCATCTCGCCCTCGGCGCAATCTGCAAGACAGTATGACGTCATGATTACGTCATGACACTCCACCAGGTACACATCTTGCCGTCACAGCGCTGCGTGTTCTGGATGCACCGCGTCACATCGCACATCATCTCGCCCTCGGCGCAATCTGCAAGACAGTATGACGTCATGATTACGTCATGACACTCCACCAGGTACACATCTTGCCGTCACAGCGCTGCGTGTTCTGGATGCACCGCGTCACATCGCACATCATCTCGCCCTCGGCGCAATCTGCAAGACAGTATGACGTCATGATTACGTCATGACACTCCACCAGGTACACATCTTGCCGTCACAGCGCTGCGTGTTCTGGATGCACCGCGTCACATCGCACATCATCTCGCCCTCGGCGCAATCTGCAAGACAGTATGACGTCATGATTACGTCATGACACTCCACCAGGTACACATCTTGCCGTCACAGCGCTGCGTGTTCTGGATGCACCGCGTCACATCGCACATCATCTCGCCCTCGGCGCAATCTGCAAGACAGTATGACGTCATGATTACGTCATGACACTCCACCAGGTACACATCTTGCCGTCACAGCGCTGCGTGTTTTGGATGCACCGCGTCACATCGCACATCATCTCGCCCTCGGCGCAATCTGCAAGACAGTATGACGTCATGATTACGTCATGACACTCCACCAGGTACACATCTTGCCGTCACAGCGCTGCGTGTTCTGGATGCACCGCGTCACATCGCACATCATCTCGCCCTCGGCGCAATCTGCAAGACAGTATGACGTCATGATTACGTCATGACACTCCACCAGGTACACATCTTGCCGTCACAGCGCTGCGTGTTCTGGATGCACCGCGTCACATCGCACATCATCTCGCCCTCGGCGCAATCTGCAAGACAGTATGACGTCATGATTACGTCATGACACTCCACCAGGTACACATCTTGCCGTCACAGCGCTGCGTGTTCTGGATGCACCGCGTCACATCGCACATCATCTCGCCCTCGGCGCAATCTGCAAGACAGTATGACGTCATGATTACGTCATGACACTCCACCAGGTACACATCTTGCCGTCACAGCGCTGCGTGTTCTGGATGCACCGCGTCACATCGCACATCATCTCGCCCTCGGCGCAATCTGCAAGACAGTATGACGTCATGATTACGTCATGACACTCCACCAGGTACACATCTTGCCGTCACAGCGCTGCGTGTTCTGGATGCACCGCGTCACATCGCACATCATCTCGCCCTCGGCGCAATCTGCAAGACAGTATGACGTCATGATTACGTCATGACACTCCACCAGGTACACATCTTGCCGTCACAGCGCTGCGTGTTCTGGATGCACCGCGTCACATCGCACATCATCTCGCCCTCGGCGCAATCTGCAAGACAGTATGACGTCATGATTACGTCATGACACTCCACCAGGTACACATCTTGCCGTCACAGCGCTGCGTGTTCTGGATGCACCGCGTCACATCGCACATCATCTCGCCCTCGGCGCGATCTGCAAGACAGTATGACGTCATGATTACGTCATGACACTCCACCAGGTACACATCTTGCCGTCACAGCGCTGCGTGTTCTGGATGCACCGCGTCACATCGCACATCATCTCGCCCTCGGCGCAATCTGCAAGACAGTATGACGTCATGATTACGTCATGACACTCCACCAGGTACACATCTTGCCGTCACAGCGCTGCGTGTTCTGGATGCACCGCGTCACATCGCACATCATCTCGCCCTCGGCGCAATCTGCAAGACAGTATGACGTCATGATTACGTCATGACACTCCACCAGGTACACATCTTGCCGTCACAGCGCTGCGTGTTCTGGATGCACCGCGTCACATCGCACATCATCTCGCCCTCGGCGCAATCTGCAAGACAGTATGACGTCATGATTACGTCATGACACTCCACCAGGTACACATCTTGCCGTCACAGCGCTGCGTGTTCTGGATGCACCGCGTCACATCGCACATCATCTCGCCCTCGGCGCAATCTGCAAGACAGTATGACGTCATGATTACGTCATGACACTCCACCAGGTACACATCTTGCCGTCACAGCGCTGCGTGTTCTGGATGCACCGCGTCACATCGCACATCATCTCGCCCTCGGCGCAATCTGCAAGACAGTATGACGTCATGATTACGTCATGACACTCCACCAGGTACACATCTTGCCGTCACAGCGCTGCGTGTTCTGGATGCACCGCGTCACATCGCACATCATCTCGCCCTCGGCGCAATCTGCAAGACAGTATGACGTCATGATTACGTCATAACACTCCACCAGGTACACATCTTGCCGTCACAGCGCTGCGTGTTCTGGATGCACCGCGTCACATCGCACATCATCTCGCCCTCGGCGCAATCTGCAAGACAGTATGACGTCATGATTACGTCATGGCACTCCACCAGGTACACATCTTGCCGTCACAGCGCTGCGTGTTCTGGATGCACCGCGTCACATCGCACATCATCTCGCCCTCGGCGCAATCTGCAAGACAGTATGACGTCATGATTACGTCATAACACTCCACCAGGTACACATCTTGCCGTCACAGCGCTGCGTGTTCTGGATGCACCGCGTCACATCGCACATCATCTCGCCCTCGGCGCAATCTGCAAGACAGTATGACGTCATGATTACGTCATGACACTCCACCAGGTACACATCTTGCCGTCACAGCGCTGCGTGTTCTGGATGCACCGCGTCACATCGCACATCATCTCGCCCTCGGCGCAATCTGCAAGACAGTATGACGTCATGATTACGTCATGACACTCCACCAGGTACACATCTTGCCGTCACAGCGCTGCGTGTTCTGGATGCACCGCGTCACGTCGCACATCATCTCGCCCTCGGCGCAATCTGCAAGACAGTATGACGTCATGATTACGTCATGACACTCCACCAGGTACACATCTTGCCGTCACAGCGCTGCGTGTTCTGGATGCACCGCGTCACATCGCACATCATCTCGCCCTCGGCGCAATCTGCAAGACAGTATGACGTCATGATTACGTCATGACACTCCACCAGGTACACATCTTGCCGTCACAGCGCTGCGTGTTCTGGATGCACCGCGTCACATCGCACATCATCTCGCCCTCGGCGCAATCTGCAAGACAGTATGACGTCATGATTACGTCATGACACTCCACCAGGTACACATCTTGCCGTCACAGCGCTGCGTGTTCTGGATGCACCGCGTCACATCGCACATCATCTCGCCCTCGGCGCAATCTGCAAGACAGTATGACGTCATGATTACGTCATGACACTCCACCAGGTACACATCTTGCCGTCACAGCGCTGCGTGTTCTGGATGCACCGCGTCACATCGCACATCATCTCGCCCTCGGCGCAATCTGCAAGACAGTATGACGTCATGATTACGTCATGACACTCCACCAGGTACACATCTTGCCGTCACAGCGCTGCGTGTTCTGGATGCACCGCGTCACATCGCACATCATCTCGCCCTCGGCGCAATCTGCAAGACAGTATGACGTCATGATTACGTCATGACACTCCACCAGGTACACATCTTGCCGTCACAGCGCTGCGTGTTCTGGATGCACCGCGTCACGTCGCACATCATCTCGCCCTCGGCGCAATCTGCAAGACAGTATGACGTCATGATTACGTCATAACACTCCACCAGGTACACATCTTCAGCCAGAACACCTGTTGAGTCAGCAGTCATGGAACAAGTGGTGCTAAAAGAAATGTGTTCATGTTAACATACCTTCATTGTTCAACATGTGTCGCTGTTACAAACGTCTTGACTAAATCAATTGTAAAACAACTGAACTTGTGAAAGACATTTGTCTCCCTTATCAAATTGAACACATTACTACTTGTAAATATGTAGTAACCTTCCTCGTCCAACTTCATGCTGATTACAATATAATATTCAATCAGATCAAACTGAACTTTGACTAAGTGTGTATATTAAGAGGCATTGACTCTTTAATTTTTTAATTTGAGTTTCTTATAAAGTGAAGAAGAAAGGTAACACGTTTTTGTCGGTTATTTTGCATCTTGAATGTATCAATTCGTGAATAATATGTCGGATATCTTGAATATGTAGGCTATGTAGGGTGTTATATGCTATTGTGGGGACATATAACTAGAGTTTATCAGACGTGGAAAACAAATTCAATTACAGAAGGTGTTACAAGTCGAACGACCTACTAAGAATAAAGTTACTGAATAAAGTTACTGAATAAACAATAAGAATAAAGTTACCCAATCCACATGAAACCTGAAACTTTGAACACACGAAAACGATACTAACTCAATATATTCAAAAATGTGGTTTGAGTGCTTTTGGTATGGCGACAGGTATAGTTTACCTATACTGTATACACATTACCAACTCTGAACAGTTATCTTCAACATAATATTACAATATTATTATTACAAACCATAACAAATTGTGTCACAAGAGGGATTCGATTGGTTTATGGCTTTGATTATTACATGAAGACCTGAATTTAGGCCAAACACACTGATTTATTGATTTAGTAATCCAAGTGCTATTGGTTATTTCCTTTGGTAAAATATTGTTATCAAAACTTGACAACTAACCTGTCCCTCAGTTTATTTCATAATCGTTTTATTTGAACATAATGTAATTAGTTAATAATAATACGATAACTTTTCATATGTATTTTCATTAAATCGAGGAATTGGCCGGTAAACTTCCATTACAAATGGTGTGCCATGTGGGACCGACGGCTTGTTAGTGAACGTATATGAATTGGTCATCACCGCTGGGACAGTCGACTTCATCGGTGGCTCCGGGACAGTCGGGCGTTCCATCGCAGACCTGCACCTCGCAGATGAACGCGGATCCGTCTTTACAGCGCACCTTGTCGTCGGCGCGACATCGGTCGTGCGGCGACACCGGCAGCTCGGCTTCGATGGTCGAGGAGTCGGGGGCTGGGACACGTGCGCATGACAATCATTACTCCATGCGAGTACATTCACGAGTAATAGCAGACACGTGGTACAAGCAAGCAGACACGTGATACGAGCAAGCAGCCACGTGATACGATTACGAGGTCTGCGTAGTGCATAGGTAACTGGAAACACTTGATTTTTCAAAGCGTTATTTTTTAATTTTGTCTTTACACCAACAGAATGTTAAAATATCAGATATTAGCAACTTTTCTAGCTTCACACATTGGAGTTCACTATGACCTCTGATAAGATCTCAAAGTGTTAAATACGATATTTATCGTAAAATAATAGCATTTAACACTTTGAGGTCGTACCAGTGGTCATAAAGTACTTCAGTGTGTGTGTAAAATTTTAAGTCTATTAAATAATGCTAGAAATGGTCGTTATAATATCTGATATTTTAAAATCTGTTGGTGTGAAGACATCATTGATAAATGAACGCTTTGAAAAAGCATGTGTATTGCCATTACCTATGCAGGCCTCATAATCGCTTACGTTACACGAGCAAGCATACCATCGGACATGAGCAAAAGAGCATTCACCCAATATGAACAAGACAGCATTCTTGCAATGAGCAAGCATTACATGAGTAGTCAATAAACAAGCAAGTGGCATTCAAGAATGATTTCATAGAACAGGAAAGTGATGTTTTAAAATTTAAATAATAGGGCATGTTTAAAGCCTCACCTATCAAGAAAATGCAACAAAATGCCAATTAGTGATTCTCCCTAATAGATTTCTTAGTGCAACTTATAGACACCAGAGGGAAGCTATAGGCCATATATAATATTCCCATGCCGTCAAGATTGTGGCGAGAAACCAACAATACATGCTTAGAAACCAGCAAGCAAAGCAGCATCAAGAACAAGACATTGGACTGAGAGCATAAACAAGGATGCAGTATCCTTGGACAAGGAAGAGAACAAGGAAGAGTATTACAGAGCCAAGTGACATGCGCAAAGCCATTTTACATTTGGTGGCAGATGTAGGTAGTGAACACTAAGTGCAGTCCAAGAGTTAGTTCATGCAAATGTCATTGATATTGTTGAATGTGCATCATTGCAGTGAATTGCACTCATTTATTAGGCCTGTGTAACGGACGCGCAAGGTATTGCAAAGTGTTTTTTTGAGATTTTTCTTGAAACTAACAGAATGTAAAAATCATAGAGCAACGCACATTTTTAAGTTTATTTTACTATAAAAATGCCACACACCTGAGTACAACGACCTCTGGTACGACCTCAAAGTGTTAAATACACTTTGAGGACGTAACAGATGGCGGTATGCACTCCAATGTCTGGCATAATTTAGTTGAATTTCTGAATTACTTGAATTTTTTATACTCTGTATAAGTAAGAATAAACCATATCGAAAAAAAACATTTTAAAGAACCGTGCGCATCCTGTTACTTTACTGAGGCATCTTTGAATGGATGCTCCTTCGTGCGAGATGAAATGAATGCAGTTTGTCCAGCAAGCAGTTTGTTATCATGGAATATTTAAAGGTGCGTGCAGGATTAGGGAATGTGAGACTTGGTTAGGCGAAGTCGCATTATTTACAACGTGGTAGTTTGTCAGTTTGTCAGAAGATCGCAGCGTTTCCGTCAGCGTTTATTCGCAGCGTTGTTACAGCGTTGTTATGTACATCATTACGTCAAGGTCACACCGCAACCAATCAACTCACAGCACAGATTATATATACACAGCACGCCACCGACATTGTTACGTAACGCATTATTACAAAACACATGTAATGTACACAGAGAAACAACAAGATCTGAAATACATACAAATATTAGTCATCGCTTTCTATAAAAACATCAGATTCAATGATACGCACTAGAAATAAATATTAGATAGATTCACAAGACTTCAATAGCAAGTTCAGAACTGATGTTGAAATTGTCAAGGGCCTTGGTTTCTAAAACATTTCACATGCTTTTTGATATCCACATATCTATCCCAAGAAGGTTTAAATGGTAATTGTGGTCCGTATTATTGTTATCTAAACTAGACATCTGAAGAAATTTCTGAGTTCGTTTATACGTAAGCATTTTCAATACACTTGGCATTTTAACGCCCCAATTGAGTTGGTATATAAACCGTAATGTATACAGAGATACGTTCAAATGCGCTTTCAATATCTTCTGTAAGTAATGTTCTTTATACAACATAGTTCGATACGGAAATATACGGTTTGACATGTATATTTTTGATCGAATGTTTAAGAGGTATACTAAAAGTTAAAAGGCCAAGTGTTCGATGCACATTTTTAAAATATCATTATATATACAAATGTACGATAGAAAGTGATTCTAATCCTTAGTCCCAACTAGTTATCTACTAAAATAATCTAAAGATTCTAAATTTTAGGTAAGCTCAACTTTTTCTACTTAGTTTCTACTTAGAAAAAGCTCAAAACAATTCCCACTATTAAATAAAACGGCATAATGTGCGTAAAGAAGGAGAACGGCTGCTAAGTGCAAGTTACCTGGTGATGTCTCTGGACACCCGAGCTCGTCAGTGCCATCTTCACACTCCTCCCTTCCGTTGCATCGGGCCTCCTGAGGGACGCACTCCCCACTCCTGCAGGCCAGCTGGTCATCGGGACACGGGCCCGGCGAGGGAGTGGGCCCGCCTACTCAGGGAGGTACAGGGAAGTGGTAAAGAAAAAGAGAAAAAATAAAACAAATAAATATTTATACAACTAAGGAGAATGAGAACTAAATCGAAATGATAAGAATGGTGATGCAACATTGATGACATCTACACATCGAGATTGAGATTGAGAATGAGTCTTACTTCCGAAGACCCGGACTGTGAAGCCCTCGGGTCGGACCTCCAGACTGCCGATGCGCCTCGTGTCGATGGTCCGGTTCAGCTTCTTGATGACCTCGTGGTCCTCGTTGCCATAGGAACCCAGGTCGAAGGTCACCTTGCTGAAGAATATCTCGGGAGTTTGCCTGCGGGACAACGGCAAGTGTTATTCTGGAGGAGTTGACACAATCTCGACTTGTCTAGTGAAATAAAGTGTTCTTGGAGCCCTGTTCCTGATATGTGTGAGAAGTGACCGGGTTCAATTCAATTTTTTTTTTTAAATCATTTATTTCTCCAACAAAAACAAAGTAAATACACACAATTCGCTGTTATAAAAATAATGAAAAGAGAAGCCCGCATAAGAAAATATTCTTGTGTGCGGGCTGTCTAAATAAAAGTACAAATTATAAATAATCAGCCACAGGCAGTGAGAGAGAGAGAGAGAGAGAAAATATATATAAAAGAAACATACTAAGTACATATTATAATACAACAATAATAATAATAATTACAATAATATAATTACGATATAATATTACAATATACGATATTACAATATTACAATTTTCTACAATATACAATATATAATATATAATTAATGATTATTCGCTCCGATCGTGTAAAATGACAGCTCCCTTGTCAAAGCGACAAGCTCCTCATCTCAATGTTATTCGCGGCCTTCTAGGGACTTGTCACCGTGACAAGGAAGTTGTAATTTTACACGATCGCAGTCCTCGTTCAGTGTTCAGTAGCGTATAATTTGGATTCTTATTGGGAGATTTTTGTCTGTTTTATTCAAACTTCTCACATATTTCAAGTTGCTTGTCGACCGTGTTTGCATTTGTAAAACTAAAATTTTGATTATTTAGACATAATTGAAACTGGAACTGACTCGGCTGCTTACTGAATGTGGGTGTATAGTCACCTCTGTATGTCCTGACAAAACTTACCCCTATCGCGACTACCAGTCGTACACAGACGTATTATAAGTTGCCTAAAACAGCGGTCGCCAACCTTTTGGACCTCGCGGACCACTTATATGACAATTTTATATCTCGGGGACCACTCAGGCGCGTAAAATACGTATGACGGGAAATACGATTGGTGAGGGAGACAATGGGGGATCTGGGGGGAGGGCCCCCCAGCATCAAGCGGGTCCGGGGCGCTTAGCCCCGGAAATTTTTGGTTTTCAGGAAGTCATTTGGCGCGTTTCTACGCTATTTCAGCCAACTTTTTTTTCCAGAAAAAGCGTTTAAAATAACTCTTATAGGTATTGGAAAAATACTCGGAAACTGATATTATTGAGCGAGCGAAGCGAGCGTCTCCTTTTGGCTCTTTTGGAACGAACCTCTGTTTTTTTTTTTGTTTGTTTTTTTTTTTTCTGTTACTGACGATATACAGGTCAGAGTTTTTCTTCGATCGAGCTGAAATTTTGCACACATGTACGTAACATTTCTGATTGTTGCAGACCCTAATTTTTTTGAAATCCATTGATTGGTTCAAATTTAAAAAAAATTAACTTTCGATTGGTTGTTTTGATCAAATTGAAATTTTGACAAGTCATTACCCCCAACATTGTACCCAATCAAACAAAGTTTCAGCCAAATCCTCCCATTGGTTAAAATTTAACACTATCTTTCCTGTGTTTTTAGAAATTTAAACTATAACCGATTGAACGATCAACTTATAACTTCGCATGATGGTTGGGACCAACATTATCTGCATTTTTGACAATTTTCATACTAATCTGTGTTTAAATCCAAACGTTATTGACATTTTACGGACTATTTGCGTGTTGGCTGTCGAATTCACGGCGACTTCGACTCTTCAGTTCAAGGCAAGGTAGTTAGAGCAGAAACTTTCAAACGCATATGAAACTGATAATGACCGTTTAACAGTCGATCTGATATTGTGTAGACACACTTATATCATATGAGTGGTCTCATGTATATTTTTTGAAGGAGATCCTGTGATTTTTGAAAATTAACACGGAACAGTTCGATCATAAAGGTTCAATCGATCAACTTAAAGCTTTGCATGGTTATTTGGACCAATATTTTAGGAATGTTTTGAGATTTCTATACAAATCTGTGGCGAAATTTTAGAATTATTGGCTTTTAATGACATTTTCGATAGACAGAATTTCGGTTCGAGGTGTTGCGCGTATCCGTGCTCGCTCATCAACGCGTTACTCAGATTCATTGGTTAAAATTTAAATAAATATCTCCTGATAGGCTGAAAAATGAAAACGGTCTTCGATAATTCTGATCAAACTCATATTTTGCATGATCATTAAAACCAATATTGTCTCTTATTTTACAAAATTTCATCCCAATCAGTTAAGAACGTATGAAGTTATTTACATTTTTAATATCTGTCAGTAATGAAGTATCGAAATGAATGTTTTCCAGTGCCAATTGAAAATTGATTCTGATTTGCTTTATGAACCAGGTGCTTAGATGCTATTTTAAAGTTTCGATGAAAAGCATAGTACACTTTTAAGTTGATATCATAATCAATTCAATATGGATGTATATGTTTTCTGTGCGTTGTGTACGCATTTCCGGTTCGAGAATTTGCACATACCCTTGCTCGCTCATCAACGCGTTACACTGAGCGTTTTCCTAGTTTTCATTATAGAGCTAGTGAATACGTATAGTTGGTAGGTAGATACTTTGTAAAGGCATTATTACGTATTGAAACATGTCCGAATTCAATACATTTGTGTTGTGCCATTTTTCTAAATTAAATAAATTGCATGGAAACTTAAAAGTAAACTTCCAATTTTCTCTGCGGACCACCAAAATTTTCTCGCGGACCACCAGTGGTCCGCGGACCACCGGTTGGCGACCGCTGGCCTAAAATATAGATATTTATATACAGATGGGTGATTTGCAAGACTGGATTTATCACTGGCTTTTATCAGGGACTTGGAAACTGCATGTTGATGATATGGGTCAGAGAGAGGCAGAGTTGAGCCATCTAATTTCCACGATTGTAGTACATACACACTGCAAGTAAGTACTTACTGTATGTTGATGACGGTGGCCTCCTGTCGGCCCGGAGTGTCTCTGTAGATCGCGTCGACGCCCTCCACAAGCTGCCTCGCGATGTGCTTGAACTGCGGACTCGTACGGTTGTTGAACGCCGTCTGGTAGGGCTCGTGCACGATCACGGTGACGCGGTAGTAGACTGGAACGAGGACCACGATCAGAGGGTGGTAACACATTCAACAACTAGGACCGCGATCAGAGGGTCATAACACATCAGAAGGCTCGTGCACGATCACGGTGACGCGGTAGTAGACTGGAACGAGGACCACGATCAGAGGGTGGTAACACATTCAACAACTAGGACCGCGATCAGAGGGTCATAACACATCAGAAGGCTCGTGCACGATCACGGTGACGCGGTAGTAGACTGGAACGAGGACCGCTATCAGAGGGTGGTAACACATTCAACAACTGGACCGCGATCAGAGGGTCATAACACATCAGAGGGCTCGTGCACGATCACGGTGACGCGGTAGTAGACTGGAACGAGGACCACGATCAGAGGGTGGTAACACATTCAACAAGGAGGAACACAATCAGACATCACATAACACATCAGAGGGCTCGTGGATGATCACAGTGACGCGGTAGTAGACTGGAACGAGGACCACGATCAGAGGGTGGTAACACATTCAACAACTAGGACCGCGATCAGAGGGTCATAACACATCAGAGGGCTCGTGGATGATCACAGTGACGCCGTAGTAGACTGGAACGAGGACCACGATCAGAGGGTGGTAACACATTCAACAACTAGGACCGCGATCAGAGGGTCATAACACATCAGAAGGCTCGTGGATGATCACAGTGACGCGGTAGTAGACTGGAACGAGGACCGCGATCAGAGGGTGGTAACACATTCAACAACTAGGACCGCGATCAGAGGGTCATAACACATCAGAGGGCTCGTGCACGATCACGGTGACGCGGTAGTAGACTGGAACGAGGACCACGATCAGATGGTAGTAACACATTCAACAACTAGGACCGCGATCAGAGGGTCGTAACACATCAGAGGGCTCGTGCACGATCACGGTGACGCGGTAGTAGACTGGAACGAGGACCACGATCAGAGGGTGGTAACACATTCAACAAGGAGGAACACAATCAGACATCACATAACACATCAGAGGGCTCGTGGATGATCACAGTGACGCGGTAGTAGACTGGAACGAGGACCGCTATCAGAGGGTGGTAACACATTCAACAACGAGGACCGCGATCAGAGGGTCATAACACATCAGAGGGCTCGTGCACGATCACGGTGACGCGGTAGTAGACTGGAACGAGGACCACGATCAGAGGGTGGTAACACATTCAACAAGGAGGAACACAATCAGACATCACATAACACATCAGAGGGCTCGTGGATGATCACAGTGACGCGGTAGTAGACTGGAACGAGGACCGCTATCAGAGGGTGGTAACACATTCAACAACGAGGACCGCGATCAGAGGGTCATAACACATCAGAGGGCTCGTGCACGATCACGGTGACGCGGTAGTTGACTGGAACGAGGACCACGATCAGAGGGTCGTAACACATTCAACAACTAGGACCGCGATCAGAGGGTCATAACACATCAGAGGGCTCGTGGATGATCACAGTGACGCGGTAGTAGACTGGAACGAGGACCACGATCAGAGGGTGGTAACACATTCAACAACTAGGACCGCGATCAGAGGGTCATAACACATCAGAAGGCTCGTGCACGATCACGGTGACGCGGTAGTTGACTGGAACGAGGACCACGATCAGAGGGTGGTAACACATTCAACAACTAGGACCGCGATCAGAGGGTCATAACACATCAGAGGGCTCGTGCACGATCACAGTGACGCGGTAGTAGACTGGAACGAGGACCACGATCAGAGGGTGGTAACACATTCAACAACTAGGACCGCGATCAGAGGGTCATAACACATCAGAGGGCTCGTGCACGATCACAGTGACGCGGTAGTAGACTGGAACGAGGACCACGATCAGAGGGTGGTAACACATTCAACAACTAGGACCGCGATCAGAGGGTCATAACACATCAGAGGGCTCGTGCACGATCACGGTGACGCGGTAGTAGACTGGAACGAGGACCACGATCAGAGGGTGGTAACACATTCAACAACTAGGACCGCGATCAGAGGGTCATAACACATCAGAGGGCTCGTGCACGATCACGGTGACGCGGTAGTAGACTGGAACGAGGACCACGATCAGAGGGTGGTAACACATTCAACAACTAGGACCGCGATCAGAGGGTCATAACACATCAGAGGGCTCGTGCACGATCACGGTGACGCGGTAGTAGACTGGAACGAGGACCGCGATCAGATGGTAGTAACACATTCAACAACTGGACCGCGATCAGAGGGTCATAACACATCAGAAGGCTCGTGCACGATCACGGTGACGCGGTAGTAGACTGGAACGAGGACCACGATCAGAGGGTGGTAACACATTCAACAACTAGGACCGCGATCAGAGGGTCATAACACATCAGAGGGCTCGTGCACGATCACGGTGACGCGGTAGTAGACTGGAACGAGGACCACGATCAGAGGGTGGTAACACATTCAACAACTAGGACCGCGATCAGAGGGTCATAACACATCAGAGGGCTCGTGCACGATCACGGTGACGCGGTAGTAGACTGGAACGAGGACCACGATCAGAGGGTGGTAACACATTCAACAACTGGACCGCGATCAGAGGGTCGTAACACATCAGAGGGCTCGTGCACGATCACGGTGACGCGGTAGTAGACTGGAACGAGGACCACGATCAGAGGGTGGTAACACATTCAACAAGGAGGAACACAATCAGACATCACATAACACATCAGAGGGCTCGTGGATGATCACAGTGACGCGGTAGTAGACTGGAACGAGGACCGCTATCAGAGGGTGGTAACACATTCAACAACGAGGACCGCGATCAGAGGGTCATAACACATCAGAGGGCTCGTGCACGATCACGGTGACGCGGTAGTAGACTGGAACGAGGACCACGATCAGAGGGTGGTAACACATTCAACAAGGAGGAACACAATCAGACATCACATAACACATCAGAGGGCTCGTGGATGATCACAGTGACGCGGTAGTAGACTGGAACGAGGACCGCTATCAGAGGGTGGTAACACATTCAACAACGAGGACCGCGATCAGAGGGTCATAACACATCAGAGGGCTCGTGGATGATCACAGTGACGCCGTAGTAGACTGGAACGAGGACCACGATCAGAGGGTGGTAACACATTCAACAACGAGGACCGCGATCAGAGGGTCATAACACATCAGAGGGCTCGTGGATGATCACAGTGACGCGGTAGTAGACTGGAACGAGGACCGCTATCAGAGGGTGGTAACACATTCAACAACGAGGACCGCGATCAGAGGGTCATAACACATCAGAGGGCTCGTGGATGATCACAGTGACGCGGTAGTAGACTGGAACGAGGACCGCTATCAGAGGGTGGTAACACATTCAACAACGAGGACCGCGATCAGAGGGTCATAACACATCAGAGGGCTCGTGGATGATCACAGTGACGCGGTAGTAGACTGGAACGAGGACCGCTATCAGAGGGTGGTAACACATTCAACAACTAGGACCGCGATCAGAGGGTCATAACACATCAGAGGGCTCGTGGATGATCACAGTGACGCGGTAGTAGACTGGAACGAGGACCGCTATCAGAGGGTGGTAACACATTCAACAACTAGGACCGCGATCAGAGGGTCATAACACATCAGAGGGCTCGTGCACGATCACGGTGACGCGGTAGTAGACTGGAACGAGGACCACGATCAGAGGGTGGTAACACATTCAACAAGGAGGAACACAATCAGACATCACATAACACATCAGAGGGCTCGTGGATGATCACAGTGACGCGGTAGTAGACTGGAACGAGGACCGCTATCAGAGGGTGGTAACACATTCAACAACGAGGACCGCGATCAGAGGGTCATAACACATCAGAGGGCTCGTGCACGATCACGGTGACGCGGTAGTAGACTGGAACGAGGACCACGATCAGAGGGTGGTAACACATTCAACAACTAGGACCGCGATCAGAGGGTCATAACACATCAGAGGGCTCGTGCACGATCACGGTGACGCGGTAGTAGACTGGAACGAGGACCGCTATCAGAGGGTGGTAACACATTCAACAACGAGGACCGCGATCAGAGGGTCATAACACATCAGAAGGCTCGTGCACGATCACGGTGACGCGGTAGTAGACTGGAACGAGGACCGCGATCAGAGGGTGGTAACACATTCAACAACTAGGACCGCGATCAGAGGGTCATAACACATCAGAGGGCTCGTGCACGATCACGGTGACGCGGTAGTAGACTGGAACGAGGACCGCTATCAGAGGGTGGTAACACATTCAACAACTAGGACCGCGATCAGAGGGTCATAACACATCAGAGGGCTCGTGCACGATCACGGTGACGCGGTAGTTGACTGGAACGAGGACCGCTATCAGAGGGTGGTAACACATTCAACAACTAGGACCGCGATCAGAGGGTCATAACACATCAGAGGGCTCGTGCACGATCACGGTGACGCGGTAGTAGACTGGAACGAGGACCACGATCAGAGGGTGGTAACACATTCAACAACTAGGACCGCGATCAGAGGGTCATAACACATCAGAGGGCTCGTGGATGATCACAGTGACGCCGTAGTAGACTGGAACGAGGACCACGATCAGAGGGTGGTAACACATTCAACAACTAGGACCGCGATCAGAGGGTCATAACACATCAGAAGGCTCGTGGATGATCACAGTGACGCGGTAGTAGACTGGAACGAGGACCGCGATCAGAGGGTGGTAACACATTCAACAACTAGGACCGCGATCAGAGGGTCATAACACATCAGAGGGCTCGTGCACGATCACGGTGACGCGGTAGTAGACTGGAACGAGGACCACGATCAGAGGGTGGTAACACATTCAACAACTAGGACCGCGATCAGAGGGTCATAACACATCAGAGGGCTCGTGCACGATCACGGTGACGCGGTAGTAGACTGGAACGAGGACCACGATCAGAGGGTGGTAACACATTCAACAACTAGGACCGCGATCAGAGGGTCATAACACATCAGAGGGCTCGTGCACGATCACGGTGACGCGGTAGTAGACTGGAACGAGGACCACGATCAGAGGGTGGTAACACATTCAACAACTAGGACCGCGATCAGAGGGTCATAACACATCAGAGGGCTCGTGCACGATCACGGTGACGCGGTAGTAGACTGGAACGAGGACCACGATCAGAGGGTGGTAACACATTCAACAACTAGGACCGCGATCAGAGGGTCATAACACATCAGAAGGCTCGTGGATGATCACAGTGACGCGGTAGTAGACTGGAACGAGGACCGCGATCAGAGGGTGGTAACACATTCAACAACTAGGACCGCGATCAGAGGGTCATAACACATCAGAGGGCTCGTGCACGATCACGGTGACGCGGTAGTAGACTGGAACGAGGACCACGATCAGAGGGTGGTAACACATTCAACAACTAGGACCGCGATCAGAGGGTCATAACACATCAGAGGGCTCGTGCACGATCACAGTGACGCGGTAGTAGACTGGAACGAGGACCACGATCAGAGGGTGGTAACACATTCAACAACTGGACCGCGATCAGAGGGTCATAACACATCAGAGGGCTCGTGCACGATCACGGTGACGCGGTAGTAGACTGGAACGAGGACCACGATCAGAGGGTGGTAACACATTCAACAACTAGGACCGCGATCAGAGGGTCATAACACATCAGAGGGCTCGTGCACGATCACGGTGACGCGGTAGTAGACTGGAACGAGGACCACGATCAGAGGGTGGTAACACATTCAACAACTAGGACCGCGATCAGAGGGTCATAACACATCAGAGGGCTCGTGGATGATCACGGTGACGCGGTAGTAGACTGGAACGAGGACCACGATCAGAGGGTGGTAACACATTCAACAACTGGACCGCGATCAGAGGGTCATAACACATCAGAGGGCTCGTGGATGATCACAGTGACGCGGTAGTAGACTGGAACGAGGACCACGATCAGAGGGTGGTAACACATTCAACAACTGGACCGCGATCAGAGGGTCATAACACATCAGAGGGCTCGTGGATGATCACAGTGACGCGGTAGTAGACTGGAACGAGGACCACGATCAGAGGGTGGTAACACATTCAACAACTAGGACCGCGATCAGAGGGTCATAACACATCAGAGGGCTCGTGCACGATCACGGTGACGCGGTAGTAGACTGGAACGAGGACCACGATCAGAGGGTGGTAACACATTCAACAACTAGGACCGCGATCAGAGGGTCATAACACATCAGAGGGCTCGTGCACGATCACGGTGACGCGGTAGTAGACTGGAACGAGGACCACGATCAGATGGTAGTAACACATTCAACAACTGGACCGCGATCAGAGGGTCATAACACATCAGAGGGCTCGTGGATGATCACAGTGACGCCGTAGTAGACTGGAACGAGGACCACGATCAGATGGTAGTAACACATTCAACAACTGGACCGCGATCAGAGGGTGGTAACACATTCAACAACTAGGACCGCGATCAGAGGGTCATAACACATCAGAGGGCTCGTGGATGATCACAGTGACGCGGTAGTAGACTGGAACGAGGACCGCGATCAGAGGGTGGTAACACATTCAACAACTGGACCGCGATCAGAGGGTCATAACACATCAGAAGGCTCGTGCACGATCACGGTGACGCGGTAGTAGACTGGAACGAGGACCACGATCAGAGGGTGGTAACACATTCAACAACTAGGACCGCGATCAGAGGGTCATAACACATCAGAGGGCTCGTGCACGATCACGGTGACGCGGTAGTAGACTGGAACGAGGACCACGATCAGAGGGTGGTAACACATTCAACAACTAGGACCGCGATCAGAGGGTCATAACACATCAGAGGGCTCGTGCACGATCACAGTGACGCGGTAGTTGACTGGAACGAGGACCACGATCAGAGGGTGGTAACACATTCAACAACTAGGACCGCGATCAGAGGGTCATAACACATCAGAGGGCTCGTGCACGATCACGGTGACGCGGTAGTAGACTGGAACGAGGACCACGATCAGAGGGTGGTAACACATTCAACAACTAGGACCGCGATCAGAGGGTCATAACACATCAGAGGGCTCGTGCACGATCACGGTGACGCGGTAGTAGACTGGAACGAGGACCACGATCAGAGGGTGGTAACACATTCAACAACTAGGACCGCGATCAGAGGGTCATAACACATCAGAGGGCTCGTGCACGATCACAGTGACGCGGTAGTTGACTGGAACGAGGACCACGATCAGAGGGTGGTAACACATTCAACAACTGGACCGCGATCAGATGGTCATAACACATCAGAAGGCTCGTGCACGATCACGGTGACGCGGTAGTAGACTGGAACGAGGACCACGATCAGAGGGTGGTAACACATTCAACAAGGAGGAACACAATCAGACATCACATAACACATCAGAGGGCTCGTGGATGATCACAGTGACGCGGTAGTAGACTGGAACGAGGACCGCTATCAGAGGGTGGTAACACATTCAACAACTGGACCGCGATCAGAGGGTCATAACACATCAGAGGGCTCGTGCACGATCACAGTGACGCGGTAGTAGACTGGAACGAGGACCACGATCAGAGGGTGGTAACACATTCAACAACTAGGACCGCGATCAGAGGGTCATAACACATCAGAGGGCTCGTGGATGATCACAGTGACGCGGTAGTAGACTGGAACGAGGACCGCTATCAGAGGGTGGTAACACATTCAACAACTGGACCGCGATCAGAGGGTGGTAACACATCAGAAGGCTCGTGCACGATCACGGTGACGCGGTAGTAGACTGGAACGAGGACCACGATCAGAGGGTGGTAACACATTCAACAACTAGGACCGCGATCAGAGGGTCATAACACATCAGAGGGCTCGTGGATGATCACAGTGACGCGGTAGTAGACTGGAACGAGGACCGCTATCAGAGGGTGGTAACACATTCAACAACTGGACCGCGATCAGAGGGTGGTAACACATCAGAAGGCTCGTGCACGATCACGGTGACGCGGTAGTAGACTGGAACGAGGACCACGATCAGAGGGTGGTAACACATTCAACAACTGGACCGCGATCAGAGGGTCATAACACATCAGAGGGCTCGTGCACGATCACGGTGACGCGGTAGTAGACTGGAACGAGGACCACGATCAGAGGGTGGTAACACATTCAACAACTAGGACCGCGATCAGAGGGTCATAACACATCAGAGGGCTCGTGCACGATCACAGTGACGCGGTAGTAGACTGGAACGAGGACCACGATCAGAGGGTGGTAACACATTCAACAACTGGACCGCGATCAGATGGTCATAACACATCAGAGGGCTCGTGCACGATCACAGTGACGCGGTAGTAGACTGGAACGAGGACCGCGATCAGAGGGTGGTAACACATTCAACAACTAGGACCGCGATCAGAGGGTCATAACACATCAGAGGGCTCGTGCACGATCACAGTGACGCGGTAGTAGACTGGAACGAGGACCACGATCAGAGGGTGGTAACACATTCAACAACGAGGACCGCGATCAGAGGGTCATAACACATCAGAGGGCTCGTGCACGATCACGGTGACGCGGTAGTAGACTGGAACGAGGACCACGATCAGAGGGTGGTAACACATTCAACAAGGAGGAACACAATCAGACATCACATAACACATCAGAGGGCTCGTGGATGATCACAGTGACGCGGTAGTAGACTGGAACGAGGACCGCTATCAGAGGGTGGTAACACATTCAACAACTGGACCGCGATCAGAGGGTCATAACACATCAGAGGGCTCGTGCACGATCACAGTGACGCGGTAGTAGACTGGAACGAGGACCACGATCAGAGGGTGGTAACACATTCAACAACTGGACCGCGATCAGAGGGTCATAACACATCAGAAGGCTCGTGCACGATCACGGTGACGCGGTAGTAGACTGGAACGAGGACCACGATCAGAGGGTGGTAACACATTCAACAACTAGGACCGCGATCAGAGGGTCATAACACATCAGAGGGCTCGTGCACGATCACGGTGACGCGGTAGTAGACTGGAACGAGGACCGCGATCAGAGGGTGGTAACACATTCAACAACTAGGACCGCGATCAGAGGGTCATAACACATCAGAAGGCTCGTGCACGATCACGGTGACGCGGTAGTAGACTGGAACGAGGACCACGATCAGAGGGTGGTAACACATTCAACAAGGAGGAACACAATCAGACATCACATAACACATCAGAGGGCTCGTGGATGATCACAGTGACGCGGTAGTAGACTGGAACGAGGACCGCTATCAGAGGGTGGTAACACATTCAACAACTGGACCGCGATCAGAGGGTGGTAACACATCAGAAGGCTCGTGCACGATCACGGTGACGCGGTAGTAGACTGGAACGAGGACCACGATCAGAGGGTGGTAACACATTCAACAACTGGACCGCGATCAGAGGGTCATAACACATCAGAGGGCTCGTGCACGATCACGGTGACGCGGTAGTAGACTGGAACGAGGACCACGATCAGAGGGTCGTAACACATTCAACAACTAGGACCGCGATCAGAGGGTCATAACACATCAGAGGGCTCGTGCACGATCACGGTGACGCGGTAGTAGACTGGAACGAGGACCACGATCAGAGGGTCGTAACACATTCAACAACTAGGACCGCGATCAGAGGGTCATAACACATCAGAGGGCTCGTGCACGATCACGGTGACGCGGTAGTAGACTGGAACGAGGACCACGATCAGAGGGTGGTAACACATTCAACAACTAGGACCGCGATCAGAGGGTCATAACACATCAGAGGGCTCGTGCACGATCACGGTGACGCGGTAGTAGACTGGAACGAGGACCGCGATCAGAGGGTGGTAACACATTCAACAACTAGGACCGCGATCAGAGGGTCATAACACATCAGAGGGCTCGTGCACGATCACAGTGACGCGGTAGTAGACTGGAACGAGGACCACGATCAGAGGGTGGTAACACATTCAACAAGGAGGAACACAATCAGACATCACATAACACATCAGAGGGCTCGTGGATGATCACAGTGACGCGGTAGTAGACTGGAACGAGGACCACGATCAGAGGGTGGTAACACATTCAACAACTAGGACCGCGATCAGAGGGTCATAACACATCAGAGGGCTCGTGCACGATCACAGTGACGCGGTAGTAGACTGGAACGAGGACCGCGATCAGAGGGTGGTAACACATTCAACAACTAGGACCGCGATCAGAGGGTCATAACACATCAGAGGGCTCGTGCACGATCACAGTGACGCGGTAGTAGACTGGAACGAGGACCACGATCAGAGGGTGGTAACACATTCAACAACTAGGACCGCGATCAGAGGGTCATAACACATCAGAGGGCTCGTGCACGATCACAGTGACGCGGTAGTAGACTGGAACGAGGACCACGATCAGAGGGTGGTAACACATTCAACAACTGGACCGCGATCAGAGGGTCATAACACATCAGAAGGCTCGTGCACGATCACGGTGACGCGGTAGTAGACTGGAACGAGGACCACGATCAGAGGGTGGTAACACATTCAACAACTAGGACCGCGATCAGAGGGTCATAACACATCAGAGGGCTCGTGCACGATCACAGTGACGCGGTAGTAGACTGGAACGAGGACCACGATCAGATGGTAGTAACACATTCAACAACTGGACCGCGATCAGAGGGTCATAACACATCAGAGGGCTCGTGCACGATCACAGTGACGCGGTAGTAGACTGGAACGAGGACCACGATCAGAGGGTGGTAACACATTCAACAACTGGACCGCGATCAGAGGGTCATAACACATCAGAGGGCTCGTGCACGATCACAGTGACGCGGTAGTAGACTGGAACGAGGACCACGATCAGATGGTAGTAACACATTCAACAACGAGGACCGCGATCAGAGGGTCATAACACATCAGAGGGCTCGTGCACGATCACAGTGACGCGGTAGTAGACTGGAACGAGGACCACGATCAGAGGGTGGTAACACATTCAACAACTAGGACCGCGATCAGAGGGTCATAACACATCAGAGGGCTCGTGCACGATCACAGTGACGCCGTAGTAGACTGGAACGAGGACCACGATCAGAGGGTGGTAACACATTCAACAACGAGGACCGCGATCAGAGGGTCATAACACATCAGAGGGCTCGTGCACGATCACAGTGACGCGGTAGTAGACTGGAACGAGGACCACGATCAGATGGTAGTAACACATTCAACAACGAGGACCGCGATCAGAGGGTCATAACACATCAGAGGGCTCGTGCACGATCACAGTGACGCGGTAGTAGACTGGAACGAGGACCACGATCAGAGGGTGGTAACACATTCAACAACTAGGACCGCGATCAGAGGGTCATAACACATCAGAGGGCTCGTGCACGATCACAGTGACGCCGTAGTAGACTGGAACGAGGACCACGATCAGAGGGTGGTAACACATTCAACAACTGGACCGCGATCAGAGGGTCATAACACATCAGAGGGCTCGTGCACGATCACAGTGACGCGGTAGTAGACTGGAACGAGGACCACGATCAGAGGGTGGTAACACATTCAACAACTAGGACCGCGATCAGAGGGTCATAACACATCAGAGGGCTCGTGCACGATCACAGTGACGCCGTAGTAGACTGGAACGAGGACCACGATCAGAGGGTGGTAACACATTCAACAACTGGACCGCGATCAGAGGGTCATAACACATCAGAGGGCTCGTGGATGATCACAGTGACGCGGTAGTAGACTGGAACGAGGACCACGATCAGATGGTAGTAACACATTCAACAACTGGACCGCGATCAGAGGGTCATAACACATCAGAGGGCTCGTGCACGATCACAGTGACGCGGTAGTAGACTGGAACGAGGACCACGATCAGAGGGTGGTAACACATTCAACAAGGAGGAACACAATCAGACATCACATAACACATCAGAGGGCTCGTGGATGATCACAGTGACGCGGTAGTAGACTGGAACGAGGACCGCTATCAGAGGGTGGTAACACATTCAACAACTGGACCGCGATCAGAGGGTGGTAACACATCAGAAGGCTCGTGCACGATCACGGTGACGCGGTAGTAGACTGGAACGAGGACCACGATCAGAGGGTGGTAACACATTCAACAACTGGACCGCGATCAGAGGGTGGTAACACATTCAACAACTGGACCGCGATCAGAGGGTCATAACACATCAGAGGGCTCGTGCACGATCACAGTGACGCGGTAGTAGACTGGAACGAGGACCACGATCAGAGGGTGGTAACACATTCAACAACTAGGACCGCGATCAGAGGGTCATAACACATCAGAGGGCTCGTGCACGATCACAGTGACGCGGTAGTAGACTGGAACGAGGACCACGATCAGAGGGTCGTAACACATTCAACAACTAGGACCGCGATCAGAGGGTCATAACACATCAGAAGGCTCGTGCACGATCACGGTGACGCGGTAGTAGACTGGAACGAGGACCGCTATCAGAGGGTGGTAACACATTCAACAACTAGGACCGCGATCAGAGGGTCATAACACATCAGAGGGCTCGTGGATGATCACAGTGACGCCGTAGTAGACTGGAACGAGGACCACGATCAGAGGGTGGTAACACATTCAACAACTAGGACCGCGATCAGAGGGTCATAACACATCAGAGGGCTCGTGCACGATCACAGTGACGCGGTAGTAGACTGGAACGAGGACCACGATCAGAGGGTGGTAACACATTCAACAACTGGACCGCGATCAGAGGGTCATAACACATCAGAGGGCTCGTGGATGATCACAGTGACGCGGTAGTAGACTGGAACGAGGACCGCTATCAGAGGGTGGTAACACATTCAACAACTAGGACCGCGATCAGAGGGTCATAACACATCAGAGGGCTCGTGGATGATCACAGTGACGCCGTAGTAGACTGGAACGAGGACCACGATCAGAGGGTGGTAACACATTCAACAACTAGGACCGCGATCAGAGGGTCATAACACATCAGAGGGCTCGTGCACGATCACAGTGACGCGGTAGTAGACTGGAACGAGGACCGCGATCAGAGGGTGGTAACACATTCAACAACTAGGACCGCGATCAGAGGGTCATAACACATCAGAGGGCTCGTGCACGATCACAGTGACGCGGTAGTAGACTGGAACGAGGACCGCTATCAGAGGGTGGTAACACATTCAACAACTAGGACCGCGATCAGAGGGTCATAACACATCAGAGGGCTCGTGGATGATCACAGTGACGCCGTAGTAGACTGGAACGAGGACCACGATCAGAGGGTGGTAACACATTCAACAACTAGGACCGCGATCAGAGGGTCATAACACATCAGAGGGCTCGTGCACGATCACAGTGACGCGGTAGTAGACTGGAACGAGGACCGCGATCAGAGGGTGGTAACACATTCAACAACTAGGACCGCGATCAGAGGGTCATAACACATCAGAGGGCTCGTGCACGATCACAGTGACGCGGTAGTAGACTGGAACGAGGACCGCGATCAGAGGGTGGTAACACATTCAACAACTAGGACCGCGATCAGAGGGTCATAACACATCAGAGGGCTCGTGCACGATCACAGTGACGCGGTAGTAGACTGGAACGAGGACCACGATCAGAGGGTGGTAACACATTCAACAACTAGGACCGCGATCAGAGGGTCATAACACATCAGAGGGCTCGTGCACGATCACAGTGACGCGGTAGTAGACTGGAACGAGGACCGCGATCAGAGGGTGGTAACACATTCAACAACTGGACCGCGATCAGAGGGTCATAACACATCAGAAGGCTCGTGCACGATCACGGTGACGCGGTAGTAGACTGGAACGAGGACCACGATCAGAGGGTGGTAACACATTCAACAACTAGGACCGCGATCAGAGGGTCATAACACATCAGAGGGCTCGTGCACGATCACAGTGACGCGGTAGTAGACTGGAACGAGGACCGCGATCAGAGGGTGGTAACACATTCAACAACTGGACCGCGATCAGAGGGTCATAACACATCAGAAGGCTCGTGCACGATCACGGTGACGCGGTAGTAGACTGGAACGAGGACCACGATCAGAGGGTGGTAACACATTCAACAACTAGGACCGCGATCAGAGGGTCATAACACATCAGAAGGCTCGTGCACGATCACGGTGACGCGGTAGTAGACTGGAACGAGGACGCTATCAGAGGGTGGTAACACATTCAACAACTAGGACCGCGATCAGAGGGTCATAACACATCAGAGGGCTCGTGGATGATCACAGTGACGCCGTAGTAGACTGGAACGAGGACCACGATCAGAGGGTGGTAACACATTCAACAACTAGGACCGCGATCAGAGGGTCATAACACATCAGAGGGCTCGTGCACGATCACAGTGACGCGGTAGTAGACTGGAACGAGGACCACGATCAGAGGGTGGTAACACATTCAACAACTGGACCGCGATCAGAGGGTCATAACACATCAGAGGGCTCGTGGATGATCACAGTGACGCGGTAGTAGACTGGAACGAGGACCGCTATCAGAGGGTGGTAACACATTCAACAACTAGGACCGCGATCAGAGGGTCATAACACATCAGAGGGCTCGTGGATGATCACAGTGACGCCGTAGTAGACTGGAACGAGGACCACGATCAGAGGGTGGTAACACATTCAACAACTAGGACCGCGATCAGAGGGTCATAACACATCAGAAGGCTCGTGCACGATCACGGTGACGCGGTAGTAGACTGGAACGAGGACCGCTATCAGAGGGTGGTAACACATTCAACAACTAGGACCGCGATCAGAGGGTCATAACACATCAGAGGGCTCGTGGATGATCACAGTGACGCCGTAGTAGACTGGAACGAGGACCACGATCAGAGGGTGGTAACACATTCAACAACTAGGACCGCGATCAGAGGGTCATAACACATCAGAGGGCTCGTGCACGATCACAGTGACGCGGTAGTAGACTGGAACGAGGACCACGATCAGAGGGTGGTAACACATTCAACAACTGGACCGCGATCAGAGGGTCATAACACATCAGAGGGCTCGTGCACGATCACGGTGACGCGGTAGTAGACTGGAACGAGGACCGCGATCAGAGGGTGGTAACACATTCAACAACTAGGACCGCGATCAGAGGGTCATAACACATCAGAAGGCTCGTGCACGATCACGGTGACGCGGTAGTAGACTGGAACGAGGACCACGATCAGAGGGTGGTAACACATTCAACAACTAGGACCGCGATCAGAGGGTCATAACACATCAGAAGGCTCGTGCACGATCACGGTGACGCGGGTAGTAGACTGGAACGAGGACCGCGATCAGATGGTGGTAACACATTCAACAACTGGACCGCGATCAGAGGGTCATAACACATCAGAAGGCTCGTGCACGATCACAGTGACGCGGTAGTAGACTGGAACGAGGACCACGATCAGAGGGTGGTAACACATTCAACAACTAGGACCGCGATCAGAGGGTCATAACACATCAGAGGGCTCGTGCACGATCACGGTGACGCGGTAGTAGACTGGAACGAGGACCACGATCAGAGGGTGGTAACACATTCAACAAGGAGGAACACAATCAGAGGGTCATAACACATCAGAAGGCTCGTGCACGATCACGGTGACGCGGTAGTAGACTGGAACGAGGACCACGATCAGAGGGTGGTAACACATTCAACAACGAGGACCGCGATCAGAGGGTCATAACACATCAGAGGGCTCGTGCACGATCACAGTGACGCGGTAGTAGACTGGAACGAGGACCGCTATCAGAGGGTGGTAACACATTCAACAACTAGGACCGCGATCAGAGGGTCATAACACATCAGAGGGCTCGTGCACGATCACAGTGACGCGGTAGTAGACTGGAACGAGGACCACGATCAGAGGGTGGTAACACATTCAACAACGAGGACCGCGATCAGAGGGTCATAACACATCAGAGGGCTCGTGCACGATCACGGTGACGCGGTAGTAGACTGGAACGAGGACCACGATCAGAGGGTGGTAACACATTCAACAACTGGACCGCGATCAGAGGGTCATAACACATCAGAGGGCTCGTGCACGATCACAGTGACGCGGTAGTAGACTGGAACGAGGACCACGATCAGAGGGTCATAACACATCAGAGGGCTCGTGCACGATCACGGTGACGCGGTAGTAGACTGGAACGAGGACCACGATCAGAGGGTGGTAACACATTCAACAACTAGGACCGCGATCAGAGGGTCATAACACATCAGAGGGCTCGTGCACGATCACGGTGACGCGGTAGTAGACTGGAACGAGGACCACGATCAGATGGTAGTAACACATTCAACAACTGGACCGCGATCAGAGGGTCATAACACATCAGAGGGCTCGTGCACGATCACAGTGACGCGGTAGTAGACTGGAACGAGGACCACGATCAGAGGGTGGTAACACATTCAACAACTGGACCGCGATCAGAGGGTCATAACACATCAGAGGGCTCGTGCACGATCACGGTGACGCGGTAGTAGACTGGAACGAGGACCACGATCAGAGGGTGGTAACACATTCAACAACTAGGACCGCGATCAGAGGGTCATAACACATCAGAGGGCTCGTGCACGATCACGGTGACGCGGTAGTAGACTGGAACGAGGACCACGATCAGAGGGTGGTAACACATTCAACAACTAGGACCGCGATCAGAGGGTCATAACACATCAGAGGGCTCGTGCACGATCACAGTGACGCGGTAGTAGACTGGAACGAGGACCGCTATCAGAGGGTGGTAACACATTCAACAACTAGGACCGCGATCAGAGGGTCATAACACATCAGAGGGCTCGTGCACGATCACAGTGACGCGGTAGTAGACTGGAACGAGGACCGCGATCAGAGGGTGGTAACACATTCAACAACTAGGACCGCGATCAGAGGGTCATAACACATCAGAGGGCTCGTGCACGATCACAGTGACGCGGTAGTTGACTGGAACGAGGACCACGATCAGATGGTAGTAACACATTCAACAACTAGGACCGCGATCAGAGGGTCATAACACATCAGAGGGCTCGTGCACGATCACAGTGACGCGGTAGTAGACTGGAACGAGGACCACGATCAGAGGGTGGTAACACATTCAACAACTAGGACCGCGATCAGAGGGTCATAACACATCAGAGGGCTCGTGCACGATCACAGTGACGCGGTAGTAGACTGGAACGAGGACCGCGATCAGAGGGTGGTAACACATTCAACAACTAGGACCGCGATCAGAGGGTCATAACACATCAGAGGGCTCGTGCACGATCACAGTGACGCGGTAGTTGACTGGAACGAGGACCACGATCAGATGGTAGTAACACATTCAACAACTAGGACCGCGATCAGAGGGTCATAACACATCAGAGGGCTCGTGCACGATCACAGTGACGCGGTAGTAGACTGGAACGAGGACCACGATCAGAGGGTGGTAACACATTCAACAACTAGGACCGCGATCAGAGGGTCATAACACATCAGAGGGCTCGTGCACGATCACAGTGACGCGGTAGTAGACTGGAACGAGGACCGCGATCAGAGGGTGGTAACACATTCAACAACTAGGACCGCGATCAGAGGGTCATAACACATCAGAGGGCTCGTGCACGATCACGGTGACGCGGTAGTAGACTGGAACGAGGACCGCGATCAGAGGGTGGTAACACATTCAACAACTGGACCGCGATCAGAGGGTCATAACACATCAGAAGGCTCGTGCACGATCACGGTGACGCGGTAGTAGACTGGAACGAGGACCACGATCAGAGGGTGGTAACACATTCAACAACTGGACCGCGATCAGAGGGTCATAACACATCAGAAGGCTCGTGCACGATCACGGTGACGCGGTAGTAGACTGGAACGAGGACCACGATCAGAGGGTGGTAACACATTCAACAACTGGACCGCGATCAGAGGGTCATAACACATCAGAAGGCTCGTGCACGATCACGGTGACGCGGTAGTAGACTGGAACGAGGACCACGATCAGAGGGTGGTAACACATTCAACAACTGGACCGCGATCAGAGGGTCATAACACATCAGAGGGCTCGTGCACGATCACAGTGACGCGGTAGTAGACTGGAACGAGGACCACGATCAGAGGGTGGTAACACATTCAACAACTAGGACCGCGATCAGAGGGTCATAACACATCAGAGGGCTCGTGCACGATCACAGTGACGCGGTAGTAGACTGGAACGAGGACCACGATCAGAGGGTGGTAACACATTCAACAACTAGGACCGCGATCAGAGGGTCATAACACATCAGAGGGCTCGTGCACGATCACAGTGACGCGGTAGTTGACTGGAACGAGGACCACGATCAGAGGGTGGTAACACATTCAACAAGGAGGAACACAATCAGACATCACATAACACATCAGAGGGCTCGTGGATGATCACAGTGACGCGGTAGTAGACTGGAACGAGGACCACGATCAGAGGGTGGTAACACATTCAACAACTGGACCGCGATCAGAGGGTCATAACACATCAGAAGGCTCGTGCACGATCACGGTGACGCGGTAGTAGACTGGAACGAGGACCGCGATCAGAGGGTGGTAACACATTCAACAACTAGGACCGCGATCAGAGGGTCATAACACATCAGAGGGCTCGTGCACGATCACGGTGACGCGGTAGTAGACTGGAACGAGGACCACGATCAGAGGGTGGTAACACATTCAACAACTGGACCGCGATCAGAGGGTGGTAACACATCAGAGGGCTCGTGCACGATCACGGTGACGCGGTAGTAGACTGGAACGAGGACCGCTATCAGAGGGTGGTAACACATTCAACAACTGGACCGCGATCAGAGGGTCATAACACATCAGAAGGCTCGTGCACGATCACGGTGACGCGGTAGTAGACTGGAACGAGGACCACGATCAGATGGTGGTAACACATTCAACAACTAGGACCGCGATCAGAGGGTCATAACACATCAGAGGGCTCGTGGATGATCACAGTGACGCGGTAGTAGACTGGAACGAGGACCGCTATCAGAGGGTGGTAACACATTCAACAACTGGACCGCGATCAGAGGGTCATAACACATCAGAAGGCTCGTGCACGATCACGGTGACGCGGTAGTAGACTGGAACGAGGACCACGATCAGATGGTGGTAACACATTCAACAACTAGGACCGCGATCAGAGGGTCATAACACATCAGAGGGCTCGTGGATGATCACAGTGACGCGGTAGTAGACTGGAACGAGGACCGCTATCAGAGGGTGGTAACACATTCAACAACTGGACCGCGATCAGAGGGTCATAACACATCAGAAGGCTCGTGCACGATCACGGTGACGCGGTAGTAGACTGGAACGAGGACCACGATCAGATGGTGGTAACACATTCAACAACTAGGACCGCGATCAGAGGGTCATAACACATCAGAAGGCTCGTGCACGATCACGGTGACGCGGTAGTAGACTGGAACGAGGACCACGATCAGAGGGTGGTAACACATTCAACAACTAGGACCGCGATCAGAGGGTCATAACACATCAGAGGGCTCGTGCACGATCACAGTGACGCGGTAGTAGACTGGAACGAGGACCACGATCAGAGGGTGGTAACACATTCAACAACTGGACCGCGATCAGAGGGTCATAACACATCAGAAGGCTCGTGCACGATCACAGTGACGCGGTAGTAGACTGGAACGAGGACCACGATCAGAGGGTGGTAACACATTCAACAACTAGGACCGCGATCAGAGGGTCATAACACATCAGAGGGCTCGTGGATGATCACGGTGACGCGGTAGTAGACTGGAACGAGGACCACGATCAGAGGGTGGTAACACATTCAACAACTGGACCGCGATCAGAGGGTCATAACACATCAGAGGGCTCGTGCACGATCACAGTGACGCGGTAGTAGACTGGAACGAGGACCACGATCAGAGGGTGGTAACACATTCAACAACTAGGACCGCGATCAGAGGGTCATAACACATCAGAAGGCTCGTGCACGATCACGGTGACGCGGTAGTTGACTGGAACGAGGACCACGATCAGATGGTAGTAACACATTCAACAACTGGACCGCGATCAGAGGGTCATAACACATCAGAGGGCTCGTGCACGATCACAGTGACGCGGTAGTAGACTGGAACGAGGACCACGATCAGAGGGTCGTAACACATTCAACAAGGAGGAACACGATCAGGGGGTCATAACACATCAGAGGGCTCGTGCACGATCACGGTGACGCGGTAGTAGACTGGAACGAGGACCACGATCAGAGGGTGGTAACACATTCAACAACTGGACCGCGATCAGAGGGTCATAACACATCAGAAGGCTCGTGCACGATCACGGTGACGCGGTAGTAGACTGGAACGAGGACCACGATCAGATGGTGGTAACACATTCAACAACTGGACCGCGATCAGAGGGTCATAACACATCAGAAGGCTCGTGCACGATCACGGTGACGCGGTAGTAGACTGGAACGAGGACCACGATCAGAGGGTGGTAACACATTCAACAACTGGACCGCGATCAGAGGGTCATAACACATCAGAGGGCTCGTGGATGATCACAGTGACGCGGTAGTAGACTGGAACGAGGACCACGATCAGAGGGTGGTTACACATTCAACAACTAGGACCGCGATCAGAGGGTCATAACACATCAGAAGGCTCGTGCACGATCACGGTGACGCGGTAGTAGACTGGAACGAGGACCACGATCAGAGGGTGGTAACACATTCAACAACTAGGACCGCGATCAGAGGGTCATAACACATCAGAGGGCTCGTGCACGATCACAGTGACGCGGTAGTAGACTGGAACGAGGACCACGATCAGAGGGTGGTAACACATTCAACAAGGAGGAACACGATCAGAGGGTGGTAACACATTCAACAACTAGGACCGCGATCAGAGGGTCATAACACATCAGAGGGCTCGTGGATGATCACAGTGACGCGGTAGTAGACTGGAACGAGGACCGCGATCAGAGGGTGGTAACACATTCAACAACTGGACCGCGATCAGAGGGTCATAACACATCAGAGGGCTCGTGGATGATCACAGTGACGCGGTAGTAGACTGGAACGAGGACCACGATCAGAGGGTGGTAACACATTCAACAACTAGGACCGCGATCAGAGGGTCATAACACATCAGAAGGCTCGTGCACGATCACGGTGACGCGGTAGTAGACTGGAACGAGGACCACGATCAGAGGGTGGTAACACATTCAACAACTGGACCGCGATCAGAGGGTCATAACACATCAGAAGGCTCGTGCACGATCACGGTGACGCGGTAGTAGACTGGAACGAGGACCGCTATCAGAGGGTGGTAACACATTCAACAACTAGGACCGCGATCAGAGGGTCATAACACATCAGAGGGCTCGTGCACGATCACGGTGACGCGGTAGTAGACTGGAACGAGGACCACGATCAGAGGGTGGTAACACATTCAACAACTAGGACCGCGATCAGAGGGTCATAACACATCAGAGGGCTCGTGCACGATCACAGTGACGCGGTAGTAGACTGGAACGAGGACCACGATCAGAGGGTGGTAACACATTCAACAAGGAGGAACACGATCAGAGGGTGGTAACACATTCAACAACTAGGACCGCGATCAGAGGGTCATAACACATCAGAGGGCTCGTGCACGATCACGGTGACGCGGTAGTAGACTGGAACGAGGACCACGATCAGAGGGTGGTAACACATTCAACAACTGGACCGCGATCAGAGGGTCATAACACATCAGAAGGCTCGTGCACGATCACAGTGACGCGGTAGTAGACTGGAACGAGGACCACGATCAGAGGGTGGTAACACATTCAACAACTAGGACCGCGATCAGAGGGTCATAACACATCAGAAGGCTCGTGCACGATCACAGTGACGCGGTAGTAGACTGGAACGAGGACCACGATCAGAGGGTGGTAACACATTCAACAAGGAGGAACACGATCAGAGGGTGGTAACACATTCAACAACTAGGACCGCGATCAGAGGGTCATAACACATCAGAGGGCTCGTGCACGATCACGGTGACGCGGTAGTAGACTGGAACGAGGACCACGATCAGAGGGTGGTAACACATTCAACAACTGGACCGCGATCAGAGGGTCATAACACATCAGAAGGCTCGTGCACGATCACAGTGACGCGGTAGTAGACTGGAACGAGGACCACGATCAGAGGGTGGTAACACATTCAACAACTAGGACCGCGATCAGAGGGTCATAACACATCAGAGGGCTCGTGCACGATCACAGTGACGCCGTAGTAGACTGGAACGAGGACCGCGATCAGAGGGTGGTAACACATTCAACAACTAGGACCGCGATCAGAGGGTCATAACACATCAGAGGGCTCGTGCACGATCACGGTGACGCGGTAGTTGACTGGAACGAGGACCACGATCAGAGGGTAGTAACACATTCAACAACTGGACCGCGATCAGAGGGTCATAACACATCAGAGGGCTCGTGCACGATCACGGTGACGCGGTAGTAGACTGGAACGAGGACCACGATCAGAGGGTGGTAACACATTCAACAACTAGGACCGCGATCAGAGGGTCATAACACATCAGAGGGCTCGTGGATGATCACGGTGACGCGGTAGTAGACTGGAACGAGGACCGCGATCAGAGGGTGGTAACACATTCAACAACTAGGACCGCGATCAGAGGGTCATAACACATCAGAGGGCTCGTGGATGATCACGGTGACGCGGTAGTAGACTGGAACGAGGACCACGATCAGAGGGTGGTAACACATTCAACAACTGGACCGCGATCAGAGGGTCATAACACATCAGAGGGCTCGTGCACGATCACGGTGACGCGGTAGTAGACTGGAACGAGGACCACGATCAGAGGGTGGTAACACATTCAACAACTAGGACCGCGATCAGAGGGTCATAACACATCAGAAGGCTCGTGCACGATCACGGTGACGCGGTAGTAGACTGGAACGAGGACCGCGATCAGAGGGTGGTAACACATTCAACAACTAGGACCGCGATCAGAGGGTCATAACACATCAGAGGGCTCGTGGATGATCACAGTGACGCGGTAGTAGACTGGAACGAGGACCACGATCAGATGGTGGTAACACATTCAACAACTAGGACCGCGATCAGAGGGTCATAACACATCAGAGGGCTCGTGCACGATCACAGTGACGCGGTAGTAGACTGGAACGAGGACCACGATCAGAGGGTGGTAACACATTCAACAACTGGACCGCGATCAGAGGGTCATAACACATCAGAGGGCTCGTGCACGATCACAGTGACGCGGTAGTAGACTGGAACGAGGACCGCGATCAGAGGGTCATAACACATCAGAGGGCTCGTGCACGATCACGGTGACGCGGTAGTAGACTGGAACGAGGACCACGATCAGAGGGTAGTAACACATTCAACGACTGGACCGCGATCAGAGGGTCATAACACATCAGAGGGCTCGTGCACGATCACAGTGACGCGGTAGTAGACTGGAACGAGGACCACGATCAGAGGGTGGTAACACATTCAACAAGGAGGAACACGATCAGGGGGTGGTAACACATTCAACAACGAGGACCGCGATCAGAGGGTCATAACACATCAGAGGGCTCGTGCACGATCACAGTGACGCGGTAGTAGATTGGAACGAGGACCGCGATCAGAGGGTGGTAACACATTCAACAACTAGGACCGCGATCAGAGGGTCATAACACATCAGAGGGCTCGTGGATGATCACGGTGACGCGGTAGTAGACTGGAACGAGGACCGCGATCAGAGGGTGGTAACACATTCAACAACTAGGACCGCGATCAGAGGGTCATAACACATCAGAGGGCTCGTGCACGATCACGGTGACGCGGTAGTTGACTGGAACGAGGACCGCGATCAGAGGGTGGTAACACATTCAACAACTGGACCGCGATCAGAGGGTCATAACACATCAGAGGGCTCGTGCACGATCACAGTGACGCGGTAGTTGACTGGAACGAGGACCACGATCAGATGGTAGTAACACATTCAACAACTAGGACCGCGATCAGAGGGTCATAACACATCAGAGGGCTCGTGCACGATCACAGTGACGCGGTAGTAGACTGGAACGAGGACCACGATCAGATGGTGGTAACACATTCAACAACTAGGACCGCGATCAGAGGGTCATAACACATCAGAGGGCTCGTGCACGATCACAGTGACGCGGTAGTAGACTGGAACGAGGACCGCGATCAGAGGGTGGTAACACATTCAACAACTGGACCGCGATCAGAGGGTCATAACACATCAGAGGGCTCGTGCACGATCACAGTGACGCGGTAGTAGACTGGAACGAGGACCACGATCAGAGGGTGGTAACACATTCAACAACTGGACCGCGATCAGAGGGTCATAACACATCAGAGGGCTCGTGCACGATCACAGTGACGCGGTAGTAGACTGGAACGAGGACCACGATCAGAGGGTGGTAACACATTCAACAACTAGGACCGCGATCAGAGGGTCATAACACATCAGAGGGCTCGTGCACGATCACAGTGACGCGGTAGTAGACTGGAACGAGGACCACGATCAGATGGTAGTAACACATTCAACAACTAGGACCGCGATCAGAGGGTCATAACACATCAGAGGGCTCGTGCACGATCACAGTGACGCCGTAGTAGACTGGAACGAGGACCGCGATCAGAGGGTGGTAACACATTCAACAACTAGGACCGCGATCAGAGGGTCATAACACATCAGAGGGCTCGTGGATGATCACAGTGACGCGGTAGTAGACTGGAACGAGGACCACGATCAGAGGGTGGTAACACATTCAACAAGGAGGAACACAATCAGAGGGTCATAACACATCAGAAGGCTCGTGCACGATCACAGTGACGCGGTAGTAGACTGGAACGAGGACCACGATCAGATGGTAGTAACACATTCAACAACTAGGACCGCGATCAGAGGGTCATAACACATCAGAGGGCTCGTGCACGATCACAGTGACGCGGTAGTAGACTGGAACGAGGACCACGATCAGAGGGTGGTAACACATTCAACAACTAGGACCGCGATCAGAGGGTCATAACACATCAGAGGGCTCGTGGATGATCACGGTGACGCGGTAGTAGACTGGAACGAGGACCGCGATCAGAGGGTGGTAACACATTCAACAACTAGGACCGCGATCAGAGGGTCATAACACATCAGAGGGCTCGTGGATGATCACGGTGACGCGGTAGTAGACTGGAACGAGGACCACGATCAGATGGTAGTAACACATTCAACAACTGGACCGCGATCAGAGGGTGGTAACACATTCAACAACTAGGACCGCGATCAGAGGGTCATAACACATCAGAAGGCTCGTGCACGATCACGGTGACGCGGTAGTAGACTGGAACGAGGACCACGATCAGATGGTAGTAACACATTCAACAACTAGGACCGCGATCAGAGGGTCATAACACATCAGAGGGCTCGTGCACGATCACAGTGACGCGGTAGTAGATTGGAACGAGGACCGCGATCAGAGGGTGGTAACACATTCAACAACTAGGACCGCGATCAGAGGGTCATAACACATCAGAGGGCTCGTGGATGATCACGGTGACGCGGTAGTAGACTGGAACGAGGACCGCGATCAGAGGGTGGTAACACATTCAACAACTAGGACCGCGATCAGAGGGTCATAACACATCAGAGGGCTCGTGGATGATCACGGTGACGCGGTAGTAGACTGGAACGAGGACCACGATCAGATGGTAGTAACACATTCAACAACTGGACCGCGATCAGAGGGTGGTAACACATTCAACAACTAGGACCGCGATCAGAGGGTCATAACACATCAGAAGGCTCGTGCACGATCACGGTGACGCGGTAGTAGACTGGAACGAGGACCACGATCAGAGGGTGGTAACACATTCAACAACTAGGACCGCGATCAGAGGGTCATAACACATCAGAAGGCTCGTGCACGATCACGGTGACGCGGTAGTAGACTGGAACGAGGACCACGATCAGAGGGTGGTAACACATTCAACAACTAGGACCGCGATCAGAGGGTCATAACACATCAGAGGGCTCGTGCACGATCACAGTGACGCGGTAGTAGACTGGAACGAGGACCACGATCAGAGGGTGGTAACACATTCAACAACTAGGACCGCGATCAGAGGGTCATAACACATCAGAGGGCTCGTGCACGATCACAGTGACGCGGTAGTTGACTGGAACGAGGACCACGATCAGAGGGTGGTAACACATTCAACAACTGGACCGCGATCAGAGGGTCATAACACATCAGAAGGCTCGTGCACGATCACGGTGACGCGGTAGTAGACTGGAACGAGGACCACGATCAGAGGGTCGTAACACATTCAACAACTAGGACCGCGATCAGAGGGTCATAACACATCAGAGGGCTCGTGCACGATCACAGTGACGCGGTAGTAGACTGGAACGAGGACCACGATCAGAGGGTCGTAACACATTCAACAACTAGGACCGCGATCAGAGGGTCATAACACATCAGAGGGCTCGTGCACGATCACGGTGACGCGGTAGTAGACTGGAACGAGGACCACGATCAGAGGGTGGTAACACATTCAACAACTAGGACCGCGATCAGAGGGTCATAACACATCAGAAGGCTCGTGCACGATCACAGTGACGCGGTAGTAGACTGGAACGAGGACCACGATCAGAGGGTGGTAACACATTCAACAACTAGGACCGCGATCAGAGGGTCATAACACATCAGAGGGCTCGTGCACGATCACAGTGACGCGGTAGTAGACTGGAACGAGGACCACGATCAGAGGGTGGTAACACATTCAACAACTGGACCGCGATCAGAGGGTCATAACACATCAGAGGGCTCGTGGATGATCACAGTGACGCGGTAGTAGACTGGAACGAGGACCACGATCAGATGGTAGTAACACATTCAACAACTGGACCGCGATCAGAGGGTCATAACACATCAGAGGGCTCGTGGATGATCACAGTGACGCGGTAGTAGACTGGAACGAGGACCACGATCAGATGGTAGTAACACATTCAACAACTGGACCGCGATCAGAGGGTCATAACACATCAGAGGGCTCGTGCACGATCACAGTGACGCGGTAGTAGACTGGAACGAGGACCGCGATCAGAGGGTGGTAACACATTCAACAACTAGGACCGCGATCAGAGGGTCATAACACATCAGAAGGCTCGTGCACGATCACGGTGACGCGGTAGTAGACTGGAACGAGGACCACGATCAGAGGGTGGTAACACATTCAACAACTAGGACCGCGATCAGAGGGTCATAACACATCAGAGGGCTCGTGGATGATCACAGTGACGCGGTAGTAGACTGGAACGAGGACCACGATCAGAGGGTGGTAACACATTCAACAACTAGGACCGCGATCAGAGGGTCATAACACATCAGAGGGCTCGTGCACGATCACAGTGACGCGGTAGTAGACTGGAACGAGGACCGCGATCAGAGGGTGGTAACACATTCAACAACTAGGACCGCGATCAGAGGGTCATAACACATCAGAGGGCTCGTGCACGATCACAGTGACGCGGTAGTTGACTGGAACGAGGACCGCGATCAGAGGGTGGTAACACATTCAACAACTGGACCGCGATCAGAGGGTCATAACACATCAGAGGGCTCGTGGATGATCACAGTGACGCCGTAGTAGACTGGAACGAGGACCACGATCAGAGGGTCGTAACACATTCAACAAGGAGGAACACGATCAGGGGGTGGTAACACATTCAACAACGAGGACCGCGATCAGAGGGTACTAGTAACACATTCAACAACGAGGACCGCGATCAGAGGGTGGTAACACATTCAACAACGAGGACCGCGATCAGAGGGTCATAACACATCAGAGGGCTCGTGGATGATCACAGTGACGCGGTAGTTGACTGGAACGAGGACCGCGATCAGAGGGTGGTAACACATTCAACAACTAGGACCGCGATCAGAGGGTCATAACACATCAGAGGGCTCGTGGATGATCACAGTGACGCCGTAGTAGACTGGAACGAGGACCACGATCAGAGGGTCGTAACACATTCAACAAGGAGGAACACGATCAGGGGGTGGTAACACATTCAACAACGAGGACCGCGATCAGAGGGTACTAGTAACACATTCAACAACGAGGACCGCGATCAGAGGGTGGTAACACATTCAACAACATGGACCGCGATCAGAGGGTCATAACACATCAGAGGGCTCGTGGATGATCACAGTGACGCGGTAGTAGACTGGAACGAGGACCACGATCAGAGGGTGGTAACACATTCAACAACGAGGACCGCGATCAGAGGGTCGTAACACATTCAACACTCCTCAGTAGAGGGTCTGGTCTAGTGAAGCATTCGTAATCCTCGTAACTTAGAGGGTAGAAGAATGTAGGTGAATAGAATCTCAGTCCAGTCAAGTACTAAGGCTGGGTAGGACCAACTTTGGATTCAAGTACTAAGGCTGGGTAGACCAATTGGATTAGCTAACTATGGATAGTAAGTGGGAAAATAGCCAATGCAATGAATCCAGTTGGCGCGAAAACACAATTTGGTGCTCTTCTTCATGTATAAACCCAGGTATGAAAAAAAAATATCAAACACACCAAACAGACTAATAGATATAAATAATAAGTAAAAGACAAGGTACTGCTCTGACAGTAGAGTATAAACATTCACGCATAAAAGTTATGTATACCAGCACTTGTTGATTCATTGTAAGTTAAAATTATGCATTATAATATTCAATAATCAAGTTATTGCAACATAATAGAGATTATGACGCGGGATTACGAGTTGGGCTGTGGATATTCAACCGTGTGGAAGAAAATGAAAAGTGTGAACCTTTCATGTCGTAAATAGAGTTTAAGTTTTTTATTATTACACTTGCAATTACGCAACTACGCGGGCGGTAGGCTTGGACAATTAACATTAAAACACCACTAAAACAATCTTTATCCATAGACAATTCCTCACTAATTCTTATCGTGTACTAAAATATTTTAATGTTTATGGCTACATAGAGATCGTAAAATTTATTACAGGAAAGCAATTTTAGAGAAAATGTGCGTAAATAATGAGGACAAGAGTTGGGTGTTTTTTCAGTTCAGTGAAGTTCAGAACGTGAAACAAATCAATATCTCCTATACAGATTTATATTAGAAGCAGAAAGTCGGGAGTCCATTTCAAAGATTCTTTAGGTGCAAAACCAGCAATTCCGCCTTCATCCATCAAATTATTTGTATTGTGTCACCACTCTGAATTTTTGGACTTCAGACAATTTGCAATGGAAAATTACATGCGAAACTAAAAATTTAAATATGGACTTCCGCCCCACTACTTTTCAGGTATAGATTTGCATTTGTCAAAATATTAAAATGAAATCTACTGACATTCAATGTATGTAATAATAAAAATACCCCGTCATTGACGAGTCACTGCTTTGCGTCAGTGAGTGTCCCGCCGCTAAAGCAGTCTGCTGCATTACCACCCGCCACCCTATAGTTCCCCGCCATCCCGCCAGATAGCGCCACACTACTTACTCGGCGTTCCCGGCTTCGGCGTCGTGCCCGAGCCGGAGTACTCGAGATCGTCCTCGTCGTCGCTGTCCCCTCGACTCCGCACCAGACTGCTGGCCTTCTTCTTCTCCGCCTCCATGACGATCTGGTCGATCTCGTCCGCATCCGACAGCTCATTGGAAACCTCCGCATTCCGTTTCTCTCGCGTCGCCTCCACGTCGCCTCGGCTCAGGAAGTTCAAGAGGCTGCGTTTTAACCTCTTGCCGAAGTTGTGGACGTGGTGCAGGATGCCGTCGGCCTCCACGACTGTGGGCGGCGAGACGACGGGCTCCTCGATGGGACTCGAGACGGGCGACACGACGGCGTCGCCGCCCCGACGCTTCAGCAGGACGAACGTCACGTTGCGTTTGTGACGCGACGTTCTGCTGGGATGTTCCGCCGCGGAACTCGGCTCGGAGTTCGGGCTGTGGTTGGTTCCGTCGTCGAACACCAGATCGCTGTCGACCTGGAACAGAAGGGGTCAAATGTTACATCACGTGCTCGGAAACAATAGGAAATAATCTCGGAACAATTCACAGCCTCACAAATCCAATTGCCCTACGGAAATTTCTACTAGACCCAGATCAAATTCAGACGGCGCTGATAACCTCGCTGTTGAGCGCCATAAACCATAATATCTATCTATCTATCAAATTCAGATCTGTCCAGATCTGGGTTTGTAATGTCAAAAAATCGTTTCCATCATTTGCAATTCGATTAATTTTGGCTTTTGGTGCTAATCAAGGGAGATAATGATAAATAAACAACAGACTCGATGATTTAATGTTACATAAAAAATAGAGTGGATATAAAATAATTGCGCTATGAAAACTGAAAAAGCTAAAATTGGAGCTCGAAAGATTCAAAAGTAGTTGGTTCGCATGAGTACAAATCAAAAATTTAAATTAAGTCCATGCCTTTTAGAATCAAATTTTAAAAATGTGGTGAACGAACGATAATAAAATTCATTCTCTACCACTTGGTTTCTTCAACATTGTCTTTCTTCAAAGTAAAGGTCACAAACATAGTGGTTTAAAACGTCAAACAATATAATATGATGATTTAAAACGTCTCTTCATAGTTCCATTGACAACTTGAAAATGACTACTCTGCTAGTCCGCCTTCCCCCCGCCAGATCTCGCAGTACAGAGCTAATTAGCCACAGGTCGATTTACGCGCGCTCTGGTGATAAACGATTGCCGTGGTTTACTTCCCTGCGTCGTAAAGACAGTTGTCTGGACATCCAGGCGGCGGTGACAATAAGTCGCGCAGAAATATCTCCAACATTAGACTCTCTGGAAGCGCGGCCAAGTTATAGATGCGAATATCAACTTACAGACCTCGTTTCATTTGACAATAAAACACTCGGATTGTCTATACAAGTCTAAATCGACCTACATCCAGTTGTGAAGATCACTTTGGCAATGAAATCACTTCTCTTCATGATAGCTCACATATTAAATTAAGAGTTCTGAGAAGAAAAACCCGCGACTTGGTCAAATTTACCCACAATTCGATCATCTGATGCTCGACAACTCATTCTAACGCATTGCAACTTTTTTTTTGGAGAAATGAAATTATATTTTTCATATTTTTCGTGAAAAAGACGCTTTCTCAAAACAAGAAAATTAGTTTTGGAGGTAACCTGCGAAATAAAAACGCGCACCCCGACTGGGAATCGAACCCAGATCCTTCGGGTTACCGGCCCTATGCTTTAACCATTAAGCTATCGGGACGCATTCTTAATCAGCAGGTTGGGTTGCCATACAACTCTTGCGAGTCCGAGTATCTGACCTATACAGAATGCGTCCCGATAGCTTAATGGTTAAAGCATAGGGCCGGAAACCCGAAGGATCTGGGTTCGATTCCCAGTCGGGGTGCGCGTTTTTATTTCGCAGGTTACCTCCAAAACACCATCCCTAAGTGAGAGATTCACTAAATTTTCCATCATTATCAAACAATCCACTCGTAGCTCAGAAGTTTGAGCATAGCCATTCGAGAGAGATGTATTCACGTTGTCAAATGAAGTCGAAGTGCTTCAGTCTTCGTGTATAGGTCAGATACTCGGACTCGCAAGAGTTGTATGGCAACCCAACCTGCTGATTAAGAATGCGTCCCGATAGCTTAATGGTTAAAGCATAGGGCCGGAAACCCGAAGGATCTGGGTTCGATTCCCAGTCGGGGTGCGCGTTTTTATTTCGCAGGTTACCTCTGAAACACCATCCCTAAGTGAGAGATTCACTAAATTTTCCATCATTATCAAGAAAATTAGTATTAATTAGCTATAGCTTTTGAAGTTGCAATACAACAGATTAATTTTTTTTTTTTTTTTTTAATTTTATTTATTTTTTTATTTATTTAGAAAAGTACAAATTACATATTATTGTAGCCCCGCTAAACCAATAGGATGGCTTGTCTGCGGGGCTACACACTAATTATAAACACAATAAAAAACACTTAATACACTAAAAAAAACTAAAAATACATTTATAATACACTCAAGGGAAGAATGCACATATACAGTGACAAATATTCAAAAACTATATATACTAATTTCAGCAATCAAGGGAAATTATGCATTTGGAAGATTTGAAAGATTCTCGGAGACCCATTTTCTAATGATATTTTTAACATCTGATATTTTCTTCAAATATCTTTGAAGAGATATTAGAATTTGGGTAAATTTGACGAATCATGGGTTTTTGCAGCCGTCTCCAGGAATGAAAAAAGAGGCTGAATTCGAATATTATATTAGAACCTGGATTGAAAATGACCTAAGTTATTCTTAGTTTCACCACATCACCCAATTATCAAAGATTTTTAGGTAATCGAATTCATTATTCAACAATAAACACTGTCAACTATAAAAGGTCCACGTCAATGCACGTGCATTTCTTAAGGATACCCATATTCCATAACTTCTAAATCCCCGATTCTGTTAGAATCCGATTCGCTGCAATGTTATTCCATATGGGCGTGAATCGGATTCCAGCAGAATCGAGAATGTTAAAGTTATAGAATAGGGTTCCAAAACCTCGGAGATACGTTTTGAAACAGTCTATCGACTAAAATGTGAGTGAACTTCGCCTAGCCAAGAACGCAGCTGAGACGTTTAGTAACGTTCCATCTCCAGCCTTCTGTCTTGACTCTGGACCAATAATCGCGTCAACAATGTATCTGAATCTGTCACCGCCTGCTCGATGCATCAATCATCGCGCCATCTGGCTGGCCCATCAGCGTGTCTGGGAAGCCGTGGTGACATGGTGGTGATGTCTGGGAAGCCGTGTCAACAGACATCTAGGAAGCGGTGATCTACATTCACTCGCCTGCACACGCGTCTGGGAAGCCGTGGTGACATGGTGGTGATGTCTGGGAAGCCGTGTCAACAGACATCTAGGAAGCGGTGATCTACATTCACTCGCCTGCACACGCGTCTGGGAAGCCGTGGTGACATGGTGGTGATGTCTGGGAAGCCGTGTCAACAGACATCTAGGAAGCGGTGATCTACATTCACTCGCCTGCACACGCGTCTGGGAAGCCGTGGTGACATGGTGGTGATGTCTGGGAAGCCGTGTCAACAGACATTTAGGAAGCGGTGATCTACATTCACTCGCCTGCAGACGCGTGTGTTGTCGCCACTCAATGCAACATCTCAATGACATGTCTTGCTTGCTCCTTATGCCCGATTTAGCAACAACTTGGTTTTGAGCGTGCGCACTGTCACTTTGGTGGCAATAAAGTGACAAGTTGATCGACTAATAGTTGCAAAATAATTAAATAAAATCGTCTTGATTATTTTTTCATCGAAACTCTAAGAATACGCTCAAGTAAACGATACAAGAAGAATCACCTGCTGCAAAATGGCCTCAATATCACTTTTATCATATTACTAGAGGGTCCCGTCATGTATAACATGACCAATGCGCACCAGTGAGGTATGCATAAATATTAAATATAAAAAGACAGCAATATTTGTCAGCAGATTGTGCGTCGTTAATACACACGTTACGTAATTAACAGACCAAATGCCCAACAAAATACGTAAATGAGGTACGAAGGAAGGCAATTTAATCATATCAATTATGGTAAATCAATTACATAAGTCTTCAAATGTAAACCATGACCATGAGTATTAGTAAGAAAATTAAGAAAATGTATAGTGTCATAATGCGCCGTTAAAATATAGGTGAAGTTGATATCGTGACCCGATACACACGACACATTCTTTATTTGTGATACCAATTCATAGTTTGCACGTGACATCATCTCATTGTTGAGAGGCCATATTGGTGTAACGTGTCAGAACGGCTGTCAATCTGTGTTTCGGTATTGTGGTGATATAATGGTTACCTGTGCAATAAACTGCAGAAGAAATTCTTATGGGTATAAAACCACCTCATATACCAAATATATTTGATTAACCGCTTATAATTAGCTTAAATCGACTTGACATCTGTAAAATGGTTTAAATTTACTTTTATACATTGTTGATGAAAAACAAATGAAGCTCGTTCAAACTATGAATGCATGGTGAGCTTCATTATATCCGTTTCTCTGAGGTCAGAGGTAGGTATAAGAGCGGAAGGTCATATGTTTTGGATTTCTCAGTGCACACTTTTGGAATGGTAATCAAGCTCTATAAGTACCTACCATTGGACTGATGTTAACAAATACAGTTATATTGAAGTATAGGTACCCTTACAGAAGGCCCATGTCACCATTACAAATATGATTGGATGAAGAATTCAGCTCAGAATTACTGGTTATTGAGATCACTTTAAGAATCATTAAAATTGACTTCCGCCCATCTGCCTCTAAGGTACCTATCAGTATGCAATGTAAAAATTTAAGCATTGATGTTTAAAACATTACCAACAGTAACTTGACGTCGTTTACATGACTCAATACACACCACTCTTAGTAAATAAGAAACGAAGGAAAATTATTTCCCAAGAAAATGTATAATATAACTCCATCGACTTTGGTTTGATCATGTTCACGGCCTACGAAATTCAGAGCAAGAGAAAATAAGAAAAATAAAATTTTGAAGTTTCTTGCCGAGATGACGTTTTTAATGTCATGTGCTGGTTTAGACCGTATTAGTATCTTATTATGAATTTATTATAATTACAAAAGGATAAGGTGCTCGTCTTAGGTGAGTTTCGGTTATTAATTTATTCACAAAAGGCAGAAGATGTAATTTTAGACATGATGGCAATAAAACGCCTCCATCTTAGTTATAGTTTTCAATAAATACCAATGTCAAATCGAAGCGCGCAACCGTTCCTGACAGACAGACAGACAGACAGACACACAGACAGAACTGGGTAACTATAAGTAAGATAAAGAAGAATAAGAATACTCAAATTTAAAAAAATACGTAAGAAAAACTTTTAACGTAAATGTCTAGTTTTTCAATACTACTAAAAACAGTAGTTAAGTTTAAACGGTTATACATCAAATGTAATTAGTTGACAGGGCAATAGTATTAACAACTGTTTAAAATTTCGAAGAGCATTGAAAAACAGGTCCGTAATCTGATATAATGCTATGTAGAGTTTATGCTGTAGTAAACGTCCACCATTTGCTCTTCGACCACAATAATACCATAGACATTTATACTCACTAATACCACCTTCTTTTTGGAACAATAACATTCGGGGTATGAAAACTCCGTCTCCCCAAGGATCTGTCCTAAATGCACAATCTGTATTCGGGATCGTCTGAGCGACTGCAATTATACGATATTAATTGGACCTCGAATATTGGGTTAACAAGAAATTACATTTAATTGCCGAACTTACTAGGAACAGATAAATTATACTTGTTTTGATTTGAAATTAGAAAGTCATAACTCTGGACTATAAAATTAGTATAGCTACTTATGGCAGATATCTATAGAAAGTAAATTGGAAGAAGACATTTTTCAAATTAGCCAACAAACTTACATTGGCGTTTTAAAATTGTCCAGATTTATCGGGAATCAAAGGGGCTTATGAGTTTAACAGCGATTAAAGATGATCATTTTATGTCATTGATTGTACCTATTAGTGTTAATTTTTCGTTATTTGTCTGGTAAAACCGAGTCAAGCTGAGAGGTTATTCCCCCTAACGTCCTCCACTCATCTGGATAGTTACAATGATGCTGCATTCCAGTCCAAGTAAACCCACAATCATCGCTGCATTTGATCCATCAAGAACAATACATCGTTAAAACAACAAAAACACATAATACCCCACACATATGGGAATGCTTAGTTCTGCATTCTGCCGTCGATCCCGAGCTATGAATATCAATGAAGTCGAGGACAGCGCTGGCGTCGCCTCGCGTGAAAGAGCAGCCAAAAGAAGAGCCATTTAGATTGCTCGCCGTCAGGATTCGATAATATACATTCAATAAAGTTACCCTGCAGGAAAGATTGCTCGAATAAAAGGTTTTCTACACTCCAATGTCGTCACGACGATATTTTACGATTTGTCTGATCGTCAATATTTAAATTCACTTTTTCTCGTTCTCTTTGGAACAACTATTGCGTCATGATGTTTAAATAGAAGATTAAGTGCAGACATAAATTGTAATTAAAAGTAAAGTGATATCAGTGATTACAGCCAGCTACTCTGAGGCCGAGCCTTTGGAATTCTACTTCTGAGTACAAACAAGTTCGCAATAAGATGTCCAGTTTATAGAGAGTGTTTACTGTTGGAAACGTTCGATAACAAATGCAATAGATGCTGGAAAATGTGTATAAACATTATATAATAACAAAATTAACTGCTTCACTATTATCAGGTAATTTCTTGTAAAATTCATTTTCGTGAATCAATAAAGTTCTGATGCAATAATTTCATAAATTTGAGATTATTAAATATGAGTAATTACTTATTATATTTGTCTGGATGTTTGAAGAAAGCATGAGGAGCTTCATAACAAAAGTATTCACTTCATTTGTTCAAATAATATTCATATTTGTCATAAAAATATTATGTAACGCTAATTTAATATGTATATCATAAAATTTACCTATAATAAAACATTTTTTTTAAATGTCCATCAAGATTCCTAGAAAAGTGAATCCTTCCAAAACCATCTTCATCCTTCTCCTGAAAAGCCAAGAAAATATAAAAACAATGACGCGTCAGTTTGAAATCGACTGTCACGTGATCATGAGCCGAAGTGCCCAATCAGTTATCTCTCATCTCACTCTCACTCGCCACATCGTGATCGTCACCTCTCCGTCGCACCCGCACGTCAACGCCGCTAAATGATTGATGACGACACATCGGGAAAACATTCCGCCCCACGCAGCTGATTGATATTATGTCTCCGACTCAGACAATGCATTACGTCGCCAAGTAATATTTATGTGCCACTTCATACTTCGACAGATGGGGAAGCGATTAGTTTCGTCCACCCACGTTTCTTGCGATCGAATGATGACTTGCGATCAATGAATCATACTGGCCGGTCGTCTGGGGTGGTGCCAAAAATAATTAGGTTGAACCGAAAAGATTTCGGAGTGGGCGATTTTTATTACCCTATTGTTGTAATGGATTTTGGTTATTTTTCTTTGGAATAATGATGTGAATTGTTGAATGTACCATCTATTCCTAGAATGTATATACGGAAGAGGTGAAGTATGGTGGATGCTTTGTGCCAAGCGTCAAGACGGTTGTGCGAAGAATGCCAACTGTACGAATAGAAGTAATGATTATTGTACAATTACACCTCTTGGTGGTCTACCGTTGACACAATAGACAGTCTTTCTCTAATAAAGAATGATAAAACTCAAGGAAGACAATTGAACGTTTGCATAAATTAAAACGCTTAGGTCAACAGGGCAATTTACTATAAACGTATCTACAGGATTTTCTAATTATCCCCGATTTAGTTGTTAGCCAGATAATTTAGTAATTACAATGGGCAACAGACAATAAGCACATCAATTGGCAAGTGGCAAGCAAATATTGGCAAAAATATGCAACGTTGCATGAAACTCTTTTAGATTGTCAAATATCACATTGGTGCGCATAAAAATGGTGGGGGCTACTACAAACCCCATGTTATTTCGTGCACCCACCAAAATGTCTCCCTTCGAAGTGTTTAAGGGCTCTTTGAGGGAATAAGCACGATTTTCCAAACGAAATCAATCTGGGTTTTGGGGTGGCCGCCCTCCCCCCAATTATATGCGGTTTGGACTATAATTTTCGGCAATTTGATATATGACCACTTAAAACAGTTTCATAACAATGCATATTATTTGTAATCATCTCGCCACTAACTTCTGCCATTACGCGAACCGAAGGAACTTGAATGCACGAGCGAAGATGTTGAAGATGGGTCCTGATCAAGCCAATCAGTGAGTCGAGTCAGACATGGGGTAATGAGCTGGATCTCGCGTTACAGTCGCCATGTTTAATGATCCAGGTATTGTTTACAAGTGCAGTAATGAGTCTGTCTTCGCTTCCTGTCGGGTCGGATGGCATCAGTGATGATTTCAGGCATGTCTCGGGAAGGTACTTAGCCCCCCCCCCCCCCCCCCCCGAGCCCAGAGACAAAACAATATATAGGTAGAAACAAAATTCTTAAATTATGTTTTCATTAAAACGAAAAATAGGGAGCTATTTGCTGTAATTTGAGAAGTTTAGTATCCCAGGATTGATTTTAAAATGTTTATATTTTATATTTATATATTAATACCTATAGTAAATATTAATAATATATTATAATAATAATATATTAATATAAATATTTTTGTTTATATTTTAAAAATGCCCTGCGGGGCAACAGTTGGAGGTTTTTTGCTTCGGTTTGTGCATTTTAAAGCCCCAGAATCACTTTAAACTGGTTTAAATTCTAAAAAAACGCCCTGTGGGGCAAAGGCTGGGGGGCTTTGCCCCCCAGACCCTCCTTCTGGGTGTCGCAATCCCCCCCATGATGAAAGTAGTTCCTACGCGGACTACGTTTGGGTACACCCACCGCCCTCTCCAGATAAAATTTTGCACTCCAGTTTTTCATAAGTATTATATCATTATAGGTAGGTAAATTGCGATTTGTACAAATAAATTCATGCAGATATGCCAGCAAAACAGGGTAATAGCTAATATTGATATTAGATTTTTTGGCCATAAAGTTCCTGGATTAGCTGGTCCTCTCCTCAGATTCATAGGTAAGACTCACAAAGTTGACTTTGTCTTCAGTCTCAAAGAAACGCTCCACTCTCTCTCTCACAATATTCGATTTATCGAAAATCTAAAGGTCCATTCACACGGTTGATTGCACGCAACTAATTGGTATACTTCTACCATAAGTCTCATTGGATGTGCGCGTGTGAACTGGCCGTTCATCCGATTCATACCAATTCCCGATCGAATCGGGAGTATAGAGACTAGCTCTAAACTAGACGATTGAAGATTCCCGATTGGCGTCGTTGACCAATCAGATGTGAGAATTTCAGTCACGTGGTACTTACAAGGAAATCAAGATGGCTCCGAAAGTGTACAATGATATTAGAAATGGAATCATTATTGTTTTATTATAACAAATAATTAGAGATAAGACGAAATAATGATGACAAAACTTCCTTCTCGAACATTTCAACAAAAACAAAAGACAACATCTCGTTCCTACGCCTTCTAGAAGCAGGCAAGGTCGTGTGATTGAATACTTGGTCGTCTGAGCTGGAAAATCGCGCACATCCAATGAAACTTATGGTAGAAGTATACCAATTAGTTGCGTGCAATCAACTGTGTGAATGGACCTAATACTTCTTGATTATTTGAAATCTTCTAGTAAAAAAAAAACATAAAAAACACTCCGTGTAAAAATACCAGCCAAGTCTCTTTAACTATAAAAAAAAATAGAAGAAATCTAAAAATTCAGCACTGAAAAGTAGTGATATCAAAAAATTGGCCAATTCAAACTTAATTTGAAAAACCAAATATATACTTGGCGCATCGGGTAATAATCTAGTATAGAAGTATATGCCAAAAATCATATGTACCTAAATATATAAAATATACCTACAATGCCCTTAAAAACGATGCGCCAAGTATATTTTGGTTTTTCAAATTAAGTTTGACTTAGCCAATTTTTTGATATCACTACTTTTCAGTGCTGAATTTTTAGATTTCTTCTATTTTTTTTTATAGTTAAAGAGACTTGGCTGGTATTTTTACATGGAGTGTTTTTTATGGGGATATCACAATTTTTCTTAGTTTATTTAAACAATTTGTAACACATATCGAAACAACAATGACTAATTCCTTTAAAAAAATAAGCCAGTTCCAATTTGGTTACTAAGAAAAGTTGCGTTTGGTACCAAAATATGCTTAAAGTGATATTCCATGAAGAAAAGCGAAAGATTTGTTCCAATCGGTCCAGCCGTTTTCGAGATATGGCATCACTTCCGGTTATCAAAATGGCGGCTGAAAACACTCCACGTAGAATTTGTTTATATAAATGTTTTGTATCAATATAAACCTTGTGAATAAGTAGTTATTGTAGTAAGAGGTGATTAAAGTCTGATTTTTCATTTTTATGACGTCATTTCCGGTTTCAGTAATAGTACATTTCTGTTTAGACAATTGTAGTTTCATATATATGACCGTCCGAATAGTTTGACGCTAGTTTCGTTCCGATCGGTTCAGCCGGTTTCGAGATATGACGTCATTTCCGGTTTCAAAATGGCGACTTCCGGTTGGTTTTATAAAAATGCACCTCAGACGCCAAAAGTGCACATGTGGTAAAAATTTCAGATCGATCGGTTCAGCCGTTTAGGCTGTGGCGGTGATAGCGGTGTTTCCTGATATCTGAATCATCATCATCATCATCTAAAGAAGAAGAAGAAGAAGAAGAAGAAGAAGAAGAAGAAGAAGAAGAAGAAGAAGAAGATGAAAGTGATGTAATTTCACTGTTTTCATGGCCCTCTCGCTCGCAAATGGCATAACCTATTGTTCCCAAATTTGGTATATGTGGTGGGGTGGGCCATAGCTCGAAATTAAGATATTTCACTGTGAGATTTTCCAATTTTATGATCCAGTAGACCGAAAATGCCATGTTGTTGCTTACAGTAAAAGTGTTTGGTCTGCTCCTCGGTTTATTAGGCATTTACGGTATGTTGAGTGACTGTGAGTGTACAGTACGACTTGGCTGGGTGGAGCGACCGCTCCACTAGATGATCACAACCCCCATCACAAATGAGTGGGAATATAAGTAGTTGATATAAATTCTTCTCAATTTGTTAGTTTTGATATTAATTCAGTAATATTTATTGATAGACTTTCAAAAACTATTTATTTATACATACAATGCTACACAGCTACACAGCATTGTATGTATAAATAAATAGTTTTTGAAAGTCTATCAATAAATATTACTGAAGTAGTTGATACTTGACACAAGATCTATTGTGAATCTCTGTCGAAACCGATCTTTCTCTCTAAGTACAAACTACAAACATGCCACACTTGAGCACTGCAAGACATATTGAAGAGAGGTCCATATGTTTGAGTCCGAGACTATATGCCCCTCTAAGAGACATGTCCGCAATGTATAACCTCAACGTCCCTGCAAACCAGCTTTCCAGTGCCATCTTTACGATGATGTTATATGATAGTTACCAGCGCCCCGTGCGCGTGACATGGGCACTAAACGGTCACAGATTTAAGGGAACAAGCTTCTCCTTCTACCAAAAACACCCCGAGAACCAACAAATAGGGTGTGAATCTTTTAAGTCCCTTAAATTCTTCAACAAGACTTCGCTTCTGGAGCATTTACATTTTTATCGCGTTCGGTCGACGCTAGTTTTACCAACGAGGTTTGTGAAACTGATCGATCCGGGGGAAATGAAGACTTTGATGTTTCTTATTTCATTTATTTAAGACAAGTGGAGGGGGAAATGATGCAATATGATTGGAGGGGCCCAGTTCGAGGTATTGTTGATTCCGGGCTTATGTTTGGGAGCAATTTGACTCTCTGGCAATAGCATCACGTACAACATTATGTGAAGTTTGTGCAGTATTTTTCTCCCAAAGATTTTTTAGTTCTGTATATTTTTTTGTTATTTCTTGTTGAGAAAGAAACGAGTGAAGTGACTGAATATATTATTGGTGTGTCGACGAGATTTTTGGCAGCACGTTTCGCCTCCTGTTATGGATGCTGGGCTGCGTTGCAGTTTGGAACAAGTACACATTTGTCCTGAATATTTCACGAGTTTAAAGACGCGATCAGCACAATGTGACAGAACAGCAATAGAGGTGAAGAAACCGTCTGGGCCTAGGTCTGACGTCACCACAGAGTATTTAGTGGCCAACTCTTTGGGTTTCATTTCATGGACCAGGGAATAGCAACTGCGACTTACGGCACAACTTATTCAAGCGATACTTATTTATTGAATTTCGAGTTAGTTTGAAAAAATCTATTTGAAGTCTGTTTTATCACTTATTTTCAAGGCAAGTTTTTACCATATTCATATTATACTTATACCTACATATAATATCTTGTGACTGAGTCCATACAATTTACAATCATAAATTATTGTATTTGTTCATTTCTTCCAACCACCTCAATTGTTCACCTCAATAGATAATCAGCATACAATTTTCTTTTTTTAATTAACATTTTTGAGTCATAAGCTCGGTCATAAGTACTTAAGTATGTAGATATTCAATTTAATTAATTGAAAAGAAGAACATAATGCTATGAATGATGGAATAATATACTTAATATAATTTGATGGTGTGATATCTGTTTTTTTCTAGTAGTATACAGGTAGCAATCATTTTGTGTAATATTGCTCCATAATTCTGAATCAGAGTGGCCATTATGGTCATTAGTGCTTGAATAAACAGTAGTTTATTTATTTTATTTTAACATGTTTTAACTTTTTATTGTACCGAATGTCTTTCGATTTCTTGTGTCCAAATGTTTTTTCTGCTCTAGTTGACTCCTACAAGACAGATCGCACCTCGAGAGGCAATTACACCAAGAGCAATGGACCATGTCTCCAGACTAAACACGATCGCGTGGCGACAAGAAACATTTGATTTTAAACTGGGTTTATATCTGCGCCGGCCGTTACATCGACTTCTAACAGAATATTGTTTATATCTGCTGGCGGAGTTTTACTGATTCCCGCTGAGATATTCCAGAGTCCTCCCACACTCGCTCCAATTAGGAAGACATCTCTTGCTGTGTTGTTTTCATTCGCCAACGAAATGGAACATAAATTTAAACTCTCATTTGGTCGATCTCATTAGGGAGCGCGGACATTTCCTTATTTGAATCGTATTGGACATTCCAATCTATCATTCTTCATTCCCACGGCAGATAGTGGTAGGTATTGTCTGCCTCGAGAGGAATAGAACCTGCGCAAATACGATGCATTTTAAGTACACTTCTGCGCGCAACTTGCCCAAGTTTTATTTGAAGACGTCTCATGTACACTCGACAATTCATAAAACGGTATTTGAAAGAAATGGATTGTCTGAAAAAATGTGATGGCATCATCCGATGAAGTCTATACTTACTCGTCATCTACCTCTACTAGGTGAGCTCTGATTTCATTGATAATAACAAGGATTGATTATCAATGAACCTGACCATCAGCCAATCTGTTTCGTTCAAATACCGTTTTATTAATTTGTCGAGTGTACACTCAAACCAATTAAAAACGGTACTTTGCACAAAACGGATTGGCTGCTGGTCTGGAGCCCTATTCTAGAACTTTTAAATTCCCAATTCCAATGGAATTCGATTCCATGTAATGTGAATCCTTATGGTCGTGACCGGATTCCATCAGGAATGGAATTGGGAAAACGTTTTAGAATACGCCTCCAGGCTCCTTGACAATAATCCTTGTTATTATCAATGAAATCAGAGCTCAACTACTTGAGTTAGATAATGAATTAGCACAGACTTCATGGAATGATGCCATCAAACCTTTATCAGACAATCCCTTTCTTTCGAGGTACCGTTTATTATTTGCCCGAGTGTACGTAGTACACATGTACACATGTACACATGTACAGCCGCCACGTTATGTTGTGATAAAACCAGTCTTGCAAATCATCCCTCTGTATACAAATATCTATATTTTAGGCAACTTATACTCGGTAGTCGGATAGAGTGTAAGTTTATCAGGACATATTATAGAGGTGACTGAACATGTGTCTCATGTTGCATGTAACTGCAATATAGAGTCATGTAGTGTTATTTGTATAAGAGGGATGACTTGTAGGACTGATTTTATCACTGGCTTTTATCACAACATGACTAGGCGAGTTACCCCTGAATGACTGAGCTCTTTGCTTGTAAAGTGAACTTTTCACAACTTTTTTAGTCATGTAAGTCGATGTAAGTGTTGAAATATTTCACTATAATTTAATATGTATTAATATTTTAATTGGATGAAATAGATCAGATAGATTGGACGAAAAACCCAAACCCTGAAAGCCATTGCTAAAATATTTCACTCTTTAAAAACATTTTAAGTATCATGAAATATTTCAATCATAATTTTCTATTCAACTCATAATCAACTCATCATACATACAGCATTGACCATTGATGATGTGCAGGAAATAAAAACACGGACTCGTCCAATGACTCTTGGTTTATCGCAGTATATTTACATGTTCTCGTATTGAACGGCTACTTTGATAACCCTCTATTAAAAATATAACTATGCATTTTTACGGCATAGATCTACTATAAATATGTACCACTGACATTTCAACATTAACACCTGAAAATAACGACTTCATTTTAACAGTCATCATTTGTATTTGGACGCGATACCATCTCTCCACTCACCAGCTCCGACTCTCTCCACTCGTCAACAGAATCGTTCGATTCGGCATATTATTTCGTATTATTTCCGCCGCACAATAAACTGAGTTCTTCTGCGCGTGTTCGCCACGGGATCGGACACGGCTAATAAAATGACTCGACGTCGGTAAGCGACCTCAAGGTGTGATTTATCCAACAAGTGGCATGAAGTATGTCTGGATTATGCGAACCGATGTTTAGCCACGCGGGTTTTATATTGTCGGCACGTGACGAAAAGAACTTACGTGGATTTCAAACAAACCTGTGACTTGACTGCGCAGACGCGTTGCGCAGACTCCACTAACTAGAAATACGCGAGTATTTCTGCATCAACGACTATTTAAATAATATGTTTCTACAAAAGAATATGATGAAATTTCATTTTTGGAGATAATTTCTGTACCTCAGAAATAGAAGGCGGAAGTCCACTTCAATGATTTATGGTGAGCTCAAAAACCAGTAATTCTGTCTTCATCCAATCATATTTGTAATGGGAACATGAGTCATTGTGTAAGAGAATACTTACAGTTTATAACTCAGTATAAATACAGTATATAACTGTATTTGTTGACTTGTCAAATGGCAATGGATAGAGCTTGATTACATCATTCCAAAAGTGTGTAATGAAAAATTGAGAAAATGTACATCAGGCTTTCTACCTCTGAGGTACAGATTTTAATAAATATAATTTTCGCCCAATACTCACACAATATTTTCAAGAAAAAAGTTGGCTCAGGAAGAAACATTTGTTCTGAATTCACGTCCATAGCCCTATTTTGTTAACAATTACACTGGAAAAAGATATTGATAAAAATCGATTAAATAACTCGTCAAGGCCACGCTCACTACCAAGCCCTCTTAAGAATTGAACTCTGATTCTATTTTGATTCGAAAGGGCAAATGTTGGGACGGTTCCCTACTTAGGCCACAACTGCCTCCTACTCACCGCCCATCCTTACCCATTCTTCATCCTCTCTCAATCATTCCAATGTTGCCATTTAGGCAAATTGCAGAACAGTGCGACGTTAAACACCAGTGAAATAAAATAAACCTCGGGTTTCAATTATACAAGTTATACAAGTTTTCGATTTTTTGAACCTTGAACCATCACATAATTCAAATGTTCAATTTAAATAAAACGTGTATCACTTCTGATTATGCATAATATTACCACTGCGCCGCAAAAGAGATGATTCATGCGCCGGGATGCTGCGGAGTTTCTCCTGGACCATCTTCTAATCCCGCGCAGATGAGAGTATTATCTAACTGATGAGCGCCGCGTGATGTCGATCGCTAGTGTGAGTCATCTCGCAGGATTATCACAGCGATCATCATTATCGGTCGCATCAACGACAGAGGAAGACAAAGCAAAATCGCTCGTAACATGGACAGGCTATTGGGGTGACATTATTAGTATTCATTCCATAGGTGTACCATTTTTTAAAACTACATGTCTTCGTTCATTTACAATTCTTACCAAATGAACCTTTAGGTACTTCACACCTTACATTAATTAAACAATCGTTGGCTCAATTTATTTGTTTGTATTCCATCAAACGAGTTGAACCGAAATTGTCTGCACGAAAAACACTGTCATTGGTAGACTATTTGATAAAGCCTACATTTCTTCAGATATTTAAAGGCATTACATTTGTAATTCGACACTAAAAGTTGCAAAACGCCACCTAGCGGAAAAAGTTAGCATCTATACCACGAGTACTTGTGCACATGCGCACAGGGCGCGTTCAGGCAAGTCACTTAGATGTCAATCGTAACGAGTTCAGTAAAAGTTATAATTACATCGCGAAATAACAGAAATTGATGAATACCTTAGTGTCAACAATCAAATACAATCGGCATATTTCATTACAGCACACATTCATTCAAATTCTTGTGAAAACGATGTGTCTATTCACCAAAAATCACCATTTGACAGATGCAAATTGTTTTTCTCACGGCCTTCTGAACACACATTTTTCTTGACGCATCGTTCAAACAACTGCAATCTGTCAAATGCTGCTTTTGGTGAATAGACAACTCGGTTTTACAAGAATTTGAATGAATGTGTGCTGTAATGAAATATGCCAATTGTATTTGATTGTTGACACTAGGTAAGCATCAATTTCTGTTATTTCGCGATGTATTTATAACTTTTTACTGAACTCGTTACGATTGACATCTAAGTGACTTGTATGTAAAAGTACGCACGCGCTGGGATTGTACTCGCGGTAGCGTCCATCTTATATTTACTAGCGCACTCTCTAGGTACTTTTAGTGTCGAATTAGCTCTGCATCTCTAATTGGTTGAACATTTTTCTTCTAAGTGGATTTAGAAAAGATGTCAAACACATAAAATAAAAATAAAAATGAGCCAACGATTGTTTCTTAGAAGAAAAATGGTCAACCAATCAGAGATGCAGAGCTTTAAAGTTGGCATGACAAATTTAATGGTTTTAAATATCTGAAGAAATGTAGGCTTTATCAAAATAGTCTCCAATGAGTGTTTTTCGGCCAGACAATTTCAGGTCAACTAGTTTGATGGACTAACAAAATCAGAAATCAGAAATCAACTATGCTAATAAAATAATTTAAAATGTCGTTTACACACAAAAAAGTATGTAGGGATACTCGTACTTTACTTTCATTGTTAAAATTATTAATGGACATAATTTTGAGAGCCTAACGCAATTATAGTTTCTTGAATTTTTAAAATAATGATCGCTCGATAAAACTGATGGACTGACAAATGTTAGATCGCACCATCAGAAGATCTTCAAGTGCGCAATGACATCCCCCCCCCCCCCCCCCTGCGTAAGCAAGTAGCAGACGAGATGTCTGGCGAGGTTATTAATGATATAATCAAGCAGTGAAGTCCCATCGAACCGGTTCCACAGACACGGCGATATTCCGACAATAAACACGATCCATTAGCCTACTTCTTGACCACTTGTCTCGGCCAGAAGAGATCAAGAACAAGGCAGATGATGACAGATGACGGAGTGAAAGTGAAACAATTGAACCTGGATGACGTCACCCACGACCACGTGGTCACGATGTCAACCTGGCAGTGAAAACAGAATCACGCGCATGACAAGAGGTAGAAGGCCAGATGTCCATGCTGACAGATGACGGAGTGAAAGTGAAACAATTGAACCTGGATGACGTCACCCACGACCACGTGGTCACGATGTCAACCTGGCAGTGAAAACAGAATCACGCGCATGACAAGAGGTAGAAGGCCAGATGTCCATGCTGACAGATGACGGAGCGAAAGTGAAACAATTGAACCTGGATGACGTCACCCACGACCACGTGGTCACGATGTCAATCTGGCAGTGAAAACAGAATCACGCGCATGACAAGAGGTAGAAGGCCAGATGTCCATGCTGACAGATGACGGAGTGAAAGTGAAACAATTGAACCTGGATGACGTCACCCACGACCACGTGGTCACGATGTCAACCTGGCAGTGAAAACAGAATCACGCGCATGACAAGAGGTAGAAGGCCAGATGTCCAATCGCTATGCTTCTTGAGGTGAGCTCATAACAAGTAATCTGCATGCATCCGATCATATTTGTAATGGTGACATGAGTCATTGTGTAGGAGAATACTTCAATATAACTGTATTTGTTGACATCAGTCAAATGGCAATTAAAAAAGATCTTGATTAAAACATGACTAGGTCATTCTTCTACGTCAGAGATGCTCGGAGGTACACTCAAACCAATTAAAAACGGTACTTTGCACAAAACGGATTGACTGCTGGTCAGGTTCCTGGACAATCAATTATTATCAATGAAATCAGAGCTCACCTACTACAGTTATGCCATCTGATATGCCAGGGATGATGCCATCAAACCTTTATCAGACAATCATTTTCTTTCTAGGTACCGTTTTTTATTTGTTCGAGTGTACATAATTACTAATTTATATCGTAAATCGTAAGGTACTCTGGGTTTTCTGCGCATAATTTTAACAACATGTCGTCATTACTTTTCAACCATTAAAACTGTTTATTTTGTATGTGAAAAATAATCATCATAGAATGTTTCTTGGGAACATGAAAATAAACTTTATGATAGAAATGGACGATAAAATTTGAAAATGTTAAAACTAAAATAATATGTCATTCTTTCTAAACTCAGGGTCGAGTTTGACCGTAAAAGTTGCATTTTACGAGTTGAAGTTATTATTATGATGCAAGGTAAACTCGGCATTATGAGCTATGCCAACTATTTTTAGCATTGTAAAACATTTGTGTGTTTCAAATTTAATATTACTAAATATATTTTGCAGAATTTAACATGGAAGTTGATTAATTTGATGTAATTTAAACGATTGGCCTGACACATACAATGATGCCATGCAATGTAATGAAAGACGGGCGCCACTTTGTCCCACTCAATTAGCACTCTAAATGGCAACAATGTTTTCACTTATCGGTTTCATCACTCATTTCGCCCAAGTAATTGTGTTATTGTGCCTCGTATGTCATGATTGTCTGACCACTAGCGCTAGGGCACTGATTCGAATTAAACATGAATTGCCAACACACACATAGGAACATGTACGTACATCAGAAGCAGAAGGCTTGACGTCCATTTCCAGAAGTCAACAAATAGCAGTTTCGTCTCTTACCAAATGACTCGTGTCGCCATTTTATGACATTTTATTGCAGTAAATGTGTAAATATCAACACAAATAATAATGATAAACACACTTAAATTAAAGAATTCAATTTCAAATGTTCTGTGACACTTTGGCGGGAAAAACGACATGTGACGAGTATCAGGATTGGGGTGTAATTTCTAATTCCCCAACAATGTGTTACCATGGCAACAAAGTATTACGACGTCAAAGACAATTTTCCTGTCATAAATTAGACGAAATCTATCAAACTTTGTTATATAAATCAATTCTTTGAAAACTATTCATCCCCCAACAAAAACAATTCCCACCACATCTGTGTTCATGTCAAAAGTAGGGTGTTCTACTGTCATCAAATATCTATTATTCTGAGATCTAATTTACACGAGATTCCCTATTACTCGTTTTGAGCTCACTTGAAGAAACATTGAAATGGACTTCCGGCTTTATGAATTGCAATATTAAAGGAACTACGAGAAAGAGGTTAAAATTCAATTCCCTTCCATGACATTGGTAACACTCCTGAATCCTGGCTCGTGCTTTTGAACTAGGTTGTGATTGGATCTCATCTGTCCCATTGTCACGGGGAAACTATGACAGTCGTGGGCGAGCTAATGAGGTAATTTCCTTCCATGACGTCAGCTTCCTCGCTTCAAACCGCACGCCCGCGCCATCTATCAAGGATTACAACAACTAATAGAACTAATCAAAACTTCGGAGAGCATGGCAAATTGAGAATAAGTTAAATTTATAGACGTCGAGATGGAAGAAGAAATGATACTTGTAAACTGGGCGGTTCATCGAACTGCAATTGTGGCGGACTTGGAGTGGGTTTGATGAATGAATGTGTCGAGATTGGTAAAAATGAGCGAAGAAATTTGCGGTTTTGATATTTCTAGAAGATTGTTCCAAGTCAAGGACTGGTCGTGAGTTCAAGTAAATGTCACTTAAAATATCTGACGAGTAACTTTAGTACACGTGTCGTGTCGTCTGGTATTTGTAAGGCGCATTCGGCTTTTAGAATTTTCTCAAATGTTAAAAACACCAAATAACTACATTTCCAAAATAATTTTTTGGTTCTTGAAGAGACCCGAATAGTCCAATTGATCAAAACAGAAATCGCGTATCTACACGCTAAAATGAACAATTTCATAAAACTTTTGAGTGGATTTAACTCATTTTTTTAGCGATTTTCACTCAATCAAATTTAGCGTGTATACATAATTTTTTTATCATTTTCACCTTACCTACATTTTCTAAAATTCATAATTTCTTTATCTGCTGGTACGATATTCAAGATAGGAATAGAAGTAATTGTACTTCTTTTTACATGGTAAACTTTCTGTCCCCTCCAATACATGGCAAGCGACCACGTGATCACAATATGACGTCACAACACGAGGAAGCTCCGCCATATTGTGGTATTTTTCTCGTTGAGTGTTTTTCACCCCTCCATAAGTAACTAAAAGCAGTGGTGTTATCTTCGCGTCTTTCATATCCTGGACCAAAAAACAGCCTCCATAGGAACTGTTCACAACATATTGATTATACATCTCCAATACGCACCAGTACATGCGTGGATTCAGGATCTGGGAGACTTCAATGTTTCACATGATGCGAAAACATTTTAAACATTATTTGTGAATAAACACAATATTTAAAAATTGTTATTATTGTTAGGGGATTTGGCCTCTTTTAGTTTATTGACCAGAAATCATAATATTCTCAAAAATGTGCTCCACCATGTAGCTTTTTTATTTGTGAAAATAGTTTTCAATTATTGTTTTGACTTATCACTACTTTTCAGTGCTGCAATTTTAGATTTAATTCCTTTTTAGAGGCGAAGATTTCGCTAAACGTTTTGTATTTTTGTATTTTTATGAGGATATAAGGTACAACTACTTCATATATTTTGGTTTAATCCTAAAAATGTAACAAGAGTAAAGACGATTTGAGTAAATGATGTCAGAAATCCAGAATTATAGAAACGACTAAGTCAAGTCTCCCCGATGTGAGTCAACTGAGCCCCCTCACCCACGACTTGGCTGCAAGCTGCTGGTTCACTTTTCATCAAGCAGATCAACACTCTGGCATCTGAACATCGATCAAGACAATTACACGGCGTAAATCACAGATGCAGCAGAGAGGTATGTCTACAGATTGCACGCAGACAGAACTTACATTTCTAAACATCCCGAGTGAAGACAATTGTGAAAGATAACGATCATGTCACTTGATACGAAGAATGTGAGAATGTATAATTGTGTACCAAGAGGACATCGCAATGCTAGCAATCATCAGTGACAGAAGAGAAAAGAAAAGTAGCACGTGAGTTTGTATCTCTCAAGACTCAAAACCTTCCTGAATTAGTTCAATTCAAACCCCAACATTCTTTCGTAGAATTTTAATAATGTTAGTACTGAACGATCGCAAATGCATGTACGGAGGATTGGTATAATGTGGAGGACCCATGTTCGATTCCTGAACGGTTGTCACGTGGTTTCCCCTCCTTGGGTTTTCCTCAGTCGAGACTGAGAGGCAAATACCGGGAAGGTAGCAACTAATAGGTCACGACCGCCCACTCCCACCGTCCATCCAATACTATATTCTTCACCATCTCCCTATCATAATCATAATCATAATCATCGATCCATCCGTCGCCATTAGCCTAATATTGCACAGTTCAATACAAAAAAAAAGTTTCAAATATTTTCCAATTCTGATAATACAAGAATCTGACATGAAATGTTTTGATTTTCGTAAATTCATTGTTTGGCTTTTTATCAGAGAGGTCTCTAGTTCAACATAAAAAAGTTTAACAATACACTATTTAAAATCCTAAAAACTACGAACATTCAAAACTGTAAAACCGCAACCATCCCTCAATTACGGCCCACAGTCGATTTGCGAATCCCCGATAATCCGAATCAATAAATCCTTCCGCGTGACAGCGCAGTTGGCGCGTGTTCATATCTTGTCAACAATAACATCAGTCACTGGTTGCCATGGAGACGGCGCCCGCGTTAGCGTCGCGGCGCTGTTTAGACGGCAAATAGATCGCGCCACACCACGCCGGATTAGAAGGGATGCTGACAGAGATGTTATTGCCAACCGACCAGGAGAAATATACAGGATGTGACCCAATTTCGATGCTCGGGAAGATTTTTATACGCGAAAGTCAGGGAACTGTTTTGTTTTAGGCGATACAAGTGGCTTTGGATACAAGGGAATTGTGTGAAAAAGAAGCAAACAAACATTATGAACGAAAATACTTTACAAATAATACGTTACGAAACGTGTTTCGTGTTGTTTTAGTAAAGACTATGCAAATGAAAAATACTTTTCCGCATCCTAGTTTACAATGTACATGTTTACAATGTTGTACAATGTAAAATGTTAGTCTAGTCTAGTCTAGTTACAATAAACTTATACCATTGTAACATATTTTCGTTACAGATAGGAAAATAACGAAGCAACAAAGTTGTAGAAAATAAATCATTGCTCCTTGAATAAATATAAACAAAATCAAATACAACTTGAATGTAAAATTGTAGTTAAAAATGTGGCCAATGAAACATACAGATTCGAATTTCGCTACAAATTCGTCACTTCAGTATCTACAACCATTCGATGGTCGCAATTTTAACATGGCAGTTTATAGAAACCCATCCATCCTCTTGATTCCAAACCACTGCAATTTATTCCTTCATTTCGTAATCAAATAATTAGTCTTAATTATGAGCCTACACCGAAGTAATTAACTTCACTCTTGCTAAATGTTTCTCGTAATTATTTTCTCCCGCATCGCCGATTTGTTTCAATAACTGCTTGAATAGAGAACATAAAACGTCTCATTGAGCTCTGTCGTAAATCGAATGCAAATGTAAGCTCCTGATTGACATTCACGACAAGTATCAATCAAAACGAACATAACCACAATAAAACTGATTGTACTTGTCGCTTTCTCAAACGTATCATGTTCCAAATAACAACATAAATCATTGTCGTGGACCACCCGAGCCTTCTCGTTCAATCCGTTATTGTCTGAAACCTACGCGTTAAATAAGTTCCACTTCCTACCTTCTTCATCTCACATTTATCTATGTCACAGAGAAGCGAAACATCTCAAGACTAATATTTGTCCAAGGAACTGCTTCCTAATGGTTGACATGGGCCAACAAACACTGATTAATTGGGATATGATTATCAACATTGAGAAACAATGTTGTGCGTTACCTTCAATTTAGATAATCTTTTGTCACTTTAAGAGGAAAGTATATATTACAGAGATGTTTATTTGGTCACCTCATTATAAGTCTATTATTTATCTAGCTTGTAAAAGTAAACAAAGTCTCTGCTGCTATGAATATGGCCGCATTGCCGATTAGCTCGCAGTAAAATGCAGAGCAGATTCTAACTCCCTTCTTTACACGTTTCAACTTCAAGCCCTTTATCATATCTAAAATTTTAATTGATACATCCTCAATTACAGATCAATGCACAATTAAGAGTTGTACAACAATTAAACACTTTTAATACATTCCATTTAAACATAATTTGGAGGATTAACAAAACAATAAACACGATTATATCTGTACCTCAGAGTTCTGTAGCACATTTTGATTGGTGGAGGGGTCAAGGTCAAATCACTTGGACAAATCACAAAGTAACTTTGTGGCAGGTGGCAGGTAATTAATGTGACAAAATAATTGGTGAAATCTCCATTCAGATCGGTGCGTAAATAAATCTTGTAGAAATATTCAAAGCACTTCCACATAATATACAAGCAAAACAATACTGTCTGGTCATAACTCGAGACAGTGATCTGCATGAAAACTGCAACAAATAGTGACATAGATGTCGTCCCAAGTGTACAGAGTTGCTGCAACACACATGAACGCGGTCCCAGAGGATTCGTTGCATATTTTTAATCAATTGATCTAAAATTTTGCACACCCACTAATGTCACAAGAGTGGTCTCGTGTATAGTATTTTAACAGATAATGTGATAATTCGAAAATTCGTAGAGACCAACGTTTTCGGTATTTTTGGAAACATTCAGACAAATATGTTAAAAACTTGAAATGTAATTGATATTTTTCTAGCCTTTTTATGCTTAGAAATGTCAATTGTTCAGAAATTTTAAACTGCTCCCTGACGTACTTCATTTCAGCTGACTCTTTCAAGGTCTCTAGAGAAAATTAACTAATAATAAAATGTGATTCAATAGGTAAATTGAACTAAATTAATGAACTCATTGACATGTGTATCAATATTTTACTCTTTCATTGAGTCGAGTAAAATCCACTGAACTATTATATTTCGTTGAGTGGTAGAATCTCGTTGCTCGTAAAACCCTCCGGTACATAAAGCTGCATTGTTCTTCTCAGAAAGACGTGTGTAGGCAGCGAAGTGCTTGGAAATAGCTCTTATCTCATTCACGTAGTTTCTATTCATAACATCGATATGTAAAGCATCAACAATAAAACAATCACGCAGTAAAACACTTCCGAGGATATAAACACCTTGGAGATATAGTGACAGCGTTCTGAGCATGCGCACTCCGTTAGAGCATTACAGTATACTCATTGTGATGTGAGGTAAACCAGGTGGCAGCGGTCAGGAGGGTGAACGTCATCGTGGGGTGTACCGGTCAGGAGGGTGGCAGCGGTCCGGAGGGTGGCACCAGTCCGGAGGGTGGCAGCGGTCAGGAGGGTGGCAGCGGTCAGGAGGGTGGCAGCGGTCAGGAGGGTGGACGTCATCGTGGGGTGCCACCAGCCGGAGGGAGCATGTGTTACTGTTCAGATGGCGAGTCCATTGGGGCTGAGGATTTAGTCAACTCTATTCATTTTGATTATATAATAAAGGTGGCGGACGTTTGTCGCTATAGAAATAGTAGGGGCGCTCCTTTTTTCCTTATGTGTGCCCTTACGACCTTTGATCATATTACTTGATCTTTATTTATTGGAACCTACATGTATATCCCCCTCCGGAGTGTTGAGGGTGTGTAAGTATGTTTCCTCTGCTCTGAGCATTGCGTGTGGATGAATGTCTGAGCAAGAGTCACGTCATATCAGCACCGTGTTTTAAGACAGTGGGAGTAAATCACTTGATTGTGGGAGGCAATCAGGAGATGTCTCGCAGCGCGGTGAAGTATCAATAAACTTAATCACCTGTTTATTACATCACTTGCTCGTGCAATTCCCAGTCAGATGGAATTATCTTGCGAGCCGCCAGAGAGTCAGAGATGAACCGCCGCCGTGAGCGCATCTCTTTCACTAATAAGATTCTGGTCAATCTACAAGGCGTTTGCAAAGATGTTCGTGAAATGTCAGTAATACAAGTACTGATGTTCACAAATATATTTTGCTCAACGACGTTTGCAAAATATTAATTTGTGGAAATTTGGAAACCAAAGTTTCTTATAGATTAATGAATCTAAAATTGAATAAATACGAAACTTTGGTTTCCACAAATTAATATGGTACCACAGATATGTGATGCAGATGACAGATAAAAAGATGGCAAAAAACGATTTTCAAAATGTAGAAAAGAGGAAGACCTAGGACGACCTAGCTATATGACTAGGAGTCAAAGGATTATGCAAGCACGAGGATTGAAAGATCGAAACTTGAGGGCAAGGAAAAGCGGGAAGCGGTGCCAGCCGCCTCCAACCCGGCACCTCCACCGATAATGTCAACAATCCAACTCGCTAACTCAATGATGCAAGCAAATCACGTCTCGATCATAAAGCTCATCTTTCTGTTTGTCATGGGTTGTCTTTCTTTACCAACACATAAAACACTGCCCGTATATTTGCCATCTCTCGCATAATGCTGATTAGGAACCTTCCATTCCGTGACTCACAGATTTGTTTCATTCATAAATATAATGCTTATGTAATACGCTGGACGCTCATAAATCCATTGAGAGAAATCATGGCCACGCAAATCTATGCTTGATCATTTGTCAGACATGATATTATTGTGATCTATGTCGAGTCTCATCAAGTAATAAAGAGTTGTCAGATTTCAGCCGATTGACCGAGGAGGAGAGTAAGAAGGGTAATGTACGAAATTGATGTTAATTGGACGAAGTGGGCCATGCATGCTCTAATATCTTCAGTCAAGGACACGTTTTTTACATCGACCAGAGTGGAAGACCCTCTTTTCACTATTTATTTCATTTGGAAGTCTTTTATGCTTTGTATATCAAATAAATAAACACTTTATTTGAACAGGTCTCTGCTATGAAACGTTTGTGGTCGAAACTTCGTTCGAAAATTTAAATAATAATACGCAATAGTTATAAATTATGTCGCTTGATGTTCTCGATGTCTACTCCTATTCTGTAGCTGATGTCACTCGACGTCTCGCGTGAGAGCTCCTCGACGCCATATGAATAACATTGGAGTGAAGTGACATCGTAGGGACAAGAGTTACAGAATCGAGTCCCGAGGAGGGCGTTCCTGATCGCGGTTGAGCATGATTTCTATCGCAATTAGGAAGAAGAAAAGACAAAGTCAAGCTGACGTTCATCTTAGATTAACATTTATACCAGGAATCATGCAACTATGTGTTATGACACCATTATGTTAAGATGAAGGATCAACCTCTAAAACGACATTGTCAAGATTGTGACCGTCTCCTTGGAAATAGACAATGTTGAAACAACGAAGTTGAAGATAATCAATTGCTCTTTTGCATCATTGAAAACAATTTGTAACGTTTGATATCCTGAACGTGAAAATACAACCCTTGTCATTTTATTGAACACGTAACTTTTTCTATTTGTATTTATTTTTTCATATCCACTGCAGGATTTTTTAATTATTTTTATGTGATTGCTTTATTATATTTTTGTTTTAATGTTGTGTTGTTTATTTTGTTTAGTAATATTTCTTTATGTTTAACTACACTGATTATTTAAGATTGTTCAACCCCCCCCCCCCCCCCACCCCCTCACCCGATACACTTTACCCAAAGAGCAATTTAATTCTCGACAACTCTTACAACAAAATCAATATGGAGACGGTCACAAAGTTGACAATGACAGAGGTCTTCATTGGCATCCTTCCTGTTAAATATTAACCATTGATTAATAATCCTACTCTTCGTAATCCATCTCGAAGTAACAACTCCCAATTGTTCTCTTGTTTTCTGCGGGTCCAAGTGGCCTGCCTGTCATCACGGCCACGTGGGTTCCAAAACATACGACTCTATTCTATGCAAATGTCTGCGCTCACCGGCTATTTACACTCATGAAGTCATGTCTCGGCGAGGTGTCGTCGGACTCATCCCCCCCCCCCCCCCCCCGCATGGACCAGGGGCACGCACAGGCAATATCTCCAGATATCTCAACATGCCTCCAGCGTCGCTTAGCGCCCCCTCGACATACCCTCATTTGAATATTATTACAAGAAAAACGCGTGATTTATTGTGGCAAAAATCGCTTTCTCGTTTTTTTCCTATCTGTTTGCCGTAGTAAGTTTTTATTGGGGTACTTGGCTGAGTATGTGATGATTACAAATTGATTCCTGTTTAAATACGATCTAGTTTTCTTTATGGTAGTTATAAACTTTGATTCGAAGAACAGAGCTATAAAATCAGAGACAATTTAATTTCAATTCTCAGCACAGAGTTATTTCTGAAACAATTTTCCACTCCAGAAGAACTGGTCGTGTGTTCGGCCAAACAGCACTGCCAATTAATTTCCATATGATTGATATTGCATGATACAGGGAATTCAACAGCCATTAGTTTGATTGGCTCAAATGTTTCAATTATAATAGCCTTTAAAAGACTACATAAACCATGCTTGTAGTACTTCATCATAGCACAAAGAATTGATAGACATCGGATCGTGGAAAAATATAAGTGAAAAGTGATAAATCTGTATCCAGAAGTAGAAGGCTAGAAGTCCATTTCAATGATTCTTAGTGTGAGCAAAAAAACAGTAATTCTGACAACATTTTATCTTTGTAATGGTGGAATGAGTAATTTTGTGCGAGAATACTTCAATATATCTGCATTTGTAGACAGACATCAGTCGAATGCTATTGATTTGTAATTGATTCCAAAGAGTGCAACGCAGCATCTAGGCAATGGACTTGCGGCCTTGTACCTCTGATGCGCAGTGTACAGCCAATGATAAAGCCAATGATCAAAGCCAATGATAAAACCAGTCTTGCAAATCACCCATCTGTATACAAATATCTGTATTTTAGGCAACTTATACTACTTCTGTGTACGACTGGAAGTCGCGAAAGGGGGTAAGTTTTATCACAACAATGCGTTGAGTATACTACGAGCAAGTAGCTTGTTCCTCGGCTTGTTCCTATATGCCTGAAGATCGCGTCATGTTTGAAGTGAACTTGCTTGTCTTGTGTTAGCGTGCAGCGATGAGTGATTCGTCATTGCCGAGTGAGAGGGGGGGGGGGGGGGTTTAGAGAGAGAGAAAGTATTGCGGTCCACGACTCTCACGGCATCACTTACTGTCACGTGGTCGCTTCAGCTGCAAGTCGGATGCTCAAGAAGATGCCACAATCTGTAACATCAATAAATGTGTAATATTTATAATTACAACGAAACCAGCAAAAATTATTACGCTGTCATGAATCCAATGTTTCAAGTTCCCTGCATTTAACCCTTGAATTCAACACTTAAATTCAACACTTAAATTGCCTAAATTCTCTTTCAAGATTTCTTGAACTCGTATCAAAGGAAATTTGGACCGTCTACTATACAGGCAAATTCAGACGTTAGTATAATGATTGCCGTTATTATTTGCATACTTATATTTTTTGTGCTACAAAATACTGCAATTCTGTATGTAGCAAAAGCATAAAGTAAGGTAATAGTGTAATCGTAAATTAAATTTAAAAAAACATGTCATGTAACTGCTATGCAATATAGGACAGAGATCATATCGGGAACCGGTTTCCCAGAATCCCGTAAAAAGCTTCTTTCTTGCAAAAAAAAACTTGCAGACTGATTCATGAAAAGAATAAGGTGAAGTGTTTTTCAGGAAGCTCAGCACATGTTGTTTGCGAAGTGAAAAACAAGCGGTACAAAAGCCCAGTTTACCAGCTAGATACTAAAATATCTCCTCAAGTATCGGCCAATCAGCGTCGATCATGAGTGAAACAAATCCGCGGGTGAAAACTTTCCGATCTCCGCGTTCGCTGCCTGCTCCTCGGCACAAAGTGGTGGCAGACATCGGGACGCCGCATCGGCTCAGTCGATACTACTGGCGCCAGTCGAGAAGACACTGTTTTTGGCAGAGGCACTGGCGCCACCCTCCCCCTGCTCTGCAGCATCCAGACGGGTCCAGACATCCAGGGATCCAGAGGACTCCGTGTGTGATGACACAGGAGGGGGGGGGGGGGGGGGGGGGGGGGGTTAAAAGGGTTGTAACTTTTAGGATGATGTGTAACGACGCTTCGGACATTTTAGGAGAACTTTTACTCTTGGACGCGTTTTGATAATACTTCCTTGTGTTTCAGCAATACGTACTGTGTGATTTGTTATCGGATATTTGTACATCAGACAAGGGCATATTCAGGGTTTCATCCAAGAAAATAAGCACATTTAAAATAATATGTGAAAAAAACACTTAAAAATAGACAGATCATGTCAAAAATGTTCCAAAATGGTTAGATGTGAGTTAATGTGACGTAATGAGTTCAATAAATGTAGGTACCTATTTTTAAACCTCTCAGACCAATATTTTTATATTTTGTAATTTATAATTCCCCAAAATAGTTACTGCGATTCAAAATTGCACCTAAATGAATGACTTGATCCTAAAGTAGTAATGTCCCCCCCCCCCCCCCCCCCCGAAATTTCATCCTGGATACGCCATTGACATCAGAGGTAGAAGGGTGGAAGTCCATTTCTCGATTGTGTAATCAAGTTATATCACAAATAAGTACAGTGAAGTATTCTCTTACACAATGACCATGTCACCATTTCTAATACGATTGGATATCTAAATACCTACTGATTTATGAGCTCAGCTCAAGAAACATTGAGTTGACTTCCCCCTTCTTTGTCGAATGATTTGGATTTTCGGTTAGAAGAAATGGTCCAGTCTTGACCTACATTGGAATTAATCCAGGTTTCATGGAAATGGCGCAGTAAGGAAGGGGCGTTTTGTCAACAGAGGCAGAAAGTTTTCGCATTTCATCAACATGGGCAAAGAAACCGGGGCGACATTTGACTATTTCGATTATGACGCAATCTCAAAAGTATTCTTTATGAACCAAGTTCTTGTTATGGAAGTTTTCGGAACATTATTTGTATTAAATCAACATTGCCTGACACATTTATTAGTGTGTTTGTGAGCACATTTTCATACACAAAACATATTAATATGTGCCGGAACTTGCAGCTTTTATGCACTGTAACTTGAAGTTCAGAATGGTATGTCAAATATGGAAACGCAAGGAAATCAAAGTTTTATTATGCCGATCATTTCTTCCAGCAAAGTTCCTTATGACGGGAGTATACAGACAACGATACAGATAACTCCTTGAATAATAGATAAGCTATATTCGTAGCTTGCACGTACACATGGTCAAAGTAAAAACGTCGTTCGAAAGAAACGGATTGACGGATCAAGATTTGATGTCATCATCCGATAAAGTCTAACGCGTCATCTAGCTCTATAGGTGAGCTCTGCATTGATTGATAATAACAAGGATTGGTTGTCAAGGAACCTGACCAGCAGCCAACCCGTTTCGTTCGAGTGCGGAATTCACTTTGACCAAGTGTATACATTTGGACCAAGTAAAAACAGCTTTGGACTAAACGGATTGACTGCTGGTCAGGTTCTTGACAATCAATCCTTGATATTATCAATGAAATCAGAGCTCACCTATAGAGCTAGATGACGCGTTAGCACATACTTCATAGGATGAAAACATGTACGTATCAGCCAAAAATCCTTTAGTTTCGAATACCGTGTATTATACATTTCGTTTTCCGGCAAAGATGCAACAAATTGTATTTTCCTTTAGGGCTGCACATTTGACAGGTCAGAGAAGTGATTCTTATCGGCATTCAAGAGCACATGTAATCATGACAGCTATCTGAATGTGCCAACAAGATGGCGTCAGCAATGAGTGACGTGCATGCAACCTATGTTGAGACTTGTTACACAGCGGAGCGAGTGAAGATGTTAGGACCGAGGGTTGTCGAGAGAGAGAGAAGAGAGCAGACCACAGACGCTCCTTGTCTTGTACACACTCTCTGAGTCACGCAATGCATCCAGACTGCATCGCTCTGTAAACAAACACCGGACCGCAGACATGCAACACATCGCCAAGGCGGTGGGCGAGACGTCGAGAACGTCACAGACATCGCCAAGGCGGTGGGCGAGACGTCGAGAACGTCACAGACATCGCCAAGGCGGTGGGCGAGACGTCGAGAACGTCACAGACATCGCCAAGGCGGTGGGCGAGACGTCGAGAACGTCACAGACATCGCCAAGGCGGTGGGCGAGACGTCGAGAACGTCACAGACATCGCCAAGGCGGTGGGCGAGACGTCGAGAACGTCACAGACATCGCCAAGGCGGTGGGCGAGACGTCGAGAACGTCACAGACATCGCCAAGGCGGTGGGCGAGACGTCGAGAACGTCACAGACATCGCCAAGGCGGTGGGCGAGACGTCGAGAACGTCACAGACATCGCCAAGGCGGTGGGCGAGACGTCGAGAACGTCACAGACATCGCCAAGGCGGTGGGCGAGACGTCGAGAACGTCACAGACATCGCCAAGGCGGTGGGCGAGACGTCGAGAACGTCACAGACATCGCCAAGGCGGTGGGCGAGACGTCGAGAACGTCACAGACATCGCCAAGGCGGTGGGCGATCTCTCATCGGCATTGCATTCGCTTCCTTCTGATGCCATGCACTTGTGAGCAATGTTTACTGCAGGAGGTTTAATGATCGCTGTGTAAATAGCAATGTCGAACACTCTGTACTTCAGAGTTAGAGGTTGTATAATATGGTAAAATAATGTGAGGTAATAAATATTCCATTTGAATCATTCTTGAGGTGATGGTTCAAAAAATAGTAATTCTGCATTTTTATTGGTGACATGAGACATTGTGTAAACGAATATTTCAATATTTGTGGACTTCAGCCAATTCGTATTCGTTAGACCCTGATCGAGATGATTCCAAAAGTGTGCAACGCAAAATATAGAAAATAAGCCTCCGGCCTTGTAAAGACGAGATTTGTATTCTCAAATCTGTTCAGAGACGATACGAATGATGTAAATAATAATCAATATTGAAAATGAAAATCACTGTGCAAATGATCCGCCTTAATGTATTGGTTTTGTGTCATTATTGATCTCCACGACATCAAATATGCTTATCTGTGCAGTTACTTCGTACGCGAGTGCAGAGTTTGTCGAAACTGCAGGGAACTCTTATCTGGTCATAAAATGCATTTTCAATGTCATCACTTCAAATATTTGTACGTCCTACCTTACAACCATAAATAGGTTTGGCATTTACACAAACCAAATTAATTTACAAAATTTAAATAATTCAAGGAGTGGGAACAAACACATACTAAGCGACAAATGTTAAACAAATCACGATTTTAAATGACGAAACAATGTCGACAAAATCTATATTTAGAACCTCCTTGGACAATACACACTGTCTGCTATATTTCATTTCATTTCATTTCATTTATTTTATTTTTGTTACATTATATTACATTACATATTTTGATGATGCACACTCCCGAAAGCCACAAAACAAAAAATCACTGTCCAGCAACAAAATGGTACTTTGTGCAGAAACAATTTAAGGCGATACTAGCGCTCGGCTATTGGAGTAAATGAATGAATGTTTGGGTTTAACGGTGCGTCGACAACTAGGTCATTTTGCACCGAAGTTACGTTTAATTTCGTTGAATATAAGTGGAGGTCATAGGGAGGGGTCGACCTAACTGGCCCGATCCGGGGGAGTCCAACACTGGGGGGAAGGCCAGGCCGGAATGGGGACGGACCGGGGGGAGGGGGAGGCTTCGGGCCGGTGGGACTCGATTTCAGGGGGATCACCATCTCGAGGGGGGAGGCCGGCCCGAGGGGACCGCAAATTCAAGGGGGGGCATGGGACTAGGCCGACCCTGGACTGCACTTGGTTGGGACCAACTCGCTATGCGAGCCGGTCCCTTGTGAGAGATAAATTGTTTCATAAGAGGGTGTAACTTTAATAGGATGTTCACATGATCAGTTTGATCGTATATTAGTAGCACTTTATTATTTTTGCTTCGTGTCAGTTAGATAGGCGCCGGTTGTTCTAGGCAATTTCTGAGTCGATTGGAGACCAAACCCGTGCACCAATTGATCTAAAATTTTACAAATGCGTTGTTCAAGGATAAACTTACGGTTGTTCCTAGGCACATTTATAAAATTAACTTTTTACGGCACCCAGCAAGACAAGAAAATATATATTTTTTTTACAAAAAAATAAAAATCAACTAATTATTACTAATTAACTAAGCAAAAAAATAAAAATGTACTACGTGATGATAACCCAAAGATTGTCTTTCATCTAATCATGGTTAACATTTAAAGTTATTCCGTTCGCCATTTCGTCACGCAATCGTATCCAAAAAGTGTCTACATCAAAATCGCTAATATTAACAAAATGCTTCTAATTCGATGAAACCGGAAGCCGAAGAGTATGTCTAACCGGAAGTCGTGCTCGTGTGACCCATATAGTATAAGATCTGCTCTGCGTGTACTGTGAAGCATGTAATTAGCTTGAGTCATGGATCTGTCTGCGTTGCCAAGTGGTTCTCCGAAGGCGGCGAGGAGACAGGAAATGCAGGGAATTGCATTGCAAGTGAGACGCTTTCTTGATGAGCCGGCATCGTGTGTGTGTGTGTGTGTGTGTGTGTGTGTGTGTGTGTGTGTGTGTGTGTGTGCACACGCATGCGCAGATCGATCTGCCTAATCAATCAACAGTAGACGCAGTCAATGGAAGAGTAGTTTTAAATAGTCGGACGGCAGACGAAGTGAATCATTCTGATTTTGTGAGAGGAAACCCGCTAAGATTCGTGTACGGTATACGAATACGGCACGGGATATGGATATAACCAGGCTGTAGATTCATAAAAGGGTTTCCCGGCATAACTTATGCCGGAATAGCATTATAATTAGTAATTACCAATATCTTCTTTACCATGAACCTTGCTTACCTTCCTAAAACTTGGTTTTTTATCGTTATAATTACGGCAATTTGTACAATTTAATTAATCAAAATAGTCGGTAAAACAAGGACAAGGTGATAGATCCAGCCCCAGGTATTAGGAAAACGATATCCCCATAAAAAACACTTCGTGTAAAAATACCAGCCAAGTCTCTTCAACTAAAAAAAAATATGAAATCTAAAAATTCTGCACTGAAAAGTAATGATATCAAAAAATTTGCCAAGTCAAAACTTTATTTGAATATCAAAAAATACTTGGCGCATCGTGTATATTAAAAGCTTAGAAGTATAGGCCAGATATAAAATATACATGACAATATACAAACATATATAGTATACCTAAAATGCCCTAAAAAATCGATGCGCCAAGTATTTTTTGATTTTCAAATAAAGTTTTGACTTGGCAAATTTTTTGATATCATTACTTTTCAGTGCAGAATTTTTAGATTTCATATATTTTTTTTAGTAGAAGAGACTTGGCTGGTATTTTTACACGAAGTGTTTTTTTATGGGGATATCACTCCTTTTTTTAGTTTATTCTAACAACTTGTGACACATATGAAATGAACAATTACTAAATTCTTTTAAAAAATCATCACCCTTTACAATTGGGTTACCACTAATGAATAACAGCGTATGGTCCTAAATAATTGCTTTAAATGATCTTTCACGAAGAATAGCAAAGGTTTCATTCCAATCAGTCAACCCAGTTCCGAGATATGGCAACACTTCGGTTTTCAAAATGGCTGCTGAACTTTCTGCAATGCCACATAGAATTTATTTCTATAAATGATGTGTATCATTTTAAGCTTTCTGAATATGTATTTATTGTATAGGAGGGAATTATAATAATTTATACATTTGAATGACGTCATTTCCGGTCTCATAAATAGGAAAATTCTATTTGTACTGTTCATATTCCATAGAGATGGCCTTCCGAATCGTTTGGCGCTAGTTTCATACCGATTTGTCTACCAGTTTTTGAGATATGACGTTACTTCCGGTTTAAAAATGGCGGCTGAAATCTCTGACCCCTTGAAGTATATTTTAAACATGATAACAATTTTATAAGCTGTCTCAAATAGTATATTTATTGCATCAAAATAAAAATTTGTGAGTTTATTAAAATGTGTGACGCCATTTCCGGTTTAGGTATAGGAAACTGCAAATATTATTGATGATAATACATAAAGTTGACCATCTTAATTGTTTTGCGCTGGTTTTGTTGAAATCTAATTAGCCGTTATTGAGATATGATGTCACTTCCGGTTTCAAAATGGCGGCTTCCGGTTGGTTTTATAACAAGTCACATGAGACGTCAAAAGTACATACGTTACATAAATATCAAAATAATCGGTTAAACCTTTGTTGCCAAAAAGCCAATCGATGTATTTCAAATTTCATTACGTCATTTCCGGTTTCTTTAATATAATGTTTAGTCTTTTGCTACTTATCATGCATAAAGATGACCGTCTGAATCGTTTGGCGCAATTTTCGTTCCAATCGGTCCAGCCGTTGACGAGATATGACGTCACTTCCGGTTTCAAAATGGCGGCACAAAACATTCATGGGGTAAAGGTTAAATCAGACGCCAAAAGTGCACACGTGGTAAAAATGTGGGATCAATCGGTTCAGCCGTTTAGGCTGTGGCCTGTTTACCGGATTTGAATTCCAGGAGACTACTACTACTACTACTACTACTGAGATTATTGAGCGAGCGTAGCGAGCGTCACCACGGTACTCTTATGGCACTTTCTCTGTGTGTTTTTTTTGTTTTTTGTTTGTTTGTTTGTTTTTTTTTTTGCCTGCACTGCCCAGGTCAAACCGCACAACCAATCGATCTGAAATTTTGTACACATACTAACGTAATCTATGCGATCCCTGGGATCTTTTCTGAACGGGATCCTGTGATTGGTTCAAATTTTATAAAAATTATCTTTCGATTGGTTGGTTCGATCAATTTGAAATTTAGGAAAGTCATTGCAACCAACATTGTACCCAATCAAAAAAAAATTCAGCCAAATCCTCCAATTGGTTCAAATTTGAAACCATTTTTCCTGTGATTTTTGAAATTTAAACTGGAACCGATTGACCGACCAACTAAAAACTTCGCATGGTCACTGGTACCAACATTTAAAGTATTTTTGCCAATTTTCACTCTAATCTGTCGTTATTTTCAAAAGTTTTTGTCATTTTAGGGACATTTTGCGTGTTGGCTGTCAAATTCACGGCGACTTCGAATCTACAGTTCAAGGCAAGGTAGTTAGAGCAGAAAGTTACAACGATATGAAACTAATAATGACCGTTCAACAGATTGATCTGATATTGTGTACACACACTACATATCAAATCATATGAGTGGTCCCAGGTATATTTTTTGAACGAGATCCTGTGATTTTTGAAAATTAACAAGGAACCGTTCAATCATAAAGGTTTAATCGATCAACTTAAAACTTAGCAAGGATTGGCACCAATATTTTTGGAGATTTTGGAGATTTTTATACAAGTATGTGACGAAACTAAAGAATTGTTGGCTTTTAATGACATTCGATAGACATAATTTCGGTTCGAGGTGTTGCGTGTATCCGTGCTCGCTCATCAACGCGTTACACAGAGCGTTTTCCTAGTTATTATTATTATTATTATTATTATGAAAACCGCCCTAAAACACTGTTTTCACGGCCCTCTAGCGCGCAAAGGGCGTAACCTATTGTTCCCAAATTTGGTATATGTTGTAGGGTGGGCCATAGCTCGTAATCAAGATATATCGCAACAATGTGAGATTTTCCAATTTTAAGATCCAGTAGGCCGAAAATGCCACTTTGATGCTTACAGTAAAAGTGGGTTTGCTCCAGCCTTTTTAGATGATTGTGTGCGCGCGCCGTACGACTTGGCTGGCGTGGAGCGACCGCTCCACTAGATGTGTATGAGTAGATAAGCGAGCACCGGTAAAGTCAAACGCAACACACGAAAATAAACACAATCATTTGCGAAAGATCAAGGCGTGGGCATTTAATTTTTCTTGCATACAAGAAAAATAGTTATTTTGAACTATTACTCTATTAACTTTATGAACACATTTTTACTTGATTGGACAAAAGAAACATTATATTTCAACCAATCAGAGGACAACGGCCCTCCAAATGTGATTGATTACAAATTCAAAGTTTCAGCTCGATCAGAGAAACGGTGTGTCCTTGTTCGCGGAAAGAAACAAAGCGTAAGAGTACATGGAAAAAATCGATTATTGAGCGAGCGTAGCGAGCGTCACCACGGTACTCTTATGGCACTTTCTCTGTGTGTTTTTTTTTTTTTTTTGTTTGTTTTTTGTTTTTTTTTGCCTGCACTGCCCAGGTCAAACCGCACAACCAATCGATCTGAAATTTTGTACACATACTAACGTATTCTATGCGATCCCTGGGATCTTTTCTGAACGATATCCTGTGATTGGTTCAAATTTTATAAAAATTATCTTTCGATTGGTTGGTTCGATCAATTTGAAATTTAGCAAAGTCATTGCAACCAACATTGTACCCAATCAAAAAAAATTTCAGCCAAATCCTCCAATTGGTTCAAATTTGAAACCATTTTTCCTGTGATTTTTGAAATTTAAACTGGAACCGATTGACCGACCAACTAAAAACTTCGCATGGTCATTGGTACCAACATTTAAGGTATTTTTGCCAATTTTCACTCTAATCTGTCGTTATTTTCAAAAGTTTTTGTCATTTTAGGAACTTTTTGCGTGTTGGCTGTCAAATTCACGGCGACTTCGAATCTACAAGGCAAGGTAGTTAGAGCAGAAAGTTTTAAACGATATGAAACTAATAATGACCGTTCAACAGATTGATCTGATATTGTGTACACACACTACATATCATATCATATGGGTGGTCCCAGGTATATTTTTTGAACGAGATCCTGTGATTTTTGAAAATTAACAAGGAACCGTTCAATCATAAAGGTTTAATCGATCAACTTAAAACTTAGCAAGGATTGGCAACTTAAAACTTAGCAAGGATTGGCACCAATATTTTTCATTTGTATACTTAATTTAAAACGGCCTATAGCCACACCACCATTTGACCTATCAAATGGTCTTCGATTAATCTGATCAATCAAACTCATATTTTGCATGGTCGTTCAGACCAACATTGTCTCTTATTTTACAAATTTTCAGCCCTACCAGTCAAGAACATTGATGCAATTATTGACAGTTTTAATAACTGTCAGAAATGACATTTCAAAACAGAAATTCCACTGCATTCTGGGTTGCTCTATGTAGCAAAGCAAAGTTTATAGATGGCTATTCTCAATATCAAGTAAGACAGATTCTTTTCTTAGTTGATCATATTGCAATACATAATGTAGTCAAAATGTAATGTAGGTATTTCATATACATAGGTATAGGTATACCTTATCTAAAATAATTTATTTTACGATATGGATTGTGTTTCACAGTTATGAAAACGACGTTTTGACTAGATAACATCATATTTTACACATTTCCAGCCCAATCGGTCAAGAATTTACAGACTTATTGCTGTTTTAAGTGTTTGAATATCTGTCCAAAGAGATTGATGGAAAATATCAGTACAATAATATGTTATTTAATTGATCCAGAGTGTTTATGAAAAGTTGCAGGGAAAATTGGTAATAAATAATGTATAGTTAGTTATCTTTGATTGAATGGATCGTGCTATGATTGGCGATGTCGTGCGTGTCGGTGCTCGCTCATCAACGCGTTACACCGAGCGTTTTCCTAGTAAAAATAAACATAACTATTTTCTACGTTTGATTGGGCGGTAAAATTTATTACAGGAAGTGCCGAGTCGTGCCAGTGCTGGAACTATGAGTGGAAGTCCGCAAAGCAATGAATGGCGAGTTATTGTCGGGGTAGATGCCAATGCACTTACAAACAAACAGATATTAATTATTATTCGACTTGAGCAGCATCATTGTAGAAATTCGAGCCGACCTAATTCGGGCGTAGAGAATGCTCCAGTGAGAGACTGCGTGCCAACTTTGTCAATGAATCTGTTGCAACAGTCCAAATCAGTGGTCGAATTGGGAGTTGGTACTTATTTTCTTGAATTTCATGAATAAATCTGGTGCGTTTCTATGCTATTTTAAGCATATTTTTATATCGTTTTTATCTCGACAAACGACGTCTCTACAATGTATATTAATTTGACAAATTCGATGAAAATTATAGGACCAATCTAATGTGTCCATACCTCTTCCCATATTCTATTATTTACTCTGAACACTCTGTCACCAATTTGAAATTGGCAAAAATATATGAAGGTAAATTGATTCAGAGATCTTTTAAATTATATATTTTTAGGTACTACATATTAAGTAAATATTTCGGTCGTAAGATCCTTAAAATTTCTTTTAAATCTCTCAAGCGGGGATGGTAAGGTGGACTTTCCTGAGCCAACTGATTAAAAATGTAAGGAACCTTAGTAAATTATTTAAGGAACTGACTCCTGCATAAAAAATAAATAAAAATAATTCAGGACAGCTTAAAAAAAATTAAAAGCAAGCCGCATGTGATTCAAGAAGTGTTTGTAAGTTGAACTTGAGCGCTGCAGTGCGACCGCAACTGCAACTGCATGCACTCGGCCGATGACTCTGAGGATAAGAATACCCTGGTGTTATGCATTTCAGCCACGCTCAGTGATTGTCAGACTGCAAGTGTAAAACATCATACAGACTCAACCCTCCATGTTTATGACACACTCACGGCAAGAATCTGCCAAAGGGTTTGTTGAAAGATTCACAGAATTATTGCTTTCTGCAATTTTCAACTGATCATCAAGATTATTGAGATAATTTCTGCAAATAGATTTAGTATGAAGTTGCTTAGGTACGTCATAGCCATACAGATTTCCTCGAACTTTGTTGAAATTGCTGCCTGCTCCATTTATTTGATTCCCTCGAAATTCTAGTCTTGCTTATACATTTAGTGCTGTTTTTTCAATACTTGGCTGACCAGTTGATAATAGTTTGGCAGTTGAGGACCATATTGCCATGGCAACACACTAACAGTGCGTTAGTTAATCAACACTTTAACAAGGTATTGAAAACCGGGCCTTAAATATTTTGGCGACTTATGAGCTCGTATATTTGAGTTCAATATACGACCAATTCGTATATTGGTTATGTCACGAAAAGCTTTGGGAAGCCGATCAGGGGCGAAGCGTCAGGGGAGACAGGGGAGACAGTGTCTCCCCTTGAAAATACGGACAGTGCTGTTCATATATTATTTCATACATTAAAATTTGCTGTAATTGTATTTTATTTGATGTATTAATTGGTGTTGTAATGAAACACATTGATTGTCAGTTGAAAACCCGCTCAATTTGGTGTCTTTACGAGCGAGCGAGTGTTGCCGCTGCGCGCGCATCTCCTATCTTATAGCCCGGGAGACATAAGCTACTTGTGTCTTCGCAGGCGAACGCAGAAGTATCTGCATCCTTCTTCCACTCGTTGTTCACGCATTCATATGTTTTCTCTCACTCCCACTCGCACTTAGATCCGCCCGCCTATCCCTCGTATGGACATTCCATGCTATAACAGTCTTGCAAAATAGACTCCGAGGTAGACGTGTCTCCTTGGTTATTATAATGTCCCTTGACAGCAACAAGAACATATTGACTGGAATGTACACACCGCAGTACCATGCCAACCGCCTCGCCTACGCCGTTGTGCAACACACACAACATTCGCATAAACGCACAAATGTCAGCAGTAAAACTAAAATATCTAGAAAAATGAGTCAGACTTCAAAACAAGTCAGTTCACGCATTGAAATTGCGTTGACTAGACGTATTATTTCCTCCAGATATGTTAGTTCGTTAATCGAATTTGTATTTTGTTTGTGTACGGTGTATTATTTAATAATTAATTTATCACTAAAATGGAAACTGACGTTGACAATGACGTTATCGATTATTTATTTATTAACAAACAGTTTTGCCGCTCATTCATACGAATAAAAGGTTCAATAAAATCAAAGCGGCTTACGCCTCATCTCGATATTAGCCAGAGAGATGGTAAAATAAGTCGTAACTCGTAAGTGCGTCGAATTGAGTTAATATACAAAAAATTTAGGTAAGCCAAAATACGCTATTTTCTATTTATTTGTTGTCTTGTGTCTCCCCAATTTTTGGAGGTACGCTTCGCCACTGAAGCCGATGAAAGTCAGTAAATGTTCACAAGAAACCATCACAGATTCAGTACTTATCACTTCTCATGGCCGGCATCTCTCAATGTTGCCAAATGTCAAGTAACGTACCTGGAACAGAAAAAAACCAACAGTTAAATTATGAAACTTGGCAACATGTCGCCGTCGAAAGCCCTCGAAAGCTACAATTTTTAACTGCTCTTAAGTATAATTAATAAATTGGCATTCGTTCTAGTAGTGATTAATTATTTAGCTATTGACTGTTGGTCTTTACTAGTTCAATGGAAACAACTTGTGTGTCGTTAATTAAGTGTTTAACACGGAATGAATCATATTCATTTAAGTACCTGATAAGTGGAAAAAATAATAAAACTAGTTACAAAATCAAATCAAGCTGCAGTCTGCCGAGAGAGAAAGGGAGAGTATTCAGAAGATTGCACCAATAACTGCATGAAGCAATGCGTATTCGCATAATCGTCTGCTAAGAAAGCGGCATTTTGTTTGTGGTTTTCAGAGCAATTGGATCGAATCTGCGGACAGGATGCAGCGGTGTCTCTAAGAGCTAATTGATGACAATCTTCTTCGACTTCAATATTCACCCAGTGGCGAGAATTCCGAGATACATTCCGAGACACAGAGGGGAATGACAACACATGTACAAGAATTGTCATCAATAGCATTATATTAGGTTCATTTTCAGTTTTGTAGCATATTTTGTTGAGTAAATATTTTTTTATGTTGGCGGGATGGCATACCGATTTCCTTTTTTTATTTGAAAAGGTACTTTCGAACAAATCTGTACCTCAGAGAATTAAGGGCAGAAGTTTATTTTCTCGATTTTGAGTTGCAAGCTCTAGATCACTGTCATTTGACTGATGTCAACATAGTTATTGAAGCCCGTTATCTTACATAAGTACTCAATACTAATGTCACCGTTACAAATAAGATTTTATAAAGACAGATTTACTGCTTTTTGAGCTCACCTCAAGAATTATTGAAATGCACTTCCGCCCTTCTACCACTGAGGTACACAAATTAACCCTGTTATAACTTGTTATACGCAACTAAGGCCCAGTTTTTCAATGTTTTGACAAAGAATTCGGTCGATTACAAAAGTTACCGTCTGGTCTAAACAAAAAAAAAGCAAAATGCAAAGCAGGAAGAGTACAATTATCTCCAAAACACATCAGTAAGTCAGGTTTGTGCGATCAAATTTAACGCCAGCTACTTTTCGAAGACATCAGAACACGAATTCTCCGCAGCCCAAAAGTAATCGACGGACACGTGTGCCACTTTAACTCGATTATGCACTCTCCTCTATTTGCCCATAGATAAGCTGAAACAATGTATCTGCATGTAATGTATGCCTCCCCATCCGTCCGTGGCGCCAATTCCAGGTCGAAACATGACTATAAAAGGCGAAAGGCACTTGAAACCAGATTGCTGCACAAACAATCACGGCATCGACAATGAAGTTTTGCATAAATCAACTCGCTGTCAAATGAATCATGGACGGCTCATCTCAAAGATGTCTGAGAATCGTTCTTTGAAGCAGACATCCGCGACTGAAACATGAATTCACTAAAAGGTTTGACAGTGTGAGAGCTGAGCGTTGTGCTCTACCTACACTTGGACTCGGGTTTCAAATGATGGACGTCATAAATACGTCCATACGTCAATACGTCTCCTGTCATAAATATTTATTTGTATGAATTAAATAATAATAAAAAAAATCTATTTGAAATTTTGCACACATACTAATGTCATGTATGGGTCATATGGATAGTTTATTAACAAAAGATGGACAGTGATTGTTGAAAAAATAAAATGGAATCGTTTGACCGATCTACTTCAAATTTTGAATGGCCAGTGGGACCAATAATTTAGGAGATTTTGACCATTTTCAGCTAATTTGTCACGAACTTAAAATATTTTGCTTGCTTTAATTAAATATTTCTCAACTGTATTCATAGAAGAAGGGTACAGGGAAAGAACGCTGAGTCCATTTTTAGAAAAACAAATAGTTGAAGGTGTAATCTTGCAGTGATTTTATGGGCTTTCAGAACATACCCTGGGTTTATAGACAATATTGCCACAAAGTCTTGAAAACGCAATTGAAATTTATTGATTTAAATGGAAGATTGATACAAGTTTCAACATAACTTCGTTTTGTTTATCTCATTTCATCCGAATGTGACTTCGAGCGTTCTTTCCCTGTACCATTCAAGTGACAAAGAATTATCACTGCTCCTTAGACGCATGTTGTCATCCTAGCTTTTACAAGTTATAGAACAGCAACTTTCACACGAAGTATCGCTGATCAACGCTTTACACAGACCATTTTCCAAGTGACTCTTAGGCACTGAAATAGGCAAATATTATGTATCTTTTAGATCAAACTTCAATACATACACCTCATCAAGCAATTAATTATCGAGACGTACACAATGTTAAAAACGGCGGAGTCTTCAATAGCGATCCTTCCCCTTCAATCTTGACACTCTTCTGTAATAAACGGTATATTGTACTTATTTTGTGATTACACATCGCCTGGGACAACAATGAGCACGCCATTCAGGAAATTATGTTTATTTTATCTCGGTTGTGTTTGTACGTCGTAAAACAGATAAACATTAGAAACTGTCATAGAGACTGTAATTGTTTTACTATGTAATGTTGCATCGAGCTGCTTGGGGTTGTCTGCTACTCGAGAGACGAGAAATATCCACATCAATAGGCTCCATTTACTGGGGTAAAACTGCGATTAAACATTCAGAAAGTCATCTTAAAATAAGGTGTACTTGAATGAAGTAGTACTAAAGAATATTACAATATATCTAATTGCACTCGGTACGAGATTCTTTTGTTCTACTAAACAATTCGAAAAAGTATATTTTCGACCATGTTGCAGTAAGTCAGTTTTAAGTTTTAACTAATTACCAGCGGTTTGAACAGGTAAAGTGGTTTTATATTTCTAAGAACTTCTTCTGCAGCCTACTGTCAAAGAACAAAGTACCAAAACACAGATTGACAGCCGTTCAGACATGTTACAACAAGATGGTCGCACAACAATGAGATGATGTCGACTGTAACTTGCTGAAACTATGAACCATTTCAGAGTGTATCGATCTAAAGAATTACAATATGCAGCTTTCTTCCAGCTATCGATTGACTATGATTAGTAACCAGTCAATAGATAGAGTGATTGGTTACTTCAAATAGTTTAGATTTTTATTTTGTACGCATCTTACAAGTAGTGGGTATCCACAAGGTGAAGGTGGTAAATTGAAATTGTCTTATATTCTATAATATTTCAAGTATTTTTATACAGGGATACAAATTATTTTCCAGAGTGCAGCATGAATAAAATTTCCTTTTGCAAGACCACATTAAAAATTATATCGTTATTCGTTATCTCTGTTTTTTTATAAAATTTCACGCATGCAGTTAGACGATTTGAATATTTATTTATGTTAGAGACCATTTGAAATATTATCTCGGTGGCTCTGCTTTCTAAGAAAAATCATATGCAGTTTGATTTCCAGACACCTTAGTCCCTGTTTCAACAATAGCGTACGTTTCGAATAGCCTGGTCATGACGTCACAGCTCTGGGTGCGCGCGCATCCAGTCAAAAGTACAGACATTCTTGTCACATGACCATTTGGTTTACTGTATAAAACGAAGTTAATTCTGACATTGTGGTCATTAAACTTGGCCCTAAAGAAGTGCTATTTTGCATTAACTCATTATACTTGACCTTAGAGCAGTACTAGAGGCAATTCCTGGCATGATTTGATATTGTAGTATGGCAGATAAAATACAAGTGATAGCTGGGAATCGGCATAGGTAAAATGGAATAAATCGTGATTAATGGATGTTTATCAATGTAATTGTGTAATAAATAATGTTTAATATCATCATTCAGTATATCTTTGAGTTTGATTGTATGTTATTATTACAAAAAAGTACGTAATTCAAAATACGCCCACTGACGTTTAAGTGACAAATCGGCCTGTCATTTTTAACATGATTTCGGTAAATCCTCGGTTCACACACGACCTAACTCACTTTCCTCACTTTAAAATATGTTTCTTATTTCCTAAAATAATAACGAGAAATTCACTGTTGCAAGTGCCGGTAGCACAGCACTTGTTGCACAAATAGGCGCAGTTTTCTTTAACTGATTCAGTTAAAACCATGGCTCCTAAACGGCCTAACACAACGTTTCTCATTCACAATATGTTTATATAGGCTCGGGAATCTCGAACTCATCAAACCCAACGCACATTTTTCTAAATAATGACGAAAATCACTGCGGCAATGGCCATAATAACACAACGTGGCGGCCATTATTTTCAGAACTCTTGTCCACAATTTCGCGGTTCACCCAGTGGCCGCTAGGAGAGTGGCGAGCGCCATTTCTAAATTTAGATTCGAAACGTACGCTATAGGTAAAACAGGGACTAAGGTGTCTGGAAATAAATACTGCATGTGATTTTTCTTAGAAAGCAGAGCCACCGAGATAATATTTAAAATGGTCTAATGTTGCATTTTACATTTTTGAAAGCAGAGCTAACTAGATAGTTTTTATTGTGCTCTATTTGCAAAGGTGCATTCACTGGCATGAAAGATTGTGTTTGGCCGATCAGTCACAGCGTTTTCCTGGTATATTGCTCTAACTCAACCCCAACGCTGCTTCTCGCACGTTTATATCCATCCAATGACTCAATTGCTACTTCGATCCAATTCCATTGTTTCACTCATATCTTATGTCTTGGCCGAGACACAAAACCAGAGTCTATAAATCTGATGACGAGGATTCAAAACTCTGCACAACAGTCACCGCCGCCTACAGAATATTCGCTCGCGTGGGGAACAAAATGATCCGGAGACGGGGACAAACACAAGGCAGTGACTTAGTACATAGTGTCATATGACGAATCATCAGAAGCTTTGCTCGGAATCGGCCAATTCAGATGCGGAGTTTCATTGAATTTATTCGCTGCAATGATAATTCATATGGCTGAATATATCATGGTCATATATTCGTATGGAATTTTAAAGCACCTATTCTGTAAGCACTTTCCAACGGAACGAATCGGATTCTGAATGTTTTGTCATTTGTTTTTTAGAAGATTAAACAAAAGGGTAACGTGCGGATTTGTTTTCTTACCAGAAATAAAATTATAGAATAGGGGTTCTGGTATAGATTCAGCTCTAAAACAATTGCTTCATAAAATTCAATATCTTCAGAAGAAATTAACAAATTAGTACACAATTTAGATTATCTAGATTATCAGACTACAGAATTGTAGGAGTACAATTAGGTAACAAGCGATTCAATGATTGTTTACCCGTTCAAAACAAATCATTACAGAAATGATGTAGGAAGAAAGTGCTTAAAAAATAATTAAGAGATCACTTGGATACATTTTCATCATTTGCTTCATTAATTTTAGTTCTCAAAGTTTCAGCTAAACATCAAAATCGACATTTGATTGCAAAACGATCACGCACACGAAACAAGTAAGTATCAATTGAACTTCACTCAGTGACCACGAGACAATCCAACAGCGGTGCCAAGTGATCGCGCAAACAAGTGTCCACGTGCAAACCAACAACAATGGCCGCCACTCAGTGAAGTGTGACCTATCAATTCGTTTAGGTAACAATTAACGTGTGTCGTATATGGCGACGTGCTAATGCAATGCTACAGTCCAGGAGGCTGTTCTCACGGCATCTTGGATGACATTGCGAGGAGACAGACGGCAGGCGATGCGAAATCACTGTTTAGTGTTTAACACAGGTAAAAGCTTTTCTTGCTCTGTGTGAATGGTGAGATTGTTATGGTTATGATGCAAGTGCAGGAGAGTTTAATGCGGGAGAGTTCATTTATATTCTAAAAATACGTTGTTATGAGATAAACTATAGTTTTATACGGTTTTATAATATTCATACATTCTTAAATGAGAATAAAGATATACATTTTAGAGTTGACGAATGTATGAATATTATACGTATTAAAAAAACGTTATGTTGAATTATTTCTTATTTCAATACACGTACAGCCAACATATCATAAAACGGTATTTGAACGAAACGGATTGGCTGCTCCTTGACAATCAAACCATGTTATTTTCAATTAAATCAGGATCAACTACTAGAGGTAGATGACGAAGTAAGCAAAGACTTCATGAGATGATGCCATCACATTTTTCAGCTAATAGATTTCTTTCAAAATACCGTTTTATCAATTATATGTATGTATTTGTATGTTTCAAAAATTAGGTATTTCTGAATTGTACAAAGTTTCCGTTTCTGAAGTAATAATTTTAGTTATTTTCCATTTCTGATATTTTTCATCCCTACTCCACCAAGAAAAATAATGTTGGTATAGATATGAAAAAAATAGCTGTCTATAGTCTCGGATGGCTAAAATTGCTCATCCTGCATTTGCTAAAATAGATGATTTCCCGGCAATCACATTGTCCGATTAGTAGAAATTGATTCTTCTTTCCAACCGACTGAAACTGAAGTGTTGGGTTTCGCAGCCAGCAGATGGCGCGATGAAGCGACGTATCGTTTACACCAGACAGTGTGACGAACTCCGCATTGTTCCATCCAGACGCATTCCTTCCATTAGACTCAATAACTGCAGCGCCGCTTTCCCACGCAGCATGCAACATTGTGACCGAGACAAACTAAATGCTAATGAATGACGCTCAACAGAAATTGCAGCGTCTAAAATATACTATGAGAGTTTAGAATGGGATGTAATTTATGAAAAATCTTGATTGATGATATCTACAGAGGGTATTGGCTGAAGTCAATTTCAATTATTTTTGATATGAGCTCATAAACCAGTAATTCAGCCTTCACCAAATCATATTGTTATGGTGACATGAGTCATTGTGTAAGAGAATACACTTCAATATAACTGTATTTGTTGACATCAAAGGCTTGATTACATCATTCCAAAAGACGTGTGCAACGCAAAATCGAGAAAATAAACTTCCGCCTCCTCGCTCTGAAGGGCTATTTGATATTATCAAAATCCTTAGTTTCGTAGCGCCTGAAATCAAATTTCCCGTGTAGGCTTAGAAGTAACAGAAGGTAACAATGATACACCAAATCCATTGGCCACAAATGATACAGGATCATACAATTATTTACAATATTATTTTAAAATACAAGTAGCAAGAATATCTATTCTGCTGTATTATACAAATTTGTATACGACATCCTTTTTTGGGGAAATTATTTCAAGGGATTTTCTAACTTATTGTAACGATGCTGTATATTATGTTTTTTTGCCAAGGTTTGAGTGTATCATTTTTCCCTCACTAGACCCTATAGCTAAGTATTCGGCCGTCACGAGTGTTGTTAGCTTCAAAGTCATACCAAGCCGTCATATCGAGCCAGGTTCTCGTCCGTCAGACAACTGTAAACTCCTCATCATTGCATTCCCTAATCCTACACATAATGTTGTCTCTAATCCTCGCCTTTCATCTGTTCTGAACGACGAAAACACACAAGTGCATGCAGTTCATGGGCTGAGGAAGGCGCTGACAAAAGATGTAATTTTGTTTACCCGTCTCATTGCTGCTGCATAAGAAAGCGGCTTAGTGGATGAAGAAGATGAAAACGCCATCTATCACGTCTGTGCACGCCTCGTCACCCAGCATTAGTGGATTCCATTCCATCATACCAGCGTTACTTCGATGTTGCAAGTCTTCAGGGGTCATTCATAACATAAATAGTAATAATATCGATCAAATAAATATATAATCGGATGTAACGAAAATTTTATTTTTACATTATGCAGATTTTTTGAATTTATATGTATTATTTTGTATTCAATACAAAGCCTATGTTATCATTTCAAGCTATTTATACTTCTGTGCATCAACCATACTTTTTTGTTCGTTACTCTATAACCTTGCTTGTCAAAGATATTTATTTGGGATGGGCTTTTTGATGTACTGACAATAAAAGTCAAGGCAGAGCTAAAAACTTTGATAAGATTGGTGCAAATGGAAGTATTTTCGTATACTAGGAAAACGCTCTGTGTAACGCGTTGATGAGCGAGCACGGATACACGCAACACCTCGAACCGAAATTATGTCTATCGAATGTCATTAAAAGCCAATAATTCTTTAGTTTCGTCACATACTTGTATAAAAATCTCCAAAATCTCCAAAAATATTTGGTGCCAATCCTTGCTAAGTTTTAAGTTGATCGATTAAACCTTTATGATTGAACGGTTCCTTGTTAATTAACAAAAATCACAGGATCTCGTTAAAAAAATATACCTGGGACCACCCATATGATATGATATGTAGTGTGTGTACACAATATCAGATCAATCTCTTGTTAGTTTCATATCGTTTAAAACTTTCTGCTCTAACTACCTTGCCTTGAACTGTAGATTCGAAGTCGCCGTAAATTTGACAGCCAACACGCAAAATGTCCCTAAAATGACACAAACTTTTGAAAATAACGACAGATTAGAGTGAAAATTGGCAAAAATACTTTAAATGTTGGTACCAATGACCATGCGAAGTTTTTAGCTGGTCGGTCAATCGGTTCCAGTTTAAATTTCAAAAATCACAGGAAAAATGGTTTCAAATTTGAACCAATGGGAGGATTTGGCTGAATTTTTTTTTGATTGGGTACAATGTTGGTTGCAATGACTTTGCTAAATTTCAAATTGATCGAACCAACCAATCGAAAGATAATTTTTATAAAATTTGAACCAATCGCAGGATACCGTTCAGAAAAGATCCCAGGGATCGCATAAATTACGTTAGTATGTGTACAAAATTTCAGATCGATTGGTTGTGCGGTTTGATCTGGGCAGTGCAGGCAAAAAAAAAAAAAAAAAAAAAACAAACAAACAAAAAAAAAAAAAAAAAAACACACAGAGAAAGTGCCATAAGAGTACCGTGGTGACGCTCGCTACGCTCGCTCAATGAGATCACCAAATAATCTGCAGTAACGATGTGTGTAAACTAATTCAGTTAGAAGCAAGAGTACATACTAAGACAGAGCAGTATCCAAGAACACTGACATGTAGTTCACAATGGACATCAGCCAGCTCGGTTTGTGTATACATTCTACTCAATCAGAAGCTACACATTTCGCTATTTTATTCGGATTCACTCACAAAATCAGAAATAAAACCGATGGGAGCACTCAAAAGTCGTTAGCTTTTCTTTTTCTCGTTCATAAAACGTATTTCAATGTTTTGGGTTTGGAGGAGAAACTGTCCATGTCCAATTTGTTTCAAAAACGTGCGTCAGTTAAGTCATAATAACGATACATTATGCATATTCCACATCAAACGCAGCCAAGTCTACTCTTATCAAAATTAACTTTCCAAACTTAAAAGTGACATCAACAAAAGTAGCCATGTCCATAGGTTATTCAATCAAGTTTAAATACATTTTACAAACATGTAAAGGAACGCTACCAACACTGTAACCTAACCTAAAACTAGTAGCATAGAGGCTATAGTAAGTTCGAGAAATGACATGTTGCTACTAAAATTTAGCAGGCCTTGAAAAACTGGCCCTAAAAGACGATATGCTATATTTTTAAAATGTAGACTTGGTATAATTGGTGGCTTCTACTTTTAACCCTCCCCATGACGTAACATCTGAACCGCATATGCAAGCGCGCTCTCTCTCTCCCTCCCATGAATACCAACCTCACTATCTGTGTAAAAGTTGTAATCTCCCTTGGACTCGAACTCTTGCAATCACGGCCAGTGTGATGCGCTAGTGTGAGTCAGACCATTATAAATCATACCGCCGTTGAGCCCAACGTCTTGGAAACCCTGACGTCGTAAGTCACCTCCCCCAGCTGTCAATGCGGTGGAGGCATCACAGCGGTCCGACAAAATGGCGGACAACGTGTTACTGGGTCACTTCGCAACTCTCTAAATGTTGTTGTTTATGCTTCGGACAACGCCTAGATGAATAATTTACGGAGATTTGTGAGATCAAAGAGGTTTTACGACAACGATTTAGCTTCCTTGTTTTGAAATGTTTTTATTGTTGATAATACGCCCTCCTACTTGGATCTCTTCTAAGCCAGTAGCGGTTTTACGGTCTCAGAACATAAACAGTGCATGAGATGCCAAGAGACAAATCCGGCCTAACAAATCTTAAAAACAATGGAATTACTTAGATGTGGTAAAATAAATCTCATGATAACTAATAAAACAAAATAGATTTATCAAAGAGTTTTTATAAATTTTTTTTCACGCGAAAATAATTTTTAAAACACGTTCTTAAATTGTTAAATAAGAAAACAAATTTAAATTGTTCAATACGAAATATTTCGTAAAATCATCGATGATCATCGATCATCGATCATGATGCCGTATCAGCGGTCATAAAGTAATCAAGTGTGTGGCATTATCTCGTATATGGGCGCTTTCCATCTGATATTTTTAAAATCTGTTGTGAAGAAAAAACTATAAAAAATCGCTTGCATCCCGTTACCTTACGCAGGCCTCTTAAGGATTATAATCTGACGTCACCATATCGAAGCAGTGGCTGACAAAATGTTCGAACTAATGTCCATGAGCCACACTACAAATGGTGTCAGAGATGGCACATTTAACAACATTTTAGCTAACATCCAAACAATGCCAATTTAAGTCAATATGAATGTTTCAGCGACGTACGAGAATAAATAAAAGAGATTCACAACTAATTATACAAGATTCCTCGACATTTTTCTTCCGCCTATTAGTTACGTTGACAGTCCGTCGCCTCGCACCGCCGAACAGATATTAGTGACTGTTCCCCTCCTCGCTGACAGACCTGACGTTGACACCAACTTGTAACGATGATGCGTTTAGGTTTCAAATTGCCCGCGACGCTCGACAGCTAAATCACGACGCGGAGGCTGCCAAATGGGTCAGATCCAAGTCGCTTTCTTTGCTGGGTAAATATAGTTCGCGTAGACGGAGTAGAGAGGGAGCTCAGATCGATGTTAGTTTCCTGTTTGCTAGTTGTGAAATGTAACGTGTGGCGGGGGGTGAAGGAACTAATGCAACGTGCAAGGTTAGATGGTGATGCGATACTAGCGCTCAAGTTCAGAGAAGCTGATTTTCCGTAAGTGAGAGATTAATATGTTGCTATGGAAGCATAATGGAACGGATGAACGAAAGTCAAAGTTTTCGAAAAGACAGAACGGAATCTTGAAGATATCTCTTGAAGGGGACAAGTTTGAAAGGTTTGAAACCCAACGTTTGAAAGAAAGAAAGAAAGAAAGAAAGAAAGAAAGAAAGAAAGAAAGAAAGAAAGAAAGAAAGAAAGAAAGAAAGAAAGAAAGAAAGAAAGAAAGAAAGAAAGAAAGAAAGTGAAGCATTAAAAAAGAGAGGAAGAAAAGAATGCAGAAATGAATCAAATGAAGAGAGATGCAGAAAGTGTCATTGACGTTTTAACATTGTGTCGAAATGAAAATAAACTCATTGTGTGAGTCATGTCCTGCAAATATTACACATTTTCGAATTCTGGAATCATTTCTGTACGGCTAACTCCAGAAGTGAGTCAACGATGATGACTTTTGTCTGGAAAGTTGCACAATAATATCGCAAGCTCCAACTTGACGATTTTACTCACGTAGGTACGAGAATGACCTCTAACTTCATAACGTAAACAGCTGATTTGACTAAATGTAAATTACGTCACTAAATCCTACGCAAATAAGACTTAGGTATTAGGCGGTTATTTGGATCATTGTGTGAAAAATAGTAGATTACTCCTTTTCAGCATACGCCAGTCAAGAAGATACGTGTATTTCGTGCAAAATAATAAGCGATCGTAGCGAGCGTCACCACGGTACTCTTATAAGGCTCTTTCTCTGTGTGTTTTAGTTTTTGAACAAATTCATGCGAATTGTTTTAATAAAAAATTGAACCGTTCGACTGATCCACGTCAAATTATGCATGGTCATCACTCATCAGGACCAAAATTTTAGCTGTTTTTGTAAAATGTTCAGACAAATTGGTCACGAAACTCAACAGTAATTGAGATTTTACTGTCAATTTAGGTTTGCCTTCAAATGTAGTATGTCATATTTATTCCAATAAATGTCAGATATTTAATCACAGATCCTTGGAACATTTCGTTAGACTCTTCCAAGGAGTTCCCAAGGTCTGTAGATGCAATACACAGAGCTTTTCAATCGGTTTGAACTCTTATCGTGTTCACCACCATCTATCAGATGGCAGCACGGGGCAGAAGTGGACCACCAAATATGTCATCACCTGAGATTAACAAGCTGTTATCACCGCCACTCGGATCTGTCGTCAGCCTTCACCTAATACTCCAGATTCTGTCGAACTTGATACTCCTCGCCGTGTTCGGGTATCAGGTACCGCCAAGTCGGGAGCTGTTGTTTGCACAGAGATTGCGGCGCCGGGAAAGGCTTTAGCAGGCGATGACGTCAAGATCAAGGTGATGAGGTGGTGTGATAACAGCCGCGCCATTATCACATACGAGGCGGATGATTAGAGGGAAGGTGGAGCAGGATGCAGGTTGCCTAGCAACAACCTGTAGCACATTCATACTGCCACAGTTCACAGGAGATTCAATTTCGATATTATTTGGGGGAGGATTAGTTTTAAAAACGTCTAGACATCGATTGCATTTCTTCTGTATGTCGACACATATCTGCACCTCAGGGGCTGGATTCACAAAGAAGTATAACTTTATGACCGAAAAAACGAATATCAATATTAGCAAATACCATGTTTTACCGGCATATCTTTATGAATTCAATTGTACAAATAGCCATTTATAATGATAAAATAATACGTTTTAACATGGTAATATCATGGTGATAAAGATATTGGTAGTTATAATGCTATACCGGCATAAAGTTATGCCGGTATAAGGCTTAAAACCTTTTGTGGATCCAGACCCTGAGGTAGATAGGCGGAAGTCCATTTTATCGATTTTGCGTTGCACACTTTTGGGATGTAATCAAGCTCTAATTCCCATTTCAATGATGTCAAGAAATACAGCTATATTGAAGTATATCTTACACAATGTTACTCATGTTGCCATTACAATGATTGGACGGGGTTAGAAGTACTGGTTTTTTAGCTCACCTCAAGACTCATTGAAATGGACTTCTGCCCTTCTACCTCTGATATGTAAATATTTTATATTATGAGGATCTTTACAGTTACACCAGCCGAGCCTCGAACTGGTAGAAGAATCGCAATTAAACACAACGATACGTTAATAAATACCAACTGCAATATGAAAAGATTTTCCTCGAGTGGGACTCGAACCCACGACCTTCCGATATCCAGTCAGATGCTCTACCAGCTGAGCTACCGAGGCAGTTCATATTGATACGTATTACGATACGTATTTCTATTTTCTTCCTTCACATACTGAACCTACTTCCTACATTTAGCAGAATAATATCTTGGAACCAAACGAAGTAAACTAATTCGTAACTCAACCGAACTTTAATGAAGCAAAACTGTAATGAAGAGCTGCTACTAATTGATAGTTAACTCTTCATTAAAGCTCTGGTTCACATCTTGCAATTAACTTCCAACGCGTTAGCTACTGTCACTACAACAATCTAGTCAAATCCCTTGCAATGAGAAGAAGAACGAGAAAGAAACGTCATCTAGTTTGAAGCAATTCTACAGAATTACGAGTCGGCTGCACTAAAAGGTATATAAGAAGGTTTTGATTGAACCGTTCAAATTAGGAAAAATATGAAAAATAAAACACGTATTTTTTTCATTCGATATTATCAATAAACATCACAATCTAAATACTATTTTTATGCTCGAATTTGAATCAAAGCTAAAAAATTAGGGGTTCTTAGCTTTATCGTCCAGTTTGGGACACAAAGAATGCATTTAAATTAGTGTTTATTTCATAATTTCAAACATTTTATCATTGATGGCTGAAAAGTCATGATGAATTAGGGAATATTATCTCCGATCCACTTGAAGATGACACAAACAAGAACAAGGGCAACATATTCATCTGTCATCGGAATTTACATAAATATGTAGCCGTCTTTCTTCTCCCGACTATCAAGATGCTTGATTATAATCTGGTTGAAAAATGAGTTATTAAAGTCCTATTGAGGCGATCTTGTTCGTTAGAGAGATTATAATTATTTATATCGTGTTTTTCTTCATGACGTCACATCGAGAGCATCGTTTTTGGGCATCTCCACTGGAAGCTGTTTGGGTTTCGTCTGTGCCGACATTGTGTCGCTGACTGTAGACAAGTATTTCTCATTCCAATAATGAGCGAGATGAAATTACAAGAGGAACGCAATCTCGTCTCGCTCAGTTGTAAGTGGCATTAATTGAACACGTCGGATGGGATCCGCATTGCACGTGCCACGACACGCGACACAGAGCGGTTTTATTTATACAAACCCAGATTCTACACATTTTGATTAAACGAGTGTTCCTTTTGACACCTTTTGGCACTCGCAGACGTTTTTCTGTTCCTTTGGTTAGACTTTGTGAATTTTTGGAAATGTTAACATCATTGATGGGGAAAACGCATTCATCTTTCATACAAAAACATTAATTTCCCTAACATTTCTTCACAGAGACTTGGTCTATATAGGCTGATTCCCTGGCAGCTATTTCACATTTCACAAGCTCAGAAGCAAAGGGACCGAAGTCTATTTCGATGATACTTACTTGAGGTAAGCTCAAAAATCAATTATTCTCCCATCAACCAATCATATTATATTTCGAACTTCAATGTAACAGTACTTGTGGACTTCTGTCAATTTGCAAAGCTGATTACATCATTACAAAAGTGTGGCTGTTCATAAGGTATGCCACGCCTCAGTGGGGAGGGGGGATCTGTTGTACTGTGACAATCTGTGACAGGGGGAGGTGGGAGGGCGGACAAGCGTGATGTCACACTTTATTGTATCTATTCTGTGTTAATTTGTGCTTTTCACCAAAAAGAAATATTACATTTATTATTCTCAGCTGAGATTTGAATTTTCCCTCTATTTTGGATTTTACCATTCTTCAGGAATTTCTCACCAAGAAAGTCCTCAATGAAAATTTTCTCATTCTTTGAGTGAAATATTTTGCAGAAATCAACATATACCTAAAGTTTTGTGTTTTCTCATTATTTAAATTTTTTTTGCAGAAAATCAATAACTATTGAAAATATGCATTTTGTATTTTTTTTTTGTACGGGGGAGAGGGGTCTGCAGGTGTGACAGACTTTTTAGTGGGGGGTTGTCTAAAGTGTGACACCTTGTGACAATGGGGGAGGGGGAGGGGGGGAGTAAAATAGTGGCCTATATTGCGTGACATACTTTATGAACAGCCCCTATCGAGACAACGGACATCGGACCTTCTGCTTCTGATGCACATATCGCGCTGGGTTCGAGTCCTGTTGAACCGAAAGCCTCGCACCTCCTCACTCGCGTCCTCCGTGTAGTCAAACATTCTTATCTCGTAACGTTCTGTACACACTCTCAGCAAACACGCGGTCACAATGTTGCATTCAAATAAGATGAACCGGAAAGTCGTAAAGCAGTCGGCAGTTTCATTGCAGCACAGCACACGTCGAATCAAAAGATTCGCTATTCAACATCGATACCTCGCTCGCATCGCGTTCGCTTGCCAAATACTTCGACAAAGAGATGAATGGATGTGAATAGAAGAGTGTTTACGAGCTCATACAGAGAAGAAGCCGACGTTATGTGCAGTCGATAAAAAATATTAATGAATTTTTCATTCTAATGGGAAAGTCTGGTCGTTGATCGTCTAGACGCGATATGTCACGTGCCACGCATTGTTGGGGCATTCTTCGGCCGGCAAAGAAGTTCAATGTCCCGACATTCGCTTCCAGAGTCTTCCTGGATCATCCTGGATCATGCTGAGTCATCCTGAAGCTTCCAGAATATTCCTGGATCATCCTGGATCATGCTGAGTCATCCTGAATCTTCCAGAGTCTTCCTGGATCATCCTGACAACCACGTCTTGTTGTGGCATTCTTCGGCTGGCAAAGAAGTTCAGTGTCCCCGACATTCGCTTCCAGAATATTCCTGGATCATCCTGGATCATACTCAGTCATCCTGAAGCTTCCAGAATCTTCCAGAATCTTCCTTAATCAACTGAAAGCTCTAGCCCGACAAGTGAGAGGTATCGGGTTCGAGCCCATGGTTGGGTCGGATATTTTTCACAACACACATCCCTTCCTATCATCCTGACTCCATGGAAGTTTTCCACAGAAACCTACATTCTCATTTATTACTCTTGGCTCTTCTAGGTTCTTATTATTTACTTGTGTTTTTTCTGTCTTTATAACGCTGTACAAGTCCGACCGTTGCCCTGATCGAGCTGAAATATGGCGTACACACATCAATCCCAGTACCTCCATTATTTTCAATAAACTCCTCTCTTTGTCGATAAGAAAGCATCTTGCGAGAACACAGCTGTGTGGTAGAACATGTGGCTATCAACTCATCTCACGTCATAAATAATATCTAAAATAATTCGATAGAAACAAACAAAGATCGAAAGATATACACCGGACACTTCATTCTTTTATCATTTGAATTATAGATCTTGTATTTAAAATAATTTGACACCTCAGTTCGTATCCATACTATTTACCTTCGTGGGACGTCCGACCTTTGATCCCACATTTCTTTCTTACAAATAAAATAATAAATACACGGTAATTGCATAGCTATAAAACTATTTATTTTTCTTTGATTTACTATTACGTCATACATCATAGTCGCATTCCTCTAAAACCCTAACTCGTGTATACAATTTAATTTCTTATAATTTGCGTGTGTATTTATATTGGCTTCGATCGTGACAAATCAATCAAACTTTGCATATAGAAGCGCCGTGTTTTCTTCATGGCTGGATGTAATGTGATGGACGTTGGCCCGCTATGCAGGAGCAAGACTTATTCATGTCCAGTGCCACTGAGACTCTCTTCAGTTGTCTTGCGTTGGAACTCGAATGAAAACCAGCTCGAGAGATCGAACACGAGATTGTGACAAATATGAAGCGGTGGAAGAATATCGGGATCATTTGAAACGAGTTCATCCATCTTTATATTGTCAGGAGCAATAGGAACAGGATTGGCTCTTCGGTACATATTAGTCGAGCTACGGGGGAGTTCATTGATATTGGTAGTCTATAAAATGGAATTATACGATAACAAATGTGTAGGTGCGTTATGTACACGGCCAATGCAAAAACGGTATTTGAAAGAAACAGTTTTACTGCTGGACAAGTTCCTTAACAATCAATCCTTGGTATTATCAATGAAATCAGCGCTCCTACTAGAGATCGGATGATGCCATAATATCTTTGTCAGCCAATCCGTTATTTCGAACTGCTTTTACTTTTGCCAAGTGTACGTCGACCAATAGTATTCAGTCTGTAAATGTTTGCACTACAAGGAATTAACATAATTTCTATATATAAATGTAAGTATACATTTTATGAACATCGTAGGTTATAATTCATACTTTGAGTGGCGAAATCTTGATTTTAAGGTGATACTAGCGCTCGGCCGTTTTAGAAAATTGAGAGAGAAAAATTGTTTCATAAGTGAGTGTAACTTTTACAGGATGTTCACATGATCAGTCTGATTGTATATTAGTAGCACTTTTTCATTTTTGTTTATTGCATCGTTAATTAGGCGCCGGTTATTCAACAAAACCGCACAAAACTCAGAAATTTGCAATACGATTGGAGACCAAACCCGTTAACCGATTGATCTCAAATTTTAATCATGATTAGATGAAAAACAAACTTAGGGTTATCACTTGGCACATTTTTGAAATTTGATTTTATACGGCACCCAGGGAGACACGAAAATAGCAAATTTTTCACCAAAAATCCACTAATTATTACTAATTAACGAAACAAAAAATTAAAATTGTACCAAGGGATAACCCTAAGTTTGTCTTTTATCTACTCATGATTAAAATTTCAAATAATTTGGTCTACCCATTTCGTCTCCAATCGTATCGCAAAAAGTGTCTACAGCACCTACAGCACCTACAGCACCTGCAGCGCTTGCAGCACCTTAACAGTTGAATTAAATCCCTCGTTAAACCATCCTACCTACATTCTAGTTGACCGGTCACTGGCCAGCGTTAGCAAGTATTTCAAACCAGGCAATATGCAAGAGTCATATTATTTGAATCTCTTTTGTTTCATAAAAAAGGCCTGAAACACGAGCGACCTATTATTATATCAGGAAGTACTATTTACGATGTGCGGCTGAATGCAAATTTGACTCGCAAATCTCACCTTTTCGATCTAGATAATCGCCAAATCCTGAGTATCACATCGTTGAACTTCTATTTGCATTTCATATCAACTCTTCACCGACATAATAATAACCTTCACACGAAATATAAATCGAGCCGCATATAAGTAATTGTCTTCGGCCCGCAGGATGATGCATTCAACATTATCTCACATCGCATAAACTGTAGCAATGAATCGCTGCCCATTGGCTGCCTGAAGCCAGGCGAGATCTTCTGCTAATTCGCGCTCGCTACCTGCTAATGCTGAACAAGATAATGCATTCATAATGAATGGGCCAGCACAATCAGCAGTGAATATCTGTTAGGTGCTGCAAGCGCGAGCGAGGTGGCTGCTTGGTATTCACTTCTTAGGGAACGATTTGGCTGGACAATATGAATTGAAACTTTAATCATGATTAGATAAACGACCAACTTATGTTTTTTACTTCAGATTTTTTATTTTCTTTGCTAATTAGTACCTAGGTAATGTCTGATTGTTGGTTTAAAAAATGCTGTATCTTTTCTTGCTGGGCGCCGTATAATTTTTTTTTTAAATGTGCCAACTTAGGTACTATCAAGATCAAACACATTACCTAAGACATCCATGAAAAACGTGCTATTAGAATTATACATCAATTCGTTCATGAATTCGTCTCCAATCGTTCCCGATTGAGTATAGTTTTGTTCGGTTTTGTTGAAAACCCGGCATCTATTTAACAATGTACGAGGAAAAAACTACTACAATACAATCAGACTGATCACGTAACGTAAATTCCTATCAAAGATTGATACATTTGATCACCCTGAACTCCTCCACCCTGGGCAATCACCGCGCTTATCGATGTTTCGCGTGTGCCGTGCATTCACATCACCAGCACAATACCTGCGAGGCGGGTCTCGGCGCATGTGCAATGTTACGCAAAGTAATTGGCTTTTTAAAATAGTCTGCAGTTCGGCGCCGACTTGGCACGCCAGGCAAAGACATACGCCAGCTAATTGTCGATTCATTTGGCCTATAAACAAATCAAGATAATTTTGCGGCACTAAATTGTGTTGGTGGGTGAATTCATTATCGTCTTGGAATTTAAACGCATTTTAAAAGAAGATACGCTTAGATTTAAACAATGCCTTGTACTTTTGTCGTAATGATCAAAGAATACAACATTAACTGAATACCGAACTAAAGATCCAATTTATAAGGGATAATACGACCGACTAGTTTATGTGGCGATTCCTTAAAATCTTGCATTCAAAATAACATTTAGAATAAAAATTACCTAATAAATACTACCTCAGGGGTATTATTCTATAACTGGCAAAGCGGTAGCAATTTCGTTAGCAACGAGATTTTTAGATTGCTATTCAGCCAGCAATCGAATAAGTAGGCTGGCATTCAATTTTCAGTATTTTCAATATGTTCAACGATTCAACAGTTTTCTTTTGAAATTATTGATGCGGATTAAAAATAAATTATAATAAAATGAAAATGTAATACATCCCCCATAAGAGCCCATATGCAAAAATCGTAAGCTTCGATAAAGTTTTATACATAAAAAAAGGTCGGTAGGATATCATTTTTGGAACTTATATTTATTCTAAAGGATGAATTAGATTTGGCAGTTGAGAAAGCGCTGCTGGTGTCATCTGTTGCATCATTCATCATGATGAATCGAACTCAATGAATGCAATGGAACTGCGTGCACCTTGTACCTTGTGGCGCATGCGTGCTGTGTTATCAGGTGATAACGCGAAGCCGAGAGAAGGTCAATGCACCTGGTGACGTCAGGCATTGTGTCGGGAGCAGGAGGGAGGCTGCGTGATTCTGCATAGACGAGACCAATTGGCGATATTGCCTTGTCAGATGTCCGCACTTGAGAGAGTCAAACTCCTCGACCTTTGCATTCTTCAGGCACGAGGAAACGCGCGGTGTGACGCGTTGATAAGCGAGACTTCGTATTGCAGGCGAATATGCGTGTGAATATGCATGTGAATATGCGTGCGAATATGCGTGCGAATATGCATGTGAATATGCATGCGAATATGCGTGTGAATATGCGTGCGAATATGCATGCGAATATGCGTGTGAAGTTTGTTGCTCTCCAGACCTTGAGAACCCCTTTGAAGATAATCCAACGAATTCGTCGTGATGAAATATCTGACATTTCTAAATGCAATTTCTCTTGAAAGTATCGACAGATTGGTCGGAAATTTGTCAAACACACTTGAAATATTGGTTCCAATGACCATGCAAAATTTGGTGTTGATCGTTCAAAGGATTCCAGTTTTAATTTTCACACACAGTTTCAATTGCAGGAATAGTTCCTAACTATATAGCCACTACTTCCTTTTAAAGCATATTTTTTTTAATTCTAATTAATATAGGTAATTGTACTAGAAAAAAGCAGTATCATGAAATGAGACAGAGAAATTGGGGTTGTATGGAAAACCTCCAATGGTGCCAGGCGATAGGAATGGATGATTGGATTATAGGAAGTTACCTACAGCTCTCGCCCGGAAAATGAGAGGTCCCGGGTTCGAGCCGCGGTTCGGCCGGATATTTTTCACCTCGTACCTTTCTTCCAGAAAGAAGCTTCCTCAAGAAAATAAAAGTATAGCATTTGAAGGACATCGTTTTTATATTTACGAAACCTCTGTCCTTTTGCTTTGGCGAATTGGCGAACCAGAAGCTGACATTCATGCGCTGGGCGGGGCTTGCGGAGGAAACTCAGCTCCTGATTGGCCACGCTAGACGATAATGCAAACGCGTGCGTGACACATGTAAAAGGCGACATTGTCATGCAATTTATTATTGTTCTTTTTTATCTGAATAAAATGACGCAAGGAAAATTAAAATCACATAAGATTCCATAATGCTCTTTGACATTGGCAACTTGAGATTGCAATGCTTCGTTAGTTACACAATTATGCATAGACAAAGTCGGCGCCATAACCTGAGAAAATACCTCGTCTTATTGTGACGACTTCATGCAGGACTCTGTGCAGAATCCCACGAGATCCGTCGAGGCAACATGAGATTCTTCTCCGTCTTTCTGCTCGCCATAACGCAACATTATGCTAATACGCGTGATTCTTACAGGACTCTGTGCAGAATCCCACGAGATCCGTCGACACAACGTCGAGATTATTCTCCGTCTTTCTGCTCGCCATAACGCAACATTATGCTAATACGCGTGATTCGCAGCGGTGTCTATCAGACATAACAGACTTGAAACAAATTCAGACAGAGCCTCAGCGGGCGGGCTAAGGACTGGTTCACCAGACATACAGACAGCTGACTCGAAATACCTGTACCGGTGACTAACACCTCAGTGCAATCCCTCAAACCAGCTCTGACCTTATAGGGCAGTGCTATTTTACATCGCCGCAAAGTTTATGCAACGTTTTAATAAAAGTATACAAAACCTTTATTATTCTTCTTCTTCGGTATGGCGTAACGCAACTAAGTACACCTGATTTATTGTAACTCATCATCTAAGAACTCTGATCGTGTGTGTTGTTATGTCACTAACTGGTGTTCCGAGTGGTTGTTCTTAGTTTGTATCGCAGGAGGATGCTAATCTGTCCACAATTTCAGAGCAATTTGCAAGCCTCTGTCAAAAGCCATTCATTAGGATCCGTTTGTGGAACATCGCCCTCAAAGTACACATATGGCTACTGATTTTCACTTTCAGCCACCGGCGTTTCATCAAAATGCCGCTATACTTTGATTTATGCATAGTCGAAATGTGAAGAAAAAGTGTGGAGTTTAAGGAGGTTAGAGCGTTACCTCATATGCGATAGAAATCGCCGTAACTTTGCATTCTGATAGGCAATTTCATTTTACTTCAGAATATAGCAACAAAAGAACGAGCATCGCGTACTTATTTTGAGATAAACCCATATTGTCTCCGTGTTAAATTATGGCGGCCAAGTAAAATCGTGTTATTTTTAGCTTAAAACGAAGATCTAATTTTTTGTATAGATAGATTTGAGCAAAAGAATGTGTTTTCTAATAGAAAGATATAAGAAAGAAAACAATACCAACAATACCAACGGCCAAGGCTTTCAATACTCTGCTAACTTTTTAACTGTTGATTAGGATGATTAGGACTGTATTGCCATGGCAACAACCATTGACATTCATAGAATGAGTGTGTTGAGTTAATTACAATTGTTTTAGAAGAGTATTGAAAGACTGGCCCTAAAAGACACAACAATCATCGGTTAAAATTCATCTGAATCCTCTGATTAATTGACATTTTTATGAATTTTCATTTTTATTTTGAAATACTTAATAGGGAAGTCTCATGAAATTTTATTCTAGTAAATTTCTATAAATAAACACAAATAATAATGACAAATACACTTATTACCTGTGAAATCTTAAATTTTCATTCATAAAAATCGAGTTCAAATATCATATGATTTTTGGCGGGAAAAACGGCCTTTAACAAGAATCAGAACTGTGATGTCATTTCCAAGTCTTGAACATTGTGTTGACATGGGGATTCCCTTGTTGCCATGGCAATATAGCAAACTATTCGTCCAACAACAAAAATAATACCACATCTGTGTTCAGCAACATCTCAACTTTCATAAAATAAATATTATTCTGAATTCTAATCTTCACGAGACTTCCCTATTATAGTTTCGATTAAAAATATTTTCGGGGAAAATATACAAGAAAGTTGAAAATAATAAAATGTTCTACGTTAAAATATCTCTGATTAATGTTCACATGACCAGGCTGATTGTATATTTATAGACAGGAAAAAAAATTACCAAATCTTAAGCAATTAAATTACAAATTACAAAGACAAAATGATAACATTACCAAGCAACAAGCCCAAGTTTGTCTTGCATCTAACTATGATTAAAATTTCATCTCATTTCGTCCACCCATTTCGTCTCCAATCGTTTCCAAAAAAGTGTCTGTAACAGCCGCAAAATCTCCCGCGCTCGCAGCCCCTTAAAGTTCTGGCAAGTCGCACGAAATGTTCACGAAACCTTTTGACTCTATATGGTTAAAACGTGTCTCGAGACATCGAGATTGAGACACTCCGATGATGAGGAACGAGACGTTATTAAGTTATCGACAGTCTATAATTATTGGTGGTTTGAGAATTACAGATGATTTGGTTAAGTTCTGCCCTCGGCCACCCAGAGCGAGACGTGTCTGAATTATGTGGATCAAAGAACTAAATTCAGAGATAAAGTCGTTCGCTAATATTGAACGGTTCTAATTGTATTGGATAGAAAAACACACAGATTGTCACGATTTTATAAAATATGATCCATTCTTTGATGTTAGTTTCGTGAATTTAGACAGGGCTACTAAACATAGTCAGCATAAAATCACAAAAAATATTTCTACATAACTTTCAAACAATTACAAGTACTTAAAGGAACTGAGTAATTATATATTGAAAAATTTTAAATATGAATTTCAATAAACCACTGAGAAATCAATATTTTCAAATTCTCCAATTATAGTCTAACTCTTGAAACAAAAAATTGGTCCCAATTTCTTGTATCATAAACATGCCTAACCCTTTTAATTTAAGAAAAAACTTAAATGCAGAAAAAATCTAATACAATTTAAAAAAATCTGACAGTATAATTATTTTAATATTCTACATTTAATAACCTATAAAATGATAAACAAATAAATATACATAGGTATACTAAACATTTTTTTGAAGAATCTCTGGAGTTTAAAGGTTCTTGCCAGAGAAACTATTACCAGAAAAAACACTCCGTGTAAAAATACCAGCCAAGTCTCTTTAACTATAAAAAAAAATAGAAGAAATCTAAAAATTCAGCACTGAAAAGGAGTGATATCAAAAAAGGAGCCAAGTCAACGAATTTTCCAAATTTTAATCGTACCATTGAAATAAAAATATCAACCCCCGAGAAATACTTAAAAAAAGAACTTGGCGCATCGTTTTTTTAAAGACACTTTTCTATCCTAAAAGTATAGGAAGAACTCTACAAGTATATTTTCCTGAGTATATCACATTCATTATCGACGAATCATACTACGTTTTAATATAACTAGTACTCTTACCTACTGGCAGTTTTGGTATTTTGTCAATATTCAGAGGAAATAAACGGATAAACGAATAACGAATAAACGGAAGCGGCCTAGTCTATTCGTTATTGCCACTATTTCTAGGGTCATATTAATCAATCATACTTCTCAATATCGTGACTGAGGGAAATAGCGAAAGCGCTCATTACAAGAAGGCCGTCAATGAGATTTGTATAAGTGACTAGTGCACTGAGCCATGCTGCTCAAATAATTACTGACTAGATTTTTATCTAAAGTAATACGTTATGTAATTTATGAATTTTTTTGGTATAAAATGTTAATTAATAGCAATTAATTACACGGCGAGAAGGTTCAAAGTATAATGCTGTAGTAGGTATGTTGATGTACCCACAAAACTATAGGTACCTACCAATCACAAACACAACTGTTCTGTATTTATTGCTTGTAAGACAATGCTATGTTTCTTTGCGTACTTATATTTGAATTTAAAAAATTTTACAGAATGTTCAATATTTAATTTGAAAGTTTTGTCCCAATTTTTCTAGGCATTTCTGAACTACGTAGTATGTGAGTGGCATAAGCTTAAGAATAGAAAAATGTCTTTAAAAAAACGATGCGCCAAGTCCTTTTTTTAAGTATTTCTCGGGGGTTGATATTTTTATTTCAATGGTACGATTAAAATTTGGAAAATTCGTTGACTTGGCTCCTTTTTTGATATCACTCCTTTTCAGTGCTGAATTTTTAGATTTCGTCTATTTTTTTTTATAGTTAAAGAGACTTGGCTGGTATTTTTACACGGAGTGTTTTTTCTGGGATATCACTTCTTTTGTTAGTTTATTCATACAGCTTGTAGCACATGTCCGAGCAGGGACTAATTTCTTTAAAAAAATACGCCTCAACCGATTTGGTTACTATGAAAAGTTGCGTTTGGTATAAGATGAAAATGATTATCCAAGAAGAATAGCTTAAGTTTCGTTATAATCGATCCAGCCGTTTTCGATACATGACGTCACTTCCGGTTTTGAAATAGCGGCCGAATTCCGGTATAGGTAATAAGAAAACAATCTAGTTTTATCTAGTTGATACCTTCATGAACGACCATCTGAATTCCTAATCCCTATATTTCCGTAAAATCGGTCATGCCGTTTGTAATATATGACGTCACTTCCGGTTTCATTTAGTGGTTCCTGCCGCCATTTCCGGTACCATTAATTTATTTATTCATTTTTCACAATTGATTTTTCAAATAAATAGCAGAATGAATACGCAGGAGCTAGTTCAGTTGCAATCGGTACAGGCGTTTTAGATATATGACGTCACTTCCGGTTTCAGGAATGGCGGCCGAGAACACTGCTACCTTGAATATATAAATTGCATTGTCTATGTTACAATATAAGTTAATTATGTACGTATTTTAAGTATAATTTGTTGAAATAAGTTAAATATTGCGTATTTATGACGTCACTTCCGGTTTAGAAAATAAGAAAATAATATTTTTTTTATTGATACTTCATATAGATGACCATCTAAATCGAATGGCGCTAATTTCGTTCTAATCGGTCCAGACGTTTTTGAGTTATGACGTCACTTCCGGTTTCAAAATGGCGGCTTCCGGTTGGTTTTATAAAAAGGCACCTCAGACGCCAAAAGTGCACATGTGGTAAAAATTTCAGGTCGATCGGTTTAGCCGTTTAGGCTGTGGCGGTGATAGCGACGTTTCGTGATATCATCAGAATCATCATCATCTTCAGAATCAGAAAGTGGTGTAATTTCACTGTTTTCTCGGTCCTCTAGCGCGCAAATGGCATAACCTATTGTTCCCAAATTTGGTATATGTAGTGGGGTGGGCCATAGCTCGAAATTAAGATATTTCGCAACAATGTGAGATTTACCAATTTTGAGATTCAGTAGGCCGAAAATGCCATGTTGTTGCTTACAGTAAAAGTGTTTGGTCTGCTCCTCAGTTTATTAGGCATTTACGGTATGTTGAGTGACTGTGAGTGTATAGTACGACTTGGCTGGGTGGAGCGACCGCTCCACTAGATCAGGCTAATTGAGCTATTATCAATTTGCTAGTTCTTAGATTTTAAAGCGATCGTTTTAATACCTACTTGGAGAAGTCGAACTGGAATATGAAATTTGATTAGATGTGTTCACGACTAATTGGACTCAGACCGACTTTGATTGATATTTGTAATAATTGACAGTTTAATTACCACGTGTTACATAAGAACAGAGTTATTACTAAAACGTTTCTGTGAACTTTATGTCTGAGCGATCATAGCCAATCACTGTATCGTAAAATCAGAAGTAGAAATGCGAAATTATACACTTGCTAATCAGTAATCAGTAAGCAAACACAAATTACTGAGAAACACAGACGATTTAATGAAAGGGTTCGTTGCACATGCAATCGGAAAAGTCATAAAAGACAACGTGTAAAAATGCCACCAAGTCTCCTTATATAGAAAACAAAACAGAATACATTCGACACAATGATAGAAGGAGTGAAGTTTAGATAACATATTTAAAATGTCAGAAAAATCCCATCGCGCACCTCTGAAGCGAATGGAGCAAGTTGGCTCAGTCTCCGTGGTTTTCCTCAGTCGAGAGGCAAATGCTGGGAAGGTTTCCTACAAATATGCCACGACCTTATCACTTAGTTGAAGAACAGAGCGACTTTAAACACCACTAAGAGAATACGGAGTGTATCATTAAAAAGTATTTCTGTCTATATTTTCTCAATGGGTTTCACTAAAAAGAGATGCCAAAACCAAAAGATGCAATTAGTGATTATGATCTCATTAAAATGACAAGCGTAAGTTTGTCCTCGCGGTCCACAGAGTGCATCCTGAAACAAACACGTGACCTACATCCACCGGGGCTCAAACCCGCATCTATGGCGTCTACTATTACAATAGCTCCACGAATACCCGGCCTCCACATCGCGGTCCACAGAGTGCATCCTGCATCTACCACGTGACCTACATCCACCGGGGCTCAAACCCGCATCTATGGCGTCTACTATTACAATAGCTCCACGAATAACCAGGCCTCCACATAGCGGTCCACAGAGTGCATCCTGCATCTACCACGTGACCTACATCCACCGGGGCTCAAACCCGCATCTATGGCGTCTACTATTACAATAGCTCCACGAATAACCAGGCCTCCACATCGCGGTCCACAGAGTGCATCCTGCATCTACCACGTGACCTACATCCACCGGGGCTCAAACCCGTATCTATGGCGTCTACTATTACAATAGCTCCACGAATAACCAGGCCTCCACATCGCGGTCCACAGAGTGCATCCTGCATCTACCACGTGACCTACATCCACCGGGGCTCAAACCCGCATCTATGGCGTCTACTATTACAATAGCTCCACGAATACCCGGCCTCCACATCGCGGTCCACAGAGTGCATCCTGCATCTACCACGTGACCTACATCCACCGGGGCTCAAACCCGCATCTATGGCGTCTACTATTACAATAGCTCCACGAATAACCAGGCCTCCACATCGCGGTCCACAGAGTGCATCCTGCATCTACCACGTGACCTACATCCACCGGGGCTCAAACCCGCATCTATGGCGTCTACTATTACAATAGCTCCACGAATAACCAGGCCTCCACATCGCGGTCCACAGAGTGCATCCTGCAACAAACACGTGACCTACATCCACCGGGGCTCAAACCCGCATCTATGGCGTCTACTATTACAATAGCTCCACGAATACCCGGCCTCCACATCGCGGTCCACAGAGTGCATCCTGCATCTACCACGTGACCTACATCCACCGGGGCTCAAACCCGCATCTATGGCGTCTACTATTACAATAGCTCCACGAATAACCGGGCCTCCACATCGCGGTCCACAGAGTGCATCCTGCATCTACCACGTGACCTACATCCACCGGGGCTCAAACCCGCATCTATGGCGTCTACTATTACAATAGCTCCACGAATAACCGGGCCTCCACATCGCGGTCCACAGAGTGCATCCTGCATCTACCACGTGACCTACATCCACCGGGGCTCAAACCCGCATCTATGGCGTCTACTATTACAATAGCTCCACGAATGACCCGGCCTCCACATCACGGTCCACAGAGTGCATCCTGCATGTACCACGTGACCTACATCCACCGGGGCTCAAACCCACATCTATGGCGTCTACTATTACAATAGCTCCACGAATAACCGGGCCTCCACATCGCGGTCCACAGAGTGCATCCTGCATGTACCACGTGACCTACATCCACCGGGGCTCAAACCCGCATCTATGGTGTCTACTATTACAATAGCTCCACGAATAACCGGGCCTCCACATCGCGGTCCACAGAGTGCATCCTGCATCTACCACGTGACCTACATCCACCGGGGCTCAAACCCGCATCTATGGCGTCTACTATTACAATAGCTCCACGAATAACCGGGCCTCCACATCGCGGTCCACAGAGTGCATCCTGCATCTACCACGTGACCTACATCCACCGGGGCTCAAACCCGCATCTATGGCGTCTACTATTACAATAGCTCCACGAATAACCAGGCCTCCACATCGCTGTCACTGCTATATTTAACCCATCACTATCAACAATGCAATAACAGCGGCGAGCAATGCCAAAGAATGATCATATTTATTGGTCGACAGCGGGTAACCGAGCGTGTGGGGGGCGGGGGAGGGGGGGGGGCAATATCCGGGAAGAGGGATCAGGGACTTCGATATTCTTTGTGGTGGAGTTTCGATATCTCGCGAGGATCAGTGGAAATGACCCATATTTATATCAATATAGATTTAATACAGAGCAATAGAGATTGACCTCTCACCAGTTTTCTGGTTTTGGCACCAAAACGTAGTTCTTTAAACTTTTTATAACTTTCGTTGATGCTCTTTTAGAAAGCGAAGACGTCGCACAAATATCAGTGTTAATTATGCGAGCGTTTACTCTATCATATTCGTATAGACTTCATCTGGTTCTTTATTTACTTTCTTTGTAAGTCCAGTTTACAAAGATCTGCCAGTCAATCTGATATTTTACATACCTTGGTTGAGAAGTGAAATTAAATCATTTTAGTCCGATCAAGTTCAAATTTTACATGCTCATTGGGACCAACATTTTATGAGTTGTCAACTAAATCGGCCAAGAATTTTAAGACTAATTGACATTTGAAAATATTTGACAAATTTGTTTAAATCCACCGCACCTTGATCATTAGCAAATCATTATGTATCAATAGGGCTATAGAGCATATTAATTTCTAGCTATTATAGACACAAAGGTTCGCTTTACTTCGTATCGTAAAAATCTCCGTTATGAATTCGACTTGAAAGCTCACGCGTGGAAAGTGTAGAAAGTGTAGTCATGGGTTTGACCCCTGGCATCGGTCATCTGCGCCTGCGCACCACGGGAGTGCAATGCGACGCATGATTGAGTCATTATGCGTGCGCAGATGAGTCATGGATCGTGCGTGAGTGGAACATTGCGTCGTGAATGCTCGATCATTACGTCTTGTCTGACCCTCAATCTCTTTTATAAATTGGGGTACACCTTCCTTATCGAAAATAAAATCAAGTGTTCGAAAAATCCCAGTCAAGAAAGTTGACTTTTGATATAGGAAATCGCATTACGAAGATTTACTAAGAAAACTTTCGGTTTTATACATTTTAATTGTATTTGAAGCATGCTTATAAAATATATGTCAAAAAATCACAATACATATTTTCTGGAAATGTAAAGAAATAGAGTGTAATAGACAGCCACGGCTCCCAGAACTTCAAAAACGAAATAGAGTAAAAGTCTATAATAACGTACAAAGAGTATGTGGTATAGACTTTAAAATTTACCAAAAGGAATAACCTTGAGTAAAAACACCACCCCCATTCCATCACATGCAATTTTTAGCGTACCTACGTATTTTTCATGATAGGTACTGAAATGATTGTATAACTATCCCGCCATAGGGAGTGATGGGAGTGAATCAAGACGAACCACGAGCAGGACAGCCAGCCACTGGATTGAACCAGGATGCAAGTGTTCTCCCAGATACTTATCTCTCCCCATCACCCTGAGAACACTGCAGCCCTTGTATTGTATGGAGCTTTTTTACCAGCGGAAGCCGAGTAGAAGCGAAGGGAGACGAGGACCAAAATGTGCACGCAGCTCTAAGGGATAGAGTTGTTCCTCGGAAAAACAACCCAAATAAATTAAACCTACCACATCTTCTGAAATAAACTTAATTGACGGCATTCCTGTGTTGCCTTGCACTGGCCAGCTGCTTGCCAAAGAATGCACACTCTTGCACGCGGGCAATGGCGGGGAGAAGAATGGGACCCACGGTCGCCCGTGCTGGCGGGGGGTGTCGGCTGCTGTCACCTAGAGGCCCGCGGGTGTAGGTGCGAGGCACTGCCAATACAGACAGGTGAGAGGCCGGGGTTCGCAACCAGCTAAATGCCAAGAGCACTTCCTAGAGATCGTTTAGCTTCGACACCGGCGTTCTGGTTGTCTGTGTTCATGTGAGGCTTCAAGAACAGGTCACGGCTAAACATCACTTCAAGCGATCACTTTGACTGAGGATATTTCGTTTGATTTCATTCAGTCGGGAGGTAAATGCTGGTAGATCACTGTTAATAGGTCACGACAGCCTCCTTCCCACCGTCCATCCTTGCCAATTCCTTATCACCATCATAATGATTCATCAGTCAATATTATCACTTCTTTATAGTGCAGACAGACATTAATAAAGTGGGATTTCCACTATCATAACTCATATCTGCATATTTTAATTGCTCAATTTATCTAGTGTGTAGACAACAAATCAAATCTTGGCAATCATTGGTTTAGCTAAAACCACAACTTGTTAAGATTTGTATTTCTTTTTCTCAGATCTTTTTAATCTGCAGTTGTCAGCAGTGCTGCAGTGTGTTTTGCCAACAAATTGGACAATTTGAGATGAAGAGACACAGAATTGAAGCAAATCTTCTAAACAGACAACACAACTATCGTAATATTTTATCACACCGATAGTTTACTAGCTGGTTAGGACGATCAGTGATGATTTCAGTCATGTCTCGGCCCCCCCCCCCCCGCCCCGAGCCCAGAGACAAACAAATCTAAACAAAATTCTTAAATTATGTTTTCAGTAAAACGAAAAATAGGGAGCTATTTGCTGTAATTTGAGAAGTTTAGCATCCCAGAATCGATTTTATAATGTTTATATTCAAAAAAAATCCCTGCGGGGCAACAATTGGATTTTTTTTTTGCTTCGGTTTGTGCATTTTAAAGCCCCAGAATCACTTTTAACTTCTTTAAATTCTAAAAAACGCCCTGCGGGGCTGAGGCTGGGGGGCTTTGCCCCCCAGACCCCCCTTATGGGTGTCGCACCCCCCCCCCCCCCCCATGATGAAAGTAGTTCCTACGCGGACTATGTTTGGGTACACCCACCCCCTCTCTAGATTAAATTTTGCACCCCAGTTTTTCATTAACCCCCCCGAACAAAATGTCTGAAATCATCACTGAGGACGATATTATGAAAAAACATAAAAATAACCTAACCTCAAACCTTCAAAGTGACACAATTTTGAATGTTGACAATTTGAGTCTTGAAGATGTGAATTGCATAGTGTAAAAAATCTTCGTCTGAACCTGATAAATTTGTACCAGAATCCGTCCGGGAAGGAATACGGAAGTGGCTGCTCGGTTTCCTGTTTTGTAGAATTTGCAATCAATTCGATAAATATGGGCGTCTTATCACTCCGTGGGGAATCCAGAATAGAAATGACATAAGATTCACACCACAACACGTGACCTCGCAGTCTCAGACAGAGATGTGTCAAGATTATTGGCGGCTTGGATCTCGATCAAATCAATGTTACAGCAATGGATAGAAATAGACTCAATGATAGACTCAATGAGTCACATACAGTCAATCTTAATCTATAGGTTTGCTTTCGGTTGGATGAAAGATTTGCAGTTGAATTTTTAACTAATTATCTCCAAAAATCTACGAAGATAGGTAGTGAAAATATTTCAATTTTATTCTCAAGCCCTAAAATCGTTTTGGGTAAGCGATTTACAAATAGAAACATAACATTTCGAAAACTCTATTTTGTATATTTTTGCGATTTCTAATCCACTCTCTAAAAATAATTTTAGAAAAGTTTGATGAAATAAAATAAAGTTGCGATTTTTTCATAATGGAATGTTTATTTTTCTAATATGTCAACTATTTCCATTAAGATTCAAAACGGTTAGCTTAACCCTCTTGGCTGATTATTTTTGAAACAAACACCCTCCTAACTTTCCCCCGCCCACTCTCCCTCTCACCTTTCTCCAACATCATTTCCCTGTTATCATTATACGGATCAGGTTTGGCGCAGAGGTAACGCTCTGAAATTGTATTCCGGAGGTCCGGGGTTCGATTCCAGCGGCCGTCCTTCATGACTGGGGTTCTTTCGTTGTATTCCCTCAGTCGACAGGTATTCCCTCCTTCCCACCCTCCATCCTTACCAACTCTTCACCATCATCTACCAACCATCATCATAATCAATCATCCGTCGCCATTAGCCTGGCTGCAGAACAGTGCGGCGTGAAACACTACAGAAGAAATAATCATCATCATCATCATCATCATCATCACAGGCCTAGCGACCTAACTATCGAGATATGTTATTAATAACACTACAAGGAAATTATTCAGTTGCTTATCATTATATGCAGGACATCATTGGGAGGAAACACTTCTATCTGTTAGTATGGTTAACCAACTCTCGACGGATGCCAATTGTTATTTTCTAACTACTTTTCCTGATAGTAAATATGATTTTTATATCTTTGCGACCAAATCTCGGTCACTCGCTGGGTTTACGATTTGTGATAATAAACTCGTATTTGCAGATCGTTTGTCGGTCTTGACGGCGTGCTAAATGTTTTATGTCGTCCGTCCACATTAGTGGAATGACAAATGACTTCCCTGCGCTGATCACACGGCCTGCTAGAAGCTCAACGCGCCCGAGTCTTCCATGTGCACATGCATTGTAAACAGTTCATTTGTCCCCCGGGAGGATAAAGTACTCCACAGTTTCATTGTGCAATGCGTTTCTTTCAGAGATGCTGTCAAAAGAGTAGAAATAGAGGTGTGGAACGTCGCATTTTGTAAACATTTCTCTTGCACCTGATTTTCTCTGGAGAGTGTGACAGGACAGGGGAGAGCTGTAGGGGGGGGGGGGGGGTTATAGGGGGTTCGCCTAGGCCCTTGTTTATATTGTCCACACCATGTTAATAAAATTAATAAAATAAGCAATTTCAAGCAACAATTTAAGTCATTGATGAAAAATTAAATGGCCCCAAATTTGAATCCAAAACTACATTAAAATGGTCAAAATGTATTTTAACAAATCCACAGTTGACAGGGCCTGTGTGAACCGGATCCGCAATTCCCTCAGCCCCCATTAATTTCGTGCGAGAAAAATATTTTTGGTTGAATTTTGGGAGAGTTTGGAAGATAAATCCATTGGGTGATATTTGTTTCCATTGCTTTTGGAAATGTACGTTTGGAAGGTAGAAGCATATAACTGATGTCTAATTATTTGGTTCTAAATATTAAAATGCATCCATTGTCTGCTATAAGTAGTAAATAAAATGCAAATTGATTCCACACCATTAATGTTTTTACTCTTTTACACAACTCCTATGATAGGACAATGCCATGCATACTTTACAACAATGCATTTGCCCATTCGCGTATAACGGCATTTTAGTAATAAACGTAAAATAAATGACTTTCGTGCCGACTACAAAGAACCCATCAGCGCTCTGCACGAGGCACATACCCTGGCGAGTGCTGTACTGCAGCAAACCTCATGACCACTGCTGTACAGGGAGGTGTGAAGCTGTGGTTTACACCTGAACAAGGGGATGCTTAGCCGGGGTCATGGAGCAGTTCATAAAACTCAAATTGACGGTTCAATTTAATAGACCTCTTTGGAAATTGAAAAACTCGTTCTAGCCGACATAAAGGAAGGTTGTGAGGGGCGTTGTGTGACGTACTCATTACTGACCGCTAGTGACCATTGACACTAATCATTAGCACGGATTACACGCGGCTGGAATCCAGAGGATATTTGGCAACGTGGACTTTCTTCTGAATCTTCGAAAAGGTCTCCGCGTGTAAGGACTTGGTGAAAACATGAGCCCAGAAGTGAGTCAGCATTCTGTGAGCGAGTGGATGAGTTGGGATCAGGTAACAGGTGGGGTCAATGTAATTAGTCCAATTAATAGCCACTTGGATTCACGCACGCGCATTCCGGACTGACATGCTCGATTAGCTAAATCATGTCTCGGGTTCGTCGCTAGGGACGCGTTAGTTAGCGAGCATGTGCTTGCTCATCAGGCACAATGGAGGGTATTAACAAACTTACCTTGTTCATTAATCAATTTAGATTTTTTTAAATGGCAATAAAATAAAAATCTAGTGTCAATGACCATGCAACGTATTTCCATTGCAGTCCCGAAGAGCTGTTTTAACTTTTCAATGCATCAAGAGAATATTTTGATCTAAATTCTCTGACAAAATTTAATAAAGTACATGGAAAGTGCCATAAAAGTACGCTTCCACAGAATAATTACGTATCGTTTTCCTCATGCCGAATTAGATGTTTAATCTTATTTCGTCATTTCGAGGTTTTTGAAAAAGTAAAATTGTTTAAATAATCGAAACGATAAAAGTTCGAAGTCCAAACTATCTCATATTTTATAGTAGTCTGAACTTCTTTGGTAGACTAAAACTGACAGATGGAGACATGCAAATCTACGATTTCACTCTCCTTCAAAACCCGGCGCTTGAAGTAACGGGACTCGTGATGTGAATCATGGCAGACCACAATCCCTACAGCCTTGCACGGACTCGAACCCGGGCCCGACGACCCACGTGCCGGGTGACCTGACCTATGATGACAGACTGGCTCGAACACATTGTCAACTGACATCGGACGCTTTCAGTTCAGCTAGTACAGGTGTGTAATAAGTTACCTCCGTCATCTGTGACCGCACCTACAGACTCTCGCCTACATATTGTTCGAAACGATCAAATTTAAATAAGTGTCTCCTCATTGGCCCACACGTCGAGAGCGTCTAGTCTAATAGTTCACTAGCAGTCGGTTGCAGGACAGCCGTTATGTTGCAGGACAACCGTTATGTTGCAGGAGGACAGCCGTTATGTTGCAGGACAACCGTTATGTTGCAGGACAGCCGTTATGTTGCAGGACAACCGTTATGTTGCAGGACAGCCATTATGTTGCAGGACAGCCGTTATGTTGCAGGACAGCCGTTATGTTGCAGGACAGCCGTTATGTTGCAGGACAGCCGTTATGTTGCAGGACAGCCGTTATGTTGCAGGACAGCCGTTATGTTGCAGGACAGCCGTTATGTTGCAGGACAACCGTTATGTTGCAGGAGGACAGCCGTTATGTTGCAGGACAACCGTTATGTTGCAGGACAGCCGTTATGTTGCAGGACAACCGTTATGTTGCAGGACAGCCGTTATGTTGCAGGACAGCCGTTATGTTGCAGGACAGCCGTTATGTTGCAGGACAGCCGTTATGTTGCAGGACAGCCGTTATGTTGCAGGACAGCCGTTATGTTGCAAGACAAGCCGTTATGTTGCAGGACAACCGTTATGTTGCAGGACAGCCGTTATGTTGCAGGACAACCGTTATGTTGCAGGACAGCCGTTATGTTGCAGGACAGCCGTTATGTTGCAGGACAGCCATTATGTTGCAGGACAGCCATTATGTTGCAGGACAGCCATTATGTTGCAGGACAGCCGTTATGTTGCAGGACAGCCGTTAAGTTGCAGGACAGCCGTTATGTTGCAGGACAACCGTTATGTTGCAGGACAGCCGTTATGTTGCTGGACAGCCGTTATGTTGCAGGACAGCCGTTATGTTGCAGGACAGCCATTATGTTGCAGGACAGCCATTATGTTGCAGGACAGCCGTTATGTTGCAGGACAGCCATTATGTTGCAGGACAGCCGTTATGTTGCAGGACAGCCGTTAAGTTGCAGGACAGCCGTTATGTTGCAGGACAGCTGTTATGTTGCAGGACAACCGTTTGGTTGCAGGACAGCCGTTATAGCCGTTATGTTGCAGGACAGCCGAGGGGGTTGCAGGACAGCCGTTAAAGATACAGGACAGACATTTGGTTGCAGGACAGCCATTATGTTGCAGGGGTCCAAAATGCTGCAGATTGAGGTAAATTGTACGAAATGTCCTGAGACTATGCACCCCGGACCCGCATATGTTAATCCTCCCCCCCCCCCCCCCCCCCCTCAGAGAACTTTCAAAAAACACTTATAAATCCCGCGATCCCTTGCTCTACACTTACGTCCCTGTGGAACTAGTAGACGCAATGAATGAGTCACATTTCGCATGATGTTTTCATCTGTCACGGCCTCCCAGACTCTACAACACACTGACTGCAACTGCAAGTCTGCGCCGCGTGTGGCAGTTCGCAGACGCGTTGACAGCTAGCGCTGTGATCGATGTGAGATCGACGACGTGAAGAGAGATTATTCCAGAACATCGTGCAGATGTGTGACATCGTTTGAGATCACAGTTAGCAGTATTGTTCTCCTTCATAAGTGCGTATTGGCAATCGATTATATATAGATTTTTAATTTATTTTCATTTAAATATGATCCCAGAAAAAAACACTCCGTGTAAAAAAGGCAGCCAAGTCTCTTTACTTTAAAAAAATTCAACACCGAAAAGGAGTGATATCAAAAAAGGAGCCAAGTCAATGACATTTCCAAATATTTAATCGTATCTTTGAAATAAAAGTATAAACACCGAGAAATACTTTACAAAAGGACTTGGCGCATCGTTTTTTTAAAGACATCATTCTATCCTAAAAGTGGAAAGAAATTTACAAGTAGGTACATTTTCCTCTTTCTATTAGAGCCAGAATCTATGAATCAAGCTACTTTTAGTAATGACTATTTTATAGTTTTGTCAATGGCGATAGAAGCATGATTTTATGCTGTAATATATAAGTAATATAAGGGTGAAAGAATTACATAACAATTGGAAGTGGTGAGAATGTAGGTTTCTTTGGAAAACTTCCATGGAGTCAGGAGTCAGGATCCTCATCAGTGTGTTGTGTCTAATGTCCGCCCGTCCGATCGGGTAGCTCAGTTGGTAGAGCTCTCGCCCGGCAAGTGAGAGGTCCCAAGTTCGTGCCCCGGTTCGGTCGGATATTTTTCACAACACACATCCCTTCATATCAATTGGAAGTGGGCTCATACATATTCTTGCAGTACTGTTAATATGGCGATATTAGACTGGTATCTTTTCATAATTTGATCTTGACTGAAGGAAATCATGAAACGTTGTCAAATAATTACTAACTAATGGAACACAATTATATATTTTTGAAGTGTCAAGTGTATAAAGTTAAATTTTTTAATAGAAATTCAATATGACTGTCTTCTTTGTGAAATGTATTTTTATAAAATGTGTATTAATAGAAATTGTTACATGATGAGAAGGTATAACGCATGAGACTTAATTATATTCACCACGAAACAATATTACGAAGATAACTATTGTGTATATTTATAGAAAGCATAGACAACAAGTTTCATAGCGTATATATTCATATAGAAAATATTTTACAGAAGGTATGTATAATATGTACCTAATTGAAAGATGTTTCCCTATTATTCTAAACATTCAAAATGACGGTTGTATATAAATGGCACATGCTTATGAATAGAAAAATGTCTTTAAAAAAACGATGCGCCAAGTCCTTTTGTAAAGTATTTCTCGGTGTTTATACTTTTATTTCAAAGATACGATTAAATATTTGGAAATGTCATTGACTTGGCTCCTTTTTTGATATCACTCCTTTTCGGTGTTGAATTTTTTTAAAGTAAAGAGACTTGGCTGCCTTTTTTACACGGAGTGTTTTTTTCTGGGATATCACTTCTTTTGTTAGTTTATTCATACAGCTTGTAGCACAGCTTGTGTCCGTGCAAGAACTTATTTCTTTAAAAAAATACGCCTATGCCGATTTGGATACTTAGAAAAGTTGCGTTTGGTATATAAGATTAAAATAATTATCCAAGAAGAATAGCTTTAAGTTTCGTTACAATCGGTCCAGCCGTTTTCGATATATGACGTCACTTCCGGTTTTAGTAATGGCGGCCGAAAATAATGTCGTCTTGAATTCATAATTATTACTCCTACACATTTCCAAAATTTGGTTGCAATCGGTACAGCCGTTTTTGATATATGACGTCACTTCCGGTTTTAACAATGGCGGCCGAAAATAATGTCGTCTTGAATTCATAATTATTAGTACAACACATTTCCAAAATTTGGTTGCAATCGGTACAGCCATTTTCGATATATGACGTCACTTCCGGTTTTAACAATGGCGGCCGAAAATAATGTCGTCTTGAATTCATAATTATTAGTACAACACATTTCCAAAATTTGATTGCAATCGGTACAGCCATTTTCGATATTTGACGTCACTTCCGGTTTTAACAATGGCGGCCGAAAATAATGTCGTCTTGAATTCATAATTATTAGTCCAACACATTTCCAAACTTAGGTTGCAATCGGTACAACCGTTTACGATATATGACGTCACTTCCGGTTTTAAAAATGGCCGCCGAGAACACTGCAACCTTGAATTTATAATTATTTACAAAGTACGTTTACTTATATCTATTTTAAAGTATAAAGTGGTGAATTTAGCGTCATTTAGCATATTTATGACGTCATTTCCGGTATAGGTCAAAAAATGTGTGACGTCATTTCCGGTTTCGATATTTGAATCATCAAATATTACTGATTACATAAAGTTGACCGTCTAAATCGTTTAGCGCTGGTTTTGTTCTAATCTGTTTAGCCGTTTTTGAGACATGATGTCACTTCCGGTTTCAAAATGGCGGCTTCCGGTTGGTTTTATAACAAGTCAAATGAAATATCAAAAGTACAAACGTTACATAAATATCAAGACAATCGGATCAACAGTTGTTGCTGAAATGCAAATCGATGTATATTAAATTTCATGACGTCATTTCCGGTTTATTTAAAATAATGTTCAGTCTTTTGATATTGATAATCCATATAGATGACCGTCTGAAACGATTGGCGCAAATTTCGTTCCGATCGGTCCAACCGTTGACGAGATATGACGTCACTTCCGGTTTCAAAATGGCGGCACAAAAAATTCATGGGGACAAGGTTAAATCAGACGCCAAAAGTGCACACGTGGTAAAAATGTGAGATCAATCGGTTCAGCCGTTTAGGCTGTGGCCTGTTTACCGGATTTTAGCTCCAGCCTACTACTATGATTACTGATTATGAAAACCGCCCTAAAACACTGTTTTCACGGCCCTCTAGCGCGCAAAGGGCGTAACCTATTGTTCCCAAATTTGGTATATGTTGTAGGGTGGGCCATAGCTCGAAATTAAGATATTTCGCAACAATGTGAGATTTCTCAATTTTAAGATCCAGTAGGCCGAAAATGCCACTTTGATGCTTACAGTAAAAGTGGGTTTGCTCCAGCCTTTATATGAGAGTGTGCGCGCGCCGTACGACTTGGCTGGCGTGGAGCGACCGCTCCACTAGATTCTGGGACACTATACTGCTCAAACTACCACACAACACCTCAGTTGTTGCCGGCTGTTTTTTAAATTTAAACAATTTAAATGTGGTTCTAATCCATACTAAACTTTTTTGGGGTATAAGAATGGTCGAGTTGGGAGATAAACACCCCTGTAGTGATGGGGGCCCGGGAATATCAAAATATAAGCAATAAACAAAATCTGTCACTTGTTATAAGCTCCCGCAAAATTCCCATTTTGGGGAATATTGCCTTAATATTTCCCAAAAACAAATGTCGGAAATGTTCATATCACTCCATTGCCTGGATATGAAAGAGTGTTCGAGCGCTAGTGGCTATGCTCTTCTCACTTCTGCCAGTGCTAGTGCTAGCGCTATACTATGCTGCTCTCTCAACGGTGGGCGGATCGACAGGATTGTGACCTCATGAAGTTGGATTCCTTCCTCCGCCGCCGAATGCCATTAGATCACCCGCAGTGACATCGAGACTGACTGTTAGCGCCGCGCATGGCGTCTAGCGCAGGCGGAGGGTGCAGGACACAATGTAGCAGGGAGTAATCAAGATCACATGCGGTACAGTGTACACAATACATGGTCGCACCGGCGCAGAAATACATTTAGAAGAAACAATTGGTCAACGAGTCACGTTAAAAATACATTTCCAAATTATATTGTTCTCTCCAAGGGCCCTATTCTATAACTTTCAAGTTTCCGCTTCTGCTGGAATACGATTCCATTGCATCGAATCGGATTTCAGCAGAATCGGGAATATTGAAGCTATAGAATAGGACCCCTGTTTATTTTTATATGAATATTGTCTTCACGTTTCTATTGAAATACGGAGAAAAAAATATTTTTATAGGAATATTCGAATTATATTTTGAATAAGAAAGATTCAATGTGATATCAATAATTTGTATGACAATTTCATTGTATGAAAATACTAGGAAAACGCTCAGTGTAACGCGTTGATGAGCGAGCACGGGTACGTGCAAATTCTCGAGCCGGAAATGCGTACACAACGCACAGAAAACATATACATCCATATTGAATTGAAATATGATCCACTCAATCAACATAACAGTAATGATTTTTATCGAAACTTGAAATATCATCTAAGCACCCTGGTACATAAAGCAAATCAGATTCAATTCAATTGGCACTGGAAAACATTCATTTCGATACTTCATCATCAATGATCGTGCAAAATATGAGTTTGATCACATTTATCGAAGACCATTTTCATTTTTCAGCCTATCAGGAGATATTTATTAAAATTTTAACCAATAAATGGATTTCAAAAAAATTTGGGTCTGCAAACAGAGGAGGTGGTTTTACATATGTGTGCAAAATTTCAGGTCGATCGATGAAACGGTGCAAACAGAAAAAAAACAGAGGTCCGTGCCAAAAAAGCCAAAAGGAGACGCTCGCTTCGCTCGCTCAAAAATAAAATAAATGTGCGTACACATAATTTGTCTTGGGTCCTATAATTTATTAATTTTTTAGCCCTGCGATTGCGTTGAACATTGTGTTTCATGTGATTTAATTTATAATTGATAAAAAAATAATGTGCAAAACCTTATTACTCGCACACATACGGTATTTGTATAGAAGTGATGGTAGAAAAAGAAGGTTGATAAAAATAGATATTTCTCATACGGTTCAAACCCGATCACAGTGATATAAAATATGTAAATGCGCGTTCCTCTTGGTCTTCTGTTTCCTCTCACACATCTCTGGAGGCTACTATGGCGTGTAAGACGATATGATCTTGGGTGGGGTTCGAACCCACGTGCCCGGAGCTCACGGACCGACAAGGACAGGGCCAAGTGCCTGAATCCACCCTCTAATTACAGACAATACACACCTCACACGCCGCTGTCATTGCTCGGTGATTTCAGAACACAGCTCTCTCGTGCGGGGGAGTGGGGGGGGGGGGGGGGCATTTGCATCACCGTCATTCCAACGGGTTCTAAAGTTAGACGAAATTTACATGGCTTTGAGGTCTGAAGTTATAGTTTGAGAAAAAACACAAATCCAAAATCCATATTCTTATTTACGAATAAATTTACTATGTACGAGAGGATTTTTCTCCACTTAGCAACTTAAAGCAAGTTCTTGCTCGGAAAGCAGAGCAACTTTGTGATATCTCTGCGTACAAGTTTGCATTTGAATCGATACATCCAATTATAAATCGAGGTGAATTTTTAACCACATATGCACATGATCTGTGACGGGTTATTCACACAGAATAAATTCAGGTCTCTCTGTTATTCAAGAAGATTGGACCCCATAAAAAAACACTTCATGTAAAAATACCAGCCAATTGTCTCTTCAACTATAAAAAAATAGAAGAAATCTAAAAATTCAGCACTGAAAAGTAGTGATATCAAAAAAATGGGCCAAGTCAAAACTTAATTTTAAAAAGCAAAATATACTTGGCGCATCGTGCATATAGATAATTTAGAAATATAGGCCAGATTTGTAATATACAGAAAATCTACCTACCCTATAATGCCGTAAAAAACGATGCGTCAAGTATATTTCGATTTTTAAAATTAAGTTTTGACTTGGCCCATTTTTTGATATCACTACTTTTCAGTGCTGAATTTTTAGATTTCTTCTATTTTTTTTATAGTTGAAGAGACTTGGCTGGTATTTTAACATGAAGTGTTTTTTTATGGGGATATCACTCATTTTTTTAGTTTATTTACACAACTTATTTTCCAATTTCATATCAAAGCAGCAATGAGAATGACTAATTCCTTTAAAAAAATATGCCATTTACGAATTGGTTACTAAGAAATTTTTTGTTTGGTTCTAAATACAAGCTTAAAGTGATATTCCATGAAGAATTGCGAAAGCATCGTTCCAATAGGTCCAGCCGTTTTCGAGATATGGCATCACTTCCGGTTTTAAAAATGGCGGCTGAAACTACTGCCACCTAGAATTTATTTCTATAAATGTTATGTATCATTATAAGCCTTCTAAATAGATATTTATAGGTTTTATATAAATGGGAAGTGAATTTAGGCAGATTTCGCATAACTATGACGTCATTTCCGGTTTCAGTCATTAGAAAAATTTAGTTTCACTACTGATATGTCATAAAGAGGACCGTCTGAATCGATTGGTGCTAGTTTAATTCCGATCGGTTCAGCCATTTTTGAGATATGACGTCACTTCCCGTTTCAAAATGGCGGCTATATAATGGTTTTATAAAAAGGCACCTCAGACGCTAAAAGTGCACATGTGGTGAAAATTTCAGATCAATCGGTTAAGCCGTTTAGGCTGTGGCCCTGTCAATAGGGTTCCCTGATATCAGAATCAGAAAGCGGTGTAATTTCATAGTTTTCACGGCCCTCTAGCTCGCAAACGGCATAACATATTGTTCCCAAATTTGGTATATGTGGTGGCGTGGGCCATAGCTCGAAATTAAGATATTTCGCAACAATGTGAGATTTCCCAATTTTGAGATCCAGTAGGCTGAAAATGCTATGTTGTTGCTTACAGTAAAAGTGTTTGGTCTGCTCCTTAGTTTATTAGGCATTTACGGTATGTTGAGTGACTGTGAGTGTATAGTACGACTTGGCTGGGTGGAGCGACCGCTCCACTAGATTCGGACTTAATTACAGTTCTTTTGGTAATAAAACAATCAATTTGAATCCTCGTCGTGACGTCATTATCTTCTAGGACCTCAAAGATGCGGTTCAATTGAATTATCTGTCCGTCTCCTTAGATCAACCATTAAGTCGCATTTGAAATCCTTTGAGATGTGAAGGCCAATCAGGCGAAGGGATATGGTCTGTATTTTGGGTAATGTTTCGAGCTAATATTCGGGGCAAATTAACTTGAAACTCTTAAAGTCGTAAAAAAATTACTTAGTTTTTTTCCACACAACACTAAAACAAAAACATGATTATTGGCTAAAAATGGCATCTAGATTTATTTCTTCTACAAAACATAACGTTACTTGAGCATTATTAAACGTGTTTGGCATAAAAGCAGATGCCGAATGATGAAGATTAGATTTAGATATTATGGTTTAACGGCGCTAAAAGCAGATGGTTTCATCTAGAGTGCCTATGTTTCATCTGATTCACGCATTGAAGATTGCAGCAGCAGCCGCATCCCATAGATTTAAAATATTAACAAGTAATAGCACTAATGTTTGATTAGTAAAAAATATTTTTTTTTTGAGCGAGCGTAGCGAGCGTCACCCCGGTACTCTAATGGCACTTTCTCTGTGTGTGTTTTTTTTTTTTTTTTTTTTTTTTTTTTTGCCTGCACTGCCCAGGTCAAACCGCACAACCAATCGATCTGAAATTTTGTACCCATACTAACGTAATCTATGCGATCCCTGGGATCTTTTCTGAACGAGATCCTGTGATTGGTTCAAATTTTATAAAAATTATCTTTCGATTGGTTGGTTCGATCAATTTGAAATTTAGCAAAGTCATTGCAACCAACATTGTACCCAATCAAAAAAAATTTCAGCCAAATCCTCCAATTGGTTCAAATTTGAAACCATTTTTCCTGTGATTTTTGAAATTTAAACTGGAACCGATTGACCGACCAACTAAAAACTTCGCATGGTCATTGGTACCAA